>JAEQBH010000049.1:664518-1329036 GCA_016808115.1 Tetrastigma voinierianum
CTTCGACATAGTCCTCGAGGGATGAAGTCAAGTGTGAAGTGGAGGGGAATGATTAACAATGAGTAAACTCGGTTGAATAACAAGGAAACAACCCCCCACCCCCGATCACCAAAGCAAAGGCAAGAGGACCCTAGACACCCTAAGGGTGGACAACAAAAAAAAAAAAAAAAAAGACCACCTATAGTCCAGCCCATGATATAGATCCAAATTCCAACAAAGAAAGTCCTCTTAAAGGTGAAACCTGTATCGAAATCTAAAACAAGCAGAAGTCACCCCACCTATGGGTGATAGAATGGTCATGTGCACTATCTAGAGATTAACACCCATCATGCTGACATAAAAATGTGAACGCTCAACAAAATGGTGAAACCAATAAGGGAATCAGCTCTGAAGGCAAATTGAATGCTAATGAAAACCCCATAATGGTTAGATGTAAACTCACAACGAACTCATGAGCTAGCAAATGGAAAGTAAGACAACCGAAAAAAGCCATGTGATCAAAGTGGGAAATTCTAGTGACCATGAATACTGGTGGCAATGTCTCTAATGAAGATGAAATCTTAGGGTCTGGACTATGGGGAAGGCATTTGAACCTTTGGTCTAAAACAAGGAAACATAAAGGCGAAGCCTCGCCTTTATTCAAGATGTAAAAGGTAGAGGCAAAGTTTGAACACCCTTATTTGTAGAAGAAGAAGTCCGAACTCTTGAACTGCGAAGCAAAAGATGTGATGCAGACGAAGTCTAAACATTTTATCTATATGAAGGCAAAGTCTGAATGCCTGATCTGTAGAAGACGAAGTCTGAACATCTGAACTGCGATGCTAGAAAATGTGATGACGATGAAGTCTGAACATCTATCCATATGGAGGCAAGGTTTAAACGCTTGATCTGCTGAAGACAAAGTTTGGACGTCTGATCTGCGATGCTAACAAATATGATGTAGATGAAGTCTGAATATCTTATCCATATATGGCGAAGTCTGAATGCCTGACCTGTAGAAGACGTAGTCTGAACGTATAAACTGCGGTGGTAGAAAATATGATGCAGATGAAGTCTAAACGACTTATCCATGTGAAGGCAAAGTCTGAACGCTTAATCCGCAGAAGATGAAGTTTGAATGTCTGAATTGCGATGCTAGCAAATGTGATGCAGATGAATTCTGAACAACTGATCAATATGAAGGTGAAGTCTGATTACCTGATCTATAGAAGACGAAGTCTGAACGTCTGAAGTGTGGTGCGAGCAAAAGTGATGTAGATGAAGTCTAAACATCCGATCCATATGAAGGCAAAGTCTAAATGTTTGAACTGCAATGCTAGAAAATGTGACGTAGATGAAGTCTGAACATTTGATCCATATGAAGGCTAAGTCTGAACATCTAATATGCAGAAGACGAAGGCAAAGGTGAAGTCTAAACACCTGATCCAAATGAAGATAGCAGAGGCAAAGTCTAAACACCTGAAATCTAGAAAGCACAGAAAGTAAAGGCGAAGTCTGAAGGCCTGAAATCTATGAGGGCAAACATGGTTCAGTGTACTGAGTCCTTAAACTCCTGAACTATCGGTTGTGAAATCATCATTTGGTATAAACATATGTAAAAGGCCGAATAATATATGCATGACTCTCTATATCTCAAGAACACCGCTATCAATGTAAAGAGGACCCCCCAATCAAATAAGAACCACCAAGTAACTACAAGTGAAGTCAAATCATCTCATCAATAAAATATGGGGATATACCCCAATATGATAAGTGGAACATCACATCAAGTGGATATCTGAAGTGACTCTAGGTAGTCAACACTATGCTCAAAAGTCGAACCATCCATATCATATAAATAGTACAAGCATGTGTATCTATCATGAAGAACCAATAAGAACTCAACATCCAAAATGAATAACCCTTCTCATTGGCACAAAAAGTCATTCTAGAAACAGATGTGGAATCTAACCCTGAAATCTCGAGACATAAAAGACAGGGAGTCCTACAATAACGCCTACAATGGATGAAAAATAATTCCTGAGAAATGTCTGTCAACTCGCATGACCCAACAAAGATCTATTGAATAAAAAATAATGGAGCAAAAATATCATAATGAAGCTCATCCTCTGTAAAAACCATCTACACATCTCCAAAGACCATGTAATCTCAAAAAATAAGGGAATATGCTCTAGGATGGCATATGCCTGAAATGTCATAATGAGGCCCATCCTCTTGATGAAAACTATCTACACAAACCAACCACCTCCAGATGGTCCCGATAACTATGGAGTATGCTCCAGTATGGCATCCAACATAAACATGATGAAATAAAAGATAATGTCATAACAAGGCTCATCCTCTCGATAAGGACTATCTGCAAAAACCAACAAACTCCAAATGATCTCGCTAACTAGGGGGTATGCCCCAGTATGATATCCAACATAAACATGATGAAACCCAAAAGTATCATATGACTCATCATCTCGATAAGGACTATATGCACAAACAAACAAACTCCATATGATCCCGACGAATAAGGGGTATGCCCAAGTATGACATGTATGCCATCCAATAGAGATGTGATGAAACCTCAACCTATCAAAACATGGCTCAACATCTCTATAAGGACTGTATGCACAATCCAACAAACTCTAGATGATCTCGATAAATAAAGGGTATGCCCTATTATGGCATCTATGACATCCAATAGAGGATGAAACCCTAAAATATCAAGGCATGACTCAACATCTCAGCAAGAATCTGCCTACACAAACCAACAACTCTATATGATCTCAACATATAGGTGATATGCCCCAATATGGCATATAATGCTCCAAAGTGTCGAAAAATCAATCGAAATCCATGCATCCATTAGTAAAGAGATGCAACTTCGAGCCATCCAAAAATACAATTAAAAATGAATCTAAGCATTAGTGAGGTATCTCCCAAAAAAAAGTAACATGATAATGTCTAGATATCAACCAAGTATCATATACCTATCCAAGTAGATGTTGTCAAAGAAAATGTCAAATCTCATGGTCTCAAGGTGGTCTTACGACACATACCGTAATGTAGGCTTAGGGTGATATGGTAAAAGAAATGAAGGGAAACTAGACTCAAATACCTAAGGATCAACCTCATGCCCTAGTGTGTGGAATGCCACATGCATAAGAAATCCCATGAGCCATGGACACAAGGGCATCCAATGGAAGGGTTAGTGATAATGATATGACGCAAAAAGTGTAACATGTGGTGAGATAGGTAAAAGGACAAGGATGTAACGTTAAACATCAGGCTCAAAATCAATAAACAAATGAGGGTGAGAAATGTGATAGGTAAGAAGTCAAGAAGATAGATAATAGTTGGAAAAAAAATAGAGGAATGACGATGACATGATGAATCTACCCAAATCACTACATGGGGAAGACATGTTGTCAATAGATGGGATGATGAATATGACATTGACTCGGAGCCCCTAAGAGAGGATCAGTTATCTGACATACCTGTTAGAACCAAAAAATGTGCTGACTAAGTGTGTGTGTGTGTGCCAAACTTCTGGCATTGCCACCAAAGATTATTCATTCCCAGGCAGTGGCGCCAAAAACTTATTTAAGACCATATTTGACCAAGTTATCAGCACTGCCACAAAAGACTATTCAATCTTCGGGAACAACGCCAAAAACCACTTGCTGACTCAATATATAAAATATGTTTTCTACTGTGTAAGTAATAATTTGCAATTAAAATTAGTTTGCTCCAAATCAACGCAAGTGCAATGCATCATAAGGCACAAAGTGATAAAATAAGTCCGGATATCATTCCCACGAGGATTGAATTGAAAATCTAAAGATTAATTACCCTCACTACTTAAGATTATCACTATTTGAACCACTAAATTCCAAAAGATATTTATCTTTCTAAAATCAATTGAAATAAGAGATAAAGAAATTTTAAAATATATATGATTAGAGAGTTTACTGGACTGAAATAACAACACTGGAATGAAATCGCTTGTTATGACCATCAATTTTCAAGTTTCCCAAGAAAATATAAAGTGTTGGAAATGAACTCTGGAATTGTTCAAGAGCAAGTACACCACACATTTCACTCTCCAGTTTACCACACTCCTATCTCTAGGCAATGGGTCTGAAGAGCTACTTGTAAGAATTGATCATCTTTAAGTTCTGACTGTTTTTTCTTCTCAGTACTTAACAACCATCTCTTAGAACTAGAAATTGTTTGCCCCCATAGACAAGGTAATGCAAGCCCTCTAATTTAAGGGGTACCTCGGCCATCAATTAGACAAGAATTCCCTCTCTCCTTGATTAGAATCTTAGCTAACACAGGGTTGAGATTATTCTTCTTAATTGAGGTGAAACCCCCCAAAATTAAACTGCTAGATTGGTAGGTGGCTCGTATGCCTCGGGAACACACTCATGCTGTCACCTAAGAGGGAACCTTGAAGTCAAAGGTTAGAACTTCACCAGTGATGTATCAAAGTAATTCTAAAAGTGCATTAGTTCAAATAATATCAGTGCAATTTACGCCCAAGTGACTATTCTTTGCTCTCAGGTAGTCCATCTCTATGTCAATTAGAGGGATTCCTGTAAATCAAAGGAATGATACAGCTCTTTCTAGGTACCAAACATCGATATTCGTAGTCAATGTGTAGAAGTAATACCGCTAAATCACTCCGCCATACCCAAAACAACATTAAAACACTACAAACCATAATCCCAACGAAAGATTCTTCCCAAAGGGAGCTTAACTTTCCATTACTGGATTACAAATGACAATGACTAGTTGATCAAACAAATTCATTGAAATTGTAATCAAAACTGAAGAAAAATGAATTCTAGAAAAATTCCCAAATTCCATTTAAGTTTAGACATAAATCAAAGCTTGATTTACATTCATTCCAACTCGAAATCTCAGTTCAGATCATTGCTCTAATCTAAAATAAAGAAAAAATTAATCTAGAAAAGGAAATAAAATCAAAAAAATAAAAAGATAAAAAAAATAAAGGAAAAATATATACAAAGGAGATTTCAGCTCCTCCCAAGAGCATAAAAACTTCTCAGATCTGCCAAAAGTTAGGCATTAGTTCCTAGGAGCTTCTATTTACAAGCTTCAGATATTGGGCCCTAAAAACGAGGCGAAAATCACGTATTTCAAAAAGCCTAAAAATTCTGCCCTAGCTGCTGATGTCGTGATCAGTGTTGTGATGATGTTGAGACTTGGAGCTGCTATGTAGTGGATCGAATCTGATGTGGCGACATTGAAATTCTGCTGAGCAATTCTAAATTTTCAATGATCAATCAATGTCGTGATGATGTCGCGACATTTAAGATGCAGTATTGAAGATCATCTCTAATGTCGCGACATTGATGTTCAGTTTTGATTGTTTCATCCATCGTCGCGAATATTGAGTTGCACGCCGCTACATTGTTCTTTTCCTCGATGTCGCGACATTGGCTCTTTAGTGTTTCACTTACGCTCGGATCCGATGCCACGATACGTTATTAGTCATTTGTTATATGTCACCATTCTTACCATGTCTTCAATCGAGGCTTTGATCTCACGTCAATGTCGCCATTACGCGCCTTAGTCTTTTGTCTAAGCTTATTTCTGATGTTGCGACATTACTCTTGTTATGTCCTTGTAGAGACTCCTTTAGCCCGTTCTCGCTTAATCCGAACCGAAAAACCCTAGGGACGCTGCTTAATTCTTTTATTCACATTTTATTACGTTTTCAAAAGTGTCGCGGCCCTAATCCCTAGCCGATCTAGAAGGGCGTATTTGAACCGGTTCCGCTTATTCTAATGCTTTCATTTATCTTATCAAACATTTATTTATGTTATATCATTTTATGTTTTGGACAGCGGAAGCATTTTCAAATGGAAGGCCCATGTCACTTACATTTCACAAAATGTACTACAATGAAGGCATTCTATGCCTTTCAACCATATACAAAACAAAACATTAATTCAAGTTCAACTATTTTGTTCAAAAAATATCCTGCGTTCAAAAAGGAAATGATATGCATATGGAGGGGTATATTATATCACGCAACTTGCTCTATGACTCGCACATCTTGTCTTCTTCCCCTGCTTACTCTCAAATCTACGCATAGATAAAACTACACGCTAAGCATTTTTATGCTTAGTGGTTCTATACAGTTCTATTCCAATATTCAATTTAACTTGGCATGCATTTAACATTAAACCATGCCTATTATATCAACATATACTCATGCTATTCATTTTCACATGCTTTCCATTTACAAATCATTTATTATATCACAACATGCATTAATGCAACACCATTTTTACATCACTTATGAGATTTTTTTTTAAGCATATACATAAAATCCTTTTTCACCACAATGTTGGTTATTTCACTTTGACTTATTCAATTCACATCGCGACGGATTCCGCTTGATGAATCCCGCCCTTATCATCATTTGATAATGTGTTTACGCCACGAATAATTCGGTCTCCCCATCACACGTGATGCCGCTTGGTGCACCCCGGCATGTGGTATCACTTAAATGCCATACGTCATCACGACGGATGCCCGCTGGTGCATCCCGCCGCGGGACATTTCTTCAATGTCATACGCCATCGCGGACAGATGCCAATTGCGCATCCCACCAAGTGACATCGGACAATTTCGGTGTCTTCTCGTGACGATGCCGACAAGGCATCCCATCAAGCGGTTCATTCAGTATATCGATTCAATTCAAGATGTCAAGCATTGACCGATTCATTTACAATTCAATTTATCATTCATATTCATTCGATTTTCAAACATTTCAAATATCATATTACTATTCCATATTCGCTTTCGTAATATCATTTCAAAGGTATGCTCAATTCATATAATCATTTCAGACTTATTTGGTAATCTACCAAAACACTTGAAATAAGAATAGAGTCAGAGAACAAACCGAAGCTGTCGGATCTAGTTTCCTTCTCTTCGAATTTGCCTTAGGTTAGCGATCATCACCCGTCCCTAGTCAATAACAATCATGCCACTCTTAGTGGATAACCAATTATCATTTTTTTAGTGAATGACAATTTATCTTTGTTAGCAGTTTTGGGTTAAGACACTAAGTCTGCCCAATGACGAACTCGCTGAGGTGAAGCGAAGCTTTTGCTTGGCCGAGGCGGCGAGGTACCTGACGCTTCACTTAGTCTCTATCCTTCTTGAACCCCATTAATCATTCCCTGTGGTCCCAACAATTCGATATACTAATACCTGACTTAACAATGCAAAAATATGCAATAAACAAATATGCTGCAGAAGTAGTGGTACCGGTACCACTTTGATTATATCGGTACCGGGCCTCACCGCTGCTGGTACCAGACTAGCTTTTGAGAGTGGTACCCAGACACTTACGGTTTTTGCCTAGAAAACGTTGGATTTTAGCATTTTCATCCATTTTTCTTCCATAAACCTTCTCCAATCCATCCCGTATCAAAAATCCACCATTGAATCCACCTAAAACAACTCCAAAGGTGGTTTAGAATCAACGAAAATCCTTTTCTCTCAAGTTAGGGCTTTTTCCCTATAATCCAAATCAAATAGGATGAAGTTAGGGTTTGATTTTTCTTACCTTATTCTCAAATCTCCTCTTGTAGGTTGCTTGATCCCTTAGGAGGAAGAAATGGGAAGCAAATCCAACCGTAGAGCACTCCTCTTTGCAAACCTCAGCCTTTCTCCCCTTTTCTCCTCTCCTTCTCTCTCAAAATGGGTTTGCCCATAAATGAGCTCCTAAAGAATTCACTTTGGTCTTTTAAAACTTACTTAAGTGTAAGGCCATGTTTGGCCTTCCACCCTATTCTTCATTTCTCATTTTCCTTGGTCTTTCAATTCTTTATTTCCATAAGGCCTTGCTCGCCTTTAACCCATTTTCTTTAAGTCTCCTATTATTCCACTTTGGCCATTCATTTATCATAAATTCAATTTCTACATTTATTCTACAACAATCAATTCTTAGGTCCTTATTTTACAATTTTTTCCACATTTGCCTTTCACTGGGTTTATTTCCGGTTCACTCATCTTTCTCATTTTAGCAGGCAATATCTAATCATATGCTCACATTTTCACTTACATTTCACAATTTATCAATTTATCTACTTTCCCGGAAAACCCAAGGTTTGGCCTGCTAATTCATGTCTTAATATATCAAATTACAGGCAAAATTCTAGGGTATTTTCGGGCGTTATACCGATGTCGCTGATATCGAAGTTTTGATGTCTTGAAAGATGTCGCAGCCTATGTTGTCGTAATGTCGCGACATTGAAGATTTCTACTCTACCTATTTCAACCGATGTTGCGGCGATGTCGCGACATTAAAGTAACTAATTTGAAACTCTCCACACAATGTCACGAAGGTTGCTCTTCTAACGGGCCTCGCATACGGGTCGCCTTGCTTCCTTTTTTTTCTATTTTTGCCGCCGGGTTTCTTTTCTTCAAATTTCTGCAAAACATAAATCTAGGTGAAAATTCCATAATTTTACATTGAATAAGACTTATAAGCCTGAAATATACTTGAAAAATAAGCTTAAAAATATATGAGTTTTAGACTCATCAATACCACTAATAAAATATCAAAGTAAGCACATTATACTAGGATTTCAGGAAGCTCACATACAAACTCTCATAAGTAATACATACACTCAAAACAATGATCCTCATAAATCAATATATATACTCAAGCATAAGATATTGGGATCTCAGGAAGCTCATATATGGACTCTCATAAGTAATAGATACACTCGAATCAATAATCCTCATAATCCATATACATATTAAAGGAATACTGATACTAAATAAATACACACTACAAGAAAAATCGAAATTAGAGACGGAAATTAGAGACTGACACTTATTCGTCTCTAAATAGAGACGGATTAGAGACGGATTGCATACAAATTAATTAGAGACGAAATTTCCGTCTCTAATGGGAGACTGAATGATTTCATTTCTAATCAAAGATCGACAAAACTGGCCTCCGATTAGAGACGAAAAGTTCTCATTTCTTGGATTTGAGACTGGGGTCAAATCCATCTCTCGATTAGAGACAGAATTCGCCTCAAATCGAGGTGAATTGAGACGGAATTTCCGTCTCTGATTATTGACCTCTTGAAAAAAAAATAGTATGAGACTAAAAAATTCAAAATATCTTTGTCCTTCGAAGCAATCTAGGATTTAGTTTAAAAAATAAGGCTCACAGGCCCACCTGACAGGCCCAAAAAAGAGGCCAGCCCAACGGAACATTGAGGCCCGTCCGCTGAACCCCAAGGGAGAGACATGCCCATTGGAGATTAGTCTTTCGCACCAACATCCAAGCCTATGGTGCGCCTCGACAAGGGCTCAACCCGACGCCCAAAGACCAATTATGGAAAGTCTCCCACAGGTACAGAAAATATAATAGTCCCTAATAATATATTATTCCGCAAGTCCAGCCAAATCTCACCAATAAGGAAAGAAAGACAATATTAAATCAGCATCAAATCGGATCCCCCAATAAGGAAAGAAGATTATCCGAAGTAAACTGCTCTTTCTATATCCATTATCAAACTGGAGCATCGATAACAAGAAGAAATACCCCATCCAATGGGAACAAATCCTAATCACCATCCAACCTGCTGAACATCTACTATAAATACAGGCCACCCCATCTGAAAGGTAACGCAAAACACACGCCCATAGCCTGGCAATCTCTTTCCTCGTAAAGAAACTGACTTAGACGGAGCTTTACGACTACGGCCTCGCCGACCCCTTCATTCTTGTTTTTGGCAGTAGGAGTACGTCCGCAGCCTGGCTGCACTCAAAGATTGCGCATTCCTCCTTCACTTCGACGACCCAGAGCAAGCAGACTAACCTAAAGGAAGAACCCAGTCCGCCTAATCCGCCCCTACACGCTCCAAATTTCATCCCTGCTGGAAAGCATCATCACATGACATCATGGGAACGACAGTTCCTTTATAAATATAACTCGATCACCGCCATCGATGGTATCAACTCGAACACAAGGTGAGCAACTCTAATCCCCGACGAGGCGTAGATCAACCGTGCAACGAGACGTAGACCTCCCGGCACAATAATAGAAGCGATGCAGTTATACGAACGGGCGAGTGACTCCACCTCACCAACCAACGCCTAATGGGAGAGTTGGAACAACTCACTGTGATGTATGCGACGACCACGGATGCCACAAACTCAGAAGGCCGTGATATCTCTCCTCGAAGGGCAACATAATCTCAACATTCTCAAGGCACAAAACGTGGCGAATCTGGGCCGAGACCGGGGGCGCGACCACACTCCAAATTTCGAGCAGGAAGACAACGAAGCAACACTCGGAGGGCACGTCGGAAACGAAGAACTACCCCATCCTCAGCAAGGAGCAGGGGAACTATTATGGGAACAGAGGTTCAAGAACCTTCAACAAGAGCCCAACCGTGTGAAGGAGGTGGTAAGAGGACGCGCCCCAGATACTATGGACACCTTGGTCCAGCAGACTAAATCACCCTTCACAACCGAAATACTCCATTTCCCCCTTCCGACAAAATTCAGAATGCCACAGGTGGAAACATTCGATGGCACTAGAGATCCCGTCGATCATCTCAACACTTACAAAAACCAAATGGATTTGCATGGATATCAAGATCCGGTACGATGCAGGGCTTTTGCCATCACATTAAAAGGCCCGGCCTTGGCTCCTGGTTCAACAGACTTCCCCCGTCATCAATCTCTCATTTAGAGAACTATCCATCGCGTTCGTGTCTCACTTCATTGGGGCCAGGACGTATAGAAAACCGAGTTATCACCTGCTGACCATCAAGTAGGGATCTCAAGAAAGCCTAAGGTCCTATGTCTAAAGATTCAATGCCGAGTCTCTAAAAGTAGACATACCCGACGAAAAAATTGCAATTACTGCATTCATTGCCGGCTTAGGGGTTCAGTCGAAAGACTTGATGTTTTCCATCTCCAAAAATCCCCAAGCAAGCATGGCTGAGGTGCTCGCAAAAGCAGAGAAGTATATTAACGGTGAAGAAGCCATCATACCTAAGAAGGAGAGCTCTTCCACCCATAAAGAAAAAAGCGGAACAGACAAGCCACGAGGACGAAGCCCCAAAAGACAAAACGACCGGGAAAGGACCCCAATGAAAGATGGAGAACGATCCCCAAAAAGGCGTGGAAATCTCAGAGATTGTCTGGGCCCACCGCAATTCAAAAGACGATGACGTTATTCGCCTTAGCGGTTCACTCCCCTAACAGCTTCAGTATCACAAGTCCTGCACGAGGTACAAAACGAGCAGTTCCTGAGGTGGCCAATGCAAATGAAGTCAGATCCCACCACAAGAGATGAACACTGGGCACCGCGAGTTCCATAGAGGACTACTACCACCTGACGACCGCGATAACTCCGTATGGAATGAGTGACTTAATACTACATGACACCTCCGACGCTCATATCCCCTCGAAAATCAACTCGTGACCGTGCTCAAAGCTCTGCTCGCAGCCACCACCACCACCTCGACAGACGAAAAATCAGCACCAGCAACCTCTAGGGGACATCCATGTGATCTCAGGAGGAGGAGAATCCAGTTCAGCTCGGAAGGCCCATCTGCGCAGCATTAGGTCAGCGAAAATAGGGGAAACACAGGCGGTGTCCAAATTGCCGCGGCTCGACACGTCCATCACATTTTCTGACTCAGATCTGGAGGGATGCCAACACCCCCATGATGACCCATTGGTAGTTCGCGCAGTAGTGGCCAACAAAACAGTTCATCGGGTCCTAGTTGACAACGGGAATTCAGCTGACATCATCTTCACGTCAGCTTTCGATAAAATGGACATTGGAAGAGAAAGATTGGAACCCGTCAACACACATCTATGGGGATTTTCTGGGGAAAAGGTATTGCCTTTGGGCTCAATACAACTAGTGCTCAATTTAAGAGCCCCCTGTCAAAGCAAATCGACTTTATCAAGAAGATTCTTCATTGTAGATGCCCCATCTACTTATAATATGCTTTTTAAAGTGCACTCTCTCAATGCAATAAAGCCATCCTCCGCTACCATCTCGATGATAAGTTCTCATCAGAACGGAGTAGGAATGGTTCGAGGAAATCAGCGAGTGGCCAGGGAATGCTACTCAGTATCCATGAAGCATAAAGCGGTCGACAACGTATACATGGACGAGCTAGACATGCGTGACGAGGTGCTCACCCGACCCGAGCCCCCTCGTAAGAACTAGGAACCGTCGTGGATGACGACCTCCGAACATCTCGCCCATATCGCTCCAAGCCATCGTAAGACCTCAAAGGCCCTGTCATCATTTTTTGAGACAAAAACAAAGACGCCTTCGCATGGAAGCGTGCGCATGGGGAGGAATCGACCCTACAAAGAATAACTCATGTCTAACGCCGCACCATCCTTCAAACCGATCAAGCAAAAGAGGAGGAGTTTCGCGCCAGAAAGACAAAAAGCCATCAATGAGGAGGTCGGCAAACTCCTCCAGGCAGGAGCGATCAGGGAGGTTGAGTATCCTGAGTGGTTGGCCAATGTCATACTAGTCAAAAAAGCAAATGGAAAGTGGTGACTCTGTATCGACTTCACTGACATCAACAAAGCATGTCCAAAGGACTGTTTCCCTTTGCCGAGGATAAACCTTATCGTGGACGCCATGAACTCCCCGCTTTATGGACGCTCCAACTGCTAACCGGGATCAATGGCGGACCCGTAAGATCAAGAAAACCTCGCTCGTCACAACTCGGGAATTCCATCACTATTCGTGTGATGCCGTTTGGACTCAAGAATGCAGGAGCTACCTATCAGAGGCTAGTGAACCGATGTTCCGTGGCGTGAGCAGGTGTCAACTATGATGCATACATGTGATGACATGCTAGTAAAATCCACCACACAGTAGCCCACATCACTCATCTCTCCGAGGCGCTCCAACCCGAGAGCTACAATATGAAGTCGAATCCACCCAAGTGCGCCTTCCTGGAGTATCACCTGAAAATCTTGCTCATAGTCAATCACCGTAACTGAGGCAAACTTGCACAAAACAACAGGCTCACATGCCATCGCCATCGTATAAAGGAAGTCCAAATGGCCCCGACAGAAGGGTTGCGCCATTGAGCTGATTCGCATCCGTGGCAAGATAAATGCCAACTTTCTCCAACCAAAGAAGGCCTTTCAATGGGATTCAAAGTGCTACAGGTTAATCTTAGCATTAAAAACATACCTGAGCTCCCCTCCCATTCTAGTAAGTCCTATTGAAGGGGAGCTCCTCACTCTGTACTTAGCTGTATCAGACTTCTCAACTAGCGTTGTCCTCGTCAGAGACAAAGAACGAGTGCAGCACCCAGTTTACTATTGCATTCAGGCTCTGAGAGAAGCAGAGGAGAGGTACCCAAGGATGGAAAAGTTAATTTTGCATTGGGCGCATCATGTCCAAATTCGCCGGTCGTGCTCATATCATAGAGTCTAAACGTATCCGATAAAGCAAGTGTTACACAAGCCAGAGACCTCCGGAAGACTGATGAAGTGGGCCATAGAGTTGAGCAAGTTTGACATCGGGAGCACAAGCCTAAAACCTACTAAAAAGACAGTTTCGGTCGACTTCAGTCACACCATGACAAGGGATCCGCCAAGGATGCCCAAACGACGACTGACCTCTCCATCTGGAAACTCTCTGTAGACGAGGCATCAAACGCATAAGGGAGCAGAGCGGGTCTTATCTTAACCTCCCCAGAAGGAATAGACATCGAGTATGCGCTTAGATTCGGATTCCACGCCTCCAACAACGAGGCCGAGTATGAGGCCGTCATAGCAGGCCTCAACCTCACCCATTCACTAGAAGTTGATCACCTAGAGGTCTACAACATCCCAACCAAGAGTTGGGGACAAATAGAAGACACCAGAGCTGTATAGAAGGATGATCCCCAGACTCAAAAGGTACGAGATTTATTAAAGAAATTATGCTCGCTTCAGCAAGCATGTCCCCAGAGCAGAACTCCTGTTTCATGCCTTGGCAAAGTTAGCAACAAATTTCACAGAAGACCTCGTAGATCGAAGCACCTATCAAATACCCTCGGGCAGAGTTCCCCATCGATCTCTCTACGACTTGGAGGTTGCCCAGGTCGAGTTCGAGCCGAGTTAGATGGACCCCATTTGGGATTATATAATAGGACGAACGCCCACCCGACGACCGAAGAAGCAAAGCCTAAAATAAGAACGAGGTCCGGGCCAGTTCAACAATCATGCGGAAGCCTATACAAGCAAGGTTTCTTCACTCCTATCCTTGCGCATCACGGAAAAAACATCAATACGTGCTAAGAGAGGTACACCGAGGGTATATGCTAAAATCCATATCAAGCTCGAGCACCGGCAGAAAGTCCGTAGACAAGGATACTTACCGGCCTACACTCAAAGACGCAACCCGACCTAGTTGGCAAATGCAAGATCTGCCAGGAACATGCCAAGATCTCACGCCTCCCATCAGAGCCTTTAACGTCAATCACGAGCCCCTGGCCCTTCCAATACGCTCGGATACTGGACCTCTCGCCTCGGGAGTCTCTCCTTTAGGCCACAATCACAGAATGTAAGATACGCACTTTGTGTGGCGAGCTATCATGGCGTGTGTTTGGTATCCCAAGAGCCTGCATCGATAACGGAAACAATTCGACAACACCAAATTCAGACGCAGCCAGCCTCGAATTAAGAATTATTACCGCCTCCAACACATCCACAAATTAATCTGACAAGCCGGTCACCATCGAACCTCCTTTAAGGTAGCTGAAGACCAAATTGAAGATTTTATGAAAGTGGTAGAGAATTTCGAGGTGCTATGGGCTTACAGGACTACACAGAAGTCAGCAACCCGAGAAACCCCATTCGCCCTAGCCTTCGGCATCGGGGCAAAGAGTCTCCGTCGAGGCCTGGATTAAAGTCCCTAAGGATCGAATTAGCAACAGAGGAGCATAATGACTAGGCCTCCGTCTAAATTTGGACCTCTTAGATGAAAACGTGAGCAAAGTTCTAAAGCGCATGTAAGACCAACAAAGGAAGACGGCGAGGCCACAAATCCAAAAGTCTAATTTGGGTTACATGCCGTGATTTGGTCCTAAAAGCTGTCGCTGCCAGCGAAGAATCAAGACATGGGAAATTGGGGCCCCAACCGAAGGCCCCTATATCATATCTCTAGCCGCCGCACTGTGCAATTACAAACTCCAAATGTAGGAAGGGAAAATTTTACAAAGATGCCCTAATGCGTAACATCTTAAACATTTTTATCAGTAAACCTTGGTTTGTGATCTTAAATGGAGATTTGTCAATTTTCAGTTAGCGATTCAACCATTTACTGATTATTTTGTTAAGACGGCCACGTTAACTCATACATACAATGCTCACAAAGATTACATGCAACAGAAATAGAGACAACTCAGACATAAAAGGAAAAGCCTTTATTCCAATCGTATTACATTCAATTACAATCAAGGCATCATTGATTACATCTTGAAGGACTCAAGACAGCGCTCCTCAAAAAAAAAAACTTCAGGAAGAAAAAAGGAAAAGAAAATGGGAGAAGACCAGAAAGGTGGAAAAGAGGAGAAGAAGAAAGGGATGGAAGGAGTTTGTGCAGAAAACAAAAAATGGGAAAATGAGATGTGGAAAAAAAGATGAAAAAGAAGGAGAAGGAGAAAGGAGAAAGGAGAAAGGAAGAGAAGGAAGAACAGAAAATGGAGAAGGCGACGCAAGAAATGCACCGCCCTCCCCAGTTGCATTCCCTAGCACGAAGCTAGGGAATAACATGACTTAAGGTAAAGGAGACTAGGAAACACAACTCCCACGCGTAAGTCCAACAAAACTAAACTAGAATCTTCAGTGATCCCCCCCGCTACTGCAACCGCACTCGACGCTTCATCTCGCCCAGATTTCAGGGACGCACCAAAAGAAGCAGAATATACAAAGTATAAACTCCATAGCAATGAAGCCGCCATTTATAAGAAGGCCAAAGCACTCAAAAAGTCACCCAAACGTTCCAAATTCTCCATAAATCATCATTAAAGACGTCAGACCTTTCAAGAAAATCGGTCGAGCGCTACGCCATTCGAGCCTGGGGCAACCTCACTGGGCTGATCGCCATCAGCCATGGGCGCCGAGCCGCAGCCACTTTGACGAGTTCATCTACCCGCACAAGTCATGCAACCTAAGGAGCGATCACCATTTAGGCCGGATCGCCACTGCCATAGCGCCCGGGAGCTGGCAGCCACACTTTGACGAAGTTCGTCACTCCGCACAAGTCACGCCACCTAAGGAGTCGACACCATTTAAATGATCACCAAGGCCTCAGCTACCGAGCCTGGTGAGTTTACTACTGATCGGTCACCGCCATAGCTCTGAGCTGGGAAGTAAATACACTTTGACGAGTCTCGTCATTCCTACACAAAGCTCACGCCACCAAGTATCGATCAACTCCATTTAGGCTAGATCGCCACTTACGCCCTGCACGGAGCTCAAGAGCTCACCCTACCGGGATCACACTCCTACTACGCCCGGGCTTCTCCAACACCACGCTGGACGAGTTCACATAGATGAGCTCTCGGGATAAAGTTCATAGACTAGTTGTCCAAAGTTCACGCCGACGAGCTCCGCCAAACACATAGACTAATGCACCATACTCACGCTGACAGCTCTACCCAACACCACATCGATTGTTCACTGGGATCAAAGCTTCCGCCCAACAACACGTTGACTAGCTCGCCAACGCCACATAGACGAGCTTCTTCCTCGCCGCCCACGCCGACGTGCTCTGCCTAGTAGTTCACATTGACAAGTTCACATTGACGAGCTTTGCCCAACAGTTCACGTTGACGGAAGCTCCGCCAACGCTTCACGATGACGGTCGCCAAAGAAGCTCACATTGACGAAGCTCCCAAGAGTCCACGTTGACGATCTCACATAGACGAGCTCTTCTCAGCAGTTCACATAGACGTAGCTCGCCTTACGCTTCACGTTGACGAAGCTCGCCCAGCCACGCCGACGAGCTCCGGGCCAACAGCCACGCCGACGAAGCTCAAGCCAACAACCATTAACGAGCTCAATAGTTCACATTTGATCAGGTTTTTCCCAACCATATTGACGAGCTCAACGATTCTCTATTAATAAAGCCATGCACTTAGAGTCGTTTCAACTCGTGCAAATCAGCCAATCTGAGCCCAAGAAATTTCAGAGACGACGGCTCTACGATTCTACACAGGCCATGAAACTCAACATCTCAACTCAGGCGCTGATTAGTGCCCAAAAAGTGCTATTTTGAACCCTATTCAAGATAGGTTTTGGGTGCTTTTTGCGCACTAATCATATCAATTAAGCCAATTGACGTGTGTAGGTCCACTTAGTACCACTGATGCCATTTCGAGTTTGTTTTTGGTAATTTCGCAGGTCTTTGCGTACCTCAGCCATCTAGTTCAAATCTGATTCATCCATTAAAAATGAGGGAATGTGAAGTGGAATTTTCAAGGAAAGTGGGATGCAAAGAGCAAAGCAGGGATGCAAAGAGCAAAGTGTAGGCGTGAGTAATCCCAGATTTCGCTATGATTGCAGATGAGCTGGATTAAGTAAAATTTTCGCAATCATAGCTTAGTTCGCATCATAGTTAAAGCAGCGAATTTTCGCTACCTAGCTTAAATTTATCAGGCTCAGCGAAATTTTTCCACTTTCGCTTATCTCACAAAATTTCGCTAAAGGCTGAATTTCTCTTAGCTAGCGAAATTATCGTTGATAGCGAAATTTCACCTCGCTATCTCGTATAATTTTGCTAGGTTAGTTAAATTTTCGCTTAGGTTAGCTGAATTTTCGCTATGCTAGCGTCCCCCAGATAAATAAATCACGCCTCGTGTTTTTTGTGTTTTGATGTATTACCATTTTGACCCTTATGTAATTTCATATTTTAGGTATTTTGGTATTTTCACACTTTGGGTTGACTATATAAGCCCCTCAAACTTTGTAACCCTAAGCAACTTTTCACTTTATAAAGTTTTCCCGCAGCTTTCATTTTAGGTCTCACTTTGCTCTCTTCTCTCTCCTCTTTCTCTCATTTTCTCGGCTGCCAAACACCCCCCTTGAGGATGACAACCAAGGGATGCTTGGCCAGCCCCCTTTCCTTGGAAGAGGGAGGGTCACCGGTGGAGGTTTGAGGTATTCATGCCCTCTCATTTTTCAAGACCGCATTTATGAGCATTTAAGCTCCCCGTATTTCACCCTAGGTTGAAACTCTAGATCCAGCCTCGCCTAATGTGTATTTGCGCTTTGTGGTTACAATGGATGCTTAATCTTAGATCCACCGTCATCCACTTAGTTGTCTCTATTAGTCGTCATAGTCATTTCGAGGCCACATATGCACACTGCTAGACTCGAATGCCTCACGAATGCCATCTCATGAGGGAGCAATTTAGGTTTAGGTTTTAGTGCTAATCAAGGTCCGGCTTGGGAAATGACTATAGGTCACATCCAACGCGAGGAACAAACCCGAGGGCACATGAATACACCCTAAAAATCCAATCCAGCTGGACCCAAGACTTCGCGAGTCTCTTTTTCTAAATTTTCCTTAATTTATATGCAACTACAACCATCAAAACCCGTTGTTTTTTGAACAAAACCCAAAACTAAAGAGAAATACCATTTTCAACTCAACTCCGCACTTCTCATTTCACGAAGAAAACCCATCCTCAGAAAATCGAATTCTAGACTGCCATAATCAGTAGCCTCGCCACAGCAGGACACCTAGATACAAATTTTGTTGATTCCTATAGCCTACCGGTGGCACGAATCAAAATGGCCGCTTGCCGGATGTGCCCTAGTGAGATAAGAGTCGTTGAACTTGTGATTCATATCAAGTTTTGCAAAATCTCATTCCCTTTGGATTATCAGTTTTTTCCCACTTGCAATTCATCATGTGGATTTTAAATTCTTTCTCTCCTCTGCAAGACATTCAAGCCCTTGCTTTAATTTTAGCTAACCTTAACCCTTTGTTAGTTTTGTTTTGTTCGTTTTCCCGTTGATCGAAGTGCAGAGCGCTTATGCAAGTGGGATAGAACACCGCAGTGCAGGCTTGAGAGGTGATCGTACACGTAAACATGGCTTCGAAATCGATCCTCACAAAGGCTCAAATGGATCCTCCACAGAGGAACAAAGAGCGCAGTGCCTAGGGGAGCCCACGTATATCGATCCATGAGGGGGATCACACACACCCACCCAGTGGTGAGTGCACCATGCATAATTCCCCCCACGAGGTGGCGCAAGCCTTTACTGTGCCTCTACTCCCAACATTCCATGGCGTGGAGAATGAAAACCCTTACAATCACATAAGGGATTTTGAGGAAGTATGCACCACTTTCAAAGAAGGTGCAGTGGACATGGAGCTCCTCAAGTTGAAAGCCTTTCCACTGACCCTAAAGGACAAGGCAAAATTTTGGCTAAATGCATTAAGGCCAAGAACCATACAGGAATTGGGAGAGTCAGCAGTGCACTTCTAAAATTCTTCAATGCTCATGCTAAAGACAAACAACTTGAAGAGGCAATTTACACATTTGTACCATGATGGTGAGAGGTTCTACCGTTGTCGGGAGAGATTTTATGGAGACTATCGCTGCATGCCCAATAATCACGGGTTTCATACATGGATGTCGGTGAACCATTTTTATGATGGAATGTCCCTTCCATGAAAAACAATTATTGAAACTATAAAGGAGGTAGACTTTGAGTAAAAATCCCGATGAGGCAATGGACTTCACCACGTGGTCGAGACCTCCAAGGGCTCTGGATGAGCCAAACTCAAGAGAAGCACGTATCTGCCACCAAAGGAACCAAAGAGGAGGTAGTGCCTCGAAGATATGGAGTCAGCTAAGGTATCTACCTTGGCTAGAAGATTGGAGGAATTAGAAAGAAAAAGAGTCCATGAGGTGCGTGCAAGGACCGGGAAGCCATGTGACAGTCAAAATTGTTTCAACCGCCAATCCATCGACTCCATCCGGTGAACCATGTCCAAACCCCCATTCTGAGGATGCAAATGTGGTGGGCCAAAACGAGCCACAAACAAATGCTCATATGGCCTTGCCACAACCCTAATTGGGAGGTGCACTGGCCTTTCTGGAAACCTCGACCTCCTGTATGTACCCCGGGAACACGGCGGCCGGCATTCTACCACCACTTCACGGCGGCCAAGCACCGCCTCCTCTCTGTTGAGGCAAGCCATTTGTGAATCGAGGCAAGGTGGTGGAAATTTAATGGAGGAGCAAAAAGGCATCAATGCTCAGTTGAACAAAAGATTGAAAATGTAGAAAGCTCCTTGAACAAGAGAATAGATGGGGTGGCTGTATAGCTATGAAGAATTGGCGACTTGGTGTCCATGGCTTAAGAATGGGAAATCGGCAAGAGGCGGGGAGATTCCTTCTCGGCCAACGCCAAATCAAAGGGAGTCCATGAGCGGAAGTACATTGAACCTTCCCTAAAAAATGGATGAAGTCAAAAGCTGTCATTACCTTAAGTGGAAAGAGGTTGATCGATGATACTGACACGGTGAGGGCAGGAAAAGTGGAAGAATTGGGCAGAACACGTTTTACGAGAAGGAGGAGGACTCAATGAAACCTTTGCATGCCACCTCCATTTCCCTAACGCTAAAAGCAAGAAAGGCATCGACGGGCGGGGCATCCTACGCGGGTCTAGGCGGGGTGAAGGTCCGGCATGCCCCTTTTGGACATCATCAGCAAGTCCTTACATGCAAAGTTTTGAAAGATCTCTGTACAATCGAGGTTGGGCATTTGGCAGGCATTCTTAGCGAGAGCAGGGTTGTCATCATCAATGCAAGACAATGGTGAAGTACACAAAGATCGAGGGACTGACTATCTCGGTTAACATTGGAGGAACACTCTGCATTGACAAAGCATTGTTAGACTTGGGTGCGATTGTCAAAACTGTGCCGTACTGATTGTATGGCGAGTAGGTTTGGGAGAGGTGAAACAGCGAGCTATCTTTTTATCTTTGGCAGATCGTTGGGGTGAAATACAAAGGGATAGTGGAGGATGTGGTTGGTAAGTAGATAGGATTCTACTATCTAGAGTCCAGGATTTAAGTGGGGTTCTGGGAGCAGGCGGGAGCGGGGCACTAATCAAGTGCAGGTGTAATGGGAAGGCCATTTACGAGCCACATCGAATGTCATTATCAATTCCCGGAATGGGGTCATGCGGCTCACATTTGGCAACGTGACAGCGGAGCTCAACATTTTCCACTTGAGCAATAAGCAAAACTAATTTGAGGATGGGGAACAAATCGATGAAGTTTGCTGAGTGGTACAGGTAAGAGGCATGATATTAACAGCAATGGGAAGATGATGGAGGGAACAATGGCAGTTAATGTAGAGATCACCATTCACTCACTGCAATAGTCGACCAACATACGGAACCAGATTACCCAAAGCAATGGAGTAGTGAACGAAGGCACACACCCAACCGCCTGTATGCGTGGAGCCTCCTCACGGACCCTCCTTGAGATCCGATGGCTATTTGGGAGTGGTTCTGGAAGCGGAGACCACTCCCAAATTTTACTGTGTTTTACACTTTATATTTTAAGTCTTAATTTGGGTTTACAGTGGTGCCGCTACTTTTTGTGTTTGCTTTTCAAATACTTTCGTGTTTCAAGCTTATCTTATCTAGAGTACAATTTTGAAATGTTCTGCGGGGTTCTGATGCGAGGGAGAATATCATTTTCCACACACGTGCGGTGCGATGAGTGCATTGTTCGACCATGCCATTCCCTCCCTGGTTCAGCTAGTTCATTTCATCTTATATTAGACTACATTTTTCTACTTTTACAAATCATTCATTCTCGTACCTATATTTTGCATTTCTACTCTTGCCTTTAGTTGAAAATTGAAGCCCAGATGTTACCTTTATCGTTAGAACAGCTCCATGCATGACTTAGTTTTCTGGCCAATCAGGATTTCAGCATATTCAACCTTGAACATTCCCCCTTTAGCTAATTCACACACTACACACCAGATTGTACCAATAGGTTGAGAAGCTTTGTAACTCTTTCCGCTTTGCAAAGCCGGCCTTAAATTTGTTGACAACCCATAATAAGGTTTGTGTTACCCATGTATGAAGACCAATGAAGTCTTCCAAAAAGAAAAGAAAAAGCGAAAAGAAAAAGAAAAGAAGAAAAAGAAAAATAAAAGCCGTGACGCTTTGCTTTGAAACCCAACATGTCCGAGGGGTAGGCATGTGAAGCTCTTTAAAGCTCCAGTTCAAACTTTCATCAAGTTAGTGAGTCATCTACTTAGTTCGCTACACGTGGACGGGTAGAGTTTAGCGTGTTGTAAAGTGACTGCCGCCCTGAGTCCGGTAAGCCCGCAGAGTTTCAGGGTCACATCCTTTTCTGCTTCGATGCCCCAAACCTTAATCGTCAGAGTCGTTTGCATCTGCTATACCTGACTGGGTGAAGTCGAAGCTTAAAGATTTCACCCTGCATTGCAATCAAGGAAGAAATAAGAGTGTAACTAGTCCTATTTAAGTCGGGTCAACGTTTTGGCGCCATAGTATTTCGGTTGGGAGGGAATAACTTTGCATCTTATTGGCTCAAGTCGTTATACTAGAACAATTAGATTTTCGTGCGGAAATTCGTGTCAATTTCCTGTCGATGTCGCCTCACAACTGTTCATATGGTTTTGCTTCAAGATCCGCCATGTCAGGTGTAAATTATTCATGCTAAAGGTAAAGCTAATTTTGTACATGTACTTAATTCAAATACACTTTTTTAAAAAAGCACAAAGATTTATCCCATTTTTTTGCTTAGTATCGCTAAGGACTAGCAACGTGTCATTGGGGTGATTAGCACCGTAAGGCTTCAACCCTATTCAAGATAGTTTCGGGGTGCTTTTGCGCACTAATCATATCAATTGTCAATGACGTGGGCGAGGGTCCACTTAGTACCACTGATGCCATTTCGAGTTTGTTTTTGGTAATTTCGCAGGTCTTTGCGTACCTCAGCCATCTAGTTCAAATCTGATGTTAAGATGCGTGTCGAATACTGAAGATTCACGATGTCTTCATCCATTAAAAATGAGGGAATGTGAAGTGGATTTTGAAGAAAGTCGACGCAGTGAGCGTGCTGGATGCATGAGCAAAGGTGCAGGCTAGAGCAACTTAGAATTTCGCTATGATTAAAATTTCACTGGACTATGAATTATGAATCATACGAAATTAGAATTTTCGCTTATTAGCGAAATTTCGTTAGCTAATGGAATTCCCATCGCGCCTAGTGAAATTACTCATCGACAACTAAATTTCAATTTCGCTATCTCTTCAGAGAATTTCTCGCTAGGCTAGCTTAAATCTTCGCTTAGGCTAGCGAATTTCGCTATGCTAGCCGTAAACTCTCGCATACGAAATTGTCGCCCCGTGTTTTTTGTATAATTGATCCAAACGACCACGTTTTTGATGTATTACCATTTCACTTTATGTAATTTCATATTTTAGGTATTTTGGTATTTTCACACTTAATGACTATATAAGCCCTCAAACTTGTAACCCTAAAGCAACTTTCACTTTATAAAGTTTTCCAGCTCTTTCATTTTAGGGTCCATTTTGCCTCTTCTCTCTCCTCTTTCTCATTTCTAATACAACACCCCTCGAGGATGACAACTCAAGGGATGCTTCGCTAAAGCCCCTTTCCTGGGAAGAGGAGGGTCACCGGTGGAGGCTCGAGGCATTCATGCCCTCTCATTTTTCACACTGCATTTATGAGCATTTAAGCTCCCTGCATTTCACCCTAGGTTGAAACCTCCTGCATCCACTCTCACAATGTGTATTCGTGCTTTCAGGGTTACAAATGGATGCTTAATCTGGGATCCACCGTCATCCACTTAGTCATTCTCATTAGTCAAGCCGTGAGGTCGCCTCTCGAGGCCATGCACACGTTAGGGACTTGAATGCTCACCTAATGCCATATCTCATGAGGGAGCAATTTGGTGTCAGGCTTTAGTGCCAAATCAAGGTCCGCTGAAACGACTATGTGTCATTATCCCCAACGCGAGGAACAAACCCGAGGGCATGAATACACCCGTAACTAATCCAAAGGACTCCAAGACTTCAAGGAGTCTTCTTTTCTAAATTTTCTTTAATTTATATGCGCTTACAACCATCAAACCCGTTGTTTTTGAACAAAACCCAAAACTTCAAAGAGAAATACCATTTTCAACTCCAACCCGTACTTCTATTTCACGGAGAAAACCCATCCCCGTGTTCGACCTTGCATCACATATCGCAAAGAGCCTTCGCTACTGCAAAGAGGACACCTAGGATACAAATTTTGTTGATTCCTTATAGCCCTACTGCGGGCAATTTAATCAGCGCCCAATCTACCCATGCGCATAAGAAATCGACTCAAATTAAGAAGAATATCAAAAAGAGCACAAGTAGAGGCGACAAAAATGAGGTGCAAAAATGAGTATTCATCATGATTGCTATTACATGTTTCAGCCTAGGCCCAACAACAAAAAAAATGTATAAAGCTCGACATCTAAGTAGCGAAGACTAGGCATCGAAGGAGAAGCAGACGGTGAAGCATGGGAAGCTGGCCCCGCCGGGAGGTGCTCCTAGTTTCCAAGATAATCAGCAGAAGGACCCCATCCTCATCACCGAAGGTCAAAAGTTAAGTCCATGCCGAATAGGCAAGAATGCCTCTTCTTTCCGAAAAGCGAGCCACCCGTAAACCCACTGACAAGCCTCATTTCGGGCCTTCCAATAACTCGTCTCACAGGCTACCAGTTATTGCCGATGAAGATCCCCACGCAACCCGCGACACTCCTCATCTCGTGCTCCACCAGCCGATCATCGCTAGCCCCCGCAACGAGCCCCTTCCAACAGCGCCGTCTTATCACGAAGATCGTCTTTGATCGCACACAGCTCTTCCCTGACTGTCACCGACGGAGGAAGTCTCAACCATCCGAAGTTCATACTAAAGTGACCGCACTCGTCCCTACCAACCAAGTCATTCTACGCAACCCTCAAATCATCCCGGACCTCCCGAAGCTCGCCTCGCCTCGCCATTCCGGCCCGTCTTCCCTACCCTCGCCCGGCACGAGCCGGCTCGGTATGTTTCAGATTTAACTGGCTTCACCTGGCCTCTGGCCATACGTTGCACTCGGGCCTCGCAACCCGCCGTCGGGACAGGAGGGAAGCCACCCTCGCCTTATAAGCCCAGGCCGCTTTAGCATGACCTTCGTTTGTTTTGGCCTTTCTGGCCAAACCCTTCAAATGAGTAGCCACCTGCATATCCAGCATAGAGTCAACATTCAACGCAAGCTTGAAACTCATCTCAAAATGGAACCAAATATGACAAGATACTAAACTACGAGGCGACCTGGAGAGATATAGGGCCAAAGTCTTCATCAATCTGCAAATAAGAACCGACTCTTAAGATCGTAACCTTAAGAATGTGACACAAGACTGCACTACGTGAAGCTCCGCATTGTGAAGTAAAGAATCCCCGTCTCCGCCAACTTGGGGATCCGGATCTTTCCTCCTCGCCTCCTCCCTCTCGAAGGGAGGCTTAATTTAATCTTCTCTTTGTTGGCTGTTCCATACTGCACGGGCGTGATCGCCAACGACCGGCTCAACTGGCCCCACCCGAGGGATCCTCCGCCTGTGCCAGACCTCGAACGGGATCGTGAGCTCAAAACCATAGGAACCATAACCGCCCCGATGGCGGTGGATATGAGAGGACTGAGAAGATGGTGATGCCCCAACTTTAACTTTGACCAAAGCCACCTATCTTTCTCTCTAACAACAGAGTAGGTTTTTTCGCTTCCTACCCGGCTTCCACACCCATCTCCAACTAGCTAATGGGGCCTCTGGGGCTGGTTTAGTAAATGTAGGGCCCAACGAGAGGAACTTTTATAAGGGAAGGAGGTGAAGCCTCGTGAAAGCGTACAGACGAGTGGACTTTGAACCTGATAAGTCGTGGAACATCCGACTGACTAACCTCAAGGTATGGGACGAGAAGGACACGATCTCAACGCCTAACGCCACGGGCGTTATCTTCAACACCGAGATCAATTCGAGCACCCGAAGCATGTAGACAAAGATAGAGTCGAGATGCCCACAAGACACAAGTTATAACCAAAACAACGAACACTCACGAAGATTCCTGGGATAGTCCACACCTAATCGCCCCAGAGTATCGTCCTTGTCGAGAGGGTCATACTCCCAATTGCGACTGCTAACGAAGAAATAGCGTCCTTTCCAATGGGCCTATGGGATGAGGGAAGATCTGAAATCACCAGAGGAGGCTCTGAATGCCTAGAAAAGAAAGAAAGCCCCTGATGTCTCCTTCAAGCAAAAGGTAAAGAAGCAAGGCTACGACACACCAAGCCCCTCATTCCTAAATAGCAAAACCAAAGAGACTAACCAAAATACCCCCAAACCATCGGGCTGAGTCAGCTGACACATTACAAAACCCCTTTTATGAAGGGGTGCAGAGGGAAGCGAAGACCGTTATCGAAGACCACTTCGAAGAAACACACCATCCTAGGCACGAAGACCACATAGAGGGTCAAAACATCAGGGGACCACACCCGAACGCCAAAGGGAGGCTGATAACGCCTGGCAAAACGGCTCCCATACGAAGGACCCAATCTCTACTAGGTCCCACTCAAGCAAAGCATGTCGGCGGGCGATGATATTCCGACCCTCTGTATTTAATCAAGCTCACTTTCCCTCGCTCGTCTAAGGAAGAGGGGGCACCTCGGGAGCATCTCGAACACCGACCAATTGGTCGGAGACACCACCAGTCAGCCTGTAATCAGCACAGTCAAGAATCACCATTGATACGCAGAGAAGAAGAACGACCCGGACCCATAATGAAAGGGGATAATGAAAACAAAATTCAGCCAACCCAAACAACTCGTCTTATCGCCCGGAAAGAAATCAAGAAAACAAAGACGCAGTGGACCCAGAAATACGACATAAAAGATTATCCCAAGAAAGACAACAAAAAAAGACTCTGCACAAAAAGGCTCAGACAGAAGATTAAGAGAGAAGGGAGTCCGAACTCGCTAAAGGCAAAGAAAAGGTCCCAGAGCAAAGGGCAATACAGACAGATGTCCGCGAAAGAAACAAAATAAACTGAGGCTAATAAGTGAAATGAAAGACGGAACCAAGAAACTCATCATTATCACAAGACAAATGACTCCGATCAAGCCCCAACTAATCCAAACTCGAAAGGATATCGTGAAGTTGCACCCGCAATGACGTTACGTACTCCTCGCCCACGTACAATCGCATTGGCCAAGGGCCGGGAGCAACCGACAGGTTTAAAAATAAGGCTCACAGCCCACCCGACAGCTCCAAAGAGGCTGCCCTAATCCGAGCATCGAGGCTCACCCCGCTGAACTCAAGGGAGATACGCCCATCGAGCATCTGGGCCTTCTCGCACCAACATCCAAGCCTATGGTGCCGCCCTGCATTGGGGCCCAACCCGACGTCAAGCACCAATTATGGAAAGTCTCCCACGTATAAAAAAATAATAAATTCCTAATAATATATTATTCCGCAAGTCCAGCCAAATCTCACCAATAAGGAAAGAAAGACAATATTAGATCAGCATCAAATCGGATCCCCCAATAAGGAAAGAAGATTATCCCAAGTAAACTGCTCTTTCTATATCCATTACCAAATCCGATATCGATAAATAACAAGAGATACCCCATCCAATGGGAAAAAATCCTAATCACCATCCAACTGGTTGAACATCTACTATAAATACAAGGCCACCCCATCGGTGAAAGGTACGCAAAACACACGCCCCATAGCTTCGCGCTCTCTTTCTCCCTCGTAAAGAAACCACTTAGCACGGAAGAACCAATCTACAACTCTCGCCGACCCTTTCATTCTTGTTTTTGTAAAGGAGTACGTCCAGAGCCCATCAAAGATTGGCAGCTAGCCTTCCTTCAGCCCCGACGACCTGTAGATAAAGTGCACCAACCCGTAAAGAAGCCCGTGTCCAACCCACGACCCCCTACACGCTCCAAATTCTAGTCCCATTAAAAAAGCATCATCGCTTTATTTTAGAAAATATCCTATTATCCATCTATCTTTCTGGCCCCATAATATCTATGTATTTTTTCTACTTTATAAGTAATGTTTGTAAAAACATAAAATGAATGTTGAAACAATAATTTGTTTTTTAAATAGAAAGTCTAAATGACAACATATGCTAGTTAACTCAATCCAAAAAACATACCCTAATAACAATAAATTATAAATGGTCCAAAAATTTTGGTTTCCACATCATATCCAAGGGAAAAAATCTTGCACATATGCACACAAATAAATTATAAATTAGTCCTTTTTAGTTTTAAAATGAATTAATTGCTTTTCTAATTCAAAACCAATACTTTGGCTTTTTGTCTAGTATTGTCAGACTATGATTAATTTAGAAATGAGTTTCATTTTAACAAATATCAAATTCTGTCTATCAATTTTTTATATATATATATATATATATATATATATATATATATATATATATATATATATATATATATATATATATATATATTATTTTTTATAAAAAATGTTTGGGAAAAAAAATTAAATGAATAAAAAGAACGGAATAATTAGTTTTTGAAATATAAATGACTAATTAATTTACTCAAATACGAACTTTATCTATTTTTTTTCAGAAAAAATAAAGTATAGAAAAAAGAACCTTCAAGAAAGGGGACATATATTAAACATAATTAAAAATATCAATTGAGGTAGTTAAATGATTAATTAGTGAATTGTAACTAAATTTTGACAAAACAAATGTATTTTGAAATAGTTAAATAAAAAAATAAAGACTTTATTCTCTTGAATAGGATCAAATGTAGTTGTACTACCTCACAAAATGATGTATCAAAACCGATCAATAATTATAAGATTTTATAGATAAAGTTATAAAGTTCATAACTTTATCTAAAATTAGCAAGTTTAAATGTCATATCCTAATATTTTAAATAGATAAATAATAAATTAGAAATTTTATCTATCCTTTGAAGTATTTATTATCCTTGCAACCCAAAGGAAACACATCCTGAAACTTTTCTTGACAAGAAATCAATCAAAAAGAAAAAATATTTCAAAACAAATGAGAAATTTCTAAACTTTCAAAAGAAGATCAGAATTTTCAAAAAATAAGATTTTCATTTTGTACAGATTTGACTAAAGGAATATAATTATCGTGAACTCGAATACTCCACGAGTCGGGTGTCGCAGGGGTTTGATAAACCGAGTCGCCTGAACTTTGAGTGGCTATGTAATGATACATCACTTGTATTGAGGATACAAACATGAAAAGGAAAATTTTATATTGGTTGAATGAAGATGATCCAGATGATGAATACTCCCCCCTTTCGAACTTTTCCCTCCCATCACCACTCCAATCTCTGTACCAACTCCTTCTCAATTCCCAACTCTATATTTTAAAAATCAAAACTAGTAGGATGATCTTCCTTACGATTCAAATCAAATCCAATCGAATTTCAATACACCACTGGGTGTGAATTCAAAAAACTCCAAATCAGAGCAAATTTGATTTTCACAAAATACCAAAATTCAAAAAAAAAAAAAAATTCTCGGATTAAACGGGGAAAGGAAGAAGAAAATAAATGTGTGTAAACAGAGGGAGGGAGAAAACTCAATATGAAGCAAATTAAGACTGTCCTAATGCCATGTAGTTTAAAAATTGGTATGTCCTAATCATGGTTCAAAGTCGGGTATCTACACCACTTCGAGGGTCCTAAGACGACGGCCCCTGCATCTACCTCGATGTATCGATCTGATATCGGCGGATACGTAAATCAAGATAAATAAAATTATAAAAAAATTATATAAACTATTAGAAAATATATACAAATACGTGAATTAAAAAATTAATAAAATAAAATTATTTATGTTTTTTTACGGCTAAACACTTTAGTTACAATGTAGTACACTATCTTCAAATTTGTAGAAGTATGAATATTTGTAGCATTTGTTTAAGTTAAAGAAAACTTTAAAGTATTTGGATCTTTATCTTCAAATTTATCTTTTAAATTAATTTAAATAAAAATGATTTTTTATTATAAAAGATACGATTTTTCATCCAAATTTGTTATAAAAATACTAAACTATCCAAAAGATAATGCTTTTATCTTCAAATACATTTTCTATCCAAATTTGTTATAAAATTAATTAAATTATTTTTTATTATGGCTATAATTAATGAAAGTAATTTTATGCCACTGAAGATAAAAATAAAATATTATTTTCAATAAATAATATTTTAATATCATATACTAACCTAACTTATGAACCCCACATCCCTCATCTCGTTTCCTCCTCTAAATGCTCTTCGCTCCCAGATCTCCTGAAGTTCTCCACTCAAGTGCACCTTAGGCTATACAACCTTCATCGCACCACGCCTACTGTCTAATGACCTCTCAAGCATCAAGCCCCAACACAGCCTTTGAAAGTTTCTGGTGAGAGTTGCCTCACCGTTTGCTCTCACCATCGTGACACTGTTTAGGGGTAGAAAAGTAGTCGATCCTAGTATGATGGTTTAAAATTTGTTGATTTTTGGTTTTTCTGAAGAGGAATCTCTGATCCTGGTATAAGGCTACAACCACAAAGAGAAAAGAAAATGGAAAACGGTTAAACCCTCGAGATGGGAGAAGGGGTGATGATCGAAAAGTTCTTCCGTCTCTTGAACTCGCTGTGGCTTCTTCGAAACGGCGCATCAAACATCATTTCTACTGTTTCGAAATCAAAATTTAATTGCCTTCTAATTGTTGCTCACGTCTTAGCTTTGGTACTCTCCTTTTTATTTTTTCCTTTTCCTCGAGCTTCTACCTCGTCATATTTCTCCTCTCCCCTCCCCTCCCTCCAAAGATAGATCTTGATTTTGTCTCGCCTCGATTCTCGTTGTTTTGTGTTTACCGGATTCACTGTGTTACCACCGAGAAACACCAAAGAAAGGAAATCGCACTAGAAGCCATTTCGATTTTCATATGTACATTGAGGTAGAACCCTATATATGCTTGATTTGACGTAATTTTTTTATAACATTTTTATTGATAACGAATAAATGTTACAAGTACTTGCTGAGTTGCTTGATTTCATTCGAGTAAATACTCATCGTTATCAAGGCCCAATGCTTGTGAAGTTATTTGTTTTTTTTTTTTTTTCCGTTTGGATGTCGGGAAGATGGTGGGAGGAAAATAAATAAAAATTCGAATCTTTGAGATTTTTCTTTATCGTATCTCAGATTCGCGACTCTGCAGTGTCGGGCTTCGAGATTCACACCGACTCCTGGGCTTCGAGTCATACCGGTCCCGACCGTTTTTTAACCATGGTCCTAATGCCATGCTATCTGCCTAAATATGTATTTTATTTTTCATGCTCTAATATTTTCTACCTCTGTTATCCCTGTTAGGAAAAGAGTGGGAGTGAAAGAAGAACTACGAGATCTAGAAAGCTGCCTAAAAAGGCAAAAGTGGAGAAAGATTCAAGAAACATCAAATAAATGTTTAGCAGGGCTTCTAGAAAGTGAAGCTGGAGGTTTAGTTAAAGAGTAGACTACTTGCGATTTAGCCAAAAACCGAAAACTGGTGAGTATGCTTGATCTTGGTGGTGTTAGTATGTAGTCCTTACCTATTCACTAGCTTTCATTGACATGCCAATACAAGCTGTTACTGCTAAGCAGGACGCCCGTCTGGGGGTCTAGGGGCCGACCACCGTTAACTCAAGGAAAATCCCGTGTCTCATATCATGAGACCCATACATGAGTAAAAATGACCACATTGGCCTACACAACATACTCACCAAAATATATCCAACTATATTACAATAGTTTCAAGAGTTGTTACATCACTCTTAATACAAACATGTTTCAATTGTAATATTTCATACATGTTTTACAAAAACGTAATCAAAGCCACATGTCGCTTTCTCTCAAAAAGCGCTCTAATGAGCGCCTTCTACCGAACACTCCCTGCATTCTTAAATAATTTTCCCCATTGCAAGCAATGCCCAGCAGAGTTGAATTTCTACATGGGTTACTCCCCACCTAAGTGCACATGTAATGGCAACCAAACACATTCAAGCAAATGCATGATCCTACATGAATATCTACATGTCCAATTGATTAGTACCCAAAAAGTGCTATTTTCGGTACCCATCGTATAGGTTTTTGAGCGCTCCACAAGACTAATCATGTTAATAATGCCAATTAAAGTGTTCAGTTCCTTAGTATCACTTATGCCGCTTAGGAGGTTATTTTTTGCTGTTTCGTGCTCAGGTACCTCGAGAGTTCAATATCGAAATATGTGCTGAACCTGAAGATTGAACCCATTTATCAGCCTTCAAACATTTCAAAATTCAATGAAGGAATGAAGGCAAAGTGAGAAGAAATGGATGCAGATGATGCATGTGTAGTGAAGCATTATGCAAACCCAGAAATTTCGGCGAGTGATTGGGGTGGTTCATCGATCGCTTAAAATTCCTCGTTAATCCTAGCTTAAATTGAGAAATTTCATATGCTTCAAATTTCGCTTAATCATCATGCCTAACGAAATTATACATTGCTTATCTTAAAAATTTCGCTAGGTTAGCTTAAATTTCGCTAAATTAGCGAATTGGCGCAGATAGCGAAATTCTCTCGATTAGCTTATTCTCAGGTGCAATTTCTACCTAGCAAAATTTTTCGCTTAGTCATGTAAATTCTCGCTACCTAGCTTAAATTGTTCTGCCTAATAAATCTCATGTCTTGTCATCTTGTGTAATTAATGCAAACCGACTCCCATATTTTAAGGTATTACTTTTCATTCCTCGTTTTAGCCAAAATGGCTAGGGCTTTCTTTGTATTTTCATACATTGGGTGGCCTATATAAACCCCCCATGGTTTTTGTAACCCTAAGCAATCTTGAAACAATCTTTTGCAACTTTTCATTTTATAAATATCTCCCGCAGCTTTCATTTAGGGTTTGGTTTTCTCTTTTCTCCTTCTTTCCTTATTTTCTAGTCGCAAACAATCCCTCTCGAGGATGACAACTCAAGAGATGCTCGCAAGCCCCTTTCTCAAGCATAAGGTAGCTAGCTTTAATAAGTGGGCAAGCCAAGTAGTTGTCCTCATGTGTTAAATGCTGTGTAATCGTATTTATGGCCCCCATCTTCTCAAACTGGTTGAATATCATTTAATGTCATTACTCGCCAATACTCTCTACTACATGCTTTCAGATACGTTGCATACTTATTCCTAGATGTACTGCTGTTCTTTGTACTTTGCCTTTAATGAGCCATCAAATGATGTCAATGTTAGGTTTCAAACTCAAAAGGCTATAGATGGCCGTTACCTCGGTGGTCGACCAACAGAGTGATCTAGGGTTAGGTTTGCTAGTTAAACAAAGATCCTAAGTATGGCTTGACTATAGGTTGTTTCATTATAATGCTGAGGATGGATAAAACCGAGGACACTTGTTTGCCCTATGTTATCAAGTTAGTGACCTAAATCTTCAAAGTTACCTTTTCACACTCTACTTTCAGTTTTTACAATTGATCAGCAGTCAAACAACTCACACTGTTTTTGAAACAAATCTAAAAATCCAAATAAAAAGCCTCATCATTTTCAGCAACGATGCGAGTCGTTTCCTGGGATGAAAACCCATCCCCGTGTTCGGCCACTGAACCCTTTATCTTTGCCATTGGCTTGACTCTACGGCAGTGGGAGGAACAGGAATATAAATTTTGTTGATTCGCATCACCCTCTTTGTGGCACGAATCACCAATCCCATGTCTCGATCCTCACCGACTCCTACTTTGTGCTTATGCCTTGTGTCGTCTTCATGAATATTTGTTTTAATTGTGGGCAACCCTCCAGAATCTCATCGTTTGACAATCCTCCAAGGTGAATTTGTTGGGTAACTCTCCGAAACAGTTCATGGGCCTCTCTGATGTGAATTGTTGGACGATTCCCCAACACAATTCTTCGGACAACTTTCCGATAAAATTCTATTTTAAATAATTTTACAAAAAGAATTCACTTTTTGGGCAACCCTCCGATTTATTTGTCATGCACTCACACCTACTATTCTAGGGTGCCCCAGTGCATATGAAATGCAATATGTCATTTCCATACAACACATGTTAATATATCAAGCATGCATATATTAAAAAAAATTAACACACAACAACATATTTATCCTTTCAAGGCAATAATACCAAAAATGGCTCCACATGGGCGATAAACAAATGCATGATGATGCCCGATGCATTTGTTACATCGCATGAATATTTTTAAACTACATGCAACATAAACAATTCATGAATGATTATACCTCCACCACACACAATTATTCAATTATCAAACCTTGACACACAAATTAAGCACCTGAGGACCGTTTTCGGTCCAGAAGCGAGTTCAGGTACATCGAAATGGGTCCCAAAACTCAGCATTTGAGTCGAGTTTTGGGATCGACCAAGCGACCCTCACGGCCTCACACCATCCAAACCATTTTAAATGGCTCTTAAGCCGAAAATAAACCAAGTAGGAGAAGACCCATACCTCCTGGAGTTGTCGAAACTCCACAAAACCGGTATCCACGCGTAGCTCTTGCCGTGTGGAGCAACTTTGTCTCTTGGCTCTTTTGGATTCGAAGGTCCGATCGCCGGAAAATCTAAAGAGAAGTCAAACATTCTCTCTCTAAAAACCTTCTCTTTTATTTTTCCCTCTCTTTTTCCTTCTCCCAAATCTGGTTGGGAGAGCTTGGGTCAAGAGGACTTGTCCTCTCATGCCACATGTCAAGCCATCATTGGTTTATAAATTCCTCATCCCTTATCCTCTTCTTCGTACCTCGTGATATGTCACTCATGACCACCACAGTGTGTGCTTCACGCATGTCGTGTCACCTCTGCCTCAGTATATAAGTCTCCATTATTACCATTGCGCCGAAAAATGTGAAATTCCAGCTGTCTCGGAATTGTGAAATTTAACGTGGTAGCGCTAGATTCAGCAGAACGATTCCAACGGTGAAATTCCATTCCCATCAAGGATCTAGAAAAATTCTTACAGTTTTAACAAAATTACAGAATTTACCCTTTTAAGAAAAATTGAAATTTTCTGGATTTTACAGTTAGTGCCATATGTTTGGCATCAATTTAAGCATGGAGATGAAATATTTATGAATGTATTCTTTCTAATTTGAGATTAAGAGAGCATTTGGTAAAAATTATACCAATGACTTCAAACATCTTTAAGTTCTGGCATGTAGAATTTGACACCAAAAATTTAACTCGAAAACTTGACGATTAGTAAAAGTGCTAAAGTTGGTTTGTACGTACTTTATAGTTTACCAAAACCTAAAAGGCTTGAATATTCAAACAATATATATAAAGTGATCCCATAATATTCACTTGAACCAACAAGGTTGAAATCCGGATATAGATTTAGCCAAAAAAAAAAAAAAGAGGAATACATAATAGCGAATACAGTTCTTGATCAAATTACGTAAGGATCAAATTATGGCTTAACTTGAATAACCACTTTTTCTACGTTAGAGCTAGTGAACATTGATCCCAAGCTCTCAATGAAGCTCTCAATCCCATTGAAGATTTTGTATTTGGATATTAGTTTCCCATCTTTTGTGTAACTCTCCATAACCTTTATAAAATCATCAAGCGTCCAAAATATGAACCTTGAAATACCACTTATTCGCTTCCTTCAGGCCCAATTGGTGAGTTCTCCCCCTTCTCTCTCTATCCATACCTACATAAAAAGGATTAACCAATGGTGAAAAAAAAAAGGAAAGAACACTTGAAAACCAAATTTTAGAAATCTAACCCTTAGTCAAATTTTGACATCGTTATTCTCTTATAAAATTAACCCTTTATTTTCAATTTCAAGACATAAATAAATATATAAAATGATAAATGGAAATTTTTCATCTAAAATTTGTGTTCTGAGTTTCAAAATATGTTCTCAAGGGCAATATATGTTTCTCTTTATTATATAAGGACTACGGGTAAAAATATATAAAATTTTGATTGTCTCGTGTGTTTTTCGTGGGAATTAAGTATGAGTTCTGATAGACAATGGATGTATAATAGGATGAGTGGTGGTTATTTAAACCCAAAATTTGTTGAGGGAGTGCACATTTTTGTTCAATTTGCAATTAGTTAACCAGAATGGACTGAAGGACCGAGAGTAAGGTGTCCGTGTAGTATGTGTAAGAATCGAAAGTTTTTAGAAACTGAGAATGTGAAGTACATGAATCCTGAGGTTTTGTAGCAGATTATTATGAGTAGAGATCTCATGGAAACTACGGCTTTCGTAGAAATTATGAAGACGGGGTGAAGGTCATACATCAGCTTATGCTACTGAATCACCTTATCCATACCATACCATGGTTAGGAGTTGCAGTGGTCTTGACATTTTGACATATGGAGGAGAGTCGAATCGATAGCAAAAGCGCATGAGATATTCTGGCGGTCGAGCAAACGTATATGGCGGGGTCGCGAGAATGTGATGCCCTGACCCAGCGGCACCAGTAGGTGTTAAAGCGAGGTCACTACGTATTTAAGGACTCTTTAACATTTTCTTTCGGGTGACTTTTCATCACATTTTCTCATTCATATCTTATGATTCTGTAATAGCAAAAAGTTCTTTTTTATATGCATTATACATTCCACCGTAGTGATATTCATTGTAATACACATATACTAGAGTCCTTTACTTGTACTATTACAATTCTATTACAAAACTACTTATATAAAATCAAAGATTAAGAATAGTCTTTGGTGAGCACTATCTACTGAATGCTTTCTTATTTCTTGATGTGGAATATTACGTCCTCTATCTTTGTCTTTTTTCTTACCTTTTATACGGATTAAACCGTCTTAGCTTCACGCTTAGTGGGAACATAAGCGTGGACAACCGCCGATGGTGACAATCCTGACATATACATCATACATTTCATATATCTATACATATTCATATAACTTTTATTACTTATCATCTTTACATTTCTATTGCATATCAATCTTTTCCGTTCTATGACTTATTACATTCTATGTACTATTACATATATCATTTCTTATCATATACCTATATCATGTCTCCTTTCATGTAGTGGCTACACGCCCATGCTATACTATTCATTCTTCATTTCTATACTTGTACTATCGTATACTTTCATATTATATGCTTTTATCTTGTACTTTTCATATATCATCTGTATTCATTCATATCACTTCATATACATTTATACGCTCTTATTCTATCATATACTTTAATAACTAAATATATTCTGCATTTCATGTATTGGTTTAAAGCGATACTTTCATATATAATATTTATTTTCGTATTACGTTAATTTCTATCTATCTCATATCTCAGTAGAAAGTATAAGACTTATACTTTTACTATCATATCATATGTTTTCATATATGGTTTCATGTGTTTTCATATACCTTTCTCTTTTCTCTACTTTCTGTACTTTACTTGTTCATATCCTTTTCGTGTACTATACTTTGTACTTTCTATATCTTATGTTCATGTGCTGATATTGTACTATTTTTTTCATATACATATTCATATCTTATTCATTTCATATCTTTGTTTTCTACATTATCTTTTCATATATGATAGTCATATATTGTGCTTTTCATCTTATCTTTGTCATATACTATACATTCATATGATATTCATATCTTGTGCTTTTCATCTTGTATTTTCATATGCTTTTCATATCTTTATGCTTGGCTTTCATATACTATCATCTTGTACTTTTCATCTTAATTCTTATAGCTACATCTTATGCTTTCCATGCGCAAAATTGCTAACTTCTCATATCAATAATAGTATATTACAACACATGTCATTTCCTTTTGAGTTTCATGTGCCAAATACCTTAGAAGTGGATGGAAATATTTGTATGTACCACAGAAGTGTATCTTTAAATCAGGGACGAGTGATCTCTATACAATATATACCCAAGAGGTATCATCCTTTGTACGAAGGCAATGACTATGCCATGTACTATGTGACCCAAGACGGGTCATTGTAATGATCAGAAACGGGATACATGTCATCATTGAAACCAGTTTCAGTGTATGTAAAATGTATGTTGCGGCAAGCGTGTCCCTAGGCATGCCTATCTATCCACTCTACTAGGTTCCTAAGCATCTGATCTATGTATATTTTATGTCGGTCACAGTGCATCTGTGATAGAATAAGTATTGTTATCGGTAATCATATGCGATATTACCATAGTCACTATCTGAATTCGTTCTCATATTTGTAGCTTCATATCACTATTCTCATATTTCTTTCTTTGTTACATGTATATCATTTCATATATATACATTCTATATAGCATTTCGTTCTGTATTTTAGCTATTCATATTCATCTATTCACTCTTGTATTCATATGCATGTTACATCATATATTCATCTCATATATTAGCATATAGCATTTGCATATAACCTATAGGGATATATCTACATCATCTACTTATAACATCTTATATCTTGTTGACTTATACATACATGTTCTCTATCAGAACTATATTATCTTTGCATTTTTCATATGTCTTTTAACTTCAATTTCTTATATTGATTTCTTTGTATCATACATGTAACTTCTTTTCCTATCATTTGCCACATTTCTAGCATGTGTTGTCTAATCATTATACTTCTAATTTATACATTTCTATCATACATATTTAATTTCATATATTCCTATATTCATATCATACCATCTCATATATTCATATATATTCTTATTATTTATCTAATTTATATCCTTCAATACAGTTTGGAGTGCTTTAAGTCAGTCCCGAAAATTTCTAATATTGATCCCAACGAAAATCTTGGGACTAAATCTATATTTATTAAATACAAGAACAATCTATGTCATTACATGACTTTTATCACTAATATATTCAATGAGAGAAGAATTTTAAATACGTCATTGGAGTTTAATTAAACTGAGATTTTAGTATATACAGGCGTGGCTCAGCGATCGTGGATAATTCCACCTCTGCTCAGGTCAATTCTATGAGTCGAAGCGTAGATCGGAGAAAATACCAAAATTAGGATTTTCGAGATATTTAAGTGCTATCTGACCAAAATCCTTGTTTTTGGTGCCATGTAACCTGGAGTCAGTGAGCGCTTTCATTCTTAGCCGAAGTAGGAAATCATAAACCAGTCAGATTTCTATATCAGAAGAAAGCGAGAAAATAAAAATAAAAAAATCTCCCACGTTGCTCCAGTCTGTACAGGACAAGCGTAAAGTTTATTTATTTATTTATTATTATTATTAAGCTATTATTATTTTTAAAGTGGGACCACATGTCCATTTATCCTTCGATCCATTTTAAAACAAAACAATTTATTTTTATCAGTTTAGTTTCATTTATCAATGATTAGAATATTACTCAGACATGTGCTGGGGGTTTCTCGATCGTTTTGGACTCCACCTCACGTGCAAGAAATTCCATAAAAATCAATGAGGCCCTCTGAATTCTTTTGAAACAATCAGGAGTAGCCGATTTTAAATGAGCAATTCACAGTGGATTCAGTTTTGGTATCGGATCTGAGTTTCCCGACTTTTACAGTGCGAAAATTGAACTGCATTTGCTAAAAATCTCTTTTTCAGTGACTATTTGCTTTGTTTATACCTATTTTGTACTCAGCTATTATCAGCCTCTTTGAGGTGTCTTCTAGAAACATCACCTGATTCTCCATGTATTAGTTCATTGAGCATCTCAAATAAATTCATCATTTCAGGAGGAGAAGAATCTTTGCTGGTTCTGTGGGATGAAAGGACATATTGTCTCTGGACATGTTTTAAAATCATGAGATAGTTAAAGATGGATTCTTCATGAGAAAAGTGGATGTGTGAAGAGATGAGTGCAGCAAATGTATTGGGTGTAGATAGCGGCTTTGAAGTGTTGCACTAAGTTATGTGGGCATCTTAGGTAAAGTAGGAGAAGGGAATCAACAAAACAAAGATTTGTTTAGTATAAGAGGATGTATTACTTTCCTCTCATTCCTAGGCTATAGAGATTGTATGCTTCAAAAGCTACTGCTAAGGATATGCGTTGGCATGATGATCATGACAAGGAAGACGAAGTTATGCATCATCCATCTTACTCTAAGGCTTGGTTTCATTTTGAATAGATGCATCCTTGTTTCAACTCAAAAGTGCAGAGTCAAGTCACTGGGACACAAGTGATCGCCCAAATCAAGACAATCGTCAAGCGCAATTCGGTGTGAAATCATTGCGACCGTTGGGTGTGAGATCTGCGTTGCAAATGGTGTTGGGTGGGACGATGAGCGGGACGGATGGTTCATGATGCGACAGTGATGACTCCGTGAGTCGGGATGTGGCGTTTGGGTGAATGTGTTGGATCGTGTTTGATCATGCTCTAAGGATCGGAACTGATAAGATGCTTGTGTTGTGGGATATCGTGTTTATCGAGTGATTGTCAGATCGCGGATAAGTAAAAAATCCTCAATGCATCCTTGTGTGATGTTAAGACATCTTTGATCAGACCTGGAAGTCGGGTGCATCTGTTCTCATACAGGTTGAAATTTTAGACATCGGGATGTTGGATTGAAGATAGATAGTATAATGGGATAAGGATCAATAGCAACATTTGTAAAAAATAGTGGTTGTGGTTGGAGAAAAGCGGCGTAGTATATTTACAGAGTTTGCCTTAATAGAGTACCAAATACGATTAATTACTGATCTCGATGTCATGCACATAAAGAAAAATGTGTGTTTTGAGAATGTGTTTATCTTGTCATAGACATTAGGAGCAAAACAAAGACAACATCAAGGTAGGAAGATTTGGCGATGTTTGTCGTGAAAAGTTAGAGAAGAATGTTATTAAATATCGAAGGCAAACTACACTTTGGATAAGAATGGCAAGCAAGTTGTTTGTGAATGGGTGAAAAACCTCAAATTTCTAATGGCTATATGTCGAGATATTAGACGATGTGTGGACTTAAGAAATGAAATTTTGGAATGAAAAGTCATGGTATCATGTCTTTATGCGAGAGGTTAATCTGATAGCATTTCGAATTTGATATAGCGAATGTTTGGGAACCACTGACCGAGTTGAGCTTATTCTTTAAAGACTTGACTTGTCTGAAACTGAGAGGAAGGGTGAGGAGATTGGCGTTAGAAATTCCAGTAATTCTATGTAAGTTAGAGCAGATATTTCCTCCTTCTTTCTTTGACTAAATGGAACATTTGCCTATCCACTTGCCATATGAAGCAAGGATAGCAGGCCCAATACAATTTTGTTGGATGTACCCGTTTGAGAGGTACTAATTTCTCATATTAAATTTTCAATTTCCTTGATATGTGATGTTAATAACATATGAAAACAATTAATTGTTGTCATATATATATATATGTATATAGGTTCCTTCGTCATTTGAAAAAAAATGTCGGTAACAAGGCTCAAGTTGAGGGTTCAATATTAAATGCTTATTTAGTTGAAGAAGCATCGACTTTTGATAGCATTACTTTAGATATGTTCACACAAGGCAATGGAATGTGCCTCGTAATGATCTTTGGCGGGGTTGCGAGTTCAATAGAAATAAATACATCAATATTCACATATCTTGGAGCGATCTTATGGAGGCTATAAAGCCTAGACGATTGAAGGCGGGAACTTGAGGCCGCTCGAGCCTATATTATTTTGGTGTAGTGAGGTTACCTTATATCGAGTAAGTATTTTGAAATATTACTAAAATTATTGGTTTTTGTATTCTAATGGTTTTATTTTTTTATTTGAATGCACATTCTCAAGGCTGCGTGAGTGAATCCAAAAAAATTAGCGATCTGAAGAGCGTGATCAAATCTTGATTATAGTTTTGTTGAATGGTTCGAACTTATATGGAATATTTTATTTCCCTCATAATTTTTAAGTAATCAAATATTTGAAATCAAATACATATTGAAATTAATATTTTCATGAGGCCACGTAATCCTAGTAACAACGTGACAAACATCTTTGTAAAGGCTCTTCTTTGAAGGGCTAAATAGAACCACACAGTCATATCGATGCCTTTGTCAATGGAGTACAAATTTCATACTATAGGCATTAGAATTTGGTTAGACTAAATGAGCAGTGGTGTTTTGAATTAAAGAATTTACAAACTATGAGTGAGAATGGTAGTGATTATTATGGTCAATTGATACAGATATTGGAGTTAGAGTATCCCTGGCTGTCATTCGAGCAGTTCAATTTAAATGTGATTGGTTTGACCCTTGAGAGCCATGGTCTTGGAGAGCACTGAAGTGACCTCGTGAGAAGTCTGACCAAAGTAGAAGGTTTAATATATATGAACCATTCATACTTGCAATGTGGGCGTGCCAGGTATATTATGTACAATATCCTTCATTGAGGTGCGCCCAAACGGATTAGATAGCTGTGTGAAAGATTAAGGCGAGGGCAGTTGTAGAGATGCCTAAATTGTAGAAAAGAAACTGCTAAATCTAGGAATTGGCCTTTCAGGACAATAGAATTAATTTACATCAGATTGAATTTGTGAGGACAATGATCTTAGTGCTTCTTAATGATCGAATGGTGGAATGATAGGTTTGATGTAGGAGATGATGGGAGTGAATGAAGATGAGCTTGGACTTGTTTTGGAATCGAATGTGGATGAAGATGATGTGAGACTTTTGCTGATTTGTAGTATTTTTTTACAATCTTGTTTTGAAACTCCCTAGTAAACTTATCTCCCAGGATATTATAATCACTAGTTTTCCATTTTCTAACTCCTTAACCTGGCTTTTGATGTAATGGGAAGGGATGAGTTTGGAATTTTGTGTTGGTTTCAACAATAAAAAATCTTTTAGATTGTTTTATGTGTTATCTATTTGTGGCAACATATTTTTATGTTATTAAATTGAACTTTTAAATCAGTTGATACATTTGTCACCATCATCCATAGTAAGTATAACTTTCTGTTTCTAGTATTTTTTTTAAGGAAAAAGTTGTGTAACAATCCTTGCTTTAGTGGCACTTGAAATGTTTTAGTGATTAACCTGCTTTTGGAATTCTTATGTTGTGATGTTGGTCACCTTAGACATGGGTGGCTGATATTAGTATTCTTCTTTCATGTTTCTTTCAATGATCTTGTGCAGTTGGGTTGTGGCTCCTTTGTTGTATGATTTGAAATATTGTTTTGAACAACGGTTACAAAAATATTGTTTATATTTCTATGGTGTTCGAGGAAAATGATTTTAAATTTTGTTGAAATTGTAGTGGACTGATGTCCCCATAGTTAGATGTGGAGTAAATGAACATTATTAGGAGTGTAAAATGTTTTATTGCATGTGTTGTAAAATTGGGAAATGTCTGAAAAACAGAGGAAACTCTGCCAAATTCTCTGTAAAATGTTTAATCGTATAAAAAGGGTTTGATGTTTAAAAGAAAAAAAAAATCCCACCATGTTTAATAAGGTTTTAATGGAAAACATAACTGTATAAATGAGTTCGCTCCACGGATTCACTTTTAAAAGGGGTTTAAAAGAAATGTTTTCTCAAATGTGGAGTGTCGGGAAAGGAGAAGTGGTTGGGTCCTTGGTGACTTTATGCTTGTAGATTAACACTTTATGCTTGTTGATGAACCTCTTGGGTGGTTGGTTTACTAACCATCATATGTGCAAATAGGTAGAGGTAAAGGAAGAGGAGGACACCATGGAGTAAGAGTGATTAGTGCCCAAAAGGGTGCTGTTTCAGTCCACAATTGAAGGATAGGTTTGAGTGCTTGCACTGCGCACTAATCGTATCAATTAAACCAATTGAGTTATTCAGGTCTACTTAGTATCACTTATGCCATTCGAGGTTATTTGTGGTTATTTCTGGGTTTTGTGTACCTCAGATCCGTAAAGTCGAATTTGATATCGAGATGTGTTGAACCAGAAGATTGAAACTATTTTCGGCCATCAACATATCAAAATTCAGTGATGAAATAGAAATGAAAGTAAGGAATGAAGGATCGATAGAGCGGTGAAGCAGTGATTCAAATTGTATGATTGCGAAAATTAACAAGGATGCGAAAATTCGCAGCCATAGCCAAATTTCGCAATCTTAAGCGAAGGTGAAATTTGTCAGGCTAGCGAAATTTATTTATATAATCCTTTGTGCTAGTGAAATTCTTAGGTTTAGTATCTGCAAAAATATTTAGCTAGGCTAAAGCGAAATTCACTATCGCATAAGCGAGAATTTGTGATTTAAGCTATCTCGTGTGCAATTTAAGCTAGGCTAAGCGAATTTCGCTTACCTAAGCGAAATCATCCTGCATAGCGAGTCACCTTTGTATCAATTTTGTAATTCATGCCAAGCAGACGTTTTGGTGTATAATTATAACCCTTTTGTAATATCATATTTTAGGCTTTCTTGTATTTTCACACATTGGGTGGCCTATATAAGCCCCCATGATTTTGTAACCCGAAGCAATCTTTTGGCAACTTTTCATTTATGTAAATATCTCCCGCAGCTTTCAGTTTAGTGTTTGCTTTTCTCTCTTCTCTCTCCTCTTTCTTTTCATTTTCCTATGACCACCAAACACCCTCTTGAGGATGACAACTTAAGAGATGTGGCTAAATCTCATAACTTTGAAGGGGGTTGCTAGCTTGGTTTTAGGCGGGTTGCGGGTTGTCATAAATGTTTTAAAATCTTCTGATCTTGTGTTATGGCTCGGCTTTTCAAATTAGGGTTGAATATCATTTAAATATCATTGCTTTGGCCAATACTTACCATGCTTTAGGGTGCAGTGCATACTTATTATTAGATGCTGTTGTTCTTCTGCGATAGCATGCCCTAAGTGTGAAATGAGGTTGAGTGCTAGGGTTTTGCACTAAGGCCCGAAAGGAATTTGTGAAGATGCATGTTGCACATTGTTGAAACTCAACGATAGGGTGTTTCTAGGGTTAGGTTTTCTAGTTAAATAAGATCCAGATTATGGCTTGGACTATAGGTTGCTTGCCATGATGCGAGGATGAAACTAGAAGACACTTATTTACCCCCGTATTTGTCAAGCTAGTGACCTAAACCTTCAAGTTATCTTTTCACACTTCACTTTAGGTTTTACAATTAATCGGCATCAAGCAACTTCCTTTGTTTGAAAGCGATCAATCCAGATTAAAGCCTCACCATTTTCAACAATTAAATCTGTTCCTAGGATGAAGCCCATCGTGTTTGACCACTAGACCGCTATCTTTGTAGTAAGCTTGACTATAGCGATAGGAGGAACATAGGAAACAAATTATCTTGGTGAAAATCACCTCTTAGGTAGCCCACCCAGATCAAATGGCGCCGTTGCCGGGGATGGTGCCAAACTACGTTTGATGAGTTGAAGTGTACTTGTAATCCTCATTACAAGTGTAAGTGACCTTTTAGACCCTTTTTGAATTTCGGATATTTGTGCACACCAGTTTACTACTTTGCGGTAAGCGCCTTTATTTTTGTTTTTCATACGGTCGGCTTTTATTTTAGCTAACCCTAACCGCTTTTGCAAGTTTGTTTTGTGCTCTTTGTTATCTCGGTTATTATAGCAGTGTTTATACTGCTGGGAAAGAGAGACATCGGTAGATTGCAAAAGAATCGAGCACCAATTGAACAAAGGCGTGAATCGGTGTGCCCGATAGACGAATGGATCCCTACGAGCAACGAATTGACCCGAGTACCTATGAATCAACTGACCTATAGATCGTGGGGACCACATACACCCTCCAGGAGTTAGTGCCCTCACGCATCATACCTCCTACTTTGAAGATGTAGCAGTGAGGCCTAATTCTTACTGCTCCCCACCTTTCATGGTATGGAGAATGAAAATCCATACTCGCACATCACACAGGCAGGAAGTATACCTGACCTTTAAGGAGGGTATAATCGACATGGTTCTCAGGCAGAAGCATTTCCCACGACACTCAAGGACAAAGCCAAGATTTGGCTCAACTCCTTGGCTGAAACGATTAGGAATTGAGTGAGTCATGGCCCAGGTACAGAAGTGTGATCTTTTAGACCAGCCGATTTGAAGCGAGATCTACACCTACCACGGCCATAATGATAGAAAAGTTCTACCGATGCTGGGAGAGATTCATAGATACCATCGTCTTGCAATAGCATCATGGTTTCGAAACACTGGATGTTAATTGAATCATTTCTATAATGGTATGCTCCACGCCATGAAACAATTACTAGAAACCCGTGTGTGGAGGTGATTTTACGAGCAAAAGGCTTGGGATGAGGCCATGGATTTCTTGAGTTGTGTGGCTGAAACTTCAAGGGTTGGGATAATTAGGCAGGGAGGGTGGAGAAAATGAGACCCTCTGACCAAGGGGAGGAATATATACACTTCGGAGGACACGAAATGAAAAGCAAAATCCTAAATACTAGCTAGGAAGGTAGAGGGAGTGCAGAAGGAAAGAGGCTCCATGAAGTGCATGTAGTATTGAAAACCTTTGCAGGCAGTGACCAAACAGCGATTATCAGCCATTTGCGTCGAGAGAAAACTATGTCAGGTGTCCCATCGATGAAAGGATTTGATGTCAGAACATGCCAATGTCGTGGGTGTCCTGAAGCCACCATGACCGATGCCTTATGGTAATCTTTATAATTCTAATTGGAGGAATCACCACACAACCTATCTGACCTAATCCTCTGCTTATGTACTTGGTGCCAAACCACGGTTGGTTCCTCATCTCAACCCACAAACCACCATCATCCACTTCTCCGGTTAGACAAGCGTCACGAATTTGAAATGGTGATGAGAGGCATTGTGGAAAAGCAAAGGATCAATGCAATTGGCCTGAAAGGATTAAATCTTGTAGAAAGCACAACTGAACAAGAGAATAGATGGGCTAGAGAGCAATCTTAATCAGAGATAGACAACATACGTGTCCAATCACAAGGATCAACAATATTTTGGAGATACGGGGAGAGAGGAAGGTTCAGCCTTCCTGATTGCCAAATCAGAAAGGAGTCGTGAGGTAGGTTCATCGTGATTCGGGGAATGGATTGGGGTGAAGGCCATAATCACCTTGAGGAGTGGAAAAGTGGTTGATCAACCAGTGCCCCGAACCCTGTGAGAAACCGAGGGGAAAGGAGAAGAATTAGAGCCGAGAACATATTTTCACGAAGGGACTCAGTAAACAACATGCCACCTCAATTTCGAGCACTAGAAGCGAAGAAGAGCATCCGGCGGCGGGCATCTTAAGTCTAAGGCGAGTGAAGGTGAACATACCCCTTTTGGACATCATCAAACAAGTCCTACATCGCAGAGAAGTTTTGAGGATCTTTGTACAATCAAGAAAGGGTTAGGCATTGAAAAGGCATTTTTAAGCGAACAAGTCGGTCTGTAATCAAAGCAGAACCAGTCAAATCTGAGGATCCGGGATCTCCCCGATATCAGTGTATTAATTGGGACTTGCATAGATAAAGCCTTGCTTGATACAGGAGCCCGGTGTGAACCTGCTGCCATACTCGTGCATGGCGAGGACAGGTTTGGGTGAACTTAAACCTACCAACATTACACTATCATCATCAGATAGATCGTGAAGATTCCGGCGATAGTTGAGATGTCTGGTGAAAATAGACAAATTTCTACTTACCCAAGATTTTGTAGCGTTCACACCAGCCAATTGCAATGAACCCAACTACGTACCAATCATCCTTGAAGACTATTTCCGCCAACGCCAATGCAATCAATAATCATTGAATGGAGTCAGCGTAGCCTACCTTTGGCAAACATGACATTGAATCGAAATATTATTCCACTTGAACAAATGCCAAATGAATAACATAAAAACGAGGGGCTGCAAAGTATGCTCGCTTGATCAGATGCGTATGTCGGCAACTGAACAAAGAACTGCCACCAAGGTATAAGAGGTTTTGGTATTGCCATCAGCACCTCCAATCGTGTGGGCAATTGCTCACCAAATTCAATCATGAGAACCAAGCCAACAATGGAAAATTCAACACCATGAATTAGTCGTGCCATCACGGGCGAGGAGATCCTCCTGACCTCCATGGTATCACAAGATACTGGGGCTGATTTTGAAGTTCAAAACCAAATGCAGCCATTAATTTTGCTTTTTATTTTAATTCAATAATTTCCTTAATTTGGCTATATTTTATAAGTTTCGATGAAAACTTTCCTTAAGCAATTTGTACTGGCTTGGTTCTATCGTATAATAAATTTTTAGATATATTTTTTTTTATGATAATTTTTTATTTTTAATATTAATATTTTAATGTTTAAAATCGACTGCGTGCGGAGCTGGTCAGAAGAAGATTTCGCTATTAGCCAAATTTCAAGATGTCATCGCTCAAATTCATAAAATGAAGGAGGAGGCTCGTCACTTCGATTCTTCGCCTCCCGCCACCCGGAAGTTCGCACCAGCCAATGAGTCCGAGATTTAACGTTTCCCCGTCAACACCGTCGGAAAGTCATCATCGCCGACCAGATGTTCCAGCCCCGGGTTTGCCCAGCCTCACCGCGAGCCAATCGCCAGCCCCTTCCCCGTAACAGCCTCGAGCTTAGCGCCATCAGTCGCCACACCAGCCCGATCGAAGCCAATTCGACGACCGTCAATGCGAGTCGCCACCGCGAGTGCCGCGCCTACCTCGCGCACGCGGCCCAGCGGTCGTGGTCCGAAGACCATCGGGGCCGCGTTCCTATCGGCGGTGTCTGACCGTCATCGATCGCCCACCCCAACCAAGACAATGAACACTTCACCTAGGTCAAGATCACTAGTCCGCCCGCCCGGTGGTCCTTTCACCGCAAACATGAAGACCAGAGGTCCTACCAGACCCGGTCGTTCAAGACTGAGCGGATACAGTCCCTAGTCACTCTCGCTCAGAATCGCACGCCTCCAAATTCCATGGGCAACCTGAGAGCCCCCAGGGTCCAGAGGTCACACGTGACGATCCGCCCTTTCACCATGGCAATGCAGATCAGATTCCGCCTCCGGCATCCATCAGCCCAGAGTGTCCTCATCCAGATCCTCAGCCTGCCTCAAATTACAGCCACAGTTAGAGGCTTAATTTCGCCTCGCTTATCGCCAAATTTCCAAGATTGTGAAATATTCACGGCACCCTATTCGAACGTACGCGCTTCATCTCACAGAGACTCTCAATGGGAGTCATTTTACTACTGCCCAAACATTGATACTTATCACAGACCGTGACCACGCGATCGACGGAGCACTACCCCCATTGGTTATTCACATTTGAGGCACTTTATTACTCCCGGTGGTTCTATTAGCCTACCATCCATGATCTCCCTGGTTTTCTTAAATCCACCAAGCCGTCACTTATCTAATGACCAGAGCAAGCTTTAGAGCGCGTACATTTCGTTAGGCGAAATTTGCAGAGGCCACGTGCCACCAGAGGGCTGGATCGGATCGGTTTCTCACCACCCAATGAGATGGTCCTGATTTCGCCGAGACACCACAATGGCTGCTCTTCAGATAGCCTCGCCAGATGTCATCGAATGTCAGATCTCAGCTCTTCCCACAAGAAGATTGTTTGATGCAAATAAGAGGACACCTCGAGGCTTTTACCGATCTCAGAGGGATACCGGTTTAGTCCCTCCAGCCGCGATGACTCCTATTACACGAGGATAAGGTCCATCGTAGTGGCCTCGCTCGAGCCGAGTCTTCCATCGTTGTCGCTAACACCCGAGCCATGTCCTCTCTCGGTACTGCCTTTCTGGTATTTCGGATTGAGCGAGATTCTGGCGTTCTGTTCGCCGATGGAGTTAGCGATGGTCATGCCCATATCTTTTCTCCCTCCGAAGAATGGGACTGTGAAGAGGCAATTTTACTCAAAGAGGCTGAGACTCATTGCACATAGTCACGCCCTGGCCTGGTGTGAGAGTCCAGCCCACATATGTCTCCATCCATCCTCCACATGCTACTCCGGGCAATGCAAACTGACACTGCCCCATCTTATACGCATGAAGATTCTCCCGCAGTACACAGCACGCCGCCTGGTGAGAAGCAAACGCTATGGATGTCAGATGTTCTTTCGCTACTGAATTCAGCAAAGATAGATTCAGGAGGTCGCCTGCTTCAGCCACTTTAGTCATCACATCTACGCCGGCAGCAGATCATGACAGCATTAAAGACTCATGATTCCTCGACTGGTGAGACCTGAGCCCACTCCAGCAGCTGTGCCAAATTTCTTTGGATATGTCGGCAAATAAAGAAGAGTTTCACAGACTCCACCAACACCACTTAGATGATGGTTCGGTTTCTTGGCATCTTTGTATAGTTGTCGCCATCAACCGCCACTAATTTGTGTAAGATTCATGTATTAGCCATAGTAGGCGTTGATATCTTTGTATGTTTAGCTTTGTTATGCATGTACTGAAGCATTTGGCTATATCAAAGCTATACAAAGGTTATATACAAGATTTACTTTGCATATCACTTTTTGTGTTCCATTTTATATTTCTCCATTTTTGTTTCTTTAATCGACAATGAATGCTTTTAATTTACAATCGAAATTGCCTTGAAATGAAAATGAAACCATGTTGTCGCTTTAATGCTAGGCAATCTACTGTTGATTCAGCTTTTAATAAATTGAAATTCCAGCATTCAACCTAGAAGATATTTCCCTTCTTGAGCTGATCTCACACTGTATTAATTAGATTTCGTCGATAGTTAGAAATTATATACTTTTTTCACATGGCAAAGCCGTCTTAGCACATGGATCAACTGCTGATAGTTTGAGAAAGACTCACATTCAAGACCACTGTAGTCCCTCCAAAAGGAAAAGAAAGAAAGACAAGGGAAGAAAAAGAAAAATAAAAGTCGTGGGCTATTCAGCCCGGTACCAACCGAGGGATATGACAGTTCTACAGCCTGATGCCCTGGGTTCTTAATGGTTATCATCGACTTAGTGTTCGGCACGGGTGAATGGGGCAGAGTTTAGCGACTGGTGGTGCTTGATTCGAGATCATTCAGTCCCAAGTGAAGCCTGAGAGCTACGGTCATGATCCTTCGCTTGATGCCCTAAACCTTAATTGGTTGGGACATCAGACCGCTACACGGACTTTGCGAAGTTTGTGCTTTGAGCATTGCACCCACAAAGTAATCAATAATAGAAAGAAGAGTAGCTTTTCCTATCTAGGTTGCTCGTTCACTACGCCATGGCAAAGATAGGCCAGGGGAGGGTAGAAACAATTTTGCAATTTTATCGTCAATCCCATTTAGAAACCATTAGATTTTATGAAATCAGTTGAATTCGGACCAAGCGACCAAAAAACGTTTTATAAGAGCGCTTCATGTCGCTAAACTTAAGTCCAATCAAGTTCATTTTCGTAATGCGATTTGGTGCCACACACCCGAACCATAAACTTTAGAAAAATCACCACATATTCTTTATTTTAGCATTGCTAAGGACTAGCAACGGTCGTTGGGGTGACAAAGTGCCCAAAAGTGCGACAGCCGTCCACCCGAGACAGTTTCGAGTGCTTTTGGCGCATCAATTCGTGATCACCGCCGAATTGAGGGTGTTCGTACCACTTAGCATCACTATGCCACTTTGGGTGCTTATTTCATGTGGCTCGCGTGCCTTGCAAAATTTCGTCTATTAAAGCCTGACTGATACTGGCATTTGAACCATGAAGATTGAAACTATTTTCTGTACCACTAACACACAAAATTCACATTGAAAACAGCGCAAAGGAAGATGAGAGTTAAACAAAGAGGCAGTTGCTGAAGAACACAAATTCTGCAGCGCTTATGACAGAAAATTTGTCAGATTGCGAAATTCACAAATTATAAATAAAATTTAATCTAGTTTAATTGAGAAATGTTAAGCTAATAATTCGCCATATAGCCAGCAAATTCACCTGCTCAGCTTAAATTCTTCGCCGCTTATTCTTCAAAATATTTCGCTAGTTAGCTAAATCGATCATATATTAATAAAATTTGTGGATTATCTTCAGGTACTGGCTATTAGCGAAATTCAAGCAATTTTACTTTTAAATCATCCTCGCATACAAATTCCCGCCACTTTGTGTAATTAATACAAACTAATTCGCTTTTAGCGTACAATTTACTATAACCTTGTAATATCATATTTTAGGCTTTCTTGTATTTTCACACATCATGGCCTATATAAGCCCCATGATTCCTTAAACTCAGGCCACCCTTGGCAATCTTTCACGAGGTAAATATTCTCCCAGCCTTTCGCCAGGTTTGCTTTTTCTCTCTCTTCTCTCTTCTTTCATTTTCTAGGCTACCAAACACCCCTCTCGGTGATGACAACCCAAGAGATGCCGGGCCAAGCCTGTAACTCGAAGAAAGAGGTCGTTAGCCGCTCGGGCACTATGTATTGTCCTCATGGCAAATAAAATGCTACAGGTCAGATTATGGTCACTAAATTAGGGGTTGAATATCATTTAATGTCACGGCTGGCCAATATTTACTGATAGCTAGTAAAAGCGTGGTATACTTAGTTGTTGATGGATCATGGTCTTTGTGGATGGCCTACTGCACCTAAATGAGGCCGGGAGTGCTGTGTCAAAACTCGAAAGGGCTGCAAATGCACACGTTCGTGTTGACTCAAATAGGGAGTGTTTTTGTGGTTAGCCTTCACAAACAAAGATCCGCTATGGCTTGACCACAGTTGCTTGCCATGATGCTATGATAAAACCCAAGACACTGTTACCCCCATGTTGTCAAGTTTAGTGACCTAAACCTTCAAAGTTATCTTTCACACTTCACTTCGCTTATAATTAATCACATCCAAACAACTCAACTGCTAAACAACCAAAATCCAAATTAAAAAGCCCCACCATTTTCAACACCGATACAAATCATTCCTAGGATGAAAACCCATCCCCGTGTTCTAAACTTTCTAGACCGCTATGTCATAAAGATCTTACCACGGCAAAGTAGAGGAACATAGGAAACAAATTTTGTTGATTCCGCTCACCCTACCGTGGCACGAAATCAAAGAGGTAATAATAACAATAGAGCTTGGAGAGAGTCTATTGATGAGATAAATCATGTACCAAAGACCCAAGACATGGCTCCCATGATACAGTCACAAATTCCTTCAAGAGCAACCATCACCTCCTTCGCCGCTGACAGCACCACAACAATTTGAAATTGGCCTGATCGCATCCGTTGTTGAATCTCGATAAATGCTGAAAATAACATTGATGGTGTTGAGGCCAAATACCCATGAGGTGCTTCTAGAATCTCAATTCACCTTTAGAGATGTGATCGCTTGGCTAGGGAAAAGAGAGTGGTCTTTCTCATCACCTCAATTTTCTTCTAATAATGCCAATAGAAGCAAGTATTGTATTGACATGCCATGCCATTATTATCCATCAAAATCGTTGAAATTCCTTAGTTACCACTCAAGTGCTTTAATGCAGCATATAGTTATAATTGATCAGCGATTTAATTGATTGACATGTACCAATACACTCAGAATACTCACACCTTAAGTAATCAAATGTGGCGAATCAAAGGTGAAAGAGTCAACTTTTTTTTTTTTCTTTTGGTTTTTGTTTTAAATCAGCTAGTCAAGCCCATCATCCTCATCATTTTTCTTAGACTTGGCTAGAGCTGGAGCTATCCCATTAATTACTCTAATCACTTAACCAGCATAAGAAGGTTAAAACACAAACACTTGTCCACACTGTATATAGGTATGGATAAAAATATATGGTCAAGTCATTTTCAGTAGAATTTTAAGTCAATTGCATTTAATTATCCGATCTAATCACGATTAATATCATTACCAAGAAAATGATTTCTTTATTTGTTTAGTATTATTAACTCTTTTCAGTACTGAAACTAACAAGAAAGTAATTTTCATCATAGGTTGTTGCCTCACAAAAAATGCTCACATATGATTACAAAGACTTTCAAGCAGCGACTTCACAAGGACGAGTATACTTGGAAGAACATTCCTTGGAACACTAAGGATTTGTATTTTGAGGATTTTAAGGCAATATTTCTTTCAAATACATTGTAATTTTTAAAATATAAAATGAGTTTGTACTAACTATTTTCAAATTTATAGAAATATTTTCGGTGGGATCCAAAAATAAGTGGCATAGTCAGGATTCTTTAGGAGAAACAAGTAGCTATTAGGTACAAGAGTTTCATTTGGACCATTAAGAACGCCAAACATAAGTCGGCCTATGCTTCTGATGATATTTGAAAGGCATGGAATGATGGGATCTGAATGCTCAGCACATAGCAAAGATACCATAAAACAAGCTACCGGGCAAGCGCTGAACTTTACTCATACCGAGGATCTATCACACATTCTTCACATGCCAAATGCATACAGTTTTTACGATAAGGCACCGTTACAATAATATTTTAATTGTGTGATCACATTATATACATTTTTTGTTTTGAACTCACAAGAACAAAGTTTTGGAAAGAAGCCTACATACTACGAGCTATTTATTCGTAATCATACTAAAAAGGGAGCATGCCTCACTTCACAATGAGAAAAGCCAAAGCTTTGAATGTTACATTCTTAACTCAAAATTTAATGTTTTATTATATTAATAGTTAAATTTTCTTATTAATAAATTTATACATTCAATGTGATGTGTTGTTGAGTGCAGGATGATTTCATCCGACTACGGAGGAGATGTCCCAACCAAAGGAGGGGTCATCCGAACCTCGTCCAGTTGATGACAATGAAATTTTTGTTAAAAACAAGGAGGAGGAAGAAACGGGAGACTATATGGTATTGGCTCTAAAATATCAACATATTGTAGCATTGCCTCTTTTAGTGGCACTTCACCTACGACAGGTCATAGCCATGAGTTAGAGGATCAATTGCAACTTGTGCAGGAAGAGAATAAGTTGTTACGTGATTAGTTTAAGGATTTGCAGACTGCCACTAAAAAAATACAGGAGCAAAAACGAAAAATACAGAAGTAAAACCAAAAATGCAGAGGAGATGCATAGACAGATGTGAGATGCAAAGACAGATGCAGAGCTGATGAAACTACACACGCTTTTTTTCATGAGGCTCTATGTTCGACTCGGGTGACAATGATCAGTAGCTATATTTGACACTAATATTACCATTTTGTTATTTAAGAATACTATTGATTTTATCATTTATTAAAAGTATTGTGTATTTCAACTTATTTAATGATATCTATTAATTTAACTGTTAAACTACATCTTAATGATTTCATATAATTGGCTTTGAATGACAACAAGATCGGTATGAAAAGTCAAGACATGTCAGCAAAAAATATTAGTATATATAGACAGAATAGAAACAAATTTTTTCGTCTCTGATTAGAAATAGAGACGGAATTTTTCCATCTCGGTCTCCAGATCGCTTCAGCGATTAAAAATGCCCTAACTAGACGAAATCTTGGCCTCGATCAAAGACAAAATGTTTTGGTCTTTGATCAGAGACGGAATGTTATGGTCTCTAATCAGAGACAGGATCAATCCGTCTCTAATCAGAGATGGAATTTGAGACCGAAAATTCCGTGTGTGATTAGAGATGGATTATTTCGGTCTCTGATCAGAGACGGAATTGGTCTAGGGAATTAGAGACGGATAATAATCCGTCTCTATTTAGAGACGAAAAAATCTGTCTCTGATTAGGGACGGTAGAAATCACGTACCAGCATTTTTAAGACCGAAAATTTCGTCTCTAATCCGTCTAGAATTCCATTTCTAGACGGATTAGAGACGGAATTGTCCGTCTCTAAATGAAGGTTTTTTTAGACGTGTGCACATTTATTTATATTTTTTTTCTTTTTCATTCTTTTTTTTCTTTTTTTTTTTTTTTTTTTTTTTGGGGCATGGACTAAATAAAACAATTGAGAAACAAACTGATATGGCAATGAACGAATATCTCTCTAAGCGCTAAGTACAATAAACCAACTCCAATGAAATGACATAAGCCTCTCAAACTAAAAGTCTCTAAATAAATGTCAATGAAATGAGTGAAAGGACGACACAACAAACCCTTATGTAGTAAGATGAATAAATCACCAATCTAAGTGAGAAAAAATTGGATATATAACAAGAAGTCGGATAGAAAGAAAGTGGTGAAAACATAGAAACTACAAAATAGAGCGAAAATAATGAAGTGAATGTGATAAGGTGATGTAAAGAATATGGCAATGTGTACATAACTCATAAGATCCCTAAATCAAGGCATCCACACACCAGAGAGCCCTATCCTAGATATGAAAAGGTAAGCAAGGTTATAAGAGAAAGATAGGGCAAAATGCACACGTGAGACTCAATGGGCTAGCAATTGTAAAAAAATATGAGTAACAGGTGATAAGGTATATGGATAACCAACATGATGGTCACGCATCCTACGACCATGGTCTCAAACATAAAACTTCTTCAGTTGATCCACATTTGTTGGTTCTGAAAATTGGTTTCCATCTAAGTCCATCAACCATATAGCTCCCTCTAAGGTCAACTCTCTAATAATGTAAGGTCCGCTCTAAGTGGGTTTGAACTTCCCTAAGGTCACTGCTCCCTGTAATAACTCTCAAAACTAAATAGTCTCATGGTAATGGTCTAGCATGTGGCACCAACAATAAATGATGAGTAATAAATGAGAGGGCAACGTATCTCCACAAGATCATGCAAAAACATCCAGGTATGATCTGAGCAAGTGAAGCAGTATGTCTCTCTCTTATGTAGATAATGCTAAACCAAAACTCAACCCTTTAAGATGATCTACCGTTGCCCAAATTGCCTCAAGATCAATGGAACATGCAAACTCTCTTTAAGGCGATACTACGATCATAGTCGACCTGTGATCTCCTTATCCAAATCATGGTCATCAAACATCGACATCATGGGTCTATGTTGTGGAGACTATCTCATATTTAACAACAATCATTAAAATCGATCTCAATAATTATCCACAAATCTAAGAAGACAAATTATCTATCTCAAAAGTACCTTATTAGGACTGTCTATGTATTATGATATACTCCCTCAAGGAACTAGAGTGCACAACAGTCAAATCAATTCACCTCAACGACATACCAGCAAAGAAATCGTGATAGCAAAACTATTACAAACTCTTTACCAACCCTTAAAAAATATGGGTTAAAAAGGATTGATCCATCATCAGACCGGTTCATATTCCCACCTCTATTTGAAGATGCATCATAGCGATAATTATCAACTTTTGAGCCACATTACTTTTGAAACTTGAAAGTGGCCCCATGGCCCCCACCCACCATGTGCAATGGAATACTTTGAGCATCAAATTTAAATAAAAGACGAGCCTGTTATACACCCACCAATATCATTCCGCTTTTTCCCGAAATTATATACCGTTTGGTAAATTCTTTTTATTTTCTCATAATTTTTAGAATTTCATATTTTGAAAACAAAAAGGTTACACGTAGGCTGACAAAAATTAATATGACCCGTGAGCACAATAAGATTCTGATATGTTTTTATATGAGCTTGGGTTAAATATAATTATATTTTAGTCAAATTTATGTTAATTCATATGATTCGTCTAATACATAAGTTAAATTTATATCAATCCATATAACCTAAATTTTATCCAAATTAACTCGTTTAATTATTATATAAATTAACATTTATCAAAATTTGTTATAATATGTTATTTATGATAAATATTGATGAATTAATTATAATTTATATTATTTTAAATAATCAAATTAGACTCATACATTGTCATATTATATAATTATTAATCGAATCATATTTGAATATATTATTTTTTACTTAACATTATTTACGTCGTTCGGGTTAGCAAATATAATGGAATACCCATATATTTTGACATGATTAAACAAGACACGTGAACATGAATTGTCATCTCTAATCAAACGTGTTGCATCCAAACTGCAAAGAATAAATGGCATTATCCTCTAATCGCCCCTTTCTTTGCTCTTTCAAGTCCTTTGTTAGAAATAATGAGTGATTTTATGTTATTCTTAACCTAAAATCATATCTTTTCTCATTCTTCCCCACATGGATTTTTTTTTTCTAATAAAGTTGTTTCTTTCACACCGAGCCAGGTCATTTCTCAATTTTCTCGTTTCTAATAAAGCTTCGTTTCTTTCACACCGATTTGCGTCATCTTCACCATGTTTTTATATCTATTTAAATACGCTTTATCAACTAATGCGTTGTATCATTGATAATTGACTTTTTTTGTGCTTAGACACAGTTTAAATAATAAAATTCGATTTGATAGGGTTATTATATCAAATCCTAAAATCTTAAATATTTTAGATATTTTTAAATTATTAAATATGTAGGGTTTGAATCATTCTTTTTACTATTAAAGCTATTTCATTGTCTATAATTTTTAGAATTTTGATTCTTTTTATTAATTATTTATTGTAGTGCTGATCTGAAATAAATTTATCTTTTGAAAAAATATTGCACTATCCTAAATTAAAATACTAGGGAAGAGTGAATCTTTATTTTTATTGGGATTCGGGAAAAGCGGGCGCCCACTTTTCAAAGTTTCAATAGCAGATATGTCTGCCAGCTGGGGATTTGGGGAGTGTACACCACTCTCCTCTTTCCTCAGTAACAACAGCACTTCCCTTCACATTGTTTTTGCGCTTAGCCCAAGGGGATACTCCGTTGGGTAGAGGTAGAAAGGGGGAGGAAAATGGAGAAAGCTCTTATGAAGGTAAGCAGCTTGAAAGCCGGGGGCTTTTGGATATCAAGCAAAGCCAAGGAGGAGTTCACTAATATCACTCAGGACATTTCTGTAAGTTCTACGCATCATTTCCCCTTTCTGTCTTCGCTCTTGTTTTTCCCCCTTCTTTCTCTTTCTCCTTTACATTCTTGGTAATTATTTGAGTCGGGTTTTACAACTTTTCTTGATTCAACTTTCCCCATTTTTATGATTTTCTGGTAATCATGTGAGTGGTCGCTTGTCTGGTAAATCATTAGTGGGATAAGGCTTTCTACATTCTGTCACAACAATGAATGATGTGTTTTTTTTTATTAATCTCTGCGGATGGGATATTTAGTTTTTGCCCTAATTGGCTTCTATACCCGAAAACGCTTCGTCTACAATGCAGATTTTGTTATTGATGTGGCTTTGTTCTTGAGTCTTAATAAGTTACAGTTTGATGTTTTATCCCAATTACTTGGTTGGAAATTGAGGTCCCTCCACCATTTAGTTGTAAATACTTAAAATGGTATGGGGTATTTATTTTAAAAAATGAGTTCCTCTTCAAGCGAAGAAATGGGAAGGGTTAGATTCACAGATACGACGATTATTTATGTCTTTACCCTATCAATTCTATTATTTTCAAGAAAAAAAATTGGGTGGGGGATGCAAAATCTCTATGTTGCATTTAGTAACAAAAAGAAATCCTCAATTTTCTGAACTAGATAAAATGAAAATTTCCTGAATGTTAGTCATTTTGCAGTAAACCTTGAATCCACCTATGGATCTCTTTGCCAAAGACTGGGTAGAAGGACCGTGAATGAGTTGAAATGGGTTAGAGAAATGTTTTGTAGCCTTTGTCACATCCCACAGCTTTTTTACGATATATATACATATGAATTACTCTTAACCTATCCTAGTAGACGTTGCTCTTAACCTAGTAGTTGTGGTGAATTACTCTTAACCTAGTAGACATGGTGGTCCGGTGGAAAGCTGAGAGGGCCCTTAACCTAGTAGATGCTTTTGAAAGCCCTTTGTGCCCTAGGAGAATAATATTTACATGGTTGAGTATGGGTCGTTATAAAGATCTTCAACCGTATTTGGTTGGTCCCGCTTGGTAGGTTGGTCAGTACGTGTTGTTACAGCCTTTGATGGGAAGATTATTATCCAACTAACCCTCTCCTGTAGCCTATTATATCTGTTGTATTTCTATAGTTGGTTGCTCATAATTTCTCAGCATATGTCAAAAGATTGCATCTGGTATCTAATATTTAATTGTATCTAGATTTAATGTTGCCATTTTTATTTTTCACTGAAATTAATTCTTGTAATTGCAGCATGTCTCAAATGCTGTGGAAGAGAAGGCAAAGTGGGTATTCAACAAACTAAAAGGTGCACAACAAAATGTAACCTTACCTTGCTTATGTTAATTTAAGTGTGTATAACGTACGATGTGATAATCATGTAATGAAGATAACTGGGAGGGTTGGGGCAGGATTACCTACCACTCTTTTTTTTATGGGTAAAAGCAAGAATATATTAAACCATCAAAAAGCACCTAGGGGTTGCCCAAAGTATACAGGGGATTATCTACCACTCATTTTCAGTGCCTGGTATACTTGATTTTCCACCTGCAGACACATTGTTGTTTTGTAGATGGTGGCTGAAATCATTTTCTCAATTGTAGCATGAAGGACTGTTTCATTGGAAATCTGTAACTTGTTTTCATGGAAGCTACCTTAAGAAATCTTGTAGATTATTAATGGGTTTACTAACTGTTTGGAACTGGATAGATGAGATGATGATGATTTCATTTGGGCTGTTATCTACCAACCTAGGTTTGATTTTGTTTGCATCAGGTCACCTGGCATGTAAGAAGAGGTCCCATTAGTTTCTCTCATCTTATGATAACATAATTTGAAGTTTGAAATAAAACTGTGGTTCTCATTGGTCATCTTGGTTACACTCTTCCTTTCTTATGGATAAATGGAATTGGAAACGCTATTAAGCACATATTTACTTCTTGGTCCAACCTAATCTGGATATATTTACTTCTTGCTTTTCTAATGATCTTTGAATTACTTGTAGTAACGCTTATTGAAAAAATTAGACTACAAAACTCAGATTGATTACGTTTCATGTAGACTGTCCTTGACTGCAAATTATGTTCCTCTGTGTTTCCTAGTGACATAAAAGTCCAACTTCACTGATAATTTCATATCAATTGGTTCTGGAAATAGAAAAACTGGAGTATTGATGTTGTTCTTATATGCTTCCCATTCTACAAGAGGATTTATTTCAGCTATAAGGTGCAGTCATTCTGTATTTCTATAAATTCTCATTTCAGTAGTAGGTGAGGTATAACCTACTCCATAGGGTCTTCTTTGTGTTGCTAATCCTTAACTTCAACTTCAAAGTTCAAAATATGCCCTTAATCACTTGTATTTCACTTTCTGATATGAAATGAATTTGATTTTTCAACATCAATGTGACATATTTGTTCGTGTCTTCAATTATGACACCAATTAAAGTTTCAATTCGTTATATTTAATCATCTCACTTGTGCATTGGTATTGCTATAAAAAATTACGCAAGTAAACCAAATATGAGAAATTTACCGAACACCTTTTTTTTTCTTCTTTTTTTTCCTTCAGGAAAGCCAGTGAAAACATTGCCAGATCTTCTCCGGGAGTACAACTTACCACCTGGCCTCTTTCCCCAGAACATAACATGCTATGAGTTCGATGCAACAAAGGCCAAGCTGACTGTGTACTTCCCCTCCACGTGCGAAGTCATCTTCAGCGACAACTCTGTAATAAGGTATGCAACTAGGGTGAAAGGAATTCTTGTGAGGGGAAAGCTTACTGGAATAGAAGGCCTGAAAACAAAGGTCCTGGTATGGGTAAAGGTCACAAGTGTTGCAGTTGAGGGCTATAAGTCTGACAAGGTGTGGTTTACAGCGGGAGTAAAGAAGTCAAGACCTAAGGATGCTTATGAAATGCCCCGTGACGCTTTCAGAGTACAAGAATTTTGAGTTTGGATGATTGGAGCTTGTTGAGACTGACGATGAGTAGATGGCCTTGAATTTCTTCTCCTTGCTGAATGGTCTCCAGAAGCCGTCTTTTGTTCTATTATACAAAAAATGAGCTACATTGCAGTTTTACGCCTTCCTAGTACGAAATCTCATACTGGTTTGGAGGTTTATGCAAATGTGGAATTTTTTCATAAACTTGATGTTCTCATTATATATATGAGAGTGAAAATTGGAACTATCTTCGTGCCTTCGATGTTGAAATGCCTCTTTTCCTGCATTACGCAAAAGAATTCGTCTGTCTGCCTAAGTTGTCATTGGAAAACTCACATGGGTTGCTGTCCCATTGTTAATACTGGAACTGAGTGAGTGGCTGATGCATGATGATGCTGACACTCATTGAACCTCAAACTCTCTCCATACATGATTGGTATGCAGGAATTGAGAAAATAAATAAGTATTTTGATTCAATTCTTCTATCAAAGTTTAGAACAGCACTTTTAAATGTTGATGAGCTATACATACATACATATATATATATATATATATATATATATATATATATATATATATAAGGAATGTACTTTAACAAACATGGGTGTGGACTGGTGCTGATGGCAAAAGGCCCCGTGATAGTTCATTATGCAGGATGAGCCAACACTTAGGATGGCCACGGGTGGGTTTTTTCAGGTTGTCGTCTCGCTCCATCACTAATCCTTAATGTAACAGATATAGTTTTTTAGTATAATCAGGTTTTTTTTTTTTTTAACCGTGTTCAGGATTTTCTTTTTCCCTAAAACCGGAAGAGGTTCTGGGTGGATTATGATATTGTTTAATCCTATCCATATTAAAATAATAATAATAATAATAATAAAATAATTTAGTAAAAAATTATAATTTTTTTTTAAATAGAAGAGGCATAAGAAATTATTTAAATAAACAGGCCCGCTGCCATCCCTTCCCACCACAAACAAATTCACCTCAAAACAGAGCCGGGAGAGGCACGAAGGAAGTCGAGTTTGTTCTCTCTACTTGTTGAACTCTGACTTAGAAATGGAATTCATCTAAACGCAACGAATAATAGTACATGAGATAAGTTTGTGCAAAACTGAGTATCCTGATTATTACCAATAACATGGGCAACCAATCAGATAAAAAATTGGGGGAGACTATGAGGTTGTTTGTTTTTTTACCAATGCTAAAAGTTGAATAGTTTTTAGCATTAAACTGTTTATTTTTTAAAATCTTCACGATTGTTAAAAAAAATTTTAAAAATTCTCAATAGAAAAAGTAAAAATATTCATAAAAAATCATTTTTTATCAAAATAAAAAAAATTTCATCACTGCCCACAAAGATACGCTTTAACAACACTTATTACTACACATAAATTTTTGAAGAGCTTACTGCGCATCATCTAACCCACCATTTAGTTTTCATCTTATAAATAAATAATAGTGTCAGAACTACTTCTGCTGATAGAAAAATTCTCAAACACATCCCTTATATTTGATTTCTTTGTTTTTATTTTTATTTTAATTTTTTTATATTTGCTTTTTTTATTTTTATTATACAAATTAATATATTTCATAAAAAATAAAAAATATTATTAAATTTATAAATTATTTATTAAAAATATTCTTAAATTATTATTATTTATATTAAAGATAAAATAAAATAATAAAAAAATATTTTGAAAATATAATCTAGGTAGGGAGGGAGTAACAATACCTAAACCCACTCCAAACTAGTCTCGGATTTGAGAAAATAAACTCAAAACCAAGAAAACCTCGACATCAAGTAAACCAAGCTCGTCCCATTATAGCGAGTGGGCAGAACCCAATAATCCACCCTATCAAGTATCACTACTTACTATCAAATATTAAAAAACAAACAACTTAATACTATTAAGTACTATTCAATATTAAGCTAAAAAAAGTTATATTCAGCATTAAGTAAAAAAACAAAAACCACCTAAAGGTTGTTTGTATTTTGACTTAATGCTGAAAGCTATTCAGCTTTCAACATTAAGCTGTTCGTTTTTTAAAATTTTCACGACTTATTATTGAAATTTTTAAAAAAAGTTCTAAATAGAAAGATTAAAAATATTTGACTTTTTCTATTTAGAAAGTCATTTTTCATCAAAATAAGAAAAACTCCATCATTACCCAACAAGAAAAATGGCTAACAAACACCACTATCGCTGACGACAACATTAGCAGGTTCGGGACGAGACTTACCCCAATCCAATCACTCGCTTTTATTTTTTTTCATTCTCAAACACGTTCTCATCTAAAAATTAACTTTGATGTTAATAAGTGTTAATTTAAAATTCATAAACTCGTCCGTTTACATTCGATTTTATTTTTATTTGTTTTTTATACAAAATTAATATATTTCATAAAAATAAAAATATTATAGTAAATTTTTATAAATTATTTATTAAAAAACATTCTAATTATTATTATTATTTATATTAAAATATAAAATAAAATAATAAAAAAATATTTTTAAAATATAATCAGGACGAGATAGGAGTAACAATACCTAAACTCATTTCGAACCCGCCTTAAATTAAAACAACCAAAACCCGCAAAAACCTGACATGCTAAAACCAAACCGTCCCATTGTAAGAACGGAAATGACAGTGAAACCTAAATAATCCGCTCCGCCACATCCCTACTCACTACCCAATGTTAAAAAATAAACAACTTAATACTTAATGCTATTAAATACTATTCAATCTTAAGCTCAAAAAAAATTTTATTCACCATTAAATAAAAAAAAACAAATGTCACCTAAGATTTGAAAAGACAAAATAATAATAATATATATTGACAACTGTTCTGCTATTATAAATTTGTAACTTTTGATACAGCAAATTTATTTGGCTGTATAACAAAGAATAATTTGAGTTACATATCTGCTTGTTGGACAGCTACAAAATTGCATATCTGCTTGTTGGATCACAAATAAACAACTGTTGGTTCCTGAATAATCTCATACACTGAGATTACATTTTGAATAAATAGCAAGGAAATGATGCACCATTCCAAGAGATCTGACCTCCTATTTTGGAGAACTTCTTGAAGAAAATGAATGTTGTGCTGCAAACATTAAGAAAAGGGAAGTCAAAAAAACATCCACAAAAATTTCAGGGCTGAAGGGAATCAATTATATTTTTATCAGTTATTAACCAACATGAAGCCCTCAAGGGCACACTGAAACAAAGTCACTCTTGCATGTCAGAATGCTTCTTGGCATATTAAGCACAAAAATTTATTCTTTTCAGGGTAGCATGCACATTAGTTGTACGATTGTTGATATTCCAGCAATATATTTCAAGTGTAACTGAGTCCCTTGCATAAAGATTTGGTGTTTCCAATATTTGTTCAAGGAGTCTGGGTGATTTCTTGGCAATGCATCTTTCTCGTGAAAACCTCTCAGGGTGTGTTTGGTATATTGGAACAAGGAATAGGAAAGAAGAATCATTTTCCATTCTTATTTCTCATATAATAGAATCAATAATTTAATTTCATTCTTAGCGTTTTGATTAATTTAAGAATCTTACATGAAAATGATTATTTATTTCTATTATACTGTTTGGTAATACTAGGAATTTGAATGAGAAATAAATAAATTGACAATAATACCCTACCACAAGATTTTAAATAATCATTTTTTTCTCTAAGAAAAATTGTAAAATTATTTCTAGAAATAACTTGCAAATGTTTTTTTTTTCTTTTAGAACTTTTTTAACAAACCGTCATTTATTGTTTTTTTAAACTAAATCCATTTATTGTTAGATAAAATATTTTAATTATTCTCAATGATCTTCATTTTTAAAAGTTTTTCAAAAATAATATAGTCATGCATTAAAATTAAAATATATTAGAAATTAAAATTATTTTTAAAATATAAATAATTTTCTTAAGTATGTTCATAATTGGTTTTTATAACCATTTATCAAGCATCTTTCTTAGTTTTTATGTAACAATTTTATAAAATGTTCATCAAGATTTATAAATTTAATGATAAAATAAATGTTAATGATTTCTTTTCACAAAAAACTTAGAATAAAATAAAATTCAAAACACACTGTATAAATTTTTTGGATTTTCTTTAATCATGCCATAAAATGCTTAAATTATGATCAATCAGGCTTTGATAAAACAAAAGGTTAGATGCATTAGTAATTTTAGCTATGTTTTATGAAGAATATGAATACTTGTCAAAAAAAGATAATGGTGAATCAAATATAGTGCATTTATGAGTTTAAGGAACTCAAATCCACTTTAAAGTGGTGGTAATCTTTGATCTCCTTGACTAGCTTTTGGTCATCTTCTTCAAATTTCATCCAACATGAATGGGTTAGCAGGCACAATATCTCAATTCACCTTCTCCAAACACACCTCAGGTTGAACCCATCTAGTCAACCAATTTCAAGAGAAAAACATGAGAAGTACTAAGACCCAATGAAATGACAAACTCAAGGCACCAGCTCAATCCTAGACATGTCAAAAACCAAAATGATAAATAAACAACTACGTACGCCTTATGATTCGTTTGCACTTAACTACTGACTAGTTTTCCAGCCCATATCATAATCATACAAGGAACCAACCAAAAGATGTATTGAAAAGATTTAGAAGGGACAGAAATACCTCAACAAATTTCAATTTGAAATCAAGATTCCCGAAACGCTGTTTAACTTCAAACTCCTCCCATAAGTAATCAAATATTTGGGCATATTTTGCACTTCCACAATTGACTTGAACAATGTTATGATAGACATGATGAGTAGCTGTCACACATAGGTTATTCACACTCAAAATAAGATTAATGCAGAAAAAGGCAATATGTTTCAAATATCAAAATCACTCTCACTGAAAACACAGTAATAACTCCACCCGGAAAATGAGGAGTACCTATAAGGTTCAATCCTAAGCTGTGTATTGAGACCAGAAAATTTCACAATTAATACATTCTGTTAAAAAGAAGAATGATCTGGAAACTAATGATTTCAAACAACTAGGGTGTTTAATCAGCTATGCAATGACCTAGTCTTAAGAGTTCAAAGAATTCACCTATTGGTTGATAGTATACCAAGACCGGGATGTGACACCAAGACCTTGTAGGAGACCTGAAACCAAACAATTTCAACGTAAATGATCATCAATAAGCAGTGACAAACCCAAATGCCAAACACAGCACAATATTATTAAGAATGATGAGCCATAGCACAGGAGTGGGATACCAAGCCTGAGCGGGGAGCCTTAGATACAATAATAATAACAACAACACAATAATATATCACCTTAACTCAAGTAAATAGACAGTTTTAGAATACAAATTTTATAATTCTCCATCTTTCTTTTAACCCCATTCGTCATGATTCAATCTCAAAACATCTTGCGATGGCATTGTGCTGATCAAATCCTTTCTCTCCTTCAAGTAAAAAAGGACTAAGAAATGGTTGGCATGGTTTAGTTGGGAATGGAATGAAAATCTTTTCAGTTGGGAATGGAATGAAAATCTTTTCAAACATCCGTTGAAGAGTTTAGAGGGAGATCAGTTGCATGAGTTCTGGAGAAAGGTAGAAGCTTCCGCAGCTAGAATATGATTAGGAAGAGTCTTTCTTGACCGTTAGAGGGAGTGAGAACATGTTGTCAGAGAAATGCAGGTCCCTTTCCAGCGCTGGAATGAAGCTTATTGATGATTTAAGATATGGCTTCAAGAGGCACCATTGTCAAACAGTTTTTAGAGGCGAGAAAGGCCACTACCTCAACTAGATGATCTTACACAAAAAGATAGAAAGAGCAGAGAGTGCTTTAACCCAGCGCATCAGGTATGAGTTATGCCAAGGGGAATGCGAGACATACCTTAGCTCTGCACAAGAACAGGTGTTTATTACAGGATAAAGCGTGGTTTCAAAGCAATACAAAAGGGAAGTAAGTAACCTCGCGGGCTCAAGCAGATGCACACAAGAACAGCCAGTCATGGCTTAAAGAAGGCCCATGTGTAAACACTTACAAAAAACCAAGACTCCAAGAGGGGTGTTTTGTCTTACAAGTGCGTGGGTTTCTATGTCACGAACTCACTCTCTAGACTCAAATATCATCCCAAGATCCTAAGGGAAGGATCCCTCAATGGGTACAAGCGAGAGCCTCAAGCCCAAGAGTGAGCAGGAGGAACAACGGGAGTCTGCGGAGACTTCTTGACCGTAGCCTATGAAAGTGTCTAGAAGAACCCGAGGAAGCCCATACAATTGTAAGATGCTGAATTGTCTACACATGCAAGAATATGGAAGAATGTGAAAGAACATGGTAATCATGGAATGTAAAGGAGTGGTCTAAATCATGGTAGTCTTAAATGGCATGGCTACGGGTGGGTGTTCACCAGAAATCTTTAGGTTAGTGGTGAGAACCGCAAGTTCACACACTTCACCATGTGTATATAAGGAGGTGGTGGCTCATTTGCAAACCACCAACCCAACAACCAAGTTGGAGAGCTAGCATTGTAAAGAGTTTTTTCTTCAAAAGAGTTTCTTTCCTTTCAAGTGTTCTCTTCAGCCCATTCGCTTCCAAGGCAGTCATATAGCAAGGCGAGCGGAGGGTCGACTTTAGCAACATCCCAGCAGTGAGCTGGAAACAGTTGTCACTGAGCTGAGGCTGAGAGACTGCCTTGGCCACTGCGCCTAAGGTACACTACGAGGCCAAGACAAGACACTGCAGCGCGAAGACAATCTCAAGCAACTCCAAGCCAGGCTAAGACATGCCTTGAAGCCGTCCTTAATCCAATGCAAATGGGTGAGATGTGCTGTGATTTTGCTGGGCGAGATCTTTTATCAGAACCCTTAGTCCAAGAAGGACTCGAGCATTGAAAGCAAAGACATCTCACCAGATTTAGGCTACACCTGCAAACTCATAGGTAGTATATGGTTCTTAGGCACCAAGGTAAGACAACTTGACTATAGTTTAATAAAGCTAAGACACGCACTGGGCGCCAAGTCCTTTAGACCAATGCAACAAGAGATGGATGGTTTCGGTATGAGATCATGATCAGCGAGGACTCAGTCCAAGGACTCGCGCTTGAGTGCCATTGAGTTAGAGTAGGTCAAGCCTCCTCACTATAGCCAGTTGCGTCCCTCGTGCAACTGAGGCACATGCGCGCCTCGCTAAACTAATTGGATCCTTTTGAGACCATTGAGCATCCTGGGCCGCAGGAACCTCGCGCTGTCTGCCTTGTAGCTTTAAGAGTTAATAAAAACACAGTTACAGAGCCCTTTATTTCCTGTAGTTTTAAAGTGGATAGAGAAGATCGCCTAATCGGTTCCCTAGGCATCGCACACGTGAGCCATTTTGTGCGCTGCGGATACTGGTATTAGAGCCCACTGATGGTCAAAGTACAAGAGTGACTCTCATAATGTGTTACGGAGCAGCAGGTGCTTGAAGCCTATGGGGATGCAAGTGTCTAGGTTGGATGCCAAAGTAGTCGTGTCCTTTGAGGCAAACACTAGCCTCTCAAATCAAGTGGCTAAAGCCTTCCTAAATGCTCGCTCGCGAAGACATGATCAGATCGTGAGAAAGCCTTGAGATGGGATGGATACCTCCGTGACAAAGTGCTTACAAATTAATCGAGGAATCCAAAAGCGAACTGTGATTCTCAGCGCCCGACCGATTCTGAGGGAGATCACTACAAAAGCGAGCATTGGTGCACAACATGCCAAGTACCTCGGATCCATGGCTAAGGTATGATTGTCTGAGCCTGCTTCCTGAATGCGCACGTAACACCAAAGACTTGGAGAATTTCCCAGACACGGAGCAATACTTACAAGCTGCTCGAATACCATCGCAATAAGCGACGACAACACCATGATTGTCGCGCAACGTTGAAGGATCGATCGCCACGATGTTACGCGATCAACGGGCGATCGGATATGGAACCCAAGAAAGAGCCACAAAGATCGCCCCTTCCCACGGCCACGACGACGCTGTGGATGGCCAAAGAGCCTACAGCTCGCACGATCATTCAGTCACAAAGCAATTAGTCACCATCCGAGCGATCGGCGATATGCCCGGCAGATTATTGTTCAACTAGCGTCGTCGATTACACCAAACAGAATCCAGAAGGCAGCAAAAATCATGATTTTGTTCTTACTACGCCCAGACCGTCGGCCATTATGAAACGAGAGAAGAAGAAAGTTTTTCTTATTAACGAGTTGCTAATAGCATAGAGAAACCTATATATACAACACGGAACGTACGAAACAAAACAAAGTACATAAGAGATACTATAAAAATAGAGATAAACCAAAGAATATCTAGGGAATATTCTCAGAGCCTCAACACTCCCCTCGTCGGGATATTATAGGGTCAATACACCGTCGTTATAAATGTACTCTAATTTAGACCTTTAAGAGATTTGGCAACACGCCTACTACTGTCAATTGAAAGCTGAAAATCTAGTAGTCATGAATCCCATCGTGATCTTCTCCGACGCTCGACAATCCAGGCCAATACGTTTGGGTCTCTCTCAAAGCGAAAAAACCGGGTCGATGCGATGTAAAGAGCAGCTTGATTATCACATATGAGCTTCATTTGTTCATCTTTTCAAAATCTTAGCCCCTAAAGAAGATGTCTTTAGCCATATGAGCTCACATGTCGCCAAAGCCCTAGCTTGGTATTCTACTTCAGCACTCGATTTGGCTACAACATCCTATTTCTTACTCTTCCAAGATACTAGGTTTCCACCAATAAATACATAATACCCAGAAGTTACACGTCTATCTGTAGGTGAACCTGCCCAGTCTGCATCACAATATTCAATAATCTAGGTGTGACCTTTGTTTTCATATAACACCCCTTAGCCTGGTGTTCTCTTAATATAATGGAGGATACAAATCCCAGCATCCTAATGGCTATCACATGGTGATTGTAAGAACTGGCTAACAACACTCACCGAAAAGGAAATGTCTAGTAGGGTGATGGTGAGATAATTTAGTTTTCCCACATATTGTCAATATCTCCTTGGATCACGTAGAGGCTCCTCTTGTCCTTGTAAGAGCTTGACATTCAAATCCATAGGAGTGTCTACAGATTTGCAATCTAGTATACCTATCTCTTCTAATATTTCCAAGGCATACTTTCTCTTATTCATAACCACCCGGATTTAGATTAAGCTATCTCAATCCCTAGAAAATACTTCGGGGCTTCCCCAAGCTCCCACCGAATGAGTCAAGAGATGTTATTTTAGCCTTTAAATGTACATCTCTGACATTGTCTGCATTAACAATGTCATCCACATAAACAATCAAATAAATGCACTGCCCTGAACTCGTATGATGATAGAAAACCAAGTGATCTACTATACTCCGAGTCATACCGAACTCCTGAACCACAGAACTAAACTTGCCAAACCAAGCTCGAGGGGCCTGCTTCAGGCCATATAATGAGTGGCGTAGCTTACATACCAATCCAGACTCTCCCGAAAGAACAACCAAGCGACGCTTCCATATGTAATTCCTTAAGCTGTGTCGCCATGTAAAAGGCATTTTTATGTCCAATTGGATACAAAGGCCAAGACGACAGCACCTACATATGGGAGAAGACTAAATGTAGGCAATCTCGCGATCAGGGGAAAAGGTATCATAGTAGTCAAAACCATAGACTCCGAGGTACCTTTGCAACCAACAGCTTCATGTGATCCATCCACACAACCATCGCAATAATCTTCATCAGGATACCTAACGACATCCAACAAGTGTTTTGCCGCTAAGTAAAGTAACTGTGTCCCGCGCCACTAGAATGTAGAGTAATGGCTTCTCAACCATAGATGTTTCCAAAACCAACGATAGAGCCTCATGCACAAGCCAGGAATAAACTGGCGAGCTGGCAGGAAACAAAGGTAGAGTATGGAAGATAAACAATGATAAGTTAGGAAATTACAATGACGGGTTACGAGATGAACAAGTACCTTCCGAATGGCAATGGAAGATCACTGAGACTCAAGAAGACTAGCGCCGCGACAGGTGCCATAGGAGATGAGTCACCGGAGGCCTAGTCACAAGACGCCAGCAACGAGTATAAACCCGCAATGGTCGAGGTGAGAACAAAGGTAATGTTAGGTATCTCTCAGAAGGGATAAAGAAATGGCAGATATGACACTTAACCGGGAGGGTGGTTGATAGGGAGCATAGAAGAGTTCTCAAAAAATGAGACATTGGTAGAGACAAAGTATCGTGTGTATCAAGAGAGTAGCAACGATAACCTCGTCAAGCCGTGGAATAAATCGAGAAGACACACTTTCGTGGGTTTTCGTCGTTCTGGCTTTGTCCACAAAGCAGCACACACAAACAAACACAACCAAAAACACGAGGGGAAAGACTGAAGATAGGTTGGTTTGGAAAAAGAATGGAATGAGGGATTTTATCATGTAAGACGAATGACGACATACGATTGATCAAATAACAAGCGGCTAAGGTAGCATCCCCCAAAAACGTTGAGAAACCTTATGATGGACTAGGAGAGTGCAAACGGTTTCAACCAAATGACGGTTTTTGCGCTCAACCACTGCATTCTGTTGAGGAGTGTAGGCGTAAGAGGACTGATGAAGAATCCCATGTAAGGACAAAAAGGAGGAGAATGGTCGAGAAAGATATTCCTTGGCATTATCACTTCGTAGGTGACTCAGCACAAAATTGAGTTCGAACTTCAAAGATGAACTTTGAAAATAGAGAATAACTCAGCTCGAGTTTTCATTAGAAATAGTCAAGTACAACGAAAATAATCATCTATAAAAGTAACAAAGTCCCGGAACCCCAAGGTAGACTCAATCCGTGAAGGACCCTAAACATCAGTGTGGACAAGCTCGAAAGGAGACTTTGTCCGTTAATCTAGGCACTTAGGGAATGGGACACGAGTATGTTTCCCAAGCTGACATAACTCACACTCAATTGAGGACAAACTAGAAAAACGAGGAACCATTACTCGAAACTTGGAAATATTTGGATGACCAAGGCGAATATGAATAAGGAGAGGAGAATATCCATGGAAGTGCAAGCAATGGAAGATTTAAGGTGTCAGATGAGAGCCCAAACCACGCCCTATGCCAACCGCCCTTCCCGCATCGTCCCGCAATGACGCACTATCGGTAAGGAACAACAATTTAGGTCACGAGTCAACTTACTGATAGAAATCATATTAAAAGAAGAATAGGGAACATAAAGGATAGAAGTAAGGGGTATGGAAGGAAGAGGACATACCGAACCAATTCCTTTAGCAATGGTTTGAGATCCATTAGCTAAAATAATCATGAGTAAAGGTGATGTAATAGTAAGGGAAAAAAAAAGATCCTTATTACCAGAAATATGATCAAAGGCTCTAGAATCAAGAATTTGTCTGGGATGAATGAAAGCAAGCAAAGGTATTACCTGCCTCAAGTAACAAAAGAAATGTGGATGCGGATTGCTACTCGAGTGAGGTGAGGTACCCTTGAATTACTGGCGCAAGAATAACTCCCTGAGGTGTGGATGAGCTCCTTGTAGCCATAGAGACTAGAAATCAAAGAAAATTGACCAACAAACCAAGATCTTATAATAAACAACTCCCAAAGGCCTGAATGTGTAGTAGAGTGTTGGAAAAACAAAAGGGAGAAGCTTCAGGCAACAGAATAGCCTTAAAAACAGTTGCTATAGAGAAAAATAGGAACAAATGGCATTTTCTGGCACCAAAGTGGAGAAGCAAGGTGATGGGGAGAGAGATCGGCAACCTATTAAAGCCGTTAGTCGCCTAAGATGCACTTCATGTACAAAGACGCGGAGATGTCAAGCTGAAAGACACGTGTTGAATACACAAAAGAGCAATAATTATGTTGGAATTTAGCATTTTCAAGTCATACTTTGCTCACATTTTGCATAAGAATAGGTACTTTTAATTGTTTTGTTTCGACTCGTACTGCTTAATGTTTCATACATAATTGTTACAAGGTTCGTGGTCCCAAAAGCAAATATGGATCGTCAGGAATGATGGCAACCTCGTGAAGTTTCGAAGTGCAAACAAGCCGGAACAAATGCGTAGGAACCTCGCATCAGCATGTTTTCACCCGCACCGTACACTCCAAGCCGCAGCACCAAGGGCCAACCCAGCATCGGCAGACACCTATGCAAAAGTAGCAGAAACTGATCCCGCATACCACTAACTCCGTACTCTAAGACACCCGCAGAGAATTGGCGCAGAATCGGAAAGCAAGAATTCGATTCTAATGAAAGGGCACGTTCGTCATTCAACTACCAACAAGAGATCACAAATGGAAAAGGGCAAAAGCTAAAGGAGAGAAGGGAAGGCGCTGATTCCTGGCGGTTAGGTTTTTCATAGGAGAAGTAGTTCTTTCCCATAGTTTTGGCAAAAGCTTATAGACAGCTGGAAGACTTTATTTTTTCGACGCCGATTTCAAGATATGTAATCTTCGCAGGAACACATCTCGCTTTTCTCTCTCGCAAGATTTTGTATTTTTCTTCCTCGTTTTGCAATTGAATTCCACTTTCAAAGTTCCTTTTATGAATAAATTCTCTTCAATCATGATTTGCCTTATAATTTTCATGGAATTCTAAACTTTTATGCTGGGGTTCTACGGTGGAAACTCACCCTGATCAAGGTAATATTCCTCAATTCCTCTTTTATACTTCAATGGGATTGTGTGATGTTAATCACTTGTAGAGAAACTTTATAAAACCTTAGTTTGGAGTCTTCGACAACGCAGAACGAGAGATCCTCAAGACACGCTGTACTTGATTACAAAATGCAAGCCAAGAGTCCTAATTTAATTGGCTAACAAGTGTTTAACATTCTCGATCGCTTTTCATTCTAAAAGAGCATTTAAAGTGAAAATCTTCCATCGAAGACCATTCATCAATGGCTCTTAGATGAGACTATAAACTGAGGTGGGAATTACGTGAGTACTGGGTGAGTGGAAACCCAAGAACTTCAAAGAATCATCTTTCATTTTAAAATAGTCAATTAAATCAATCATTAAATCAACCAACTACAACCCTAAAAGTTCTTTTCAATTACACACCTGAGAATAGCTCCATGATCAACAATTAATCTCACTGCGGAGATGACCCGTGAACTCTCACGCATACAATGTTAGACAACTTTAATTCCTACGTCAGAATACACCAAAGATACAAATAAGTACGAAGTAACACGCGTGGCGCTCGTCACCTTCCTGGTACTGAGTTGCCGCAGAAAGGATCAGATCCCGACGCATCCCACGGTGGTCGCCGAATCGGTCGAGACACACCTAAAAGTTATCGGAAAATTTTCCTCGACAAATGACGAGGTGTTCCTCGACGATGAAAGAGTTCCCGATGCTTTCAGAATGGAAGGTGATACCAAAAGAGATCCAATATCAGGATAGGTTGTCTAATTGAAGACACGACAAAAACCTAGCCCGAACCTTTCATGGCTCTGATACCATGTGAAATGAGAGAAGAAAAAAAAGTTTTTCTTTATTGAATGAGTGAGTTACATAGTATAGAGACACCTACATATATACAAAATAATAAAATAAAAAGGAAACAAAACAAAGTGTAAAAGGAATGAGGATAATGTACAAAAAAGGTAGGAGATAAACTAAAGAATATCTAGGGAATATTCTTTGATTCTCAACAGATTATAAGCTGACCTCTTCCTCTACTCCCACCCAAAAAGGCAAAGGCTAGAAGCAAGAGTCAAACAAAAAGGGGGAATAAAATACCATCAAGAAAAGTGGAGGCAAGGGATGGAAGAAACCTGATGTGTAAGCTAAAGTGGGGGAGAGGGGAACTTTCACAAACTACTAAGTAGTCGGGTTGTTTCATCTGCAATAGACCACACCAAGCAAGGGATTGCCTAAGGAAGGAAAATCTCAATGCAATCATAGATGAAGATGGGGAGAAAATCGAGACAGAGGCCCCTATGAGAGCCAAAACCCCTACAACTATCAATGTGTCATTCGTTTCAAGTAATCATAAAGGACTAATGCACGTTGAGTCATTAACTTCAGGGCAGAAAATTGTGGCATTGGTGTACAAAGGCGTACAACCTCGTAACTTCATCGACGTAGGAACAATCCAGGCTCGCTTGAAGCTTACTAAGGATAATAGCAAGCTCAAGGCCGTGAACAACCAAGGATAAGAGACCCATGGCCTGGCAAAGAACATGATGATTCAAATGGGGAGCTCGAAAGGTACAATATATTTTCTTAGTGTTCCTTTGGATGATTTCGATTTTATACTAAGTAATGATTTCTTCCAAAGAGCCAAAGTTGACTTATTGCCACACTTGAATGGGTTGCTGATCATGGATGAAAGGCAGCAATTTTTCAGGTGCTAACAAAGAAGCCTAAGACCCTCGAGAGAAGACACCATTTTGCTCCGCAACTAGAGAAAGGATTTGAGGGAAGCGGCGAGTTTCCGCCATGTCACAAAGACCGATCGAGAACAAGCATGTTGGAGGTACCGATGCAAAAGAAGGCTCCATACTAAATAAGATGAGGACATGATGCCTCCCAAGTCGCTTGGGCAAGGCGCTCCTAAAAGGCAAATGGATCATCATAGAGAGTCAGGATAGAGACCACCTGCCCAAGCCTTCCCTATCACGACCCATTGGGAAGTTGGAGTGAGTTGCAGTGCCAATTGATGGAGCATCGGATGCGGCTTGGTCCAACCTCCGCTGCACCCGATAAGGCACCTGCTATCTCGTATAGAAGTAAGATGGCTCACTTCAAATGTGTGTGGACTATCAAGCTTTGAACAAAGTCACTATCAAGAACAAGTATATGATACCTTTGGTTGCAAAACTAGATCGACAGGGAAGCAAAATACTTCAATGCTTCAGACCGCGGTCCGTGGTCAGCAAGTTCGCATGGTCATAGAGATGAAGTCAAGACGACTGCGGTGTTAGTATGGAAGCTGAAGCTCATGTACTTCGAAAGTTGATTAAGGCTCCCTATGACATTTTGTAACCTCATGAATAATGTCTTATTAGGCTTCTTGGACTCATCCGCGGTGGTTTACTTGGATGACATAGTGATCTACAGCCCGACTCTAGAAGATCACTTAGTGCACCTTGAGAAGGTGTTTGACATACTAAGGCATAACCAGTTGTATGTCAAGAAAGATAAGTGCAAGTTTTCTTAGACCGAGATCAAGTTTTTGGGTCACCTAATTTCTAAATCCCAGATTCTAATGGATGGTGCAAAGGTGGCAGCAATTCGAGAATGGCCTGCCCCTACTAAGGTGATACAACTTTGACCTTTTCTTGGTTTATCTAACTATTATAGACATTTTATTTCAAGCTATTCCAAGATAGCCTACCCTCTCACAAATTTAGTAAAGGAGGAGAGGAAGTGAGAATGGGATCAAGTACTGTGATCGCTTCCTTCCAAAAGCTTGCTGATGCCATTCACCCGTAGCCAACCCTCAAACCGCCAACCTAGAGTCACAGTTCACATTTACGCGCTGACAGTCTCTAAGAGGTGTGCTGGCTTGTAGGACACCCAAGAGCATTCGAGTCAGCAAGTTGAATAAAAATACGCAGATACCCACCATCGAAAGAAGTGACTACAGTCATCCATTTCTTGAAAACTTGGAAACACTAGATGGGAACCATATTCACTATGATGACGGGCAATGTGGCCAACACCTTCTTCAAAATCGAAGAAACTACCGCCAAGCAAAGTCGATGCGCGGCAAGAGTTCTCGTCGACTTTGATTTTCGCGGTGGGTGCATAAGCCAAGCTTCCACACAACCAAGCGGGCAAATGCGCTTGAGTAGATAGGAAGTGGCTGGCTGTGACTACTGAAATGTGTCAGGGGCGTACTTCACCGAGCGCATGATCAGAAGCTCCATAAGACTTTTACATATCAAAGGTCATCGGTAGAATAGGTAAAAAGATGGCAAATTTCATCGCAGGGCGCTTTCATCGTTGAGACGAGTTGTTGTCATGAGGTGTTTAATGTTCTTCGGCAATCGAGATGAGAGTTGTCAAGGAGAGACACACGATACTAAGTGAGCTGGTCACCCTGAGAAGCCGAGGATCGGGCTTTGCTTCGCGACGGTCATTTCATCGCCGCGATGAAGAAACGTAAGCCTATGTCAAAACATGTCATGTTTGTCAGATGGGCAAGATTGAGCAGAAAAAGTAAGCGGGTTTGTCACAGTTCATTACCCTTAAAGGCCATGGCACATATTTATGGACTTTATCATCGTTCCCTAAGTTAGTTGAGGGCTTCTAACTGCTTAGTCAGAGCAGACAGTTCTCAAGTATTTTCATTTCACACTGTACCTCTAAGTGAATGTCCAAACAAGAAGTAGTGGAGAATCTTCTTCAAAGAATGTCAGGAACAATTTTGGGATGCCCGAGACATAGTGAGTGATCGAGACACAGCTTCACAAGAAGATTTTGTCGAAGTCGTTTTAAGACGGTACCTGGGTTGTAAGTTTTCTACGCCTAATCACCCTCTATTGGACGGTCGTAATTGCGAGTGAATCGGGATGTTGAGGAATATCAAGGCTGGCTATGTGAATGCCCATTAAAACAAATTGGTTGGAATTCTTGAGACCACAAGTAGCCTTGTCCTACAACCTACATCAAGTTCAGCCCCTTTGAGGTAGTAATCAAGCTTTCCACCGCAGCCTCTAAACATGCTAGCTTTTGAGCAACCTAGGCGTAGTGTGAGTCCTGCAACCAACAAATATGCAAAGACTCAGCAAGATTTACTTGATGAAGCCCAAAACAACCTAGAGAAGGCTAGTAGACACATGAAGAAGTATGCTGACCAAGGGAGTAGACCTTTGGAACTTGAGGAAGGGGAGAAAGTTCTACTCAAACTCACTTCCCAAATATGGAACTATGGAAGAAAATCGGAACACGCAGTTTCAAGGAGGGCTGATCCCAAAGTATGGTGGCCTCTTTGAAACCGCGTCGAGTCAGAATGTGGCTCACAAGTCGTAAGCTACCCGAAATGACTTAAGTCACTTCGACATTCCAACGTGAAGCTAAGTCTTATCATTCTAACCTCGCTTCAGATAGAGTGCTGTGCTGTGAATCCTCCTATGATCAGGGTTGAATTCAACAAAGAAATTGCAACTATTTTGAAGGACATGAAGATTGGCAACTGGAAGAACAAGTGAACTAAGTACTTAATTCATAGGAAGGGGATGCCTGCAAATGAAGCAAGCACAGAGATATCCCACCCGCGGCCGTCAAAGACATTCGCTTAGCGCGCACGTCGTTCATGGGTTGATTAACTGACCTGCCCAAGCGGGAGAGAGTTTGTCAGCCCCTCGACTAGATGACCCGAGCAAGACACTACGGCAAGGCTCGGGGTCTCCATGCGCACACTAAAGGTCAGTGGGAAGGGAATGAGACATACCTTGAGGCGCGATTAACCTGAAGAAGACTCGACAACTCAATGCGTGAGCCAAGCACGCACAAGAGGAAGGCAAGCTTGCGGTCTAGCTAGGGCATGCACACATAGCAGCAATAGTCACAACTTAGAGAAGGCCTGATGTGCGACACTTGAAGCAAACTGAGATCTATAGGGGTGCCTCGTCTCATACAGGACGAAGAGCCTTGGGTGTCAAGGCACACTACTTAGGCGCCAAAGTAAGACACTTAGGCGGCAAGACAAGACACTTGGGCGATAAGACAACTAGCAAGCTTCTCAAGCTGTGCTATGACCTACTATATGCCAAGACATACACGCTGGGCACCAAGTCCCCTAATCCAGCAAGGGCGGTGAGCCAGGAGTTTACAGAGATCCTCATCGTAGGACTCTAGGCCGAGAAGGACTCGAGTGGCTTAAGGCGCAAAACGTTGAGTTAGAGTAGGGCTCAAATCTCCTAATTGTACTAGGGTTACGCCTATGCAACCTATATAAAGGGTCTGCCCGCCCCTTAGCTAAACTAAATGGATCCTTTTGAGAGCATTGAGCATTCCGTAAGGGCTACCGGGAGCCTTCGCATGACCGCCTTTATTTTAAGAAGTAATAAAATACGAAATGAGGCTCTGCATTTTCATGGTTTCTGGGGTGTGATGTAGAAGGGCTTGCTAGTTTGGTTCCTGCCGACGCATGTCGATTTGCGGTGTGTGATAGCTACCATAGCAAGAGAGAAATCTCCTTGCAATTGCAAACATTTTAAGGAGAGTTAAGCATAAGGCAGAAGAAATGTATTTCCAACTTGATGAAAGATAAGGAAGGCTAAAGGAGGAATCTTTTCCATGATGATTAGAGGGTAGACGAGGGACTTCATTTATCAAGCTATGACATCATCCATGCAATAAAGATAGAACATCAAAAGTTGGTACCCAAAAGAGGGATTTGCACCTCTCTTTGTAAGTGGGAGCCCTCATACTTATTTGAGTTTGGAGATGCTCCAAATGTATAAATGGCACTGAGTATCGAGGTGGTTCAAGGATAAAAATCTTCATTTGGATTAGTACGCCTAGAGGAGGGGTGTTTCAAATAGGATATATGCTAAAGAAGTTTCAATTAGATTGATGAGGTTGCCTTTGTACTAGTACAAAAAAAAAAAAGCTCTTTAAAAGGGTTGGAGAAGCCTAACAGGTTTTATGACAGTGGGTGAAGATACCATATTGAGACGAACTAAAATGAACTAAGATCTCGTGAGATAAATGCAGAGTCCCTAGTTTATCATAGGGAAATGCCTTCTTATTGTGAATCCAACCGAAATCCTTGCATGGTTGTCAGAGTCATTCCTACCGAAGAAAAAGCATGATGAAGAGGTCAGAAAGATGGGGTCGGACCCATGCACTAGTGAGAAGGTAAGGGAGTTGAAGAAGGAAGTAGAGACACATGTCCTCCTTAATGTAATTGGTGCTTGAAAGGGAACAACAAAATATTATGGAAGTTGTCTTCATACGGATTATTGAGCTTGTCATATGCCTTCTCAAAGTAGGTAAGGATGGAAGGGTGGTAAACAAGAAATCTCATGTGAGCCCGATAAAGAAGATTTTGTTGAGTTAGGAGCCCAATCCACTTACAGTGAGTTTAAGGATATGAGCCATGCTAGGAATTCATTCCTTTGCTAACGAAGAAAGGCCTAGACACAAGGATTATTCCATGGGGTGAGTTTAGGATTAAAGTCTTCAACCAAAAAATCCATTAGCTCGAGTGGGCTTAGGATGATAGTGTGGATTTGGGAAGGTATGTGTCAATCAAGGTTTGTGCACCAGTAAGGCTCTCAAAGATTACATCTAGATGTAGCAAATGGTTTATGACATGAGGATTTGATAGTGGTGAGAACAATCCATGTTGTAGGCATTCTACCAAGGGGAGGACATCATTGATTTTGTGTGCTGGAAGGGGAAAAAATGTTAAATAGGTGTTGAAGGCAAGCATCAATCATCATATGATATCAATGCTATCCCAACCTCCATTAGCATTTCCTTTGTCCACAATGTCGCAAAGCACAGTCCATTTTGCATTATGCTTAGGTATGCCTTCCTTTCCTAATTCATTTTTAAGGCATAGGTGTTGCTCCTCTTCTTCCTTCTAAGAGGGTGGGTATGTTGTTTTAGACTTAGCCAAGAAGAGCTCATGTTGAAGAGCTTTTCTTAAGGGGTTAGATGTGAAGCATCCAAGGTACAAGGGAGGGCATTTGAAGATGATCTTTCAAGATGGTAGATCCATGAGTTCCCCAACAACTTCATAAGGGTATCTGAAGGGAGTTCAAGAAAGAAGGGGGTAGAAGCCTTTGCCTACGTCAAGAGGGCTCAAGCAAGGCACAATCCTCTAAAGAATTCTTATTCTAGACTAGCCAGGTTTAGTAGGTTAATGGGCGTGCTATTTGAGGGGTTCATGGTAATTTTAGACCTCCTAAGAAAGTTGGAAGGCAATGAAGGAGAGAAGGCCAACAACATGATGAATAAAAAAGAAAAGGTATTAAAAAAGAAACTTAGAGGGAGCCTTAAATGTTAGGATTAGAATGGTCTATAAACCATATGGGAGTATGAAGAAATGAAGGTGGGAGTGAACGATAAGGTTGTTCGGTGCAGTGGGTCAATAGAAGTGAGAAGATAAGAAGAATATATAAGTAGTTAAATCCCGAATAATTTTTTAGCAGACAAATTTGGTGTATTTATAGGAAACAACAAGTCATAGAATGACAATGGACTTAGCAATAAGTTTGCAGGTAGGACCATATCTATATTAGAGTGTGGTGAAGATATAGATGTTTGGTGAAATCCTAGTTTTCAAGGATAATACAATGTTGAGTTCGTTGAAATGGAAGTGGAGACCTTCTTAATCTTATGTTCTTTCGGTGGCTATGAAGATACTATTGTTTAGGTTTTGGTTAGGGTTTCTGATCCCAGTCGAAGAGGGGAGAGAAAGGGAAAATATTTGGGTTGAATTAAGTGACATAAATGGTTAACGAGTTCCTTGGTTGTGTCAAAGGGCATTTTAATGTGGTTAGATTCTTGAGTAGAATAAAAAACAATGATATTATAAACAATTAAATGAAATGACTTTGAAAATTATTAAGAAGTTACACTTGCTCGAGATTTTGTAGCCTAGGGACTCCTACACTTGGTTTAGAGGTGAAAAAGATTAAGCTCATTCTAGACTTGATGATTCTTAGTATCAGAAGATTCGCCAAACATTGGAACAAAACGTCTTAACAAGGCCAATTTTTGATCATTCACCAAATTAATTTTTAACCCATGGCTTTGGCATACCATAGATTTAACAAAGCATGCTTAAGTGATAGATGTATATGACCAAATGAGGGAAAGCATTTGTGTCTATAGACAACTTTGTTGTCCATATTTATTTCTAGTTAGTTTTGTTATCCATACCTATTCCTATTTCATAGACAGCTTTGCTGTCCATATTCATTTCTATTTGTTTCCATATTTATTTCCTTGATTTATGTTGATTGCAATTAGTTAATATTTGACAGATTGTTTAGGGATAATTTTAGCAGGTTTGTAGCCTTTTCCATGTATAGATTTTCTTTGTACAGTCTGTATAATAGAAAGAAATCACAAGGCTAATTCACTCGGCTATTCATACAACATTTTTGGCTTATTTCTAACATGGTATTAAAGGCCTTTTCTGAGCAGTTTCTGGGCATTTTTTGCTGGAGTAGTGTCCTTCGGCAATCTCTATTTGAGGTTCTCTCAATTCCTTAATTTTTGGATATTTTTTGCTATGTCTTGAGTTCCATTTATTTGCAATGGATGCTGCACCAGTGTGTGTCTAGTATACAGGCAACAATTACTCTTCCTAGGCTTTTCAGTTTGAACTTTTCCTCAAGGGAAAAGACCTTTGGAGCCATATTAATGGCACAGATGTTGCACCAACATCCAACACTGACAAATCCAAGGTTGTCACATCTTCTCCTTCTTAGGTTGTGCTTGATGCTTGAATCAATTAAAACCACTACGGGTTGTTCACCCACACTGCCACGAGCTCGCAGCATTTTCAGATTTGTCAACCCAACCATCGAGTTCAAAGAAACTTCGGCTCGAGAAGAGACTTCAATGAGGGTCAGTTCTTCTTCCATTTCACCTTTGAAAGGCTCATCTTCTTGCACGATCAACATGCTTAGTTCTCTCTGTTTGTAGCAGTGACCCGATGAGAACTTCTCATCACAATGATAACAAAGTCCTCTTTCACGTTGCTAATGAATCTTGGTGTCTATTAGCCTCCGAAACTCTGCCTTTGTCATTGTCGCGAAGATTTGTGGAGGTTTTGTCATCGATAGAGGAGATCTCAGCTATGGTGGCTCCCTTGAATCTCATTTGTGTTTGGATTCCCACAAGACTTGTTGCCCTAGCTCTAAAATGGGATGGGCTCAACTTACCCTCCACGAATTGGGCCAAGTTCATGGCCTAGCCCATTCCCAAGAGCCCAAGGAGTCGGAGCTCTCTTCTAATTTCAGGTCAGAGCCCATGAATTTGCTTACCAAACTACCTCGAAGACCTCCTCTAATGGAGCGGCGCAAGTAATAAATTGTCGGTGATACTCTGCGATGGTGCCCTCTTGCCTCAAATCCAACCATTGCTCATGCAGACTTCCTTCAGCCGTAGCCCTAAATTGTTTCAAAAGCAACCCTCGAAGCTCCATCCATGAGAGAATCGCCCTCCTCTTATTTTTCCCATTGGTACCAAAGCAGCGCATCCCCCTCAAAGACGACGACGATAGCTTCTAACCTCTCTACCTCAGTGTATTTGTGAAGATCGAAAAATCGCTCTGCTCTTAGGAGCCACCCATCCGGATTTTCTCCAGTGAATATTGGCATCTCCCACCTCCAATATTTATGCCCGAGTCACGGCGTCGCCATCGCGTGGGATTCCAACAAGGGTGATGAACGGGACAAAGGGCTTGCCTCCATTAATGGCTCTGCCTTCCTTGAAAGAACTGCAGATTTCGACAACTCTTGCTGGTTCTGCAATACTTGTTGCAAACATTCTTTGAGGTTTGCAATCTCTCCTCTCAGTCCTCCCATCTTGCCCTATAATGTGCCAATAGCTTCCTCCAGGAATTCCATCCGATTTCCTACACTGCATTCCGTGTTTTTGTTTTTCTTTGTCATTGACTCCGCTCTAATACCAAATTGATATGAACAGGGGGCAAATTGGGGGACTGTTGTAAAAAAGGATGTATTGCAGCATTGGAAAATCCAAGCCTAGCATTAGAGAGGCTAGTCTCTCCACAAAACAAGCTTGCCTTGCAAGAAATGTAAAACTTCACATAACAAAAAGGTTCCTCCCAAAACAATTCCAGCTATATAACAAACTCTCCCAACATAAAAGGAAAAAAAAAAAACCCAAAACACCCTCCAACCCAGCCAGCCAGAGAAGGCAACGAATCTGCATTGAGACCTTTACTTATGCGGTCCTTCTCTTTGCATATGTGAAGCCGATAGGAGGCCTATCACTCTCCCCTCAGTTTTTCATAAAATCATTCATGTTTCTCTCCCTTCAATTGTCAATTCTCAAGTATTATTTTTTATAAGAAAGAAAAAATAAAATAAAAGAAAGGAGATTTGAGCACTTGTCAATAAGAATAAAAGAAAAAAAAAAAGAGATTTTAGCACTTGTCACCTGCAAAAAAGATATGGCCCCACATTTAGGTATGATATGAAACAAGAAATCATCTTACCTCTCAAAGAGTCCAACTTTGAGAATTACATCGGCTAGATTTGAATTGGCCTTTCCAACAAGCTGGAAGAGCTTCTTCCTATTCATTGTGAAGGTTCCAGTTTTCTCCATTCCACGATTTATATCTGTAAATTCTTCAACCATACCATCAATCTAAGGGAGAAAGGAGAATATTAATATTTATTATTAAAAAATTTGAGTTGAGTTCCACTAAAACAACATCATAAATGGTATGTAGTTTCAAGAAAATGCCAACTCTGGCTCAGTGGCATAATGATGAGCATCCAAGATTACAAGCATTACAAATCTTATATATTAGATGCCGAAATAATTGCTAAAGAGTTTGAAATTCACCATGGCATAGGTTACAAGCTCTAAAGCACGGATACGGCTACCTTGTGGAGTGTCCGTCTGTCGAACACATGGACACGCGGACACGCGCCAGACGTGTTGGATACGTGTCTGATACGCCACGTGGCATATCGATGACCAAATAGTAGATCAAAGGCTTTGGATACAGCTCGGACACGACGGAGACACGGCTTAGACACGGTTGACAGATTTTATGGGCTTTTTTCTTCTTTGGGCTTAAAAAAACCCTAATTTTGTCTTTTGCTCTTCTTCCTCAATGAGTAAAAAACGCGATTGTTCCTCAAAAACACAAAAACACCACACAAGAAATTTGATTGGCCGATTGGGAAGTGAGAGTGAGTGACGATGCAAGAGATCGACACGCCGATGACACCGGAGAAAAAGTGTGCTAAGTTCTTCTTTTTCTTCTTCTTTTTTTTCGATCAATTTCAACCCTAGGGTTTTCTTTTCTTTCACCAGATAACACTTTTTTTCTCATGATTCATGAAAACAATGTAAAGAAGTCTTTGTGAACTCATCATCATCACCCAAAGGGGAATCGTGATCTCATCTCATATCACCCAAAAAATCAAAATAAATTCAAATTGTATTAATAAGATTCAAGAAGAAAGAAAAAAAAAGAGAGGGGAGAAGGGAATAACTAATAAGAGAGGAAGGAGGTTGCACTCCAGGGCGTGAAGGTAAATCGCGGCATCGTTTATTCACTGGAGCCGTGTCGCTATGCCATAAATGTGAGGGTTTGGAGAGAGGTGAGGATTTGGAGAGACAAAGATGCTACCTACTAGGGATTCCAGATTCTGGAATTTGGAAAGGGAAAGCGAGGTGAGGGTTGTAGGAAGATTCAATCGCGGTGGCTCAGACGCCGCCTCCTAACCCAAGCCTAACGGCTTGTCCGCTCACTCACCGCCGAGGTTCTCGCTTTCTTCCCTTTACCCCACTTCAACAAAAACAAATTGTTTTTAATTTTTAATTTCTTATTTTTTTTCGTTAACATAAAGCAAAACAAATATATATTAATGTAATTAGATCCTAGGAAGGGCACTTCTTTAATATGTGAATTTTTTATTGTTTAGTGAAACTACAATCTCCACTATAATTTTTATTGTCCTAGTGATCATCCTGCAAAAGGCCCAAATTACCCTCTCTCAGGAGGACAGTTTTAATTTTTGAATGCTTTTGGTATCCTTAAAGTTTCTAATCATTAAATTCTTAGAACCAACAAAGGAAGAACAAAAAAAAATCTGATAATTTTGCTGCATTTGAGATTTTCGCATCGTAAAAATAGAAGTTGAAAGCCGATAAAGTGAATGAAGTTGAAGTTGAAATTTATTGCCAATGCAAATTTTATTTATTTTATTTATTCTTCAATTTTATTTAATTGTTTTTATGCTTATCGCTTTTATAGTTTATTAAGGAGAAGTGGAGAACAATGATTATGATTGTTTTATAATTTATTTTGCACTTCAATGAATGCAAACATGCAAATTTTATGGAATTAGCTCTAATTCAATTGTGGTTCATGGATGGACCAAAAAATTAGATTATTGGCTTTGAATAATTTAGATTAATTTAAATGCATGATTATTATTATTTTATTTAATTATACAATGAGTGGTAATTTTGCATTTCAAGGACTTCAACAAAATAATCAAGATGAAATTTGCCCATTATGGAGGCAAGTACATCAAGAGAGCAGTTTGAATTGCAAAGGGGGAGTAAATGTTATTTCTCAACGCAATTCTTAGAGACAAATATATGTAGGTCATATTATAGAGTCAAGGTCACTCTTATGAAAATTAAAGGGGCTAAGGTTGCATCTTACTAAAGTAACAAATGAAAATTTAGTCGAGATGCTATAAGTATGGAGGAAGTCAACGCGGTAAACAATCTAATCTTCAGCAAGTTCCTTTACCCACATCAAGCGCTGCAGCATTCAATTTTGAGAATTCCTCTACTAGTGCTAGTGTTATTGATCCAGAAAGGAGAAAGGGGTCTATTGGATCAATTGAGATGGCATTCAATATGGGTGCACGTGAAAAGTTGACATTGAGATAGCTAGGATGTTTTACACTAGGGGGTTGTCTTTTCACTTTGCTAGAAATCCTTATTATGCTCGTCCCTTTAAAAGTGCAAGTCAACTTTCTCAAGAGTGTCCCACCAAGCTTATACGCCATTAAGAACTACATTATCAGAGAAGGAGAAGAGTAATATCGAGAATCTATCGAACCAAATCACAAGACTCGAATGAGAGCATAGTAACGCCTGCAAAATACCCCGAATTTTTATAATAATTTTTATTATATTCGCATAATCGAGTTAACTTAGGTTTTTCCGGAAAACTGATAAATTGTTAAATTGTGAAAAGTGAAATGAAAATGTGAGCATATGATTAAGTATTATATGCTAAAATGAGAAATTGATGGAACCCGGAAATAAACCTAAGTGAAAAAGGGCAAATTATGAAATGTGTAAATGAGGACCTAAGGGTCTAGAATGAGCTTAAATGCCAAGTGAATTAAATGATAAATGAAGGTGAAATAAAGAGTTAAAATGCCAAAAATGAGAAATGGGGTTTATTGTGCAAGCCAAACAAGGCTTTAAGGGAAAAAGGAGAAATAAGAGCACATTTGGTCTTGGAATAGCACATTTGTGCAAAAACGTTTTGGAGAGCTTGAGAGAGGAAAGCTAGGGTTTTGTGTGAAGATCAAAAGATTGGTGATTCTTCCTTTGGCTAAGATCTTGCAAGAAGGAAGAAGGAAGAAGCTAGGGCAAAGAGTTCCAAGCGATTGGTGTAAGAACTTCAAACCCCAGAAAGCGGTGATTGATATTCGGGTTAGAAAACCCCAATCCATCCATGGGCTTTGCTCATGGTTGCTTAGATGGTATTTCTGAGCGTCTCGGGAGTGTTTCCCAATATTTGTTTTGAGCTCGAGATTTTTGGTGAAAATCAAAGAAGTGAAAAATTCGGGCAAAACGGGCCCTTCACCGTTAACAAAGGGTTGCTCTGGCCGCTACTGGCAGGCCGGCGCCGTGGCCCCCTCGGCTCGCCAAGGCATGTTCGCCACAAGGCGAAGTCATCGCTCACGCAGGCAAATTTTCTGATTTTTGTTTTTGAAACACCGTATTTGTACTCGACAGTTTAAGACCAACAATGATTAATGTGGGTTCAAATAGCGATAAAATAAATGAAAAATTACATCGACTCGCTCTCCTGGCGAAATCACTCACCTAGCTAGTTCGTCTTCTATGCACTTAGTATCTTAACTCCAAGACCTAACTAAAATTAATTCCATTCAATAAAAATGTATATACTGTTTATCCACTAAGAGTGGCGTAATTGTTATTGACTAGGGACTGGTGAAGATCACCTAACCTAGGACGCAGATCGAAGGGAAGGAAATCAGAGCGATAAATTTCTGTTTGTTCACTTACTCTATCCTTATTTCAAGTGTTTTGGTAGTATACCAAATAAATCTGAAATGATTATATGGAATGAGTATATCTTTTAAATGATATTACGAAAGTGCATATAGATTTGAAAATGTGATAATTGAAATGATCGATTTCATTAATCAGATGTGAAAATTAACGATTGTAAACTTAATTCGTCAATTCGACATCTTGAATTGAATAGACATATCAATGAATACGCCGGGCGTGACGCTCTAATCGCATCCGGCCATAAAGGCACCGAATTGTCCAATGTCCCACTTTCAAGGGATGCACCACCTGGGCATTCGCTGCGATGGTGTGCGTATCGAAGAAATGTTCTACTTAACGTGGATGCACCCAATCGGCATCCATGATGGTGTATGTGCATTTAAAAGATCACATGGCGGCGCACCAATCGCATCCGCTATGATGAGACCGGAAATTGTGAAATAAGAACATTACCGGTCGATAAAAAGGACTGATTCACCCAACGGAATCCGTCATGAATGTGAATTGCATAGACAAAGTGAAATAACAAACTTGATGAGTGTAAATGGGATTTGTAAACTAAACACATTTTTAAAAGTGTACGTTTGAATCTCATGAATTGAATTGTGGTATGATTTGTTATATGTAAAAATGCATATTTGATATGATCAATGATTTGTATGAAAGCATGTAAATGAATAAGCATGAGTATTATTTGATATAAAAGGCATGATTTAATGATAAATGCATGTCATGTTAAATCGAAAATTGGAATATAATCAGATAGGAACTACTAAGCATGAAAATGCTTAAATATATAGTTTTCTTATCTATGCACAAAGTTACGAGTAAACTGAAAGGAGGCCAAGAGCAAGAAGCGCAGAGTCATAGAGAAAGTTGCAGAGTATAAGATATCCCCTGTCATTTTATATCATACCTTGAACATGGATATTTCGTGACAGTAATAACTTAACTATTGTTTTGTGTATCATTTTGTAAAGGTAAGATAAGCTATTTTGTAAATCCATCTGATAAGAGAATGTTTATGGGCCTACCATTTGAAAATGCTTCAAATATAGAATTGAAACTAAACAAATGACATAAATAAATGTTTTGATAAGACAAATGAAAACGTTTGAGAACCGCTCCTGCCGGATCCGCTCATTCGAAATGAAAGCCATGATTCTGGTTCTGACATTTTGAAAGAAAATTTAATACAAAGGTAAATAAAAAGAATTAACCGAGCGTCCCCGGGTTTCGATTCGGATCCGCCAACCGGGTCGGATCGGGCTCGAGGGTCACTACAGTGAGCATTTGTAGTAATAGATGGTCAGATGCTAAAAGAAGGTCACTTATTAACATCATGGCGGTTTCAGAAGGTGGGCCAATGTTTTTGAAAGCAATAAACTGTGAAGGGGAGACTAAGGACAAGCACTTTATAGTTGATTTGTTGATTAACACTATATAAGAAATTTGTAAGACCGAGAAAATTCCAATTTCTATACTATAAATTGCATTTCTCGACAAAACCCTAAATTTTTCTAGATCTCTGATGATCTAAACGCATTTCACCGTTGAATCGCCTCACAAATCTGGGCTAACACGTCTAATTTCACAATTCCAAGATAGTTCAATTTGCACGTTTCAAGACACCGAGCATCTAAAACGTGAACGATATCATGTAACAAGTCAAGATATAACATATAATTATAGACACAAGCTGCATGAGTAGAGCAGAACGACTTAATCCGGACCACGAGATAATACTAAATGTCTTAAAATCCAAGATTATGCCAATAGTGAATAGCTTAAATGATAATAAGACAAAATAGCAATGGGCCATGTCATCTCCTACCCTAAGAGCCAAAAGAAAACGTGAAAAGGGGAAAAAGATACGTGTAGCTCGTTTTCGAGGTTTTGCAGCAGCAGCCAGCCGATTTCTCTGTAAGCTCATATCCGACCGGGCCTGATTTCTTTCCTGAGCAAGAAGAAAAGAGGTTCTACGCAACGAGCAACGCTGCGTGACATTCTGGGCTTTTGAGGAGTTTCACAAACCCCATGGTGCAGGGTTTTATCCTTACTTGGTTTTACACTTTGTTTATGTTATGGATGATCGAGGCGATCGAGACCGCGAGGAGTCGCTGATCGGGTCCAAACTCGACCACCGCGGGAATTTTTTCGGAGTCCGCTTGTACGTACTCGTGATGCTGTGTGATTGTAGAGTCATGGTGTCATTTCATAATTTAGAAATAAATCATAAGTCAGCGCGTAATGGGGTCGGAACGGGCATGGAATTCCTGGTTCACCAAGTGAATCGATGATATTGCGTGGGAACAAAGAACTTGTGGTTTCAATCGCTCACGTGAATAAGGTTCACGCAAATTTTATTTAAATAACGCGGTTTCGTAATGAATAATTCAAATCGACCATTGTGATTTGCTAATTAGCCCATGCGAGCTAATTTTTATATACTATGGTGAATGTGCACACATGTTTTATGTGCTTTGTTATGTTATTATGCTAAATGTTTTATATAATAGCATGTGATGTATATATTGTGTTGAAATTAAGATCATATCGGCATTTCATATAAAAAGACCGGTAACCTGTGGTTGGGTGTGAGTACATACGCAGCTTCTTTCAAAACTAACATGGTTGCGAAAGGAAATTTCATGTGATGAATGAGAATGGGTCGGGAGACGGTCCAACGTATCATTTTCTGATGAGGACCATGACTGTTTCGTGAAGTTCTCCAACACATTCGCCTCGGAGGGTAGTCCCATATTTTTACCGACACTTTTAGGGTATATTTTCAAACAACAAGTTTTGTTTCTTTGAAAAGATGTTTTTCTCTACACATGGTTTAGTAGTGTGAGAGAGTCGGTGAGGACTCGAGACATGAGAACTGACATTTAGGACATCTCAAGTAGGATCGACTCGCTTTGAATGTGTGTTTACATAGGATCATCGCAGGCATGACAAAGGAGAGTAAACCCAATTAAAGCTATTACACCACGCAAGACTCAGCCACCCTGTTTATGAATTATATTATTTCATGACAAGTGAAATGCAGACGAGATGTGTCATCACAGACCGCTTTAGGAAGAAAGCCTGGGCCGCGCTTTGGTTTTATGATATTACATGGGCTAGGAATTTAGAATTTTAATATATGTTGTATAAGAGTAAATTATTAACTCTGAAACTATGGTATATAGTTGATGCATATCGATAAGTAGTGTTATACGGGCCTGGCGGTCGCTTTGTACTCATGATATTGATGTTCAGACAAGCTTGTTTCGGGAGAGCCTCGTACAAAGCGAGACTTCGCCCGATTTTCGTGAATAGTGTCGATTTACTCCGACACACGAGTATTCCTCATGGGTCGATTCGTCACAACGACCCCCTGCTCAGCTACAAATTGGTCCTCAAAAAGTAGTTCATGTTATAACTGATAATGCTGCAACCTCAGAGCGTTGGGACACATCGGTGGGAAGCAAAGTTTCGCATATCTTTTGGGACCCTGTGGTTCGCACTCAATCTTGCTTCAAGAATGATATGTACCACCAACACACCCCAAGATATGATGATGTGACGGAACAAATGTGGCTGGATCTCTCTGCTCTCAAGTGATGCCTCTTTCATCAAGAATTTCATTATGAATCATGCAATGAGATTGTCAATGTTTAATAATCATTGCAAGTCAGTTACTTTCAAATGCCGATACACGCTTGCTTCAACCATTGCTATGCTTAAACCAAGTCACAATAAAAGAGGTTTCAGTAATTATGATATGAATAATGGGAGACAGATAAAGAAGATGATGTAGTGAAAGCCAAAGAAGAAGGATAAATCCTAAATTAAGACTTTTTGATGGATGATTATATCCTCACTTTATAGCCTCCATATGAGATGCTTCGATTAGTCGATTGCACTAACAAACTCTCGCTTTCACTGGGCCATTTGATGAGTGGTGGGATTAGATGATCGTAAAAGTGAAGGGAAGTCAGGTCTGGCAAGAAAGAACATAAAAAGCTTCACAAAATTCAAGGTATAACAAGATTTATTAGTTAAATACGGAGTTATGATTGAAAGTTTTAATTATATTTGGAACTTATATGAATTGCCATAATTATACTGTAGGTGTTTTGATATCAGGAATGGAATCTCGTGGAAAGATGGACTAAAAGTCACACACCTTTACATTCCCAGCTCATTCCTTAAATCCAAGGTAATCTCATGGCATTTTAAATCAGAGGCTTTGATAATTTAAATATAAATGATATTCTACATGTTTAAATTTTTATACCATGTCATAACTCAACTACAGGGTTATAGTCAACAATGGCTTGATGAGTCTCATGATTATGCTCCACCACATCAAGATATCAAGTAGTAAGAGAAAGAAAAATAAGCCGAGAGATATTTTTCAAAATGAAGTTGATAGAGGCGAGCAAATGAAGAGTATGCTACTTTTTCTCGCGACAAGTCAAGATTTTCAGCGCGATTCCATCAATGACGCGGTACATGAGTCCCGCATGGTGGGTCAAGTCATGAACTTCCACACCAATGCTTCAATCTATAGCATTGAATGCCGATAACCTTTGTTATCCGCGTTGGTGAAAGAATGAGCACATATAATTTCATCTAATTCCATGAAGAAAACAAGCGGGACACCACAAAAGCTTCGAGACTTGGTTTATGTCCATAATAATCTTTCAACTTATCAAGGAGATCTCTCCAAACTATAATGAAGACAATCTAAAAATGTGGGACATCGAGAAGATGGTTTTCACTCAATGATATGGTAATACCGAATTCTTGAGATTACGACCTTTCTTTGATGAACCAAATCGAAGTCATTTTATTGGATTCATGAAAATGCTAGTCTTTAGTTTTAGTATTACTTATGTTTGTAGCTTGAAGATTGTGAAAAACAATGTTGAAAGCACTTGTTTTTTAAAGACAATATTTGTAATGATAATTATTTTTATTTTATCTTATTATGTCGCGGTCTCTCGGCCAGATCCTCGTATCCCGGTTTTTTTGAAATTGTCAATCCCGTGTCTTGTCATGTCGTATTTTCGTGGTCGTATTCGTGTCCGTGCTTCTTAGGTTACAAGAAATTGAAAACACATAATCATTAAAATCCATCATCCAATAGCTACTAGAAAACCCACATCTATTTCTCAACTAAGTAAGTAGCCCGTTAATTTTGCCTAAAAATGTTATGGTGATTTCCAAAAAAAAATTTACCTGTGAAACAAAATAATCCAGAGCAATGCTTTGGCCAAGCACACTTCCGATAATACGAATACCATCAATGTCCAAACTTTTAAGAACAATGTAGTCAGCACCTCCCTGCATATCCTCGGCCAAGACTGGATATTGTTTTACAGCATAATCTGATGCATAACAAAGAACTATCAGAAACAACAAAAACCTAAATACTAGCCCAAAAACTTAAAAAATTAAAAAAAAATAAAAAAAAAAAAAGAAATGATCATAATCACTATACCTAATGATCGATAAACCTCCCATCCGCTTATACCTATACGAGGAGGCCAAAGACAGCAAAGGAAGCCACATCAAGGAGGTTAACTTCGCAGAGAAGGTACGATAAGGAATATGCTCTAGGACACTTATCGGAGGATCTGGTGTTAGGAGTACTTTAGGTTAGCTTTTCTTGGTGCAAACATAGCATAATCTACCATATTGAAGCTAACCAAGCACTCGTTTTAGTTGTTTTCATATCTAACCCCCTAAATGTGTGTATTTTGCATAAATGAAGAAAATAAGACAAGAACCAAGCAAAATGGTGAAGAGATATGAGATCAAGAAAAGATCTACGCCGCTACCTAGATCACTCACGATCGCGCTGAAAAGACCAAAGTCTTGAATCAGAACACTCACAACGCGATCGTGCGGTAGCCTATGAGCCACTTTGGTAAAAGATTCTCTGCGAGGTCGCGATCCAAAGCTCGTGAGGTCAAAGAACCCTCACCGCTTGAAAGAATCCCATTAAGATCAGACGCTATCTTCATGAGTCCTTCACCCAAAGTTCGCGGTCACGATCACATGCTAATAATTACACCTGATTATTTCCCATTTTCGGGCTTGTTTCGCCCATTTTTCAAGGCTCATTTATACATTTTTCACACATTTCTAGGGTTCAAATTTGACTAGAGGGAGGCTCTCTGTTCCTCCTCTCTAGAGAATCGTGTTCCATTTTTAGGTTTAGTTTCAGTTTTGAGTAGATTTAGCTTTGTTTTGTGGGATTGTCTGTGTTTTGGTAAAGAACTAGGAGATGTCATGGAGATTTGGCCGGAAGGCTTGAAGACCATAATCTTCTCAGAGTTTCTTCTGCTCTTCTCATTATGCTTTCAATTCTTTTTGTTTTATTTCAATTTTTAGTTATGTTCTAATTCAATAGTCTAGGGTTTTGTTTATAATATGGTTATAAACTTTATATTAATGCATTGATTCTCTTATTTCTATTGGGTTCCCTTGCGGATTGGTTCATCTATCGATTGATGTTTCGGATGCTATTTCATATTGGATTTAACTAATCTCAATATGGAGAGTGGTTTCTCATGAGATCTAAGAAAGTGAAGTGTGGCTTGGGATATAGATGAACTCAACCTAATTAATCGATACCAGGAGATACAACACTAGCTTTTGTGGTTCTTTGATCTTAATGCATCTCTAATGCTTGGTGTTGAGCTAAGAAGCAAGAAACCTAGTGTTAGTTGGTAAGTTATTTGACCTCGAGAGAGGCTTATAATCAAATTAGGTAAGAATCTCCTTAGATAACATTTTCATGAGACAATAGAGAGGAACTTTGGCATAGATATAATAGGAATTATCCATTTACATCAAAACCCTAGAGCCCTTTATCCGATACTTTTACCTTAGACATAATTTTTATCCTGTTTTCCCTTGATAATTGTTTTCTTTCTCATAATTTCACCACCCTTTTGCTAGTCAATATGTTATGAACATCCTGAATTTTGTGAAGGCTAACACCCAGCTACTATGAGTTCGATTATCCCGACTCCTTTATCCCACTATATTACATGTAAGCCCGTATACTTGCGAAATTTAATAGTTGAATCTCTTTAAGAGAACTCACATTTGGCTTGGTTGTTAGGGCACCAGCTTTTGTGGCAGGTGTGCTGGCTGTTTAAAGGGGGTATTAGGGGGCTGAAAGAGGGATATTTTGTTTTGTATTAAGGTAAAAACCGTTGGGAGAGCATAGACCTCTCGAATGTCTACTCCTTTGCTTTCTGTTTGTTTTTTTTTTTTTTTATCAGATATTGGTTCCATTGATAAACTGGTTTATTATTGTTCTGATTCCCTTCTCAAATTCTGTTGAGTGTGTGCTTGGGTGTATCATAGACATGACAAAATTTGGAATATCAACACTGCTGGATAACGTAAACAATGAGCTGCAATAATCATGAATTGTAGAAGTAATAAAAATGAACTTGCAGAGTGAATTGTTACAGAAACAGTGTCATAGCAGAAAAGAATAATAACTTATCAAGGAACAAAAAGAACTCATTACTTTCTTTTTGTAAATAAACATACAGCCTGATAATAATGCAACTAAAGGCATCAACCTTTTGCACCATAGAATTTCCCCGGTCGACAATTAATTCCCTGACAAACGATTAATTCAACAATGGAAAAACAATACCATAAGAAGGAAGATAGGTTCATCATGTTTGTTAAACATAAGAGTACAGGTGACAAAACCATATTGTTGATAGATGCAGTGACTTGATTGTTCATTAGAAAACCTAAAAACAGTTCATCAGACCCATCCATGAAACAGTTCAGGTGGATTTTACAATATGGCACTGATTTCACCCTCAACAGAGAGCACAGGCCAACTAAGTCAGGAAGCCAAATTGCATTCTGAAGTAAAACGTGATTAGCAGGATTTAGTTTCCTCCAAACAGTTCAGGACTCATCAGCTGAACTCTCAGGCAATTCGCAATTCTAGATGATCCAAATAAACATTCAATATAAAATGAACTCAAAAGAAACTGAAAATATTAGGGTCTTCCCGAAGAAATTTACCATCTTTCCTCATCTTAGGTAACAATCCAGAAGCATATCTTCTAATGATTTTCAGGTAAGCTTCAACTTCATCATCCTCGATGTTAAATAGAACAGCAGATCCATATTGGAATACAACCATATAACGACAGCAGCCCACATTATTTTCGCCTCTAATGCCCTAAAATCAAAGTTACTGAGTCATCAAAAGGTCTATTATGTGCATTCATTAGTGAGTTCAAGGATTTTATCATAGAATCTATTTATACATCCAGTTCCAATGCCCTCAATATGTACTACCACATACCCCAATCTTGATCCAACAACAAAGAAACATCAGGAAGTACAATTAGAAGTGGCAAAGCCTAAGACAACTAGGAGGATTTAATCCATCAAAATAAAGGCTAGAATTAAGTGCCTCATGTAAGCAAATAGCTAATTGAGCAATATTCTTCCTATACCCATTATCATTAGCATTATAAGCCAAATTAACAACTTAAAATGACAAAAAATATCTTCTAATATCATGAAGTGTCTCAAAGATTTAAAGACCAAGATAGTAAGAATTTTAACCAAGTAGAAATTAAATTGATTTAAAGTTGTTTGTTGAATAATCTTACAGAGATTTCTGAAGGGAAATCGTAATATCTGAGAGCAATATAATTCGCTGAACGAGAGGTAGGAGGAATAGTATTGCTCCAATGCTCAGCTTGCATGCTCTTTAAATCAATACTGCCAAAACCATGAATCTGAGAAAGCCAAATCATACAGAAAAAAATAAAATAAAATAAATGAAACAAAATATAATAGAGCAACAGAAAAAAGAGAATAATGAAGGAGCCAAGAACAGAAGTATTCAAAGAATAGCATGTAAATGGAGAAAAACAAGCCCAAGAAGGAGGTTCAACATAATACAACAAAAAGCCAACAAGCAAAACCCAAAGAGGAAAAAAGACATGCCTTGGACCTGTCAAATAATATAAACCTACAAGGCAGAATGAAAGAGAGAATTCAACAAGCTGCAAACAGTGAATTCCAGGTACTAAGAAGTAAGAGGGGCAGTTTTGGATAAAAAAAGCTGCTCAGGATTACCAGGGACTATCTATCTCTTGAAAAAATTTTATTGACTAGAACATAGTTCTCAACTAGTAGATAGATTCAGCAAGAGCAGCTGTTGCACTTCCAACTTTAGCTCATCTACATGTCTAACAAATTTGATATCCAGCTTCAGACTCAGAAACATTAAAATACAGAATTTAAGCAATGGTTAAGGTACAGTCAGAATCCAACAGAAAGGACACATCGTGAAAATTCTTGAAGATGAAAGGTCGAATCAATTTCAATCAGATTATACATTGTAGAAAACAGGAAGGAAGAATTGGAGGAAAGAATTTCTTGTAATTTGTCATTGATCCATCACATGTATATATATTAAAAGGTTAGGTCAGACAACAGTAAGCCAATCTAATCCTTCTTCCTAAATTACATAACTCTATTAGACAAGTTTCCTTAATTAATGGGTAGATATGTTACATAATATCTTCCCTCGGTTAAGCATAGCTATTAATCAGTGCCCAACTTGTTACATAGATAACTAACCCGGTCCCCACTTAGGACTCTTGTGAAAATATCTAATTGTTCTCCGGGCCTTCACATATCCTATGAAACAAGCTTCAGTTGTATTTCTCATGAACTAAATGACAATCTTTCAATATGCTTTGTCTGCTCATGGAACATGATTGTGAAGCGCAATATGAAAGGCAACCTGGTTGTCACACCAGAGTTTTGTTGGGACTGATGTCTCAATGCCGACTTCCATCAAGAGTTGATGAAGCCACATGATCTCACACACGAACTATGTCATTGCTCTATATTCAGACTCTGCCCTTGAACAGGAAACAATCCCTTGCTTCTTAATTTTCCATGATACTAAGTTTCCACCAACAAAGACACAATAAGCTGAAGTGGATCTCCTATCTTCCTTTGATCCTGCTCAATCAGCATCTATGAATCATTTAATTCTATTATGCCCTTGATAACTATATAGAATACCTCGTCTCGCCTCTTCAAATAACATGTAATACGTTTATGTTTACCCAATGGTCGATCGTCGAGCTTTATTACGCATCGACTTACAACACTAACTGAGTTGGCAATATCAGGACGAGTTACTGTAAGGTAATTCAGCTTCCCAACTAGTTTTCTATATCTCTCAGAATCCTCAAATGTTTTGCCTTATCTAGTAAGGTGTATGCCTCAGAGCCAGGGAACTCGCATGGCTTACCCCAACTTTCCAAATTCCTTTAATACAGATCAATCACATTTCCTTTCGAGATAAGAAGATTCCATGCTCATCTCGCATAACTCAATGCCCAAGAAGATCTTAGTATCCCAAGTCCTTTGTATGGAATTATTATGAAGAAAGGACTTAAGAGATGAAATGCTTTTAATCACTCCCAAGAGGAAATATCATCCACACATACACTACCAACGCGATGATACCGAACTAGAGTTCCCAGAGAAGGCTGAGTGGTCGATTGACTTCTTCGCATAATTTCAACTGCTGGTTGAATTTCTGACAAAACCAAGCATGGGGACTCTGTCAAAACCATACAGCTTCGAAGACGATAAACCTTCCCTATGTCCCCCTAATAAACAACTCGAGGTTCAACATATGACCTCTTAGAAAGTTCGCTTGGCGAAGAAAAGACTTTATTATCAAGTCGGTGGAGAGCCCAACTATATGGCACCCAAGGAAATAAAAATAATATACGTCATCTGAAGAACAGTGTAGAAAATATGTCATAATAGTCCAAGTGCCATATAGGTCCAGCATTACCTTACCCAAATGCAGTCGCGCTTTTAATCGAGTTAAATCGAACCATCATAATTAACCTTAACTGCAAAAACTCAACGGCATCTAATGGCTTTCTTTCTGAAGATGTAATCGTATCAAGTCCTCGCGCAATATTTCGATTCAAACCATCTCTATCATAACACTACGCCAACCAGGGTAAGATAAGGCTTCATGAAAATTGTTAGGCAACAAAGTAGAGTCCAAGGATGCAATAAAAGAATAGGAACAGGAAGACAAATGGTTATAAGAGCAAAAGGAAGAAATCGGATGGGCACACTACCGTTTACTTTTACGAAGAGCAATAAGGAGATCATCATGGTTGATTAGATTTGATAACGAAGCAGACCGGGGAGCCTACCGAGGGTTTTCGCGCCACTAATAGACTCCAGGATAAAGAGGTTGTATAATGTTTAAAACCGTGATTTTAATTTTCACCGTCCAACTAGTTGGATCATGAACCAACATGAAAACCCCTAGTCACCTCAAAGGTTAAAACCATTTTCTTTAACCACGGACCGGTGGTCGAACTGAATAAATCGATTTGATTGAACTGTTGAACCGATCAAATCCATTTATAATTATTTTTATTTTTAATAATATATTAATTATCTATTTATGACGTCATCGGTTCACTAGTCTATTCAACCAATGAACCATGAACCGATAACTTTTCCGATTCAATCATCGGTCCGGTTTTTAAAACATTGGTTATACCTGAGCAAGGACAGGAGCAGGTTCGAAAGAGACAATGGGTGAGGCAAGAGTATAAACAACAAAGTCGTCTTCCTCCTCCTGACTCGTGTGGGTGGGTGGTGAAGAGAAGGGTACATTCTCAAGAAATTTGAGATCAGTCGAAACCAAATACCTACAAAGACTAGGGCAGTAACATCGATACCCCTTCTGAACTCGAGAATAACCAAGAAAGATACATTTCAAAGACTTATTGTCGAGTTTAGACACTTGTGGACAAACATCTCGAACAAAACAAGTACACCCAAATATTCGAGGCTCAATAGGGAACAGAAGTTTATTTGGAAAAAGTATGTGATACGGAGTGTCTCAATTCAAGATTGAGGAGGGCATCCGGTTAATCAAAAAACAAGCAGTGGAAACAGCATCGGCCCAGAAATGTTTGGGCACATGCATTTGAAATAACAGAGCTCTAGCAGTTTCAAGGAGGTGTCTATTCTTCCTCTCAACCACTCCATTCTGAGGAGTATCAACACAGGAAGTCTAATGAAGGATGTCATTTTGAAGCATGAATGACTGAAACTATTCTAAAACATATTCTTTAGCATTATCACTCCTTAGACTTTGAGCAAAAACATGAAATTGAGTGTGTATCTCAACACAAAAGGCACAAAAATGAAAAAATAACTCAGAGCGGTTTTCCAACAAATATAATCCAAGTGGTTCATGAATAATCATCAACATAAGTGATAAAATATCGAAACTCGATTGAGGACACAACTGGACATGGACCCCGCACATTTGAATGGACTAATTCAAATGGAGCACTAGCTCATTTATTGACTCTAGGACTAGAATGAAGACGATGATGCTTTGCAAATTGACAAAACTCACAATCTAATGATGGCAAACTCGAAAACTGAGGACATAACTTTTTTAATCAAGAAAGAGAGGGATGGCCCAATCAACAATGTGTCTCAAAAGGTGCAATAACTTCCGTAACTGGGGCAAATACGTTCTCGCATCACAGATCAAGGCAGATAGAGACCCCCAAACTCATGCCCCACCACACATAAGCTTCTGGCCAAAAGATCCTGAAAGAGACAAAAATCAGGAAAGAATGAAATATAACACTTAAGTGCCCGGTTGAGAATAGTCTCAGAGAATCCTTTCGGGAAGAGCCTCGCTCGATCAGTGCCTCGGGAAGTTCGTGCAAGCACGACTTCAATGAAATTCTCTATCCCAATGAAAGATCTAGAGGTGGCAGGCTCTCTAACTCCATGAGAAGGTTTTCCGACATCCTGAATGATCTGGACCTAAGAGACCTTCCGCTTCAGGGAGGGCCTTACACTTGGAGGGGTGGACTCAACGGTAGTTCAATGTCCCGTTTAGATAGATTTTTAGTCATTGCCGACTGGGAGAGCCATTGCAACAAGGTGATCCAGAGATGTCTTCCCAAGCCAGTCTCTGATCATTTCCCCATTCTGTTAGACAATGATGGTGTTAGATTGGGGTCATCCCCCTTCCGTTTCGAATTGATGTGGTTAAAATATGAGGGATTCAAAGAGATCCCGAAAGGGTGAGGGCAAAATCTCCATTTTTATGGTTCCTTCAATTTCATCCTCTCTGCTAAATTAAAGGCCCTAAAAAGTATTTTGAAGGCTTGGAACAGAGAAGTTTTTGGGAAAGTCGAGACTAACAAGGAGGATGCCTTACGTAGGGTATCCTTCTGGAATGATCGCAAGAAGGAAAGAGGATGGGTCCTCGAGGAAGTTGAGGAACGTGCTGCCGTAGCTGATTTCAAAGCCGCCTCGAATAGATCTTCTGCAGACGTAAATTGAGAGAGACAGTACAAAAGGAAGGGGATAGAATACCTGCTTCTTTCATTGTGATGGTTAACGCCCCACGCACGAAGAAATTGCTTAAAAAGCAGTTTGCACCAATGGTAGAAAGTTGACAAGGAGGTCGATATCAAGGCCCATCTGCAGATCGTCTAAACCGCTCTCACCGAACGCCCCTTCCTAATTTAGCTTTCAATGGGATCGTGCTCCACAAGCAATGTGTTTGAGGAAACCTTCTCAGGATGAAATCTAATTGTACTATTTCTGTCTTAATAAGGATAAGGTTTCTGTCTTAACGGTTTCACCTAAATTCGGGGCTTTTAATGGGACTTTGTAAAGAATGAGGTACTAGGTTTTTTCAAGGAGTTTCATGATCAGGCCAGATTTGTCAAAAACCTAAATGCGACTTTTCTGGTTTTGATCCCCAAGAAACAGACTGTGGAAGACTTTAAAGATTTGTTGGTCAATCACCGTGGGAGGCCTTACAAGATTTCACCAAAGTTTTAGCCATCAGATCAAGAGGTCATGGACAAGGTGATTTCAAGTCCCAAAATGCTGCAGGGGCGACACCGACGCTGCTCGACCGCCAACGAGATAGTGATTCATCCCCGAGGAGGAAAAACATGGATCAACTAAGCTCGATATAGAAAAAGCTTACGATAGTATCACCGGGAGTTCCTACCCAAAGTCTCAAGGCGATGGGATTCGCACGGTGGTCGAGCCGGATAAACCGGTGTATCTCCCACCCGCTTCTGGCCCACAAATGTATCCCGCTAGCTTCTTCCCATACCTAAGGCTCGAGACAGGTGATCCCCTCCCTACCTTTCATATCTAACGGAAGCTCCTCGCTTGTCCGATAAATCGTGTTGTCGGGCGGTAACTACCTTTCTCGAAGTAGATTATGCACGCAGAATGATCCGACTATCTCCCATCTTCTACACCGATGACACACTCCTCTCGCGAGGCCGACAATGATCACCAAAGTTATAAGTCGGGATTCCGGCGTGGTTCGTTAAGGTCGGGTTTGAAAATTAATTAACCAAAAGAAATTATCCCACCGGGCCCGTGATCAACGCGAGGAGTTAGCCCCAGAGCTGATGCAAAATCAATTCCTCCGACGTCCTACTGGCTTTCCTCAGGTGCCAAGCACAAGGCCCTGTGTTGGTGACTCGAAGGAAGAGATTCCAAAAAGTACCTGGCTTCCCGGAAGATTTGCAGTATATTTCTGGCGCGGTAAGCTTACGCTCATTCGCGCACTCGTTCCAGCCCCAAACCCATTTTCTTTCTTCCTAATGCCCTGTTGGTCTCGCGATCGAAAGGATTCAAATAGCGCCTTTCTGGGGGGGAGCGACCTTAATAAGAAAATCCCTTTGGTGAGCTGGGCCACAGTGTGCTCAGACAAGAGTAAAGGAGGCATTGGGATAAAAAGCTTCTCCAAGTTGAATAAGGCCCTGCTTTGCAAATGGAGCTGGTGGCTCTAAGCAACTAGAAACGCTAGCCTAGAGAAAAAGCTATTTGTTGCAAATTATGAGTCCTCGGGGTCAGGGTATACCCGTGACTGAGAGGTGGCTACTGACTAGCTTATGGGAGGAAATTAGAAAATACAATGCTTCTTCCAAAATGCGGCTCGCCTCGGGGATGGAAGGAGGATCAACTGAACGATGTTCGGTGCAAGTGAGGAGTGCTTGAGCACAGTTTTCTCTTTTTAATTTAGCTTTGAACAAAGAGGCCAAGGTTGCGGACATCTAGGATAAAAGCGAGGGGGCTGGGTGTTGGTCCCCAAATTTCCTAAGACCACTTAACAACTGGGAGCTTGAAGAGATGACAAGATTCCTACATACTCTTCATGATCAAAATTTCCGTCCCACGGGTGAGGACAAGCTTTTGTCAAGACCGCCATGAAAAAGGGTTCTCGCTAAGAGCATGTATAAACAGTTTTGATATTTCCGCTTCATTTCCCATCGCCATTTGAATCAACGGCTCGCAATTGAGTCTTGGCCCAGTTTCGTAAAACATGCCATCACCAAACGCTGTAATGACTCTTTCGCATCAGATGTTTTATGTGCGAAGAGAAAGAGGAGACCATAGACCACTTATTGATTCATTGCAAAAGCGCTAAATTGTTGTGGGATCTTTTTTTGTCAATTGTCGGGATTAGTTGGGTTTTCCCGCAATCGGTCCTTCACACCCTTTTAGCGTGGCAAGGTGCCGCCATGGGTAAAAAGTTAAAAAATTGGTTAGCACTCTCAGGCCCTGCTCGAAATATTCCGCGACTAGAAATAGGTCAGTGTTCGAGACCCAGGTCTCCTTCTACTTCAAAGATTAAAGCACTTGTCTCCACTCAGGGACTCGGTTAATCTGCATAGTGTCATAATACACATTTCGTTTCGCATTTTCACACGGTCAGAGTGCGTAGGTTTTTTGTTTGTTTTTTTGCTTTGCTTTTGGTTTTGGTTCCCTTTTGTTCACAACCCATGTACATTTGGATTCTTTTGCTATCTATATAATATTTGTTTTTTACTGATCAAAAGCATCGAATTAAAAGATAAAATAGGTAAACTCAAGACGGATGACAAAGAAATAAATGGAATTGGAAAAATTGTGTCTAACCCAAGAACACATGATTGTGATTCATCTACCATAATGACAAAGTGGGAAGTCAAGGTCAGGACTGAAAGGTATGCATGCTAGAATCACCGCCATGTGAACTATGGCCTGGTGAATCAATGTGACCCATTCTAAGACGAAGAAGAGACAAGGCATTTATTCTAGTTACCACTCACAAGAATAATCGAGTAGATAAGACTTCAACGTATTCCTCGATACAAGTTTTAACTCGCTTAATTCTTTGAACCGAACTAACCCGATCCAATGCCTCATTGCAGCTACATGGCAGATCGAAATCCGTGACTCGACTCTACCGCTCTACGCCTCAGACACATGTCCAAGCTAGGTAGTAATAACAAACAACTCTTCAAAGTCATTCTTTAGAGTTACTACTAGGCCAATGCCTCTATATTGTTGCTTTTCTAACTCACCAATGTTCCGACCTACAAGGGCACCGCTTCATCTAGAGGAGGCGAGGTGATGAGACCTCCGCAAGGAATATCCCAACGAATGCTTCTCGTAAGATGAGTCCTCAAGGCCGTGAAGTGTAATCCACGCCTTAACGTAATTATACTCTTAATGTAATTATACTGTAAAGGAGGGCTACTAGGAAACCCATCACTGCCATCTTTTCCCATTGAACTTGTTGAACCTTAACATCTGGACTAAATGGTAATAATTTATTCAGTTCCTCATATGTCTTTTTATAGTCCATGAAGAGTTCCGTAAGAGACCAATCTATGCGATAAAAGGCTCTAAATACTCCAAACTCCATAATACAATGAGACCGATCTTGTTTTTCAATGAAATATTTCCTTTGCCATAATACACAAATTTCAAAAACTCATCAGTTCCTTAACAAACTCACAATGATTAATGAGGGTGAGTACTTTACCGTCAATGGAATTACGAATTTGTAGAAAGAGCACTCGACACCTCCACCATCGTTCCTTTTGAATCATCGCAGGAGGGTCCTTATCAAGATGGTCGCCATATGAATACTCTCGCAGGCAGATTACTTACTTTAATCAATAATCGGGACCAATCAATTTGTCCTCCGTGATTTTAGACATCATCAAGACCATTATGAGGTTAAAGACAAGAAATCGGGGTCAAAGGACACCTTCAAAACCAAACATACATAAACCCCTGAAAAACCCTAGATCACGTTAACAAAAAGATCTCAAACCCCAAAATAGTCGGAGTGGCGGCAACAAAACCACCTCAATAAAGCCCTGAGGGAGACGAACCCACATTAGCCGCTGAAGGTCGATTTGAAAGCCGCCACACGCCCTAACGCACGCCTGCCGTAGTGTGTGGAACAGACAGATGACGAAAGTGGCGCCGCGGTGGCCTGCCAGAGCCCAGCCCCACCGACCCAGGCGAGGCTCACTACGATCGACGCTCCTCAGGCCTGGTGAGGTCCTGTTGTCTCGAGACGCTGCTTCAAAAAACACACCCCCTGCCTATCGAATTGCACAACTCTTGCCTACCGAAATTGGATTTTCTCCAAAAAACTTCCTCAATTCTGAGCCCTAGGCTCTGATACCATGTAGAAAACAAGAAGGAAGAATTTGAGGAAAGAATTTATTGTAATTTTTTCATTGACCCATCACGTGTATATATACAAAAGGGTTAGGATATACAATAGGTAAGCCAATCTAACCTTCCTAAATTGTTACAACTCTATAAGACAAGTTTCCTAACTAATTAGAATCTATATGTAAAGTATATATGCTATAACATACATGAATATGAGAATCTAATCTTTAAGAAGGTAACAGAGAGAACTAAAAGCAGCACTATAGTTGACAGAGCAGGGATTAAAATCCCATAAACAAATTATAAACCCCCTTATGCTTCACTTATGCAAGGAGAAAGAGGGATGCAGGGCATGTGATGCCTTAACATTATGCTGTGTACGTGGCAGCAGCTGGGGTGAGGGAAAATCGTGGTTCCATGACTGCTGGGTGCTTAGGAGGTTAGAAGGGGGGGATAAGAAGAGCAAAGGGGAAGGGAAGAAATTTTTGGAAACTTACCACAAAGAAGATGCAATGATAGCTGGATGAAAATGTCAACAGGAAGTTAAAGAGCTTAACAATGAGAACTTTATTTATTTATTTCTTCAGTAAACAATGGGAAAAAAAAGAAAGAAAAAAAAAGCCCCATCCATCCTGTGAAGGTAATCAGCATATTTTCTTGGTTGCTCCAAAGGACCATCCTTAGTTATTTAGTGGATAGAGATAATTATCTTCCTCAACACAGTATTTGCAATTTTTTATCTGTATGCTTGAGTATGAAACAAACTAAACATAGTTATTCACGTGTTTTTTTATTTTGGTACAATGTTGGATCGATCCTTGCAGCTACTTGGTATAACAACAAGTAATGCCGAATAGAACTTAAATTCATCAAATTCCTTAGACCTGCCTCCATCTTTAGAGATTTAGTGCAAATACCAGAGAAAAAAAACAAAGATAAAATAAAATACAAAAAGGGCCACCACAAAGACCAAGCCAATTCCCTCAATCATCTATGAGATAACAGTATTTCTTAATCTTGTATGCTGAAAAATTAAAAGAGCATCTTTTGTCAATTTGGATTTGATTTAAATAATCACCGATGTACTTGCTAACCCCAATGTTTCAGAATATATATATAAATCTCGTAACAAGGACCATCCACTTCTATATATTTATCTAAACCTTGTTAATGAAGGAACTTAAGCCAGTGGTGTAACCATGAATACCTGAAGTCTTAAACAGCTAGTCACATTTGGAATGTAGAGGTAGAGGAATGAGAAATCAATTCAATTACCATTCATTAATGTGTTTGGATTGTTTTGTTTTTTTTCCTTTAGGATGAGAATAGAAATAAAAAATTCCTTAGTGTAGAAACAAAATCACATTCTCACTAGGACTTTAATTTCTCTTTTCTACATACCATTGTGATTTACCTTCATTTCATTCTGGCCTCCACTTATCAACCACACCCTCCTATTCCCACATACCCAACGCACCTTGGGTGTGATTGGTCCCTGGGAATGGGAATGAAACAACAATGGCAAATGGATGGAGATCACAATGCCATTCGGTAAGGAATGGAATGGATTACCCCATTCCTATTCCTATTCCAGCATTCTAAACATACCCTTCAAGCCATGTGTTTCCGCTCCCCCTCTCAAGTGTCTACTGCCTCCCTCCAATTCATTACATCACATTCTTAGTAAGATAGAGAGTATTTCTTTTCAATGATGGGTTGCAAAACAACATAACAATAATAAACACATTTAACAAGAGAAAGATATGTAATTGTCATTCAAGTTTTTATCAATTGATGCAATTAAACCTCCATTCCAGAACTACAATCAATTCTGCTGCGTCCAGAACAAGGGTTGAATCCAACAATTCGTTTTCCTTTGTCAATAAACCGCAAAAAACGATGAGTTCAAAATCGCCCCATGTTAAAAAAAATGTAGATACAGATGAAAGAGAAAGATGAAGCAGCAGACCTAGTACAGAGAAAGAAGGTCTTGACTGGGATTTTTTCCGATCCATCCTCCTCCTTGGGTTGGAAGATGTAGTCCTGAGGAAAATCATGAGACCCAGAAACGAAGTCATTGGCGTAGACGGATGTCTGAGATGGGAGTGCCGTAAAAGGGAAGAATCTGAAGAAGCGTGAAATTGGATTCGGAGTAAATGAGAGGTGGCGAAGAGGGGTGAGAGGGCGGCAGAAGTGAGGAGCAGGATATTTGGATGTTCTTCTATTTAGGTGGGTTCCAAGGAAAATGGAACATCTCCATCTCCCCATTCACTCCAAGCAGCTATTCACCTCCTCCCAATTTGCTTTTCAATCGTCGATTCTTGTTTCGTTTTCCAATCATCGTCAACAACCAGACTACCTCATTTTCTTTCCCGTCAAGGTTTTTTCAATTTATTTCCCTCTTCTAGGTTTCTTGTTTGCGTATATTTCTCTCCTTTTTTTTCGTCACACTAATATTTTTTTTTTGAAAGGGAAAATAGTATACAAAAACATGAAATTTCACGTTTTTTTGCAAACTAAGCCTGAATTTTAAAAATAGTAAATTTAATTCTGAACTTTCGTGTTAATTTTATCCAAATCTAACCTCGGGGTTCAACTATCCGAACCTATATACAAACCTAAAAAAATATTTGACCTAGCATCCATTATATATGTTTCATTAATGACCATTTTTTTAAAACAAAAACTTTTTGTTTTATAAATTAAAATCCATTGGATAAATTTTCAATGTTTATTTATTTAGTAAAATCCTGTGTATTTATGCATTTGTGAGACACGAATTTTCGGGTTTTCACCGCAAAACGCCGCACGTCTTCTCAACATTTTGACGGGTTTTAATAGTTATAAGGTAACAAAAAGGCTAGACAGGCAATAATAGTTATAAGGAAAAAGGTAATGATAATGAGATATGGTAAGGGTTAGGAGGGAGGTGATAATAACTTAGGTGTGAAAAATTGATCTATAAGTCCACATGAGACTCCTAGAAAAGCATACATATACATCGAATGGTCCCTACCTGATTCGTGCCATACTAGGGCGAAATGAATCAACAAAATTTGCATCCTAGCTTCTCCCATCGCGTATTAAGCTACCGCAAAGATAAATGGGGTTCGTATCGAACACAGTGACTTGCGACAATGATTATGAAATCAAAATCGGTGACTAAATTTGATTGGTTTGGTTAAAATGTGAAGTGGTTTGAAACTCGAATGACTCGTAAACCGAAGTTAAGTGATTCGTTATTTTAAAACCTAAAATAAAAATGAAGAAAAATAAGAAAGAACTCCTCAAGAAGAGTTAACGAAGTTTAAGATCTCAGTTAACCGAGAGGCCTCCCCAAGCACTTCTCTCAAGTATGACATGCGCCCATGGCATAACTGGATTCATATTTAACTAGAAACCTCACCCATAAAACAACTCCCACCTCCAGTCAACAGCTTTCAGATGCGTTATGGCCCCTTTTAGTTTAAAACCCCAACATTCCATTATCATTTTTGAGGTCAGAAGACCATCTAAAGAGCCACGCATCACTAAGCACCTGATCCTAAAAGCACGTAAGAGTATCACAAAACAATAAAAGTAATGTTATTTAACCCTAATTTGAAGAACCCTAACATGTAAATATTACTCTCAGAGGCTCAGAAAACCATCTGCGAACAATGCCCTAAAGCATGGAGAGATACAAATCAATAACATCCCATGTTGGCGCAACCAAGTTTCGGTATCATAGCGCCATAAGTACACTAATACCGCATGAAAGCGTGGCAACCACCAAAGAACCTAAAATCTGCCTCTCAAAGAAATTTTTTATTTCAAGAAGGAAGTGAGCGTAGCCGAAGCCATCCTCCAAGTTGTCATCCTTGAGGGTGTTTGGCAACCAAGAAAGGAGAGAAAGAGGAGAGAGTAAGAGAGAGAAAGAAAAGCAAAAACTAAAATAAAAGACTTACTTACAAAACAAAAGCTACAAAATTATTCTCCAAAGACTGACGCTTGAAAATGTTACCTCTAAGTATAAACAAGAGGGGCGAGAGTAGTTCTCAAGGTATGAAAATACCAAAGCTTCAACAACTTGGCTGGGTTATAGGACAAGAGAGTAATTCACCAAAAATCAAGTCGGTTGCATTAATTACAAAAAGGATGACAAGGCGCTGGATTTCTTTATATCGCTGACTTCATGTAGCTTTAAATAAATCAAAGCCTCCCGCGCCACTGCTCCATTTGGCCACGTTTCACGCTTCTCTTCAATTTTCTTCCCGCTTCATTTTTCTTCCATTTTTCTTCTTTCCTTCAGTCTTCGATCTATGATGTTGAGTTTGCCCCGAATTCTTCGTGTTTTGATCGACTAACACAGTATGCATGTTTAGCTTCACAAAAACTGCAGAAAATTAAGCCACAAAATGCGATCATTAGAATAATAGGGACCTTTTAATATAATCGTTAATTAATGATTAGTATACAAAAGCACTCAAAACCCATTGGGCCAGGTTTCAAAATAGCACTTGGGCACTCCAATCACACCCCCCAACCTACACATTGCTAGTCCCATAGCAATGAAAGAAAGAAAGAAAGAGAGAACATGCCAAAACATAATAAAATAATGTACACAAAAAAGGTTGTAGTCAGCAAGGTTAGAAGAAGTAATGCCTAACCCGAAGTGTGAATCATCAATGCTCGTGTTCATTAACTATCATGAGAGAATGAATAGTCATACAAAAATCAGTATCAAAAGAGTCTCCGTCTCGAATCCCCAACCGTAAAACCTCCACCAAAAATCTAAGTGTTTATTTGATCAGCTCTCAACAATAAACTGCTAAACTGCGACTTCTTCCCCAACCCGGTTACTACCATACTTACCTAGAATGCTAACCAACCTAAAATAGATCGTGACCCACTCTGACTCCACAATTCTTTTTATGCTGTAGAGTAACAGGAATCACCCTCACCAAAGTCCAAATAGCGGGGATCTACCGATGACTCCCAACCAATTAAGGCTTAGGGCATCAAGTCATAAGGATCTTCGACCACAAACTCGTATTTCACCTGACTCGAATGATTTCGAGACTCCAAGATCCCACAACTTGCTAAACTCCCACCCATCCACCCATGTAGCGGCACACTGGTGCCTATGACTCCCAACCGTTGAAGGTTTAGGCACCGGGCTTTAAAGGCTTTCGCCTACATACCCTGACCGTGCTCGTGTTTCAAGGCAAAGCGCTGCAATTTTTTTTATTCTTTTTCTTTCTTTTCTTTTTCTTTCTTTTTCATTTTTCTTTTTTTTTTTTTCAATGTGTCCTAACCCATTAAAGGCGGTCAATGAACTAGGGTAGGCTGCGCAAAATAAAGGGAGGTTGCACGCTTTTTCAAATTTCATCATTGAAATCTAATGTGCTTTCAGGTGGTTAGCTAAAGGTGGAAGAAAAAAGGGCTCAAATCAAGAACTAACTAATCATTCAATTAACTAAGCATGGAACCAATCTAACATCAATAGAATTGGACAAAAGTCACTTTTCAAACCAATGTGTTATTAAAACGACAAAAAGTTTTTGTTGCAAAACTGGCCTAAATTTTGGAAAAGTAAGATGTATGGTATAACAATTTTATAAAAGGGACCCAAGAAGCCACTGAACATCACAAAATGGGCTTCAGCACAAATAATAACAAAACATAAATAAAAATCCACTTTCCTTGCTAATTTCTCCCCAACCCAAGCATCTCTGTCCAAATGGGGCTCCTAATGGAAAATTAGAGAATAAGTGTTACTCCACGACACGTGATCATTTCTGGGACAGAGACCACAAGCTCATCGACACCTTATGCACTGCTCTGGCTTCAAATAAACAAGTTAGAGAAGAAAAGAGAGGTGGTGACCAAGCTTGAACCATTTTTAAAATTACACTTTCATAATAATCTAAAATGTTCCTTCACATATTCGACCACACTTCAAGCTTTCCAATCCATACCAAGAACGCTTAAACGGAGTTCGATGAAAAGCAGCGCTAAACAAAATCGAGCGCCGTGCCGTCCTAGCGAAATTGCTATTATGAAATTGCCAGTTGGGGCGAAATTAAGCAGTTAGCAGCTCCTCGCTAGGCTAGCGAAATCGCAACTTATAAATTGGCTATTCTAATAGCGTAAATTATTAGATTCGCTAAACAAAATTCTCGCTAAAGAATCGCTCTGGGCTTAAACACATTGCCACATACTTCGCTTGTTAATAAATTTCGCAATAGTTAAATGGCACCCTCATTTAATCCATGATTTCCCGCCAATGTTGCGAAATGGCTGCTAAATTGTTACAACAAAGTTGCGCACTTCACTCGCTTTGTCGCCGTTTCGATTCAATATATGCTCCAAAATTTGCACCAAAAGCTACTAAAATTAATGCAAGAAAATTGCAGAAGAGTAAAAATTAATCTAAAAAACACAAATTAACTAAAAATTAAAGAAAATTTATAAAAGAAAATTAACAGATCAAAATAAACTACGATAATATAAAAACTAAACAAGACTAAATAAACAAAAGTGGGGAACTTAGAAAATGCCTAGGTCCTGCAGCCCCAAAACAACTCAGATTCTCCTAACCAACCATCATAAGATGTCAGATAGGTACCGACATGTGTTCTTTGATGTAGTGGCAAAACTTATACATGCCACTAATATCTTGAAGTTCTACGTTGGTCGACTCAGCTGAGCCGTGTTGCCGGCTTGAGTTCTTCTCGCAGTGTGGGCAATAGCACACCGGGCAAAGGCCGTAGTGGTACAGAATGCAGTGGGGTTGTTTTTGTCAAGCAAAGGGCACTGTGATTCAACCTCATAGGATTGGTTGAAGGACAGGTTCGGGCTCTTCCCCTGCTTTCATGTCCACTACTCTCTCGCTAACAAGGCAAGTTTGTTCTTCGCTTATCCAAGGCCAAAATTAATCGGGCATCTCAGCTCAGAGCTTTAATGATGCCACCTTCACCCCTCCTGAGGTCGCCGGGCTCGCCAACCAAACTGCTTCATTACACTCTTCCTTCGACTCTCCTCCGCCGGATATCAAGATGTCAAGCTTTGAAACGGAGATCGCAGTTGTCCAATTCATGCTCAAAATCACTGTCAAATTTCATCTAATTCGTCCAGTGGAATTCCTCCTCGCATGGATTTTTCACCAATTGCCATTGAATTCCTTTGTCTCTACCACAAAGATCACCCACCGCCTTGGTAAGTACCCAGAACTGCTTGCTCAAACTAGGGTGGAGATTGGTCGTGGATAGTCGAGTATCGGTCAAAGAAGCATTAATCAGGACGTGGAGGAGGTGGATAGTCAGAAACAATTATAGACAGTGCACTCATCCAATGGTCTCGGTAGTCCCTCATGGATCTATATTCACTTGGTTCCTCTCTACGTGTCATGCCACCGGTATGGAAGGTTCCTATAGCCCTCATCGCCATGTAAGCTTCCCAGTGGTTACCCTCCCGACCAGACAAGCCCATATGGGTGTGTTCCATTTTCTCAATCAATTTTCCCACGTAACCTAAACCGTCATTTTAAAATTTCTCAATCCACTGTTCGATTCCGTAACAAACAGTAAGGCACACCAAACAACACGTAAACGATCCCGCAAATCGAACAGGCACATTAAAGACAACACTAAAAAACAATCCTTCGCAGGGATTGATTCTGGCCAAGGCCACCTGAAAATGAACCCAGACTGTTTTTTTTTTTTTTTTTTATATGAATGAAAATAAAATAAAAAGGGACAATGAAATATAAAAGAAATTCACCAAAACTTGTGATGAGAATCACAAGTGTTCTACGTTTCACCGCACTGTGGCACCATCCCCAAGAATCCACGCCATTTGATTCGGTGGCACTATAGGTGAGCTTTAATCAACAAAATTTGTATCCTGTAGTTCTTCCTACCCGCCGTAGTCAAGCTACTGCGCATAGTGGTCTAGGCTCCAACATTGTGGATGTGGTTTTCGTGCCAAATGATTTGAGTGAAATCAAACTGTGAATTAAATTTGATTTTGCCTTGTTAAAAACAGGAAGGGTTTGAAAACCTAATGACTAAAACCGAAAGTTAAGTGGATGGTTTGCAACTAAAATAAAAAATGAAGAAAAATAAGAAAAAGAACCCTTGAAGCAAAGAGGGCCACCAGTTTAAGATCCTAGCTAACCGAGAGGTCCTCGTTAATTTCTCGTGGCAGACATGCCCATGGCATAACTGATTCGAGGTTAAATGTGAAACTCCTCACCCATAAAACAACTCCTAACCGAAGTCAACACAGATGCTATTGCCCCTTTTAGTTTAAACCCTAACATCTCCATTATCATTTTTCGAGGCTCAGAAGACCATCTAAAGAGCCGCACTCCGTCACTGCTAATCGGATCCAAAGCGCGGAGAGTATCGTCAAAACAATAAAAGTGCAAATGTTATTTAACCCTAATTTGAAGAACCCAACATGTAAATATTACTCCTCGTAGGCTCGTAAAAAACCATCTAAAGAACAATGGGCCCTGCAGTTACGGAGAGAATACAAATCAATAACATCCCATGCATGCAACTAAGTTTTGAGAATATAAGGCCATAAGTACACTAATTGGCCGCATTTAAAAGCAGTATAACCAACAAGAACTAAAATCTTGCCCCCAAGAAATTTTTACTCAAGAAGGAAGTGGTTTAGCCGCTCATCCTCCAAGTTGTCATCCTGAGGGTGTTTACAAATCAAGAAAGGGAGAGAAAGAGGAGAGAGAAGAGAGAGAAGAAAAGCAAAAACTAAAAATAAAAGACTTTATTTACAAAAATAAAAGCTTACAAAATTATTCTCCCAAAGACTGATGCTTGAAAAATGTTACCTCGGTTACAAAACAAGAGGGGCTTATATAGGCCTCCTCAAGGTATGAAAATACCAAAAAGCCTAACAACTTGGCTAAGTTATAGGACAAGAGAGTAATTCACCAAAAATTGAAGTCGGTTGCATTAATTACAAAAGGATGACAAGGCAGTGGATTTCGCATAGCTGCGACCTTCGCTAGCTTTAGCGAAATCAACAGTTTCTCCCGCTGCCACCGCCCATCGCCACCGTTTTGCCGCTTTCACCTTTTCTTCCGCCATTTTTCTTCCCTTTCCTTCTTTCCTTCTGGGCCTCTGATCTATGATGTTGAGTTTGCCCCACTTTCGTGTTTTGATCGACTCAACAATATATGCATGTTTACTCACAAAACCGCAAAAAATTGCCACAAAATGCGATCATTAGAATAGGATCCACATAAAATTGTTAATTAGCATGATTAGTATACAAAGCACTGCAAACCTATAACAAATAGGTTTCAAAATAGCACTGGGGCACTAATCACTACCTTGGTTTAAAAGGTAAAACAGAAATATACATGATAAAAGACCAATATATTTGCGAGACTCAAAGGGCTAACAATGGTCTATATATGTCAATAAAGATGACAACCTATATGGCTAACTAAAATGATGGCCACCCATCCTATGTGAAGGATCCGATCCGGTTAACTCATAGGACAGAGGACCTCTGGCATCAAACGGATGAAACTTTCTCAAAACAATGAAAAATCTGCGAATAGCCACACAGTCATAACATATCTTTAGAAAATATCCGGAAGTGAAGTGGTAATTTTTCAAACTTGATTTTGGAAAAAATGATGGGGAAGTTTCTCTGTTTGTGGACTCCCCATTTACCGGACATCATTGTTTGCCTTCTAATCTTCGATTCTCCTTCCCTGTTTGTTTGGACTCTCGTCACCTTCAAATCATTTCGCTCAATCAAACAAAATATACACATACATTTTATTTGTTTCCCAATCATCAAAACATTCAAAACTTCTTCAATTCCATGCACAATTTATAAAAAGGATTGAGCTTGTGGGGACTTAGCGGAAACGCCCTCGTACCTCATCCACTTTGAGATCAGCCCACGTAGTTTCCTTTTAAAATATGTACATATATACATATATCTTTGGACAAAATATTCAACATATACAATATGCAAAATATATATACATCTGATCACGTCGTCTCCTCGATGGCTTTCGACTCGCTGCTTGAGGTACTCTGGCCTTTGTCTCCCCACAGTCTAAATGTTTTTGAAACATACGGAAAAGAGTGAGCTAAAAGAGCCCAGTGAGTGTACATTTTCATTAAGATAACATTTTTAGTATATATCAAAGTAATAAATACCCATACAATTAAAAATCCATTTTTATGCCTTAATAACGCTCTTTCGATGGAACGAGGATAACCTGCTGAGCAGTTCCTAGATGCGAAGGTGAGGGCGATCACATTCGGTCATAACCACTACGGCTGCGAACTCCGTCTTTGCCGGGTTCAGTCATAGCACCTGTAGCGACCCCCGAGCTTGGCCCGACCCGATTGGTGAGTCCGAACCGAAACCCCGGGGACGCCCATTTAATTATTTTATTAAGTTTTCTTTTTCAAAGTGTATGACGAATCCCGGCGGCCGAATGGCGGATCCGGGCGGGCCGGTTTTACTCCGGCGTTTTATTTATCTTTATTAAAGCGTTTAATTAATTTGTTTAGTTGCGGAAGCTGATTTAGTTTAGAGGCGAGCCCGCGTCATTTACAAATTTCAAAGTAGTCGGTGAGCTATAGAAGCATTAACAAAATACATTTACAAGAAAATTACATGCCCTTTCAAAATGATATACCAAAAATCAAAGTTAGGGGTTTAACCCTTTTGTTTACAAAATACCACTTGTTCAAAAAGAGAGATGATATGCAAATGTGAATTATATGCCTCATGCGTACTCTCCTCTATATTCTGCTTATTTGCACGATCTTGTCTCCCTTCTTGTCTACTCGAAACCTGCGCATAGATAAAACTATACGCTAAGCATTTTCATGCTTAGTAGTTTACATATAGTTCTATTTCAATATTCAATGTAGCTCGACATGCATTTAACACAAACCATGCTATTAATTCAACATATACTCATGCAATTTATTTTCGCATGCTTTCAATTTCTAAATCATTTACCAAATCACATCATACAATTTCAATGCAACAATTCATTTCATGATTCAATTTATGAGATTTAAGCATATATATAGAAATCTCATTTATACTCATCAATGTTGGTTATTTCACCTTGACTATTTAATTCCGTTTACGGCAGTTCCGTTTAATGAATCCATGCCCAACCCATCATTCGTAAAGGAATTTCAATTCCACATTTCGAAAATGATTCCGTTTGATGAATCTGCGCAATATCATTGGTAATGTAGTACATTTAACAATTGATTCTCCCGTCGCAGCGGATGCGTTTGGTGCACCAACATGTGGTATCAAATTAAATGTCATCGCCATCAAGGCGGATGCCGATTGGTATCCCGTTCGTCAGGACATTTCTTCAATGTCATACGCCATCGCGGATGTCGATTGGGTACATCCATGAAACGAGACATTGGATAATTTAAAAGTGCCCAGCCGTGGCGGATGCCCGATTGGTGCATCATGTCAGGCGGTTCATTCAATATATTATTCAATTTACATTTATGACGAATTCCGTTTGATGAATCCCGTCCTTATCATTCGCATTCATCCGATTATCAATTATCACATTTCGATTCCATATTCACTTTCGTATCATCTTTACAAAGATATACTCAATCTATGTACTCATTCATGTATTCATTTCATAGTTACTTGGTAAACTACCAAAATACTTGAACTAAGATTAGAGTCAGATAACAAACATTTCAAATTTTGAAACGAGGAATATGAGTAAGTAGAACAAACCCAAAAATATTTGCACTTTGATTCCAATCCTTGGAATCTCAATCTCAGTTTGACTTTTCCTCGCAAATGAGTCCGCATTACAAGCGAATTTAAAAAACCTTGATATTGACCGTGCGTCTCTTAGTAGTTTTGGTTAGGATTGATTTTCAGAGATTAATATGATTTCCAAATTCGACAAGATATATATAGATGGATTCTTTACTCAATGGGCTTTCCATAGAGTCCAAGAATACCCGAATCGGAGTTCGGACGAAGGAGTTATAACCTTCCGAAGTTGGAGGTCATACGTAGTCAAATCCTGAACTGACGAGCTGACCTGACCTGGACGAGCTCGATCTATCACCTTAGTCAAACATCTTCTATCCTCCTCAGGAATATAAATGTATTGTTGACTCAATGGGCTTTCCATAGAGTCCAAGAACACCCGAAACGGAGTTCGAACGAAGGAGATATGACCTTAGAGTTGAGAGTCATCAGTGTCAACCGAGACGAGGCGGCAGGCGACAGGCTGACCCTGGCCTGGACAGAGAAGCTCGATATAATGCCCTCAGTCTAATATCTAATATACTCCTCAGGCATATGAATGTATTCTTGACTCAATGAAGCTTCTTAGAGTCCAGAACACCAAATCGAGAGTTAGGCAGAAGGAGATATGGCCTTGAAGTTGAGTCATGCGTGAGTCAACCCGGACAGGCGACTGGGCGGCGGCTGAGCCTGACCTGGACGGAAGAGCTCAATATAACGCATAAGTCACAACATCTAATATACTCCTGGGCATATGAATGTATTCTTGACTAAATGGGATTTTCGCAGTCGAAACACCCGAATCGGAGTTGAGCGAAGGAGATGTGACCTTGAAGTTAGAGGTCATGCGTAGTCAACCCAGACGAGCTGACCTTTGCTACATGAAGATGCAATTGACCTCCCCTCTGCGGGATACGGTGACCTCTGCTGCATGAGTCTGCTGACCTCTGTGGCATGAGGTCTGCTGACCTACGCTGCATGAGTATGTTGACTCTGTTGTTGCGCCCAGGAGTGCTGCTGACCTCTCTTTTGCATGACCTTGTTGCATGACCTCTATTGCATGACCTCTCGCGTTTGGTACATTTGATAAAAAAACCATAACTTGGTCTACATGGGTCCGAATTGAGAAATTCAAAAGCCTAACATCAATTCCATTGATGTGGCTATAACTTACTAGAAGGACTTACTTCCAAATTCCCTTTATTTCTAACCCAAAAACTAGTTCTAAGGTCTGGGTTTAGTTGACCGGCGCGACCCGACCCCGACTAGATCTAGCTGGGCTGATCTCAGAAAAAGGACCATAACTTGGTCTATAGAGGTCCGAATTGAGAAATTAAAAAGCCTAAAATCAATTTAATTGATGTGGATACAACTTACTAGAAGGACTCACTACCATATTCTCTTTATTTCTTACCTAAAAACCCGTTCTGAATCAAATTGCTGACCGGCCCAGACCCTAAGCGGTGACCAGATCTAGATGAGCTGACCTCGGTAAAAGGACCATAACTTGGTCTACAGAGGTCCAAATTGAGAAATTCAAATGCTAACATCAAGTTCATTGATGTGGCTACAATTTACTAGAAGGACTCACTACCAAATTCCCTTCACTTCGTACCCAAAAATCAGCTCTAAGGTCTAGAATTTAATGCTTTCGGCTACCCCAATGTGAGCGACTTCCCGTAGTTTAAATCTGACAAACATTCCCCTAAGGTAAGACAACCACCACACAACCCTTAGAGTAGAAAATAACCAAAGTAGGAGAAGACCTACCTCATAGAGTTTGTCGAAACTCCGGTCGATCTCTACTTGGGGTCTTGTATCCACGAGGAAGGATTTTCCCTCTTGTCGCCCGAGGACCTATGGTCAGATCAGGTTGGAAATCTAGAGTAGAGGCTTCTCACTCACAAATATCTCCTATTTTCTCTGTTTTCCTTTCCTTCTAGATCACCCTTAATCGTACTTTAAAAAGAAGGAAGCTTCCTCCCTCTTTCCTACATGCCACATGTCCTTCCCTTGATATATATATTTTTTTATTTCTTTTTATATTTAGGTCCATAAGGTTTCTCTGTGTCTTGTTTAAGTCTCTATTATTTTCCGCACTACTCATTTATTTCTCTAATTTCACTTAAACATATAAACTTGTTGCAATTGACCCTTAGGTCTCCATTTGCATTCCATATTTTCTCTTTTTCACTTAGGTTTATTTCGGATTCAATAATCATTTAATCAATATTCCTCCTAACAATTCTGTAAAAATACCAAGTTAGCCCCGATTATACGGAATATATAATTTTATTATAAAAGTGCAGGGTATTTTGAGGCGGTCTGACCCTTATCGCGTGTAAGGACCTTACCTTTCAAAATCCTATTTCCCTCCTACATTTAGTAACCTAATTGTGTTTCCCTCTAAATCCTTGCGGCTTAAGGTACCTCGAAATTTGATGTCAGAGTCATAACAATCATATAGGTTAGGGTAACCATCGGTAAAACATTTCTTCAAAATGCATTTACTCATCTATTTAAATCCCTTTACATTATCCATTAAAACACATATGCGTCTTTACACATTTTTAAACTTTCATAATGCCTTAACATATGCATACTTATTTAATATACATATATAAAAATTTACATTAAACTTTTCATTTTAACATTAAAATCTTTCACTTTTAAAACTCGATTTTCAAAAATCGGTTTACACTCACGTTTACGCTCGATCAGCTTGCTTCCGTCGATTTCCGTTTCCACGTCTGATATTCCTTTTCACCTTTTTCAAGAAAACCACATTAAGCTTGTTAATATCTTGGGTTTTTGTCATATACACATTCATTTAAATAAATTAACAATTTACCTCGAACCTTTAAAAAAAGCCTAACAAAAAAACCACTCATTTTGGCAACCTTTTTCCAACAATACTCTATGGACTGTGCAAAAATTATTCAAAAGTCTTCAAAAATTATGAAACTCTCAAGATCAGTCCTTTATATATCCAATGGCATCTCTTTAAATTTTCAATTTAAAATTCCTTCTCTAAAGCCCTCAACCACATAACACAAATTCTGACATGTTTTGATGCCAATTTGGTTAACTCACTGAATCACCTACTGTTATCCTTGATTTATGGGATCTTAACTCCATAAATTGGAAATTTTTTCTTCACTCATTTGAAGCTATGGTTATAAGGTTTCTTCTCCAATTGGAGTCACCCAATTTGGATCACCAAAACTCAAGTTATTGTATTTTATATCTAGATTACTCAAATTGACAGAACAAAATCTGCACATAGCTCCACTTGGAAAAATTCTGGGCACTTTGGGGTTATAATTTGCTTGCACTTCCTTCAGCTAACTTATTCCCCTAGAAGTCTATTTTACCAAGAATTTTGAATCACTCAATTTGGATGAGTGAAGCTCCGCATGACCAAAACATACAACCATACCCAAGCAGGCATAATCGGTGAGCTACACGAGAACCACCTTTCAGTCCGTATTTGGGAGCCTTAGAGCTAAAATTTGCTCTTGGTACCATACATTTGTAGCCCTATCTCTTATGGTTTCTAACTACTAATTGAAGTAATTGATTTGGATGATTATAACTTAATCTATATCAAGAGAACAAGAACTGGGGGTTTTACAAAATTTTGTGACATTCCCTTTAAAAACCCAACATTCTCTTTTTACAACTGTTCCATAATACTCCAAAAACCATGAAATATAACTCAAAACAACTCCACAACACTTGGGTGGTGGTTTGGAACTCCATACAACAAAACCCTAGGTGAAAATCCAAGAATTCATATGAATTTAACCCAAGGTCCACCAATTCTATATAAAACCATATAATTATGATGATTCCACATTTATTTTACACCAATTGGGTTTTACCCTCATAACCTCAAGAATTCTAGGGTTAATGTGATTTCTCCACAAAACCATAGACCAAAGGAGCACTAATCTCCATACCAAACCTTAGGAAATCAAATACTGTGATTACAAAGGCTGAAAACATACCTTGGTTTAGTTTTCTCCTCCTTCTTCTTGCTCTTCTTCTCTCTTACTTTGCTTCTTTGCTCTCTTCTCCTTCTCCCTACGGGTTTGCCCTAGCAAATTTGAGACAAAATGTGAAATTTGTTTGTCTCCCTCTCTTCTATAATATTAACTTTGCCTTAATTACCATTAAAATTACAAGCACTTTAATATTGCACTTTTAACTTTTGTTTTACTGTACTTGACTTATCTCTACTTTGATTTTGACTTTCATATCTATAGCAGTACAATTTAGTCCTCAAACACTTTGATATTGCAAATCAACTTATTTTATTTTCATTTTGGCATATTATCTTCTCAAATTATGCCCTTTATATCCTTTTTGGAATTTACCACTTTACCGTGGCACTAGTACCTCAATTCCGGATTCCATAAATTATGATTTCATAATTCCTCTCCAAAATACCACAGTGTGACACTTGGTGCTCGGGTATGCCCTTATAGTTACATGTACTGTACACTCTCTCGGGACGGGGCGTTATACTATGACCATGGTCCCAAATGTAATACCCCTTTAGTCGATCCACATTAGTTAGTTTTAAGAATTGGTTTCCATCTAAATCATCAATTCTGCAACTCCCTCTAAGGTTAACTCTCTAATGATATATGACCCAATCCAAGTATATCTAAACATCCTCCTCAAGTTCCAAGTAATAAATGAATCTCCAAGACCTGGAATCTATGATGAATGGGATGTATAATGAAGAACTATCACTTCGTGGATCAAATAAATACTCAAAATGCTCTAATCCATATATGAAAAAGTGAGAACATAATCATAAATAGGTATAAATCCGAAAATACATCAGAGGATGATGGTGGGTCCACAAGATCAGACTCTACCAACGACTGGCTAATAATGCTCATAAGTACATCACTGATAAAAACAAACATCTCAGCGAGATTAAGTAAAAACGAATTGAAGCTTCTCTGAACCCTCGATGAAGAAATCCCAAAACATAACCAAAAGAAAAGCATCTCCATAACTAATACATGTTGAGTATTTGACTGTCATTTGATACATCTATCACAAGTCCAAACTATAGAATAACCCTATCTATCTGATCTCCAATATGAAGAAACCAGTACCATCCACCAAAGGATCCACTCTCCTCCATGAAAGACTCTGATCATCACCCTCGAGACTCATCATTTGTGTGTCATCATTCTCAACAAGACTAGTGGAATGAGGGTTAGAAATAGAAGGAAACATGTGAGCAGAATGAGCTGTTAAAGGGTCTACAACAACGCCTAACTGATCAACACTAACAAATCCTCGATGAATGACATCCTGAATGGCATGTCGAAGAGCTATACATCAGTCTATATCATGTCTTTGACTCTCATGATAAGTAATAAATCCATCTAAGCTAAATTTGACATTGGCCGAGAGAATGGGCTTTGCATACCATGCTCAGTGAAGCTCCAAATGAGTCAACAATCTAACATCCACAAGCCTGCGAAGGAACCTAATTAGGAAAAACATCGTGATATCGCAAGACAAATGGGAATCTGGGTTCGTTGAGGTGCTCTCACACCTAGCGTGGTGGCGGAACTGTGACACCCCAAAACCTGGGGGTCCCGTTGACCACCATCAACCTCTGAAAACACTGTAATGTCTCAGTATGAGACCCATACATAGATAAAATGACCCAATGGGACCATCATCCATATTCGTCCATCGGTTTACAAGACCATACATTTCTATCCCATTTCAGTTCATTCATGTCAAACACATCATTCAAGCATGTATTAACATAATTCAACCATTACTTAGGCAAGTAATGCCATAATTATATATTCTCGAAATTTGAGACATAGTATGTCAGTCATACAACCCAATGCATATAATTATTTCCATCTTTATCACACATAATTTTACATATTCAGCATGTTATTCAATTTATGGCAATAACACACATTAGCCATTCTCGACCATAAATCCGGCCATGCTTGGCCTCGGAAATAATCTGGGCAGTTCAGAAAGTCCAGTTTTTTTGTAAATACCACACAAAACATCCAACACGTGATTCCTTACTCAAGCCACATGCAGTCCCATTAAAGGGTGCTAATGGGGGCGAAACTGACTTCGAGCTCTTTCGGGCCATTTCGGTGGCTTCATTCGTGTGAGGCTCGAAGCTTGAGCTCGAGCTTATTCGAAGCGTATTCAACCTAATTAATTCAATGACTGTCTTCATTCAAAAGCTCGAGAAACTCGAATATTTTTGTATATAAAATTTTAAAAGTTTTTTTTTTAAATTTTATATCTCTACTTTAGGGGATGACATAAATAATATATCTCTATTTTTTTTTATTCTTCCAGAAACAATCATACGTTTTATTCTTTATTTAGTTATAAATATATTTACAAAAATAAATTAATTTTCTTCAAAGAAAAGATGTAGAAGAATAGGATATTATACTATAAATTATATTAATAAGTTAGCTATTATAAACGTGATATATATATATATATATTCCGTACGATTCTCTAAAGTTGGATATATAATAATTAGGGGTGTTAATGAAGCGAGACCTTCATGAGTTATTGAACTTCGGCTTCGATCAAAACTTCGACTCGAGCTCGAGCTCGACTCGAAAATGTTATGGTGAGTCGAGCTCGGCTTTCGAAATAAGCTGACTTCGAAATGTTAACGACTCGATTCGAGCTAAGTTGAACTCAAACTCGACTCGCATCATTAGCACCCCTAGTCCCAAGCATTTCAGTTACAAACCGGTTTTGAAAACAGAAGTTCCGAAAACCAGAACGGACCATTCCTCAACTATCTGTGACCTAGCCCAATGTTCAACCTACATTTTGGCTGAGTGCTATCTTTATTAAATTTGAAATTTCGACGAGCTTTTCGTAGAATCTAAGACGCATGAATTGGGTTCGGACCCGAAGTTATGACCATCAAAATTGACCACGACCCACGTTTACAGGGTGTCATGAAAATTTAGAGCACACCCCGTTTGCCATTACGCTCGGGATTTTGCTGTCGAGAAACCTGATATTACATTTCGGATAGTCCAAACCCAGTAAGCGGTCTTTGACCATCACACAATCACAAATAAACAACACAACATACAAATTCGCCTAAAAAACCGAACGAAACCTGTAGGCCATTACCTGGCCCCTAGGCATAAAATAACCAGAGTAGGAGGAAACCTACCTCTTGTAGAGACGATTTGGGTTCTTTGCTTATGCAGAGTTTGCTCACTGCCTTAACCTCCTTCCTTTTCCTACTTCTTTTTCCTCTCTTCCTCCCCTTTCTTCTTCTCTTTTCTTCTTTCCTTTTCTTTTCTTTTCCTCCCTTTCTCCTTTCCTTTCCTCCCTTTCTCCTTTCCTTTCCTCCCTTTCTCTTTTCCTCTCCTCCCTTTCTCTTCTCCTTTCCTCCCTTCCTCTTTTCCCTTCCTCTTCCTTCTCCCCCCTTGCTTGTCTCTACTAACTGAATTGGAGCCCCATATATATAGGCTTCAAAAGTGGCATGCATGTTGACACATGGCATGCCATGTGTCACACACATGGCTTGCCATGTGCCACCACATGGTTCTCCACGTGTCATCCACATGGCTCGCCATGTGTCGCTCGACACTCGTTACCTCGAAATACGTGAAATTTCGACTATCTCGGAATTCAACGAAATTCGACTAGGTAGCTAGATTTAGCGAGACAATTCCAACGGTGCAACCCGTTTCGTCATCCGAGATTTAGAAAAATCCTAACTTTTTACCAGACTATTCAGGTAAATTACCGTTTTACCCCCCCTTTTTTTTTTTTGAAAAATTTAATTTAAAATTTTCACTGGTTTTACAGGAACTCCTAGGGAACTAAGTTGTATAAAAAGACTGTGGTGTAGCATGATGCGAGTGTGTCAAAATAAATGGTAGAGGTGGAACTAAATGTGTGTGATGATGCGGAGGGTAAGGTGAATATGCCTCAATAGGTCGTGGAGCCGCTCGACTACATTTGGTGACCCTTTGTCTCAAAGCAGAAACTATATAAATTTCATGACTCTGCTCTATTGATGGCTTCTTCCCCTTAGGATCTATAGGGGAAGAATTTAGCCACAAACCTCTAGCAATAACCTCCTCCACACTAAGAATGGTTAAGCCAATGAGGTAAAATTCGTGAATGGTACCCCAATCAAATGCTTAGAAATCCTAGGTTGTAATCTCCCCACTACCATTTGTATCTCCTCTCTCTCTAATGGTCGATCAACAGTAATCTTGGCCATCTTCTCATGCCAACGGGTGAGAAAAGTAGCAACAACCTCATCTGATCCTTATCTCAGAGCATCAAGCTTTCTCCTTGATACATCAATGGCAGTATTGGAGGAATACTGTCTCAAGAACTCTAAGCCAGCTCACCCCAAGTACTCCGTCTAGATGGATTTAACAATGCGAACCAATGTTGTGCCGCACCACTCAAGGATAATGGAAATAGGGCAACCAGCTGTGTCTCATCTCTGCCAAGGGCTCTCATGGCCAAACTATAAAGTTTGAGGTGTGCTCCAGGACATCCAATACCATTGAACCTCTCTATATCAAGCATCTAAAAATCGGCAAGCGAATTGACTATAGGTGCACTGTTAATGTCATCCCAAACAATGGTCCTATTAGGTACCCTTAGCTACCCCAACTCCGCTCAAGTCTATCTAAGCAAGTAGGTAAGTCCTTAGAAGTCAAGATAAGCATGGGCACATAAGGTGGTGGGGGTGCCTGATCAAACTGTGTAGCCTCATGAGTCGGGGCTCGTCGAGCCTACTGCTCATCCATCCTCTATCTAAGGCTAGATCTGGTCTCATGGACCAAATATATAGCTATAGTGAGCTGATCTGCAATAACTATCTGTGACTCCATGTCCACTATGATCCAAATGCTCAAACAAGTGAGAATGTCTTGAGCTACAGCTTTCTATGTGAAAAACCCCGAAGCGGAAATTGGAAGGTGAGTCTTTGAAAAGTGTAAATAAGAAGATAAAAGTCATAGTACAAAAAGAGTACAAAGTGGATACCGAGCTATTAAACTACATAAGGAGAGATAGTTAAACACACTTGATGAAAGGTGGTCCACCTAGGACCCTCGGCCTCATATGATCCTCTAAGCACTTCACTGAAATTTGGAATCTTTTGGACTCAATTTTGACCCAGAAGTGGCCTTAAAGGCTCGGATCACGACCCACGTGTAGGAAAATGAATCCTAAAAAATATATCTAAGCTTAACCTATAAGGTTAAGGTGGCTTTGAAAAAAAAGGTGGGCTTCTGAAGGGGTCCCTAGTAGAAGCAATTGTACCCTCCAATGGTAAGCAACCTCCTACACGCCTCCGAAGAGACGGGGTGCTTCCATGCAAGGTGGTCATTACCTCCACAAATGCACTACCTCGACATCCCAAGGGGTTTTTATGGTGAAGGTTCTCACTAATCTCAGCACTCAATAAGAAACTAAGTGTACAATGAATATGTGGGTGCATCCAAAAAACTTTGTCATCGACCTGAGAAGAGCACATTAGCGCTGAAATATCCACGAAATCCAGCTTTGGGCTACGGGATCCTTTAAAGATTAGACTCCAAGCAACATCGATATGTTGACCACTTTCATAATGCTCCTAAACATAGATATAGCTCATCACTAGACCTTACTCTTAGTCACTAGCTCGGTTGAAAAGCAAGCAAAAATGACAGTCTCTATCAAACATCAAATCTGACAACAAAATGAATGAGCGACGAGGCGAAGGGTTGGAGATAAGGGGATAGATGTGTGTATCACATAAACAAACAACAAGTAGTCAAGCAAGATAGGGGTAGTTATACAACAAGTAGTCATGCGAAGCACAAGTATATCATCAAAATCTACATACAATCTAAGCAAAATATATACAATCAACATATCAAAATGCAGAAAATATACAATAAGAATACATCATGATGAAGCAAATTAATGAAAGAAAACTCTCAATGTGCTATCAGCATACAAAAAGCACAAAGAGTATATATCCACTAATCAACCAATCAATTGCCACACTTTCTGAAAATTATATTCAAGCTTGACCCACTAAAATCCCTAGAAGAGTCGCCATTTTGTGGACACTGCATTTTGGCTATGATGCGTTTCCCACTAAAAGGTGAGACTCCTTTTATATTTTTGAAAAAAAAACCATTTAGAAAATGGTTTGGAGCCGCCACTTATTTTTGTTTATTTTTTTTAAGAGGGAAAACAAAATAAGAAATAAAAACCCTAGTGTGACTTCTTGTTTAGAAAAGACATGTCTACGAAACTAAGTCCAAATTCGGGGGTCATGTTAGCTATTGGGAAGGTAGGTAGTGAGACGTAGCACCCCTCTAAGCCCTAAAGCCGAGTCTCTACTAATCAGGTTATGGAAACTATGACCATCGATTGATTAACTAATACACACCAAGAATTATCTCTCATAATCACACAAGTGTACATTAAAATATTAACAAATAAATAAATAAATAAAATAAACAAGTAAAGTCAAAGATGAAAGAGTATGTACCTTGGCGGGGAATCATAAGCGCTATCAATAGAAGACAATGTTAGCGTAATAACATATATGGAAATATTCATGATCGAATTAGGAAAACTAATTGTACATCTAGTGCCAAATTATTTAATAATATCATACATAAGATGTTGGGTCCCCCACAAAGGCTCATTTATTTAGCACCCAAGTCAACTCTATATGTTTCAATTTTATTGGAATTATATAGTAAACTATGCTTTTTGAATTTTGAAATCTTGTTGAAAAAGAATTTTTAAAAATAGAAATTTGATTTGGAGAGCTTAAAGAAAGCGGGTTTTGATTTTTGAATTTAAAAGATTTTTTTTTAAATATAAAGAAGATAAATTTTAAAATTTTGAAATAAAAAAATTATTTTTTCAATTTATGAATTTTAGAATAAAATAAAATAAATTTAAAATCTAAACAAATTCATCAACAAATAGAAAATAATCTTTGTTCTTCTATACCAAACGCATTTTGGAATAGAAAACAACATATGGTTTCATTGCCATATGAAAAAGATTTTAATGAAAAGCAAAATTCCTACAAAGGCAAGACCCAGTTCAAATGAGTCGAACTTTTAGAATATTCGCGAAAAGAAATTAATGATCTTAAGCAAAAAAATTGATAAGACCAAGTCATTCACCTTGGAGTTATTAACGGCTTTTTATATTCAAAAGCTTCGAGAAATAGAAAAGGAACTCAGTTACTCATAAACTATAAACCCTTGGGCAAGGTCTTCCTGATAGTTAGGATTCAAAAAATTTGAATAAAAGAAACTTTTATTTGAAACTCAAACTTACAATATCTTTGAAGATTTGTACAGGAAAGATTATCTGAGGCAGACGGGTTACTGAGTTACTTTGCTTTTCGAAATCTATCTGTGATTTTCTCTCACTAAAACTTAGCCTGCCTTCTAAGGAGACATCCCCTCCTTATATAGGATTTTGGGAATTCAAATTGTTTGAAATCCGTGGATTTGAAATAAAACTTTGACGTCCACACAATTACTCCCATGTGAGCTTTGAAAAGTAAGATAAGGAATCTTATCTAACTTTTTGAAAAGAGGCTACTTTTGAGTCAGCCTTTATCTTCTTTTAATAATGGAGCATCTACTTTCTATGAAAAGCAAGTTGCTTTTTGTCAACTCAACTTTTCTTCTTTTGATTTCTTTTGTCAGTGGGGGACAGGATGTCCCATTAGTCATGTCTTCTTTGCTTAGGAGAGATCCAATAAATCTTCCACCATTTGGATTAACTCATTCAATGAGTCTTCTTCAAAATGGTCAATGGTAAGCTTGAAAATTTGATGCCTTAGGGGCTTTGAACCTGTGAACTCTCTGGAACATAGGCTTTTGAAAATATTTTGGTTCCCATTACTCAAGAGGAGTGTATGGGGAGTCCATAACACATGTCTTCATTTGGTTGGAAGAATTTGAGAAATTTGGATGTAGTATCTTCTCAAATCGATGCGGAATTACGCAAGTTGGGACAATATCGATGACTTGTTCTGAACTTTTTGAGATAGGCCTGTAGGAAATTTGAATTTGAAGGAAATGAATTTTTTGAGTTTGGGGCCACGAGAGTTGGGCTGTGAGGTTGGAGTCAGTAGGTACCTTGGCTGTGGAAGCCTAACTGCTTTGGGCTTTTGTAGTCCAACAATCCTTTAATGGACTCAAATGTTTAGGAACTTTGGGAAATTTTGAGAAAGCGACGTAGTACAATTTTGAATTCCTAGCCAAATCTTTGAGAAATGGTGTAGGCAAAAAATGATGGGAAGTTAGTTCCCAACAGAGAATCCAAGGGATTCTAAATTGAGAACAGAAAGAGAGTGAATAACTGTTTCCTGAAGGGAAAAAGTTTTCACAATTGGCTTTGAAATTGTCAAAGGATTTGCGGATTTCAGGACAGAAAATATTTTGAGTGGCACCAAGAAAGAGCCACCATTCCTGAAACCAATTTGGAAAAGATTTTTGATGTTTTTCTCCCCAGTTAAAAAACCAGGAATGAGAAGATGGTCTAACATAGAAAGTGTTATACCATGCATTTTTGTAGTCAGTGTAATCAAAGGTTTGTGGAACAAAGTTTTCAGAAAATTGTTTATGAGTATAAGGGTTTTGTTCTCAATCATTTTCAGAAATAATTTTTAAAATTTTGCATTTTGAATATGCAATGTCAGTACCCTCAAGGTTTTTGACATGAGAAACTTGAATAGATTCCGTATCTACGAGTATAAATTCGTAGAATCTACGAGTTTTGGAAATCTCATTTGTTAAAAAATATTTGTCTTTTTGAAATTTTTTTTGGATCTCATAAGAGCCTGAAGCAAATTTATGATCTGCTTCTAGAACCTGAATTAGAAGTTTAGGTTCTTTCATTAATAGTGCGAGGACTTGAAGAACCCAGGGTATTTGGTTTAGGTATTTTGCAATGCTTCAAGCTTGATTTGAAGATTGAGATTTTGGCATGGCATAGGATTCTTTGGTTGTTGGTTTGATGGGGTCTTGTTTGCTCATTTTCCCTGTAAAATTCCACGTGAAAGGAAATCCCGGGTAAAATATTTGAATCCTTGGATAAATTGATTTCAAAATAAAAAAGCGATAAAATTGCTTGCCATCAGCAAAATACTGTTTGAAACTAAATTTGAACATCTTTTGCAATTTCTTTTGCACTTTTGCAATCAACTCTTAAAGGAATTTTTGTTAAAATATCCTTTGGGAAATTTTTTGAATGCATAAAACAATGGCTAAAATTTCTTTTTTAACAGTTGAATAATTCATTCGAGGACCATTCCAAATACCAGAGTGAAACCTTACAATTGAAATTTTGTTTTCAAAATTTTGTTTCAATATCCCACCATATCCTATGTTTGAGGCATCAGTCTCTATTATAGGAAAGGCTTCTGGGTGTAGGATTCCTAAACAGGGAAGTTCCTTAACTTGGGACTTAACTTGTTTGACAATCTAGGTATGCTCATTGGTCCAAGAAGAAGGATTTTTCTTTAACCTTTGAAATAAAGGTTCCCAAAATCTGAGTCATGATTTGAATAAAATTATTTCACGTAATTTGGAACCTAAAAATCTTTGCAATTGTGTTTTGTCTTTAATTTCATCAGAGAATTTGTTAGCAAATTCAATTGCCCTATGTATGGGTTTTATTTAACCTTGATAAATATTAAATTCTAAAAATCTAATATTTGTTTGGAATAATTTTATTTTTGTTGCAGAGATAACTAAACCATTATCTCTTACAATTTTTTGAAATTTTTTTAAATGTTTGAAATGCTCTTCTATAGAATTTGAAAATATGAGAACATCATCAATGTATACTATAGAAAACTTAGTATAATAATTGAAAATATCATTCATCATATTTTGAAATTCGGAAGGCATTTTAGGCAGGCATTACATTCATTTGTAGTGACCATAGGAGCTGTAAATCTTGTTTGTACCTATCTTGGTTTTGATGCGAGATTTGCCAAAGTTCAGATTTCATATCAAATTTTGAAAAAATTGTAGCATTATAAATACTTTGAATTAAGTCTTTTTTATTAGGTATTGGATACCTAATCCATTGTAAGACCTTATTCAAGGGTTTATAGTTTATGACTAATCTTGGAGTTTCTCTTTCTATTTCTAAAGCTTTTTGAACATAAAAAGTTGCACAACTCCAAGGTGAATGACTTGGTCTAATCAATTTTTTGCTTAAAAGATCATTAATTTTTTTTTTTTTGCAATAATCTAAAAGTTCTGGACTCATTTGAATTGGTCTTGCTTTTGTAGGAATTTGTTTTTCATTAAAAATTTTTTCATATGGTAATGAAACCATATGTTGTTTTCTATTCCAAAATGCGTTTGGTATAGAAGAACAAAGATTATTTTCTGTTGATGAATTTGTTTAATCCTTTCTTGAATTTGTTTAGATTTTAAATTTTCTTCAGTCTTTTTGTATTGTATTTCCTTTTTAAGGAATTTTACATGTTGCTGTTTTTGCTGAAGTAAATTAATAAAATCTTGAACTTGATTTATTTCTTTTGCTTCTATCCCTTTTATGAATTCAAATAAAATATTTTGGTTGTTATATTTTGTTTTTAAACCTTGACTATCTATGCTAAAGGGATATAGTTGTGTTAGGAAAGGAGTTCCTAAAATAATTTGATGACTTATGTTTTTAACTAGTAAAAATGAAGTTTTAATACAAATACCATTTTTGTATTGAACCTTTAATGGATCATTACTAGCTGTTGAAAGTCTTTGAGAGGTTTAAAGTTATTTTTGTATACCATCTTTGTTTTTGTACAATTGTCATACTATGAACAAAAGTTTCTAAATCTTCAGATGTTTGATTTGTTAAGGTATCTTTTTGGTTTTCTAGATTTGATATTCTAAGATCTATATTTGTAGTACAAAGTTTTAATTCATCAATTTGAGTTTTTATTTGTTTTATTTCCATTTGCAAATTTTGAATTGTTGCTGGTTCTTGATTTTTATAATATTGAATAATATCTTTTACTTTATAAGAACTTGCTAGATTATTTTTAAATTTTGGTTTAGTATTTTGGTGTTCTAAAATTTTTCTTATATATTTTGCTTTAGTTTCCTTATTTTCGATTTGATCTATCATTTCTATAAACAATTCTTGATCTGCTGTTAACATATTTACTTGACACAACTAAATAAAATTATTCTTTTGGAAATTAAAAAATATATATTTTTTTTAGAAATTAAAGAAAATAATTTTTAATTTTTTTTTTCAAAAGTTAAAAAGATTTTTTTTTAAAGAATTAAAGAAGATGAATTTTGTTTTGTTTTTTTTTTTTTGCACAAATTAAATAAAATAATTTTTGGTCTTTTTTTTTAAAAGAATTTAAGGCAAATGATTTTGGAATTTTTTTTAAAAGACGAGAAAAAATGATTTTTGAGCTTTAAAGAGTTAAAAGAAAACAATTTTCAAGTTTTAAAGAGTTAAAGAAAATCATTTTAGATTTTTTAAGGAATTAAATTAAAATGATTTTTGAAAATTTTAAAAGTTAAAGCAACTGATTTTTTTGTTTAATGATTTTTATTTTTTTAGAAATAAAAAATGATCTTTGAATTTTTACAAGTTAAAAGAAAACAATTTTTTAGTTTTAAAGAGTTGGAGAAAATGCTTTTAGTTTTTTTTTTTAAGGAATTAAATTAAAATGATTTTTTGAAAATTTTAAAAGTCAAAGCCAATGATTTTTTTTAAAGAGTTAAAGAAAATGATTTCTGATTTTTTAAAACTAAAAAAAAAAAAATTCCTGAATTTTTAAAAGTTAAAGAAAAATATGTTTGATTTTTTTTAGAAATTAAAGAAGATGAATTTTAATGTTTTATAAGTTAAAGAAAATAATATTTAAAATATTTAAATAAAAAAAAAAATAGACTACATAGTATACTCTATATACTACGAGGATATTTCTGGATCAAGGGTCCATGTCATAGTTTTAGGGTTGGATGTTTAGAGTTAAAGCTTTATGAATGCTCTAGTCATTCATATAGTCTAACTTTAGGTTTTGATAACAAGTAAAATACATCGGTCTAAAAAATTCCCAATCTTCTTTTCAAAAGTTAAAAAAAAATATTGTCAATTTTTTTAAAAGAAATTAAAGAAGATGAATTTTGTTTTGTTTTGTTTTGTTTTGTTTTTTTTTGGCACAAATTAAAGAAAATAATTTTTGGTTTTTTTTTTAAGAATTTAAGGCAAATGATTTTGGAATTTTTTCTAAAAGAGGAGAAAATTGATTTTTGAGCTTTAAAGTGTTAAAAGAAAACCATTTTCAAGTTTTAAAGAGTTAAAGAAAATCATTTTAGATTTTTTTAAGGAATTAAATTAAAATGATTTTTGAAAATTTTAAAAGTTAAAGAAACTGATTTTTTTGTTTAATGATTTTTATTTTTTTAGAAATAAAAAATGATCTTTTAATTTTTACAAGTTATAAGAAAACAATTTTTTAGTTTTAAAGAGTTGAAGAAAATGCTTTTAGTTTTTTTTAAGGAATTAAATTAAAATGATTTTTTGAAAATTTTAAAAGTCAAAGCCAATGATTTTTTTTTTTTAAAGAGTTAAAGAAAATGATTTCTGATTTTTTTAAAAACTCCTGAATTTTTAAAGCTAAAGAAAATATTCGATTTTTTTTTTAGAAATTAAATAAGACAAATTTACTGTTTTATAAGTTAAAGAAAATAATATTTAAAATATTTAAATAAAAAAAAATTCGACTACATAAGATGAAGGAGAAAACTTATATTATCATTTTTCATATTTAAAAAAGATAATACTTACTTTTAAAAAAATAGAAAATTAGATTTTAATTTTAGAAAGGGAAATTGTGGTTTTTAATTAGAAAGAGAATTTAGGAATAATAGTAATAATGATAATAATGATGATAATGAAAATAATAATAATAATAATAATAATAATAATAATATTTATTTGAAAGTTAATGTTAAGGAAAGTAAAAAAAAATACTTAGAATCTGCGTTTTAAAAAAAGTAAAAGCAAATTTGTTAAGAAAAAAGAAACTTAGAAATTATTATTAAAAAGAAAAAGAAATTCAAAAATTTTAAAAATATTAAAAAGAAAAGGATAGTAATTAAACTAGGTGAGGAATTTGTTGGTATAGGAACCACCACATGGATATCAAAACTACCTTATTAAAAAATTATAATAGGAAAAATAGAAATAATAATAATAATAAAAAATTCATAACCTAAACATCCTATCATATTTAACTACCACCAAAATCCACCCAATCCCGCATAAAAAAATGTAATACTACTCCATAATCTCCATCATAGGACAAAGAAATATTAATTAATAAATAAAATAAATTAAAAATTAGGGCGGATCCACTTCATGCTCACTGGGGGCACTTGCTCCCACTCAATTTTTTTGATTTTTTTTTCACATTGTATTTAAGGGGATTCAAAGCCAGGTACTATATTTTGCCCCAACTGAATCTTGTAAAACTTATTTTATTTAATCTTGCCCCCACTGAAACTGAATCCTAGCTCCGCCACTGTTAAAAATGACACTATGAAAAACTCCTTGAAACTCCAGCTTTAAAAAAACATCATAAAACACGTCCACCCTCATCAAATCAACAAACATAAATGACATCGTGACGCCTAAAACTGTAACTGGCTGACAACTCACAACTCATGGACAATCACTGACATCCACAACCCGACCCCACCATAAAATCGTAGAGTCTCCTTCAGACAGAAATCTCTACCTAAATACAACCTGTCCCAAATAGTTTTACAATGACCACACCGGGTCCACATGGGAGTAAAATAATGGCTACTTGGGCCCCTGCATTAATACCCACAAAATACATCAACTATATACAATAGTTCAAGAGTTAATAAATTACTCTTAATACAAACATATATTAAAATTATACAATTCTAATACATGTTATTCAACAATATCAAAGCCACAAGCTCGCTTTCTAACACGCTACTCTAGTGAGTGCCGCTCCCGATCGCTCCCTCGCACTGGGGGCCAGTGATCCCCCGATTGTGGTGAGTGAACCAAGAAGGATAATTTCCTACATGGATTACTCCCACCTAAGTGCACATGTCATGGCAAACAATCACATCCACAATTACATGAACCTACCAATGTCTACATGACTAATCCCATGTCCCGAGTCCTCACCGACTTCACATATGCCTAAGCCGACTGCAGTAAAATATCCAAATTTCTTCAAACAAAAGCTTTTGTTCTCGAAAACTCACTATCAATTTCTTGTGAAATACACTAGACTCCATTCTCCGAGGCGAATTGTCGATATTCTTCTCAAACACCCGTCCTCATCCGAAGTGATCCGTTGACAACTCTGGGTGCACCCTTCAAAATCTTCCCTTGAAATTCTTCACAAACATTTTCGCTTTTCTTCAATTTCATGTCATGCACTCACTCCCATTATTCCAGCTCCTAGTTGCATATGGAATGCATGATGTCAATCCCAACAAGCTAATGCTAATATATAAAACATGTATATACTAACATAATTAATTCAAACAAATCATGTTATTAAATTCACATCAATAACACCAAAATTAACTCACATGGGCTAATTAGCAAACACAAGAAATTCATTTTGAATCACTTATAACACATTTTCACACCAAGAAAATCACATCACTATTCACATGAACAAAGGGAAACCCCACTGGCAATCGTTCACGCCACCAAATTCCTCGGGATTTTCTCCACTCGGTTCAAAGGTTTTGAGACCGAATTTACGACTAAATTAAGCCTCGGAATATCCCTAAACCATAAACATGACTCTTAAATTAAAGAATATCACAAGTAGGAAAAGATCCCTACCTCTTAGAGTTGCCTAACTCCACATAATCGTGTCCACGCCAGAGCCCTCACAAGGTGAGGAACAACTTCTTATTTCCTTACCCGTCGAGGAATCGACTAGTCCGAACGACCATAAATCTAGAGAGAAGACACACTCTCTCTCTCTAAAATCACAAACCCAAGCTCATTGCCCATTCTTCATTCTCGTGACGTTTTCTCCTTTTCTTGCTTCGTAAGACAACTATTCAAGCTATTTTATTCTCATTAACACTGGCAGCACCCTTCCACAGTCCCTTTATTCGATTACACTTAGCACAATCGCCGCCCATTCCATAATCTCTAATCTTGCAACATGTCACAAGTACATATAAGGTGACTTTTTTCACATCATATAGGTCTTCATCAGTCGTTTAATGCATTAATTCGACACCCTGCCTCAAAACGTGAATTCACTGCCTCTAATTCACTAAATTCGACGTGGTAGCTAGATTTTGCGAGACGATTCCAACGGTGAAGTCTATTTCGTCATCCGAGATCTAGAAAAATTTTGGATTTTTACCGAAATGACCATTTTGCCATTTTTCAAAAAATTGGAATTTTCTCGGGTCTTACATTCTCCCCTCCTTAAAAAGAATTTCGTCCCTAAATTCTGTACAATCACTACGAATCACATGCATATGCAACGTGCACTATACCATGCACATAAACTAGTCATTTAGGTATTAAACAATTAAACCACGTACCTTCATCCCTAAACAAGAAGGATAGTGACCGCATCGCAAGTCCTCAAGGCCTCCCACGTTGACTCCTCCACTCCACCTGATGCCATGCTATCCCACTAGCCTCACCTGCCTTGCGTCGCAAAACCTGATCCCGACTATCCATAATGCATACCGGTCCCTCCTCAAGGTCCCATTCATGTTAACTCCCAATCTCCCTCCCTAACCAATTACATGAGCCGGATTCGAGTGTAAATTCCTGAGCATGGAGAGAGAGATGTGAAATACTGTGGACACCCGATACGCTGGATGGTAAAGTCAACCCAGACACCACTGCCTACCTCTCGAAAGACCTGGTGGTCTTAATGAACCTCGCGATAGCTTCCCTGGCCACAACTCGACTCAATTCTCCTTAGGCATCACCCTCAAGAAGATGTGATCACCAACCTCAACTCTAAGGGTCGACGTCAGACATCGCGATAGCTCTTCTATCTGGCCTAAGCCTTTGGGGAGATCGCCGTCGTATCAAGCTCACCTTCTCGCAGGTGCGTTCTAATCAGATCGTGAATCCGCACGGAGCCTCTCACTCGTCCAACATATCTGATCTCGTACGGCCTCCCATACAATGCCTCATATGGTGCCATCCGTATACCCGCCTGATAAATCGTTTAAGCTGTGTGCGAATTCCACTAAGGGCAAATGCTCTCCCAACTACCCTTATGATCCAGACGCATGCCTCAATAAGTCCTCCGACACACGATGGTCCTCTCTCACCGACCATCCGTTTACGCCACGGAAAGCTTGCTCATGGTCACCGCGGTGCCCATAGCCTTTGAAAACTCTTCCAAAAGTGCGCCGTAAACCTCGGGGGTCCCTATCCACACTATGGATACCGTACTCCATGTAGCCGACTATCTCTTGAATGTACAATCCACTTCCTATGAAGGTCATCCGTGACGGGCGTGAAATGTCGAATTTCGTGGAGCCCGTCCATTATCACCCATACCATTATCATGTCCTTTGCAAGTGTCCTCGTGGCAAGTGGGTCACAAAATCCATCGTGACGCGATCCCACTTCCACTCGGCCCACCTCCAATGGTCGGGTGAGTCTCACCGGGCCGTGGCTCACTTAACCCGGCCACACGCGAGGTATCGGTTTAACAAAGTCCCCACGTGGTCTCTTCATCCCGCCCATTGGCACAAAGATCCCGTACATCTTCGCAAGCACTGATGCACGTACAAATCGAAGAGTAGTGAAACTCTGAGAATCTTTCAAATCGTTAATCAAAATCACACCGTCTCCTCTATAATCAAGACTACCATCCGCGTGGGATGGGTCCAAATCCCTCACAATTGCACTGATCAACTTTGTCCCTCCACACACTTATTTCCACATTCCGGCCCCTAGACCCAATAACTCGTCCTCATCAGAGAGCATGAATAATAAACTCCCAAATCGATTCTAAGTCTACTCACATCAGAGCCCAAACTGTCTGGCGCCTCGAGCATCCACATCCTTGGGAAGCTATACTTAGCCAATGCTCCCAGAATTTCCGATCGAAAGTAGACAATAATACATTTGCCTTAGCCGATGGAATGCAAAGGAAGCCATAATCCTCAGAATCTCCATCCATCCGTTGCCTCACAAGCCGAGGTCCCGCGCGTGAAAATATACTTCACTTTACGGTCCGGAAAGGCACTTTAATTGCTCACCATAAGTAGGCGTAAAATCTTAAAGGCTAAGACTACGCGCCAACTCCATGTCGTGTGTGGGGCAATTTGCCTGGCGATTCTTCAACCGATCAGAACCATAAGCTACCACCCTCCCGGATCAGATCAAACACATCCTGGCCCGGCCTCGAGGTATCACAATACACTGTACCCCTCACGCTCCCCGTCTCGGACTACTGCTGGGAGCCGGCAAGCCTCCTCTTCCAACTCCGGAATGCCTCCGCATCGGGCCTCATCCCAATCAAACCCACTTCCGGTCAATCTCGTCATAGATGCTGCTAATCTGGAGAAATCCTCAACGACCTCCAGAGGCACCCAAAATTGGGTCCCAAGAAAACTAATGTATCTCAAAGACTAACTTCTACTCTCCTAACCTATCACGCCGACCTTCTCGGTCCACGTGACACACCCGATGCCGAAGATCACGTCTCAAAATCTCACCTCAGTAAGCTAAAACTCGCACTTAGTGAACTTAGCGTACAACTGATGGTCTCTTAACAACTGTAAAACAATCCTCAAGTGATACTACGCCTCCCACTGGACGGAGCAAGAGATTAGAAATGTCATCCACTAAGATACCACGTATAACCGATCTAGATAAGGTCAATACACCCTTATGCATGAGGTCCATGAATGCTCCCGTGCATTCACAACCAAAGGGGCACACTGGTAAACTCAAAGTGTCTATAACGCGTCCTAAACGCCTGCCTGGGATATTCATTCTCCCAACTCTTAGCCGATGGTAACCAAGGCGAAGGTCTATCTGGGAGTAGACTCATGGCTTCTCCTCTCAAACCGATGGGGCGAAGTACTCCAGGTGTAACCGATACCGAAGTCTACAACCTCTACGGAGGCAACTCGGCAACCGTCCTAAAAACATCCCTCATACTCGCAAAATACCGAGGTAGATTTGGGTTCTGGCCTCACTCCTCGTCCTCCGTGGTAAGGCTCGAAGCAACCCACCAACCGGTCCATGACACTTGGACTAGATAATCGTCTGGGGTAAAATATCACTATCCTCTTGAAATACAACACGAAAATTTGCCCTACGCGGTAGCGGTAAATCTCCCACGCTCACAATCGAAGGTCCAATTCGTAAGCCGTCACCAACGATCCCAAGATGACGTCGAACTCGACATGTCCATGACCTCAGTCCACCGTGAGTAGAATCCCCAGATCTCTAACTCGCAACCACGACATATCATCCTTATCCTCGCCTCCTCTAACCCTAGGAGAACCCACACAGCACCTCCAAGACCTCAACCTCTAAGCCCAACTCTACGCTTGCTAACCGATGCAAAAGAATGAATGAATGTGGACATTAACTCCAACAACACTCCTTCTGCCATGCGTAGATAGCAAAAGTACCTCAGAGAACTCCGGGTCGATCCGCCGACTTAAATGGCAGGATGGCGCAGACACGCCTAACCCCAGACGCTGGGCTTCCATGGGCTCGCCCCTCCGCCCCGGCCCATAACCTGCCTCTCTAGCCTCTTCGTAACGGAGGTGCCCGTGCGTACCCTCGAAACTCGAAATTGGCTCCTCTAATTGCATCGGCATGGAGGAATATATTGTATCCCTCTCCCGCCCCACCGGACGACTGCGGCCGACTCGAAACCCCGGGATCCCCCGTCTCGGGGCACCTCCGATGTGTCTGCGTCTGTAATGGTAGCACATTCTGGGCCTACCGACCAAGAACCTTGATCTCGGCCCCCTAGCCTGGGGAGTGGCCGCGCCCCTAAACCCTCGTGGAACTGGGGCCCTCTCGCTTTCTTTCGATCCAGCAAGACCGACTCTTCTTCCTTTCACATTAACACTCGTGATCCCGAAAAGCACGAGCATCCTTCTATCTTCTCAGTCGTACGCCCCAAATCCACGAGTCCATGTCCTGTGAGGCGGTTCTACTATCCCGCTCTCACTGACAAACTTCACCCCATTCTCCTCGAATCTCCTCACATCTCGCCTGGGCACCGTGGCCACGCAGTCATCAAAGAAACGGCTAGCTCCATGACCCGCCATACCCATCACGCCATCGTCCCTCTCGTTTCATTCTAGGAACCCCGAGCCTTCATGTCTCGCAAAGATCCGGTGTCACTTACCCATGAACAGCTCCCGGAACTCGCCCATCTCTATCGTCTCTCTAGGTCTCTAAAGGCTCATCTACTTCCACCATACTGCATCTTCACCCTCTACCGAACGCAGCTATTTTGTTCCGGGTCGTGTTAGAGGTAATTCCATAGCCTCTAACACCTTCGACCGCATGAACCAATGGTCTGCCACCATCTGATCTCCTCCCGTGAATGTTTGGAGGATGATGCACCCTAAACCCCAGAGTGCCACTGACCTCCCTGCTACCCACAGATCATCCCATGGTACGCCAAAGCAGCCTCGAGGCCGCCGGGTCAAATAATCGGTGGTTCGATCACAACCCGTGGACTAATTCTACGCCCTGTTCTCGACTAGCCATCTACACACGTCAAATGCAGCAGAAGATTGTCCAACACCACGCTCAAAGGTTCGAATTATTTCGAGAGTTACCTAAATAAATTCAATTTGAGATTGTCCAAACGTATTTATATCTGAGGGTCAGTTCTAATTAAAACACATATTTTTGTTTTGAAAAAATGATTTTCTACATGGCTTAGGTACAAAAGTGAGGGAGCTCATGGGAGGACTTGAGACATGAGATTGTACGAAACATTCAAGTAGGATCATGCATTTACTAGAATGTGCTCGCTGCCAATACGTGTGCACTTAGGTGGGAGTAACCCATTAGATTATCACTATACAGACATTACTCTCCCGTCTATAAACATTATTTCAAAATAGAGTGTTCGAAGACGACGCCACTAGAGGCCTTAAGAAGAAAGCCTCTGATTGGTGGGAGCTTTGATATTTTTGCAAAACATGTATTAGAAATTTCTAATTTTAATATATGCTCAGATAAGAGTGTAATTAACTCTTGGAACTATTGTACATAGTTGGCTGAAAATTTTTGGTGAGTAAGATGGGAAGTCATCGTGACTATTTTTACTAGTATACATGTCTCATGACAATATATTACGCTTCCGTTGTGTCGACGTGGTCAACCTGGAACCCTCCGGGATTCAAAGACCACAATATTATATGAATTGATCTTAATTCTGAGTATTTAGTAGACTTCTATTTATTATATAATAAATTTTGACATTTCTAGTGATGATACAAATACATAGTGTCAAATTCTTGGTATATTGGAACTATAATAAAATAAATAGTTGGGAATATTAATATACAGGATGAAATCCATTTCTTTTTTAAGAAGTTAGATGAATGATTCTGTGACACCCCAAATCCCGGGTCGCGACAACCCGTTAACCCGCTGAGATCTGGACGCCTGCAACTCTGCACCACCACACCATCGAGTCCCCTTCCCAAGACTCAAGATTTAACAAAACTGAGCCAGAGTCTTCTTTCAGACGCGGAGCTCACCAAAATACAACCTCGTGCAATTTCATTCCAGAACTTGCCCTAATATTATACAACGACCACACCGGTCCATAAGAGTAAAATGGCCACGAGTACCCATTTATCCATATAAATACAATCTATATCAACGGCTTCACCAAGAATTATTATATCACTCTTAATACATAAAACATTATATTAAAACTAACATGTTCTAATATAATATACAAAACATGGACCAAGGCCACAATTCGGCCCGCTTCATGATGTTGGCCTCTAAGGAGCATCGTCTGCCTGCACATGTCCTGTACCTGAAAGGGGGGTCCCACGATGGGGTGAGCTAATGCCCAGTAGAGATAAGTCCTACAAGGGCTATTCCCCACCTAAATACACATGAATGGTCAAACAATCAAGCACACACTAACCTAGGACATGCAATCCCAAAGACAAATCCTACTTGTCATGAATGAGATGCTTACCCATCACGCCCCATGCATCAAGTCCTCATCATCCCCAAACATGCATTTTGCCACGAATGAAAACCATTTCCAAACAAAGGTATTTAGGTTTACCCGTGGACAAGTCCCTCCGATATAAAATAATGGACACACTGACAATCTATTTTTGTGGACAACTTCGATGGTATCAACTGGGCGTGACTCCAACGATTGACATTATACGGACAACCCTCCGATATAAATAATGGACACACTCCGATAATCTATTTTGTGGATAACCCTCCGATGTATATCAATCGGGGTATACTCCAACCATTGATATTGTGTTGATAAACCCTCCGATATCAGAGTGGACATACTCGAGCAATAATATTGTCAGATCAACCCTCCGAAACAATTCCCTCAAGAAACCACCTCATGCACTCACTCCCATCAAGCTCTGGGTGCCCCACGCATGTGAAATGCAATGAGCCATTTCCATTTCTTAATTCGTGCAACACCATGCAAACCGTGGACTTCCATCGACTCGCTCAAAGTATCGAACCACAACCCATTCACCAAGGATGGTGAATGACAACGACTATGCAATCACACCCACACCATGCGATGTCCCCATGCACCAGTGCAATGCAATTGTGTCATTGCACTCTAAGTCATGTCCAATGTATAAAGACCTCTACATGGACACCCTATACCGTACATTCCACCGTGTACCATGGACACTCATGTCTAATGCACACAAAAGTCCATACATTCATTAAACGTTAATATACATGCAATCATACTAACATTTATCATATTCATGTCAACACATCAAACAAGTATGCATCAACATCATTCCGACTACTACTTAGATAAGTAATGTCATACTCAAATCCCTAGGCTACATCATGGCGCATAATGCCCAATAAACTAGCCTACAACATGCCATGCAATAGCCATGTCCACACGGTAAAAACACACATCACAAACCCACATGTTGGGAGCACACATATTGACATCCAAGCATGACACCTCTGAACCAAGAAATGCCATTTCAATCAATCACATAAACACATGCTAACATTGCATCAAGTCACTAACTATGCAAGTAATGACACAACTCATTTCCTAGGCTAATTCATGGCATATCATGCACCTAAGATAGCCAACAACCTGCCATGTAATGGCCACTTAAGCACACAACTCCTCACATCCACACAACCAAGAATTAGCACACTTCATGTAAATAATCAATTTTTTCAACATGATGCGAGCACCAATTGCTAATGAAAAAGCATAAGTGGTCAGATTCTAGACTCCAAGAGCTTCCAGAGTTCAAGAACACCCCAAACGGAGCTCCTGACGAAAGTTGCGGTCATTCAAAGTTAGAGGCCTTATATAAACAAAGAATCGACACACACTAGTTAGGGGCCTAATGTTGTACTGACCAAATATTAGTTCAAAATTTTCAAGATATATATGGATGGATTCTAGACTCAAAGGTCTTTCCATAGAGTCTAAGAACACCCAAAATGGAGTTCGGACGTGAAAGTTATGGTCGTCCGAAGTTGGAGGCCTCAGATGAACAAAGGATCAAGGGAAGAATAAGTGGAAACCACGAACGCTTTCCGGCTCCTTAAACCTCTCGTACATGCTATTTTTCCTACCCAAACTCATCTCAGAAACAACCCTTTCACCCAGCAACAAACCCATCCCAATTGAGTCCACAATTCATTCATAAACATGGCACAAAACCCGTCCTAAACTCAGCCCGAAAATCAACTTAATAAAAACAACTCCAAATCAGCAAAATACGATTTTTGTGTTCGGGAACACAATCCAAACAGCCCCTAGGGCTCAACCAAGACCAAAACAGCATTTAGATGAAATATAAACCCGAGTAGGAAGGTTCCCTACCTCTTGGAGCGAAGACGAAACTTTTAGAGTCCCGGAGACTCGAGACCCACGGCCTTCCCGAACTTCCACTCGAATCTTTGGATTTAAAATTTTGATTGTGTCCATGTCAGTTTCTTCGACATAAGTACTGACTTTTGAAATCTGACCCGACAGAACCGAGCCGATCGCAGCAAATCTAAAGAGAAGGTAGAGCTTCTCACTAGATTTTCTTTCTCCCAAACCCGAACCTTCGTGAAACTTCGTGTTTTTGGTACCCACGCGCGTCGAGTAGATGAACTTTAAATATTGGCTCGACCTGACCTCGACCACCCACCTCAGATCGTGGAGAGAAGGTGGAGATTTTCCCATCCACTTCTCCCCTATTGCCGCTTTCTCAAAACAGCTTTTCCCTTTTTGCCTTTAAGCATAAGCTGACGTGGGGCCCACTTTGCACCCACGCGCCCACGAATTGCCCGAGCCTGCTTTGTCCCGAAACAATTTATTTATTTTTAGTTCAATTTATTTTAAATGAACTTAACTCAAGTCATTTTCTAACTCTCGAGATTTTTAAGAAAATCTCGTTCTTGGGGTTATTAGATACCTAACTTCAAAAATTCATAAAGAATTAATAATTTGTGGAATTAAACGAAACTTTTCTCGAGTTACTCATGGAGACTGACTCAACGACGCAAAATTGCTTTCGTCATCCAAGCTCTAGGGAATTTTCTAGGCTTCCCTGAGCCATTTCAACAATTTATTATTATGATTATTATTATTATTATTTTTTTTATACTTTTAGAAAATTTTAAATTTTCCGGGATTTTACAGATTCTCATAAGTATTGATTCATGACTTAAATAATAAGAGCCCTCAATTTATGATTAGACCAATATGTTGTTCATTATAGAATCAATGACACTTACAGAGAAAAATATAACTTAAGAGGTTAATGGAATATCTAGCTTTAATTATGAATCGTTTATGAAGGATTGATCTATATGTAGTGACTATATCAATGGACTATTCAAATATTCTGAATATGATTGATTTTATAATTTTAAGAGTGCAATTCCAAATTTTTAGTGAAATAATTTTGGAATTAATAATTTTGATTTTTAATTAAAATGTTAATTAATTATCAAAATTATTTGAGCTTAAAATTATACTGTCCATAGTTCCTCTTAGTGGTTCCATTAAATTATGTGAACAATGTTTCAGTATCCTTGATTTAGAATTGAGGATTCTAAATTAATTTCACACAACTATTTTGTACTTAAGAATACAATATGGTAAAGTCGTGTTATTTATTAGTAAATAATAATAATTATAACTTAAGGAATGTTATAAAAGTATTATAAAATGAAAACTATGATAAATATGTTTCTTGCTTACATATGAGAGAGAGAACTAATAAGAGAGAATTAAAACGAGAGAGAGAATGAGAGGAACAAAAAACTTTTTCATTGGATGATCAAATACAAAGAGAAGAGGAGCCTTTTATAGACTTCCTTGATCACCTAATACATGAACCGCATAAATAAGGCTCAAGAAGGAAGTTTATGAGCTCATAATGACCATAACAACATTCAATAAAATGTTTATGGATGGAAGTTCATTCATGAACTTTAAGGCCATATATGAATGTGGTCATTCACCACATTACATAAAGACTCTTCATTTACAACACTCCCCCTTGAATGACCACTATTAAGAATATGTCTCATTACAACCTTGCTTGTAAAACCAATGGGATAAAACCTAGCGAAGGAAAAAATGTACAATATTCTCATGATGTTGTAGATTGCCCTTAGTATGTTAGGACCGCCTCCTTAAAAACCTTGTCAATAAAACCCAATGGGACAAAACCTGGACAAAGGGAAAAAGAGTACAATACACTAACATCTTGTTATAAGCATGCTCCCCCTGTTGTCGATATCTTTAAATTGGCACATTCCACTCTTATATATTAGCTTCTTGAATGTTGAGGTTAGCAATGACTTCGTGAATAAGTCTGCTAGATTATCACTTGAGCATATTTGTTGAACATATTTCACCACTCTTTTGGAGTCCATGTGTATAAAAAAACTTTGGAGAAATGTGTTTAGTTCTATCTCCCTTGATATAACCTCTCGTCTGTGTCACATGCACATTATCTTTCAAATAATGTTATTTCCATTGTCTTTTATGTAGGCGCTTGCATGATTTTTGGATATGTTGAATCATCGATCTTAGCTATTTACATTAACGACTTACTTCGTGAATTGCTATAATCTCTCAATGATTTGATGATGTAGTCATCATTGTTTGCTTAAAGGATCTCCATGAAATAACAGTTTTATTACAATTAAGCACATACCCTGTTTGTGATTTGGCTTTATGAGATTTTGAAAGGTATCCTGCATTAGCATATCCAAGCAATTGTTGCTTTGATTCCTTTGAGTAAAATAGACTCATATTAGTTGTTCCTTAGAGGTAGCATAATATATGTTTGATACCATTCAAAGGTCTTTAGGTTAGAGCGAAACTATATTTGACTTATTAAATTGATAGAAAAGCTTATATCTCGCGAAAGTACAATTATTAGCGCATACACGTCGCTAATTCACGATACTAAGATATGCGCTCAAGACCAGCATTCTTCACAATTTTCAAGGATTAAAATTGATACCTTTCACATCAAGTGAACGGACAACCAATAGCGAACCAAAGGGTGTGTTTTATCCATAAAAGCCGACAAAGATTTTCTAAGATACGCCGATCGCGAACCAAACTCCACTATGGAAATGCTCGATCTGCAAGCTGAGACAAAATTTTGTTTTCCCCAGATCTTTCATCTCAAATTCCTTTTTTAAATATTTTTTTGTTCTTGTGAGCTCTTCAAGAGTCCCAACAAGATTTAGATCATTAACATGCACATCAATAATTGCAAATTTGGTTTCCAATTTCTTAATAAAGATGTATAGGCATATAAGGTTGTTTGCATACCCTTCTTTCAATAAACACTGATTCGTGCCACGGTAGGGTGAGCGGAATCAACAAAATTTGTATCCGTAGTTCCTCCTACTGCCGTAGTCAAGCTACTGCAGCATAGCGGTTCAGTGGCCGAACATACAGCATGGTTTTCTTCAGATAAAATGATTCTGGAAGGAAATCAAAACCGGTGAATTAAATTTGGATTTTGGGGTTTGCTAAAAACAGGAAGTGGATGGTTTGCAACTGAAAATAAATGAAGAAAATAAGAAAAGAACCTCAAGCAGTGGGCCACCTGGAAGCTTGTAAGATCCTAGGCTAACCGAGAGGTCCTGGGTGTTATTTCTCGTTAAGACATGCAACCCATAGTCCTGGCATAACCTGGACCTATGCTTTAACTAGCAAACTCCTTACCCTTGAAACAATCCCTATTTGAGTCAACACAAAATAATATGCAACAGGCCCTTTATCAAGTGAAACCCTAACATTTAATATCATCTCGCAGGCTCAGAAAGACCATCTAAAGAATCACAAAGATTCTCCCTCACTCGAATATGCAATCGAATCCTGTTATCGGCAGTGATCGGCCAACCAATAACATTAAAATTATGCAACCCTAATTTGAGAAACTAAACATATAAATATCATTTAGAGGCTCAGAAGACATCTAAAGAATCATGTATCCCCCCACCGAATATGCAATCGATCCTAAAGCATGGAGTAGTATCGGGCCAAATTAATGACATTCAATGCTATTCAACTATCAAGAAATCCTAACCCTTTAACCTACTCGGGCTCGTGAAGGGCAACTAATGGATATTAGTGTATTCAAAGCTAAGTATACACTAAAACCCAAAAGCTTGCCAAGTATTGGCCAAGTAAATCAAAAAGCTAAAACCTAGAGTTGATTTGGAACCAAAATGACAAACTCCACAGATGAAAAGCAAAGGGGAACCACTAAAGAACCTAAAGATCTCACCTCTGCAAATTCCTTTTTTACTTCAAGAAGAAGTGGTTTTAGCCGCCATCCTCCAAGTTGTCATCCCCGGAGGGTGTTTGGCAACCAAGAAAGGAGAGAAAGAGGAGAGAGAAGAGAGAAAAACTTGAAGAGAAAATGAAAGCTGCAAGATATTTACCTAAAGATTGTTATATTAAGAACTTATGTGCGCCATTATATACCAACCCAAATGTGTGAAAATACGCTAAAGCCTAACAATTTGGCTAAGGACAAGAGTAATACACCAAAATTGAAGCTCATTGGGCATTACACTACAAAAGCATGACAAGGCGCTGGAATTGCTTAAGGTTTCAAAATTTTCGCTAGGTAGCGAAATCACCAAGAGATAGCGAACATGAATTTTCACAGTGCTGGCAATTTCGCTTATTAGCGAAATTTCGCTAGCTTAGCGAATTCAGGAGTAGCGAAAATGCATAATTTCGTTAGGTCATGATATCGCTAGCTAGCGTAAATTCACAAGAGATAGCTGAATTGAGAAAATTTCGCTATCCACGTAGGAATTCTCGCTAGCCTAGCGAAAAGTCCAGTTTCTCCCGCGGCTATCGCTCCATCGCCACCGCTCCTCCGCCGCTTCTCTTCCATTTCTTCCCGTCTCATTTTTCTCTTTCTATTTTCTTCTTCTTTCCTTCTAGTCTCGATCTATGATGCTGAGTTTGACTTGAATTCCTTCGCGGCTTGGATCGACTCAACACTTTCTTTGGCATGATTATCTCACAAAACTCCGCAAAATTGCCATAAAATGCGATCAAGGAATAATAGGACCTAATATAATTTGGTTAATTACAATTAGTACACAAAAGAGCTCAAAACCATTAAAAATAGGTTCAAAATAGCACCTTTTTGGGCACTAATCACACCCTCATCCCACACATTGCTAGTCCCTTTAGCAATGAAAGAAAGAAAGAAAGAGCATACAAAAAGATAACAAAATTATGCGCACAAAAAGGTTGTAGTTCAAAAGGTTGCGAAGAAGTAATGCCTAACCCTAAGTAAGAATCCATCAAAGCCGTGTCCAATAACTATCATGAGAGAATGAATACTCATACAAAATTGAGTATCAAAAGAGTCTCCATCTCGTTGAATCAACCGTAAACTTCCACCAAAATCTAAGTGTTTGTTTATCACTCTCAATAATAAACTGGCCAAACCGCACTCTCCCCCAACCTGTGATACCACGCACGACTTCCAAGAAGTTAACCAACCTAAATAGATCAGGACCCACCTCCTATTCCACAATTCTTTTTGTGTTGTAGGGTGCAATGCTGAGGAATCGACCTCACCAAAGTCCATGTAACGGGATCTACCGATGACTCCCAACCAATTAAGGCTTAGGGCACCAAGTCATAAGGATCTTTCAATAAACTCTACAAAGCCCACCCCTGACTCTCGAACGACTAGACTCCAGCACCTACAACTTGCTAAACTCCACCTATCCACCCATGTAGCGAACACTAAGTCGGTGGCTCCCAACCGCTGAAGGCCTAGGGCACGGCTTTAGTTGCTTCTTCGCCATATAATCCTGACCGTGTTTCCTGGTTTCAAGGCAAAGAGTAATTTTTATTCTTTTCTTTTTCATTTCTTTTTCTTTTTTCTCGCTTTTCTTCTTTTTCTTTCTACTGTGGGTCCTTAACCTATTAAAGGTGGTCAATGAAACTAGGGTAGGTTATGCAAAGTAGCGAGGGCGCGCTTCGCCATCAATGAAATCTAATGTGCTTTGTGTGTGGTTAGCTAGTTGTGAAGAAAAGTCGAAATCAAAAAGAATTCAACTAATCATTCACTCAACTAAGTATGGAACTAATTCAACATCAATAGAATTGACAAAGCTTCAATTTTTCAAACCACAGTGAGGCAAAACCACAAAATTTTTGCTGCAAAACGGCCCAATTTTGAAAAAGTAAGCTGTAAAGTATAACAACTTTATAGAAAGGGGACCCAGCAAGCCACTAAACATCACAAAATGGGCTTGCACAAAATAATAAGATGTGATCAGTTCTGGATAGGTGACTTCGCAAGCTTTCCATCGACACGTTATTCACTCCGTTTGGGCTTCAAATAAACAAGTTAGGAGAAGAAAAGAGAGGAAAAAAGTGACCAGTTGGACCATTTAAAATTACACTTTCATAAAAGTGTCAAAATGTTCTTCTGGTCATATTTGGATTCTAGACCTCTAAGCTTCCAATCCACTCAAGAACGCCTGTAAACGGAAGTTCGTATGAAAGCATGAAACAAACAAATCAAGTCAAAATCAGGGGCATGTCAAAATTTTTCAGCAACCAATGAATTTTTCGCTAGTTTTCAGCTAAACTCTGCATTCTCGCTAGTTACAAAATTCGCCATGTCCAATAGCTTAAATTTTTTTGATTTTTTTTGATTTTTGATTTTGATTTTTTTGAAAATCAAATAAAATAAAAAAATAATAATATATATATATATATGTATATATATATATATATATATATATATATATATATATATATATATATATATATATATATATATATATAATTGATTTTTTTTTTTTTTTTTAAGAGAGACAATTTTTTTTTTTTTTTTTTTAAATTTAAATTTTTTTTGAAATAAAATAATATATAATAAAAATAAAATAAAAACATTTTTATTTTATATATATATAAAAACGATTTTAAATACATATATATATAAAAACAAACTATTTTGATTTTTTTTTTTGAAATAAAAATAATATATACGTAAAACAACGTTTTTTTTTTTTTTTTTTTTTTAATATATATAAAAAAATTAAATGGAACACTGTAATATTTTGGCATGTAGCTTAAAACACTAATGCTGCCATCCATTCGCTAGTTTAGCTAAATTTCGCTTAGGCTAGCGAAATTTTTTGGTCCAAATTCTCACCATAGTTTAAATCTCCAGCATTTCGCTAGAATCGCGAAAATTTCGGCGAGGTCATAAATTTTCGCTAAGCCATAAAATTGTCAGCCGCTCCAGATTGTCGATTTCTTCCATTCAAGCTTCCAAAATTCCCACAAAAACAAGAAAATTAGTACAAAAATTAAGAAAACTTGCAAAAGAGTAAAATTAATCTAAAACATAAATTAACTAAAAATTAGAGATAATCTAAAAGAAAATTAAAGAAATCAAAATAAAATACGAGTATAAAATAAAACAAAACAAAACAAATTAAAACAAAAATGGGAGGGGGAGCTCTAGAAATGCCGAGGTTCGGATGCTCCAACTGAACTCGATTAATTCAACTAACCACTCCGTGCCATGTCAGATAGGTACCACAGGTTTTCATGTAGTGGCAAACTTATACATAGGCCACTAATATCTTGAAGTTTTGTATGGCATGCAAGATGGTCGACTTATGGTTGGGAGTAAGTCACTGGGTTTTGAGTTTGTTGCGTGCGTGACGTATGTACACTCAGGCCACCGGGCAAGCTGGGTTTTCGTGGCCTGGGTAGTGGCAAAGTGGGTCTGGCCAAGGGAATTTTATATGGGTAGGTTTTGGGTTTTCAGCTTTCCATGTCCATCGTTTTCCGCCTCAATGGGGCGTTGCTTCCTTCTTTCCCATAGGCAAATAGCAAAGACTAACCGAGGATTCAAAATTTTCCACCGTGCTTTCAGAAGCCAGCCGTAGTACCTGCCTCTACCATGGTGCCACTTTGACACTCCTCCGGTGGATATCACGATCAATTAGGTCTTCACGGAATCTCAGAGGTTGTCCCATTCATGCTCAAAATCACTGCTCACCCCATCCACCTTCGGGTCCGTGGAATTCTCCGCATGGGATTTTTTCAATCTTCTTCACTTCAATCAAGTATCAATCTTTGCTCTACCACACAAAGATCACCCACCATTTTGTAAGGTCTAGAATTGTTTGCCCAATTAGGAGATCAATGCGGGTGGCTGAGGCCGAGACAAAGAGGCATACCGTGGATAAATTCATGTAGAGGTGCACTTATCCAAATGGTCTCGTAGGTCCCTCATGGATCTAGTGGGTTTGATTTCTCTCCTGTGGTTGCTGGATTTTTGCCATGCGAGGTTCCTATAGCCCTCATCATTCATATATGCCCTGGTGGTTTCTTTCCACCAAATATTCATTATATCGTTTCTTCCCTAGGTGTTCCATTTTCTCACTAATTTTCTCCTACGTAACCCGAACCGATTGCCTTAGAATTTTTTGTTATCCACCAAAATGGATTCATGTAGCATAAATATGCACGAAGAACAATCCCATCGTTTTTTTTTTTTTTTTATATGAAAATAATAAAATGACAATGAAAGATAAAGCAATTCACCAGTACCTCAGATGAAGATCACAAGTGTTCCACAGCCACTCGTGACTAAGCACCATCCCCAGAATCCAAGGGCCATTTGATCAGTGCTACCTATAGGCGAGCTTTAATCAACAAAAATTTAGAACTGTGAGTTCCTTTCTTGCATCGCCGTAAATGTTTCTTACCGTAGCATAGCGGTCTGTGGCCGAACACGTGGATGGGGTTTTCGCACAAATGACGGAGGAACCAAACCGTGAATTGTAATTTGATTTTGGTTCGTTAAAAAACAGGAAGTGGATGGTTTGTAACCAAAATAAATGAAGAAAATAAGAAAAAGAATCCCCAGCTAGCAATACCGGTTTAAGATCCTAGGCTGAACGAGAGGTCCCTGTTAATTTCTCGTTATGACATGCAACCTATAGTCCATGGCATAACCTGGGATCTATGTTTAACTAGCAAACCTCACCCTCAAAACAACTCCTATTCGAAATAACACAGTGTAACATGCGCTAGGTCCCTTTACCGTTTTAAACCCTACGACATCATCTCGCAGGCTCAGAAAGACCATCTGCAAAGAATCACGCACTTCTCACCGAATATGCACCGGATCCTAAAGCATGGAGAGTATTGACCAAATCAATAACATTAAATGCTACAGAACCCTAATTTGAGAAACCTAACATATAAATATCATTTTAGAGGCTCAGAAGACCATCTAAAGAATCACGCATCTCCTCTCACCGAATATGCACTGATCCTAAAGCATGGAGAGCTACAAATTAATGACATTCAATGCCATTCAACTATCGCTTGAAATCCTAACCCTTTAACCTACCTCGTTGGCTCGTGAAGGGCAACTAATGACATTAGTGTATCTTAAAGCTAAGTATACACTAAACCCTAAAAGCTTGCCAAGTATCGTCAAGAAAGTAACCCAAAAGCTAAAAACCTAGAGTTGGAAGATCTGGGGAACCAAAATGACAAAACCCGGGCCGCATGAAAAGCAGGGAACCACCAACAACCTAAAGATCTCACCCCTGCAGCTTTTACTTCAAGAAGGAGGAGCCCAGCCGCTTCATCCTCCAAGTTGTCATCCCCGGAGGGTGTTTGAAAACCAAGAAAGGGAGAGAAAGAGGTAGAGAAGAGAGAAACTGAAAAGAAATGAAAGCCGCAAGACATTTACCGAAAGATTAAAGTTATGGTTACAAACTTATAAGGTGGCTTATATAGCCAACCCAAATGTGTGAAAATACAAGAAAGCTTAACACTTACAGTTAAAGGACAAGAGTAATACACCAAAAATTGAAGTCGGGTTAAGTATTAATTACAAAAGCATGATAAGGCGTTGGAATTCGCTTAAGGTTTCAAAATTTCGCTGTGGGTAGCGAAATCACCAAGAGATAATAAAATCATGAATTTTCGCAGCAAAGGGTACTCATTAGTTGAATGTAAATTTCGCTAGCTTAGCGAAATTTCAGGAGTAGCGAATGCATAATTTCGCTTAGGAATAGTGATATTTTCGCTAGCTAGCGAATTCACAAGAGATAGTCGAACGAGAAATTTCATATCCACAAAGGAATTTTCGCAATTTCAGCGAAAAGTCCAGTTTCTCCCGCGGCTACTGCTCCATCACACTGCTCGGCTTCTTCCATTTTCTTCCCGCTTTCATTTTTCTTCTATTTTCTTCTCTTTCTTTCCTTCTAGTCTCTCGATTCATGATGTTGAGTTTGACTGAATTCTTCGCTTGGATCGGGACTCAACACTTTTGGCATGATTATCTCACAAAACTGCAAAATTGCTGGCAAAATGTGCGATCGTGGAATAATAGGGACCTTAATATGTAAATTGGGTTAATTACAACAATTAGTACACAAAAAGAGCTCAAAACCTATTAAAAATAGGGTTCAAAATAGCACTTTTTGGGCACTAATCAAACACTCGCTAAGGAAATTGTACCACATGCATCCGGATTACTTCAATTCATAAAGAGATCGTTGTAATTTGATTAGAACATACTATGAGGCTTTGTATTCTTTGCTTCAAGCAATTTAAATCCTTCAAGGATTTCATATATATGTAATTATCTATGGATCCATATAGATAAGTTGTGATGACATCCATGAGACGCATATCCAATCTTTGAGACTCAAGTGTTTATTAAAAGCAAAAGTAATCAAGGCCCATGACAAGAATATGTTTCTCAGAGTTAATACCAGTCTCTATGAGGAACCTTATATGTTACTAATCGCGCTTATATCTTATGATCTTATTATTTTTATCAGGTTCGCACAAATACCCATTTATACTCCAATGTGTTTTACACCTTTAGGTGCTTGTAATCACGTGTCCAAAAACGCCTTGTTTCATTTCACAAGACGCCTCCCTTCTCTCGACCCGACCGACTCGACTACTGGATCTGACTCGGGGGATGCGGACCACTAAATCTATTTATGTAAGACCCGAGAAAATCTAATTTTCCTCATCATAAATCAAACGTTACACGAAGAGAGAAATGACGAAATCGACTACCGAGAGTGCCAAATGTAAAAATCCAAGTCGGGGACACAGATGACATTTTTGGAATTGTTTTGGCGATACAGACAAAGTGAATAGTGTCATCTCCTTTATTAAAAAGACCAAAACAAAACGTACGGGAGGAGGATTACTTATACATGGATTTCGAAGCCTTAGTGAGAGAGAGTGAGAGTCACTTTCCTAACACCGCGATCCGACCGTCAATTCTTCCCGCAGTAAGAAGGAAAGTCGCCTACGCGTGAGGCTTCACGAGCGGGCTCGATTTTAGGGAGTTTCGACAAACTCCGTGAGGTAGGGGTTTTATCCTACTTGAGTTTTACACTTTGTTTAAGTGTATTTACGATGTTTGAGTTGATTGAGGTCGTGAGTGGCCGTTTGATCGGTCCCAAAGCTTGGAACCGAATTGTTAGGAAATTTTGAAATCCATTTGTGCCGTCCGTGACTGTGCTCGGGCTGTTTGGGTTGTAAATTGTATAAATTGTGAAACAATTTGTGTTGTGATGTGTATGAGGCCGAATGAAGAGATAATCCTTGGGCTTCACATGAAACCGATATTGGTATTTAGATGTGAACAAAGGACCGAGGGTTACTAATCGCTCATGTGAATAGTGGTCAATAAAAATAATTCCTTGTGTGAAAATAGGTTTGGTCGGTACCTCAAGCTGAATTGCTCGTTTGATAATTAGCCCAAGTGAGCTAATTCCCGTGTAATGATCGTGAAATTACATAACATGCTTCAGTGATTAAATTATGTAAATGTATATCATGTTATATATATTTGCATGTGTTATATGAATGGTATTGGAATTGGTATCATGCATTCCATATGCACCGGCACCCTAGAAACGATAGGAGGAGCGACGAGGTGGCTTATCGAGATAAAGGGTTTCAAGAGTCGACTAATAATAATACCATAGTGAGGGTAGTCCATATAAAATATCAATCGGCCTGAGTCTACCAACTGATATACACTGAGGGTTGGTTCACTAAACAGATAATCAAGCCTGCCTAATACTTATATCTGAGGTCAGTTCATAATTAAAACAAATATCTTTGTTTCAAAATTAAGGTTTCACACGTGGCTTAGGCAAGGTGAGGAGTTACAGGACCTCTGTGGTATGAGTTGGTCATCATTTAGAAATCCAAGTAGGATCACGTATTTGCTTGAATGTGTAAGCCACATAGGAGCATTGTATATGCACTTAGGGTGGGAGAGTAGCCCATTTGGTGATTCCACCACCGGGCGAGCATCTCACCCCGTCGAGGGATACTATTTTCGTGCATGTGGAGCGCACTCCGGAGACGACTCATCATAGAGGCCGCTTTTGAAGAAAGCCGGGTTGTGGCTTTGGTTATAGTTGATACATATATTAGAATGTTTTAAACTTTTAATATATGTTGTATAAGAGTAATTTATTAACTCTTGAACCATATGAGATATATGTGACTGCAATAATGAACCATACGATATATGTATTTGGTCGATGTATATTGACGTAGTATTGTTGTATGGGTCCAAGGGCCGCTTTTACCATGATATTGGGATGTTCGGGGATGTGTTATGTACCGTGGGTAGAGCTCCCAGACAAAGGAGAATCGCCTCGATTCAGGAGAGATCGCCAGTCATCCGACATTCACGAGTGTCTGTGTTTCCACGGTAGTCAAATGGACCCTGATTCGGGGGGGCGCTACAATTTATCTCGTAAAACACATTTCATATACTCATTTCGATAGATATTTAATATCCATTTAATCATATTTATATATGTGAATATGATATCACTACTTATTCGCATTCATTAATATAAGAAGTATGCATTATATCTTTTCTAGAGGGCCCATAACTATACTTTAGTACAATATTTATATAGAACGACATTTCCATGCCCTTTCCAAAGTATTTGTCAGAGTTCACCTTTTATCTTTGAAAATCCACAATGTAAAGTACATTCCATAATAAATAAAAAAATTTTAAATATAATATTTTTATGAAGATTTTTACATCTTTTGATTTCAATACAAAGTAGTCATATGATATCACGGAATTATGATATGCATGAGATGAGTGATTTACTTTACACTTCGCGACGATTTTGACTAATGACTTAGGCTCACTGGGCCTCGCTCTAATTATCTATTTGGTACCGCATGGAAAGTTAACGACTCAAGCATTTTCATGCTTATGAATTCTTTGCATTTCTATTCTCATTTCCAAACAATTATACCACACTCATATGCATGACAATTAACTTTGCTATATGCATCACTTAATCATCTCAAAACATTCAACATATTTTTCCAAACAAGCTTTCAACATACTCATATGTGATCCATGCAATATTTATAAATATACCATTTTATAAGAGTTTAACATACTTTCATTCTTGGCCTCAAATATAGAAATATAATAATTTCATCCTTCATGCTCCCATGTTTTATTATTCTCACAACTCAATTCACATAATCCACACAATTATTAATCATTTTGCCCTTAAACGAATCTAACCGAAACTTTCGATGCATAAGATAACAGAATCACCAACACAGTCCCGCTGGGCTGTAGGTCGATATAAAACATTTAATAACTCAGTATTGTCCTGCTGGGCTATGGACTGGTTATTTTACATTTGCATTTTGTGTACACTACCGATATTGTCCCGTTGGGCTATGGATCGGTATGCCATTATAAATCATTTCGATCGTAGTACTGCTACATTGATTCTTATTGGTATACCAATCTATCCCTAACTCGAACATGACGGTTAATATTCTCTTAAGGGCATTAATAATTAGTCATTTACAATACTATTTTCACATTTCCACAATACAATTAACATTCTCGACGGATTCACTTGTACATACATGAATCCCATCATGTTTGCCACTACATAGTTCATTTATAAATCAATTAACCAACACTCAAACAAATTCGTTTATGGTTCAAATAGAAGCGCATATGCAGATGTTTGTCAAACATTGTAGATTTAACTGGTTCAAACCAAAATACGTAGATTTCGTAACAAACATTCCAGATTTGTTTGACAAACAAACATAAAACTTGAAACAAGAAGAGAAGTATGAAGAACAAACCAAAAAGATTGTCGATTCTTGACTCCTATTCCTTGTATCCCGATCTTAGCTCAAGTTTCATCATCACCAGCCCCTAATCCATTACAAATATGTCACAATTAGAGAACAAACAAAGAAAAATCAGTCATGCATGCTAGTGTTTCTAGTTAGGGTTGATTTCTACCCACTACACCTTCACTTGTAAAATTTTATGGGAACAAATGAGCCATATTTTTCCCAAACTTCCTTTAAGAAAATGATATTTCTATGAGTTTATTTTCAGTATAAATTAGAATCATCCAATTCAGAGCACTGAAATTTAAGATATGTTCTAAACAACCGAGACTACTTTATTTTCAAAACAGAACCAGAAATCTCCTACAAATAGAGCTCCCCTTAGACGAATTTCTAGGTACAATGAGGTCTAAATTTAAATATACTTATTTCAAGAGAAATTGTTCTCCTAGAAGTCTAGTTTACCTAAATATTTGAATCACTCAATTTGGATGAGTGAAACTAACTTATGGCCTAAACACCAAAACTGTACCAAAACAAAACCAGGATTTACTCGAAAACAGAGCTTCACTTTGACGAATTTCTAGGTCCAATGAGGTCTAAATTTGAATACATTTATTTCAAGAAAATTTGTTTTTCTAGAAGTCTAGTTTACCTATAAATTTGAATCACTCAATTTTGATGAGTAATGGCCAAGTTATGGCCAAAACAAAAACATGAGTTTTGGAAAATTTTTGACAACATCTCCCCTAAAACCCCAACATTTCCTTTATACAAACATTCCTCAAAACCAATCTTAACCAAAGCAAAAAGGCTACTTGAATCTATATAACCCAAAACATATATATATATATATATATATATATATATATATATATATATATTGAATTATGGTTTATACCAATCCAACACAATCAAAGAGGAGTTAGGAGGGTTCCTAACAAGCAAATGTGTGAATCCACACCAAACTTAGCACAAGTATCCATACCTAATCTTTTTAACACTTACCTTTCCTTCTTCTTTCCTCTTCAAGAACAAGCAGGAGTCCAAAGATGGCTTCTCCCCTCCTCTTCAACCGTAGGCCCTAACTTGGACTTCTTGAACTTCTTTTACCTTTTCTTCATTCTTCTTGCAAGCATACACATCCAAGAAAATGAGAGAAAATCAAATCAAATTGATGAATTTCCCTCAGAAAATACATATATATATGTCCCCCCCCACGTCCTTCTTTTTTTCTGTTTGTTTCTGTCTCTCTCCCCCAAAACGAGAATTAACCTCATTTCACTAGACCAAATTCTTGTCTTATCCTTTATCTTGTATAAGGCTTGCTCGCCTCCCTGGGCTTTCTTTTTTTCATTTTTGCATTAAAACCGTTCATTTCTATTTCATTTGCATAACAACATATCACATTTCTACTTTGGCATATACTCTTCTTCATTTATGACCTTTGGGTCCTCATTTTGACATTTTACCAATTTTACCTTAACTCTTGTATTAATTCCGGTTTTATTTTAATTTATTTTATTTATTTATTTATTTCACTTTAAAAACCTTTATTTCTATCACTTAAAACCGATAAAATAACAAATAAATAAAATAAAAATTTATAATAGCATATAATATTATAAGGTAAAATAATAAGACAAGAAGGTTATTTTTTTTGGGATGTTACATCATTAACGAGTTTAATTCTGCCTGCATAGCTTCTTTCAATTTTGGCCAATCATTTCTATTTCGACATTCTTCCACATTTTTTGGTTCAGGATCCTTATCATTTCTTATGATGTCTAAGGCCATTTGGAAAGCAAAAATATTATTGATAACAACTTTATTTCGATCCCATTTTTCTCTATTGTGCACATAATTTATTGAGATCTCATAATTTTCAGGTACTTGTGCCTCTTCAAGGGCTATTTGTTTATTTCGAACCTCTCAAGGGGTCTTTTGTTCAATATATGTCTCTACAGGGGCCTCTTGTTCCCCATATACCTCTTCAGGGCCTTTTTGTTTATCATATGCCTCTACATGGGCCTTTTATTTATCATGTATCTATTCAGGGATATCAATTCTCATTTGTGTTCTCCTCTTCTGGGGAGTTAAATCTTTTGAGCCAATTGGTCTCCCACGCTTCAAGCGTAGTTTAGACTCATTTGTTAATTGTCCTTCAAGGACATCAATCCATGTTGGAGTATTCGCAACCGGGATATGTGACTTTCACTTTCAGACACAAAGCATATGGTAAATTGACGGTAAGATTTCAAAATGAATGATCCTTTGAACTTTCAATCTACATTGATTTGTACGAGGATCAAAATGAGACATTGTAGATGCATTCAAATTAATTTCTCAACGTTCTTTAGGAACCGAATTTTCTCCCCCTAATGGTGGAATGAACTCATTAAATGATTAATCTCAAAGCTGGATGCGGAAAACATCTCCCGCTATGATTCAATATATCTAAGATATTAGACGAGAATCAAAACCTTACATAAATCCCAAGTCTTCGCTGGGGGACCCATTTAAAGGTGTCGTGCAGTGTAATCGGGTATAGTAGATTGCACAACCAAATATTCATAAGTGAGAAATATTTGGTTGTTTGCCTAATACAAGTTGTGAAGAGGAGTATTCATGGTAAGATATTTATCGAATGTAAACTAAGCTTGTAGCATGCATAATAGCATGTCCTCGGGCAAAAGTTGGCAATTTGGTTTTCATTAGCAGTGGTCGAGCTATTAATTGGAGACGTTTGATGAGGGACTTTGCTAAACCGTTTTGGTTGTGAGTATGAGTAACAGGATGCTCGATATTTATTCCAATTGACATGCAATAGTTAGTAAAGGTTTGAGAGGTAAACTCATCGACGTTGTCAAGTCTGATAGTCTTAATTGAATAATCAGGAAACTGAACTCGTAATTTGATCATTTGTGTGAGGAGCATAGCAAATGCAACATTTCTTGTTGAAAGAAGAAAAACACTTGACAACCTAGTAGAGGCGTCTATAAAGACCATAAATTAACGGAAAGGTCCACATGGTGGATGGATAAGTCCACATATGTCCCCATGTATTCTTTCTAAGGAGACCGGTGACTCAAATGTGACTTTGCTAAAGGATGGTATGACTATCAATTTACCTTGTGAACAAGCAGCATATGGGTATTTGATAGGTGTGGATCTTATTAGCATTTATAGAGTGCTTTGCATGTATTTTTGTAACCTAAATGCTAGATTCACACCCATATTCTTAAAGATTACATTAATCCCCCATTTTCTTAATTTTGCAGGATTAGAAGGAAAATCAAGTAAAGTAATGGAGAAACCAAGTTGTGAGGAAGGTGCTAACCCTACAAAGAGGGCTCGCCGAGATGGCAGTTCAAGGCGAAGTGGTTCGCTGGCGAGGCATGATGTCACATCGCGAAGCCCAAGCTTAAGCAAAAGGACATCTCTGGTTTGCTGAGGTGAAGAGGTTCGTCGAGGCGAAGGAAGAACGCAACAAAAGATAATTCTTGGGTTCACCTTGGAGAAGGATGTCGAGCTAGAACAACAAACTTTGCATTTTTAGCCCATCTTTGGCCCATTTTCCATTTGCCTATAAATATATGTATTTTAGACTTAATTAGGTTTCAGTTTTAGATGGAGAACACCCTCTTATCTCTTCTTGAATCACCATTTTGTGGTCGGGGTTGTCATTTTAAATTGTATTTGGTGCACATTGTTAACCCATCAACTAGAGGGCCTCATTCAACCTCGAGCATTTCATATCATCTGCTTGCATTCTAACTCTCTACTTCTTCACCTTCATTGTTTATGATGGCATATGATTTTGATAGGTTCGTGGGGTCAATGAGATAAACTTTTCTCTAGTAGGTTGATTTCTTAAATCATGTCTACGATATATCTTTTAGAATTTGCTGGTGAATTCATGTTGTGTGGATGAATGGTGTTCTAGATTATTATTGTTTTAACTAATTATCTATAATAGATTGGTCTTCGATCCCCATACTAGGGCATCCTTGGTGACACTTGGATTACGCCCTAAAATCTAGTCTCGAGTATCTTAAGGTATGAATTAGTTAATTGAAATACTAATTAACCTAATCAAAGAAGTCTAAGGAATTGGGAATGCCTAGTATTAGATGGACCAAAAGGAGAATAGGGAGTTGGTGTGAGAAATTGAGGGGAGACACGAAAGTGTGAACCTCATACCGCGTCTCGGGATACAGCAAGTATATATTCACTTAATTAGTACTTCATAAATGTAAATCAAATGCATCAACGGAAGCAATCAACCTTAGTATCTTTCCTTGAGCACTTTCTTTGAGATTAAACCAGTCCTTGTAAGTGGACATTGATCATACCCTACTTTGTTTTATTTTATTTTGTTTTTAAAACCATTTTCACCCAGCCATCGAGTTTGTCAAATAGTGAATGACTTCAGTAGTCAGGGTACTCAATCCTCACTAAAACCACACCTTCCCTGTGGGATCGATATCTGGACTTGTTAGTCCAATATATTACTTCAGCATCTGTGTGCTTATGAAAATCGCTTAACAAGTTTAAATTAGCAAGGCCACGGGGACTTAGTAGTCTGCAGCTACTCCAATTACCGAACATTATTTATTGGGCAAAAGAATCTTTTAGTCCTTTAATGGATGCCCATGTGAGTGTTCTATGCTTCTCCGCATCATTGAGGACCCAGGGTGACCTAACTTGTCATGCCAAATAACAAAAGTCTTTAATGAAACTCTCCCGGTTTACAATAATATATGACTCGGAGCAGCTTTATATTTGTAATGATATAAACCTAGAGGAGTACGCTGAGAGTTTTTCCATTATAAATTTTCATATAAACAATAGAGTAATAAAGACACTCTATATTACCTTCATTCATAGTTTCCAATATGATATCCATTTCTATGGATATCTTTTAAAGCCGAGCAAATTCCTCGTGGATTCGGCTATAATATAATGCATCAACACATGGAACCCAGTTCCATTTGGCAAAGATTATGTTTGATATTCAAGCCCGCAAATTAAGCCTGGCAGCACTAGATATGGTACTACATCGCATTCTAATGTCAAATCTAGAAAGTATCTTTATCTCAAGACTTGTGGGCTGCAACAATTTCAACAAGACATAAATCACCCTCATTCATCTTGAGATCAATAACACATGGATTTAAAATAAAACTAATAAACATTATAGATAATATAAATAACAATGCAATGGATGTAATAACAAAATGATATTTTTTTTAATTTTGATATAAGAAGCATCATTCAACAAAGAAGATTATAATTCATCAAACACTGCTTTTTTCACTAGACCTCCAAAGAAACAGAATACAAGAAGTTAAGTCTAGTACATTTCTATCAGTAAAGTTCATTTCTATTTCTTTTCCTTTTACTTTGATTGATGCTTGGTAGAGATCGGCTAGATGTTTAAGCGCATAACATGTACGTGTCTAATGCCCTTTCATACCACATCTATGAGAATTATTCTCATGGGCAAGTGTATTTTGTATATACTTCCCATTTTCTTGTTTCACATCGGTATTATTCCACTCTTGGTGGTTTCGTGAGGTTTTCCTTTACTAGGAATTTGAATGATTACTACCATGAGTTCCATCGTATCGAAAATTCCGTCCACGACCACAACCATAAGTTCGCAACCACATCCTCGTCCACGCCCACTGCTCAGACAATATCACATCTACTCTAAGGAACGGTTCGGGATCCAATTGGCAGACTGGGTGATTTCATCAAAGTCATTATTTTTATCAAAGAATAAGAAGACATGATATCGATTCAGAGTATTTCTTAAATCTACTATCTCGATACTGTCAGGAGCACATTTGATGGCGAAATTGGGTGAAGGTTTTTTTATACGTCTTTTCTGCACTTTCTCCAAGACAGCCTTAATTGGGAGCTGATTTAAATAATGCGGTCAGATCTTACTAATTGTTTTAAAATCTTTCAACCTTAGGTGCATCCAGTCATATCGAGCTTTTGGGAGAATCACAGTTTTCTGGTGGTCATATCTCCCATTCAACTCATTCCATGGAGTGAGGGGGTTATTTACTATAAGGTATTCAATTTTTAAATCCTCATGGAGGTGGTGCCGAAGAAAAATTAGCATTTTTGCACGATCCTGTATGGATGCTTGATTTCCTTCTTTGATGGTAGCTCCAAGAATCATTGCATCAAGATGTATCTCAACATCAAGGGTCCAAGATAGATAATTCTTTCCAGTAATGTCAAGTGCTACAAACTCAAGTTTTGTGAGATTTGACATAGTTTACAAACTTTTGATAATAATGTATTAGGATCGGTTTTGACAAATAGTAGTGTAGGTTTTGGTTTAAATCAAAACCAAATATAACTATAGATATGGAAAATCGAAATAACTTCAAGCTAGGGTTAGGCAAGAAACAAAATATCGAAAATATCCACTGAAATATCGTCGATATTTTGGTTATCGGTGGAGGTCAATAGGATATCCTCCACCGATAGTTGGTTAGACGAAATTTGGATGATTTATCATTGATTTCACCAATATTTCGGCGATTTATTGGATTTTAGCCGATATTTCGGCCTAGCCAACTTGTTTCTTGTTATTAATCTGTCAAAATGTTGTTTTTCAATTTATTACGCCAGTTGAGGATTTCGAACCTGCCCAAAAAGTATGGAACATCCACATTGCAGCCATCAAGGCAGTAGTTGCACTTATTATATGTGAAAACCCAGGTAAATTTTGAAATCTGTGAAATGATTCACTATCATATAGCATAAAGCGTTGCAAACTCGAAATCTCTCTAGACATCTGGATGACGAAACTGACTACACCAATGAAGTTCTTCCTCGTGAAATCTAATTGCCTGCATTAAATTCCTCAATGATTCCGTGATCGTTGAATTTCCATATATTTCAAGGAACGGACAAACTCCATGGGGACACGTGGCATGAGAATACGTGCCATGTGGCGCAATGCATGAGGACACTTGGCACATGAAGACCAAGTGTCATGGTATAAACATGCATGAGAGGTGGTGTGGTGTGAGAGACACATGGCTTAACATGTGCCATGTGTCAAGTTGATGGAATGAGAGTTACACCACCTAAACCCAAAATCAGTTTGGTGGGAAACAAAGAAAGGGAAAGAGAAAGGAAAGAAGGAAAGAAAGGAAAAAAAAAAAAAGAGGAAAGGAAGATCCAGAGCTTCTAGCGGGTCTCCGGCGTTCAAATGGTGAAAGTTTAGTCTACCAAGGAGTGAGTTCGTCTATGCTCCAAGAGGTAGGGGTTTCTCCAACATTGGTTCCTTTTTTCGCTTTATGGTCACACGGGCTATAGTTTAGTCCCAACTCGGTTGAGTTTTGGTAGATTTTACGCCTTCGCATCATTCCATGACTGGATTGAGCGTTGGGCTATGCTCCTAATCAGCTGGGAATAGGTCAGGGTGTCTTGATAATCGGGGTCTTGAACTTGAAGACCTTGTTTGGTGGGTGTTGTTGTTGGTTTAAGGCCATGTGATCGTGTTTTCAATCATGTTGATTTATGCGTATTATGATATAATGGCTACGAGTTTTGTGGGACGGACGTGGGATTATATGCAAGAGATATAATTATTCATGATACTGCATGAAGTATGATTTCGCACCTCGTTCCATGTAACACTCATTTATACAAGGACTACTTTGAACACTTTTTTTGGCAGACCCCATGCTTCCAAACTTCGATCGACTCATAACTTCTCATCCGAACCTCGATTCGCCTCTGGGGACTCATGGAAATCTCTTCAGTCTGTGACCCAACCATATTCCGAACAGGCATTTGGTGCTCACATATTCGCTGCCTATACTTTTCTTCAAAGAGTTGTATTGATACTTTCGATTGTTTTGTGACCGGGGCCTACAAGCTTATGTGTGGCCTGCTTATGGATAATTTCTATGGGCTGGTGGTCAGTTGTACGAAGCTTGTGGGCCTTTGTTTGTGGCCTTTTTTTTACAAATCTTGTGGCGGATCGTTGGTTGTGTCGACATACCGGATCAGAAGCCGATTTATGTCGATATTTGCGTGTTTAGATATACTTTACGGATGGATAAATATACGCGCTGATAAAGGGTTACGTGGATTGTGCCAATGTAAAGATATTCAATAAGAAATGCAAATCGCTCTAACCGCGCAAGTGTACGTCATTAAGTAATACAAAGGTACCTGGGCGTACTGGATATCGATCCACAAGGAAAACCTTAATCGTGGGAGGCTAAGTACCAAAATTATTATACTTCTCTAATATTCAAACTAGCAACTGTGATGGCTAAGTGAAAGTGAAACCAGATTAAATTACTACTAATGTAACTGTGCGCTTCAAACGTAAAGATGACCAAATGGGTGCAAAAGGCTAGGGTGTTGGTGTTGTTGGACAGTCCTACTATGTGATGCTGAGGTTCTATTCCATTATCTAATATACGTGTTCTCCAAGGCGACTCTTATTTAATGTAATTAAAGCCTTTCTCAAGGTCATTTAACCTCCCTTTATCACTAGGTTTCGCTTCCTCGTCTAACCTCTGCATTAAAGGCGCATGAAATTCAAAGAACTCCTAAACCTCCTAATTATTGATAATCCTATATTACCGAGTTTATTAGGTTAATTCACATATGTCTAATTCTTCATTCACTTCTTAGATCTTACAAAGAACCACTCACATATTAAGATTGATCAGAAATTAATATGTTGATTTTAACCCTGCTAAGGAGTTGGTAAAACAAATATATAAAAGATAATGGAATTATGAAAAGTCAACACTTAAACATAGTATTCATGTCCAATTCACTACCAACACCCTAAACCATGAAATTAGAATATAATGATAATCTGCTCCATTACAAATGAAAATTAAGACTTGATAATGAGAATAGAGAAAACTTTAATGATCGAGGGAATGATGATCTCCCAAATTCTTCAAGTCTCTCTCACTAAAAAAGGCCTTCAAGTCTTATTTCCTCTTATCCAAAACCGAGCTCCTCAAACCTTAGCCCAATCAATGTTTTTCGACCTCTAAAAAAGGAAATCCCCACTTGCTTTTATAGCTTCCTCGTCGAGATAAGGCTGTTGCTTCCCGCGACGTCGTGACGCTGAAATAAGCTTTCGTGACCATTCTTCCGTGACTTACAAGGCTCCATCAGCGGTCGATATAATTATCCATGATACTGAGTATAAAATATGGTTTGTAAATGTCTCATATAGCATTCATTATGCATGTGGCATGATATAACTTGTAATGACATAATTGCATTGCATATGCACGTGGACATCGAATTAAATGGGTGTAAGTGTATGGTTGGTAAATCGACAATCAAGGCTTGGTGTTTGATCGTGAGCTCAATTAACGGACAACGTCTAAATGTAGCTGCACGCCTGATTGAAATGGTAAAGAAAATATGTGCCGTATCAACAAGTTAGGATACAGATCCCCCTCGTGAAAGACTCACTTACCATGTAATGCATGAAATTTCTAAGCAGCCAGTTACCGTAAAGTGTCTAGTTTATGAGCCTACTGTGGTAAATACCAAAATTCAAGTACCTACACAAAGCGCATGATTTTGAATATAAAATGATCATTGTGATGTATCATCCAAAAAGATTTTGGTTTGTAAACAAATAAAATTTGTTTTGAAATGATCATTGGATGTCATCCAGAATGATGATTTTATCACACATAAAGCCAAAGTTGTGTGAGGGAGTAGTGAGGACTCTGGCGCATGGTACATGGTGAGTTGCATCTCATTTCATGGCATGGCATGTAGGATCTCATAGAATTGGCATGTTCTGTTAATGTGATTTGTGGAAATGTCGAGCGAACATCAGATGTGCACTTAGCCTGAGCGAAATTTGTATGAGGTATTCTCATCAAGGTCATCTCTTCATGGGACAACCCTTCAAGTATGGTGGTCGACACCGGCGGGATGTTACTCGACGAGGCCGTGATTGTGAAGAAGGCCGACATGTGGCCTTGATCAACTTTTGGAAAAAGTGCTTAGGACAAACTCGTTCTAGCAAGTATTTTATATAAAAGAATTGTAATTAAATGCTTCGACTATTCTGCTATACGGTATGTAATTATGGTAAAAGCGGTCGGATCGACTTACTGCATCAGATTTAAGTGCATCATTATCATATTTTTAATTTTAAATATGAATGAACGGGCAGTCACGGCGGACGATAGAGGTGGTGCCGAAAATCTCTGTCCACGAAAGTAATCGTACCCTGTCGACCAAGACTAAGGTGTAAAATGACTTAAGGTAGAAATTCAACAGTTGACGCTAAATAATCCGGACCTCTGCCTAGGGTGTCATACCTAGCATCAGCCAAGGCATACGAATACCCAGTTCGATGGGTCAGCGAGACTCCACGATCATCAGGCAATTTATGAATTGGTCAATAATGTGTTACAAGTCAGGCGTAAGAACGCCAGAGGTACGAGACCTGAAAGCTGTCAGATGTAAGCTTCCTTCAGAACTTGTGGTGACTGCGGATTTATATACCAGACGATGAAGTAGATTTTGCTCACACTTCGCGGATCAGATCGCGATAATGAAGCGATATTATCTATGGATTATTGACGCCGAATCATTACGATTTTAACAGGTTATCACCTGACGGCGCTCGTGGTTATGCTCGTGGGGATAAACACGATGTTTCACTCCCGTGCCATGTACGACTCGTGGCACCGGTAGTCGATGGGTTAGTCATAAGCCTACCTGGAGGACGAGGCAAGACAGGAGTTGGGTCTACCTCGGGTAGTTTGTGAATATGAGGATATTTTTCCAGATGAATCAGACGGATTACTCCACACACGTGAATGTAGACTTACGATCGAGTTACACCTCGTATACGGCCCATTTTGACTCAGATAGATGGTGTTTGGCTGAAATGCATGAACTCAAGGTCCGTATATTACGAATTATTAGACAAGGGCTCTATTGTGATCAAACACTTCCACCTTTGGGACTCGTTGTTTCTAAGAAAAAGGATGTATACCCTTCGACCGTAAAACAAGAACATCGATTAGCTGAACAGGTTAATATCAAGAACTCCGATCCTTACCGAGGATCGATGATCTGTTTCCGATCAGTCGAGAGGGCACAGGCCCAATTCCAAGATAGACTGCATCGGGTTATTATCACCGAGAGCCAGGAGGTCGATATCCCTAAGACAACGCTTTGTGGACGTGGGTACAAGCATTTCCCGTTCACAATGATGCCCTCTTGACGTTTAACGTGCAACGGTACATTTAAGGATCTCATGTATGTGGTGTTCCAGCCCCATCTGCATCACCAGGGTAAATCCGCCGATGACATCTTGATCTACTCCAGATCTGAGAAGGAGCATGAGGATCACTTCAGGACTGCCTCCGTGCCCCAGAACACAACAGATGCCAAGTCGAACGCTAGTTTCGGGCTTATCGAGGTGAGATTCTCTCGGGATATAAAGGTCGGCCTTCGGACCCGAGAAGGTCAAAGAAAGCATGAGTCGGGAGAGACCAAGTCGCCGATACGCTCGGGATTGGCAAGGTAATACACTGAGGCCCGCCGAGAATCCTTCCTGATTAGGGGCTGCGCCATGAGAAGCACCTCGAAGGAGGCCAAGTTTGAAGGAATGACTCGCGAGAGCGGCACCCAGATTCGGGGCGAGGCTTACTTCGCTCCTATTCGATAGTCCCGAAAAGGACATGTACACAAGCAGATCGCAACGCCTAAGGACGCAGACCGGCGTATTTCTGGCGCAGCCGGAGGGTCAGGAGCTTGGTTCTCATACCGAAGAACCACGATGTGGAATCGTCTCACACATGACAATGAGTCACGCCATAGTCTCTTACCTCAAGATTCGCGCCACTACCATATGGTAGAACAATTCGAGGTATTCCTCGCACCGCAAAGTCCGGCATATCTTACATAGCTGCATTCAACATGAGGCAAACGTGAGATGGACGGAGTATCCGGAGGATTATGACTTCACCGCATTACCATCCCGCAGAAGGCAAATGCCACGGGGCCGACGCTGGGCTTAATCTAAGTCACGAGAAAGATTAGCTAGTTGTAGCTTCCCTGGAGTGGCGATGTTCGAAGTCAGGATGACTATGCATGCTCGATCGTGCTTAGGTGTTTTGGGAGCTTACACTACACTTCCTTACTAAGGTGAGTGGGATTGAGCAACAAGGATGTGATACAAAGATATTTGGTCTATCTAGACCTTGTGCACAATAAAGAGACGTGACGCATAAGCAGCATGCACGCCGGGAGCAAGAATTCCTTCTAAGATAGCTGACGTTATACCCTTAGTCGCATATTTAAGAGCTGAGATCCTCGTGTGGAGTTCCATTGTTTCGATTTTCAGGCATTCAAAGGGTACGAAGATGTACCAAGATCTTCGCGCCAATATTAATGATGGATAAAGAAACATATCGGGATTTCGTTTCTTCGAAGGATGCCTCACGCTACACTGATAAATGAAAGCACTGAGGCTGCAGGCTACTCCAAATATCGGGAGGTAGCAGAGTGGAAGTGAGAACATATCAAGATAGATTTTGTGGACTACTTGTTACCTGAGCATCACGAAAGCGTGATGCTGTGTGATAGCGGGACCGACTCACCAAGCCTGCATATTTTCTCGCTACAGCGATGACCTTCACACTGAGGAATTCCGCAGGTTGTACATACGGTGAGATCGTCCGTTTACATATTTTGAGCGCCACCATCGTGATCGGGACTGTGATCCCGCATTTATGACTCACTTTGGAAAAAGTTTCCGCAGAACCATTGGAACACAAAGATGAGGAGCACCGCCATCCACGGCGACGGCCAACAAAGAGGACCATATAGGTTTTAGACATGTCACAGCATGTGTCCCTGATCTTGGCAAATGAAAGCATTTTCCTTGGTGTGAGTTCACTACAACAATGCTTACTAAGCGAAAGATACAAATGACACCATATGAGCTTATACGAGGCTGCGTCAATCTCCTATTTGTCGGATCTAAGGTGGGCAGGAAATCCACCAATGGGTCCTAATTGATTAGAGACACCTCCTGGAAGCGTGTGGGACTTGATACTTTGTTTACATCTCACGGCCGTAGCTGGGCGTAAGAGCTTACGCCGACAGGCGATGACTCTAGAGTTTGAGGAGGATCATGTTTCTTAAAGATGACGGCAGAGATGGCCGCCCGATACAGAAAGATATCGAGGTTTGACCTGACCCTTCGAGATACCTGCTAAGAGTGGGCACAACAGGTATCGGATGGCATTACCGCCAAGTTTATGGAGTGTACATGAGGTATTCCATGTTTCCATGATTCGGAATTACACTCCAGATCCAACTCATGTAATGGATTGGGGCAAGCTTATTATTGATACGGATGAGACCTTCGAGGAGGGACCGTTGTGTATCATGGATAAACGAGACTAGGTTTTGCGGCATGAAATTGTGAGACTGGTGAAGGTGTTGTGGTAGTACCGAGGAGTGGAGGAGACAATAGAGGAATGCGAGGACACGATGCGTGCTGCTTATCCCTTCTTATTTGAGGATGAAGGTACGTTGTTTAGTCATTTGATAATAAAATGACTGTAGCATATGCATGTGATTGTATGTATATGTGCGTGAAAATTTCAGGAACGAAATTCTTTTAAGGGGGGAAGAATGTGAAAACTTGGGTAAATTTTGAAATCTTTCGTAAAATGATCAATTACCGTTATGGTATAGGTTGCAAACCTGAAAATCTCTCTAGATCTCGGATGATGAAACAGATCACACTGTTGAGTTTGTCTCGTGAAATATAATTGCCTAGACAAATTTAGTCGAATTCTGAGACGGTCAGAATTTCACGTATTTCGAGGAACAGACAAACTCCATGGGGACACGTGGTGTGAGAATATGTGCCATGTGGCACAAGCCATGAGGACACTTGGTACATGAAGACCAAGTGTCATGGTATAAACATGCATGAGAGGTGGTGTGGTATGAGAGACACATGGCATAACATGTTCCATGTGTCAAGTTGATGGAATGAGAGTCACCACCTAACCCAAAATCAGTTTGGTGTGAAACAAAGAAAGGGAAATAAAAAGGAAAGAAGGAAAGAAAGGGAAAAAAAAAAGTGGAAAGGAAGATCCAGCGTCTAGCGGGTCTTTGGCGTTTGAACGGTGAAAGTTCAGTGGACCAAGGAGTGAGTTCGTCTATGCTCTAAGAGGTAAGGGGTTTTATAACTGCAATGGTTCCTTTTAAGCTCGAGGCCATCGATGGCCATATAGTTAGTCCCGACAGGGTTGAGTTTTGGGATAGTTTAGGGCAGTCTTCGGACTATACATGACTGATTTGAGTGTCGGTTATACCTTGGCCTTAGTTGGAGCAGTCGTGTGTCGATAATTGGGAATTTGAACTTTAAGACGCTTGTTTGTGTGTGTTATTCTTTGGTTTGAGTGACATGCTGGATTGTGTTTTTGAATCATGTTGATTTATTTGTATTATGATATATTGACATGAGTTTTGTGATGGATGTGGATTATATGCAATAAATATAATTATCCATGATACTTGACATGAAGTATGATTAGAATTTGTTCCATGTAGCACTCATTTATACAAGGATTGCTTTGAATAATATTGCACACCCATGCGAAATCGGTAGCTTCAACTTTGGATGACTATAACTTTCTCGTCCGAACTCCGATTTGTATGTTCTTAGACTTTATGAAAAGCTCTTTGAGTCTAGAATATAACCATATTCTAGTGAATGGCATTTGGTGCTCACATATTTAGGCGTTCATAATCTTTTCAAAGAGCTGTATTGGACAGTTTATGACTGTTTTGTGGCCGGTTCATGGCCTCTGTGTGTGGTCTGTTTGTGGATAGTTTCTAGACAGTATTGAGGCCGGGTTGTGTCTGATTTTGTGGCCTATTTTTTTTATAGCATGTGTATGGATTGTTGGTTGTGCTGACATGTTGGATTGTGTGTTGATTTATGTTGATATTTGCGTGTTTAGATATATTGACATGGATGGATGTAAATTATATGCGGTCGATATAATTATCCATGATACTAAGTATAAATTATGGTATGTAAATGTCTCATATAACATTCATTATGCATGTGACATGATATAACTTGCAATGGCATAATTGCATTACATATGCACGGGGACATTGCATGTGAAACCCCGAGAAAATCGAATTTTCTGAAAAATGGCAAAATGGTAATTTCGGTCAAAATCCGGAATTTTTCTAGATATCGGATAATGATGGAACTGCCGGATTGGAATCATCTCATGAAATCTGGCTACCACGTCAAATTTACGTGAATTAGGAACGGTCGAGATTTACCGTTTTAGACGGCGTAAATGCGGGGCCAACAAATATTTTGGTGGCTCACGATTATTGCCACGTGTCGGAGTGCGATTCAGTCAACTTGAGCTCAAGTGTGGGCCCGTGGACACATGGCATGATACTCTTGGAAGAATCAAATGGGTGGTGGATTAAGTGGATAAGAAATACAGAGACGATTAGAACTTGACATGTGTGGCAAGGGGAACAAAGGAGGGCTTTCTTCTCCGTTTCTTGGATCAGTAGTAGGTGAGAGAGGTGAGCAGGTTTTTGAAAATGGAGGGTTTTTAGAGAGAGAAAGTGCAACTTCTCTCTAGATTTCCTAGCTTTCGGACTGTCGGTTCGCATCGGGCCAAGAAGCAAAGTTGTTCTAAGCGGCAAGGGCTACGTGTGGGCACTAGTTTTGTAAAGTTTCGACAACTCCAAGAGGTAGGGGTTTTCTCCTACTTGCTTTAATCCCTTTTAAGTGTTTTGTTAATGGTTTAGTTGATTTGAGGCTGTGAGTGGCCGTTTGATCGGTCCCAGGCTTCGGGGCCAAGATTGTTGGAATATTTTGAACAGTTTGGACAATTTAGGGGCCGTCTTGGGTGGTTGTGTGATAATTTATGCAATAAATTATGGTTTGAGTGTTTTTGGGCCGGAAATGGCCATGGATTTCGGTTCACAAAGTGGAAACCGATGCTTAGTGAGTAAATTTGCCTGGAGCGACCTTTGCTACGTTGGAGGCTGCCAGCTTGACCTCGGTTTTGCTTGGTTGGAATGAGAAATTGGTCCATGTGTTCAAACAAAATATTGCTCGATTTGGACTTGGTGTGTGAAAAAAAGAAATTGTTAATGCATATAATTAAATGTATTAACTGCTGATGATGAATTATATAAAAATATAATTGTGTAAGCCATTGAAATAAATTGTGATTAGCCCATGTGAGCTAATTTTGATGTTATTGATAAGAATAAATAACATGTGATTAGTATGTGAATTGAATGACATAATGCATGTGAGTAAATTTATGTTAGTACATACATGATTTATATATTAACATGAATTGTTTGGAAATGGCATAGTATTTTCATATGCAAGGCAACCTAGAAATTAGGTGAGTGCATGGCATGAAAGAAATAAAAAAAATGAAGAGTGGTTGTGAAAGGAATTTGAGGGAAGATTTTCGGAAAAATTGCCTTGGAGAGTGGTCAAGCAGTTCATCTCGGAGGCGACCCATGGCTTGTTTTGAGGCAGAGTCCGACAATTGCCTCGGAGGGTAGTCACAATATATTCTTGAAACTCCGGTATGATGTTTTCGAGAACAAAGGAGTTTTGTTTGAAAATGATGTTTTATCACATTTGGCTTAGGCATGCGTGGGTCGGTGAGGGCTCGAGAAATGGGAAAGGGTGAGTTAAATTCTCATCCATATCAACGTGAGCAGTAGTAGGATCATGTATTTGCTTGAATTTTTTATGTTGAATCATTGTGCACTTGGGTGGGAGTAACCCATGGAGATTATCACTATTGGGCATTGCTCACCTGTGAGAGATATGTTGAATCTGAGTGTTCGGAAGGCGGCATGTGAGATCGCTTATGAGAAGAAAGCCGGATTATGGCTGATGTTTTGCTCATATTTATATGCTTGAATGTAATTTTAATATTTGTTTGTATTAAGAGTGATGTATCAACTCTTGAACTATGGTAATATAGTTGATGTATTTTTGACGAGTATGATGTGTAGGCCCAAGTGGCCATTTTTACTCATGTATGAGTCTCATGACATGAGATGAAGGTATTCCGCGAGTTGACGGGTTGTCAACGAGACACCTCGGGATCGGGGCGTCACATCGCATTAAATGGGTGTGAGTGCATGGTTGGTAAATCGACATTGCATTTGGTGTTTGATTGGGTGGGCTCGGTAAAATGGGATAACATCCAACATAGTTGCACAGTTGATTGAAATGGTAAAGAAAATATGTCTTAGGAATTATCGTGAAGTTAGGATAGATCCCCTCGGGTGAAGACTGTAATTATGGTCGGACATAGTCCCCGGCGGTGAAAGGCGAGTAAAGTGTCGAGGTTGCATGGGCTTTGCGGTGAGACACCAAAAATCCGCTACCCACACAAAGGCGTATGATTTTGAATATAAAATGATCATTGTGATATATTATCCAAAAAGCTTTTAGTTTATAAACAAATGAAATTTGTTTTGAAAATGATCATTGGATGTCATTCAGAATGACGGTTTATCACACATGGGCTGAGACATTGTGTGAGGGAGTCTGTGAGAACTCGGACGCATGGTACATGATAATTCGAATCTCATTTCATGGTACGACATGTAGGATTAGTATAGAATTGGCGTGTTGCTGGGAGTGTTGTGAAATGTTGACTGAACATTGCAAGTGTATTTAAGTGGGGAGTAACCCTAGTAGGAGGTATTCTCTACTGGGTTCGCCGCTTCATGGAACAGCCTTTCCAGTACGGGGTCGGCTTGTCGGTGGAATGGCCGCTGAGCTGGCCGTGGCTTGTGAAGAAAAGGGTGACATGTGGCCTTGATCAACTTTTGGAAAATGTGCTTGGGACAAACTAGTTATAGCAAGTATTTTGTATAAAAAAATTGTAATTAAATTCTTTTGGACTATTGCCAATACAGTTGGGTCTCTAATTATGGTAAGAGGGTCATGATTGGACTTTTACGGATTGTATTTAAGTGCATCAGTATCATATTTTTAATTTAAATATGAATGAATGGGTGCCGGTGATGGGACGTATAGAGGTGGTGCCGAGTAACTCGGCCTCCACGAGTAATTGGTATCGGTCCAGGACCAAGACTTAGGTGCAAAATAACCTAAGGTAGAAATTCCGCAGGTTTATGGCTAGTCAACGAGGACCCCGGGTTTTGGGGTGTCACATTATATAAGGTGTAAATATTTGTTATATTCTCTTATTACTTATGAATATTTTTACTATTTTATATTATTGTTTTAACATTAACACTTTATTTTGTATTTTTTCATAAAATCCTTTCACCTTTTCAAAAAATTTAAAATTTAAAAATCATCAATTAATTTACAATATTTTAAATCAAAAATTAATTTGATAAGGAAAACAAATAAAATAATATTTCATTTAAAAAGTTAATAATATAATATAGAATCTTCTCATTATCTACTTAATATTTGTAATATCTTAATAATATCTCTTTAACATTATAATATCTTAATAATTTATTAAATATAATATTTTTAATTTAATAGTTATTGAATCTATTTAAGTTATTATAAGTGTATAAATTAAAATAAAAACTCATTAATTCTAAGAATAATATTTAAATTATACATTTAATTTAGTAATTATAAAACATTATCCATTTGATTTTAATATTTTTGTTCATTTAATATAAAATTAATTTTAATATTTAAAATTTTAATCTTAATTTACAAATTTATTAATAATATTAAATTAATGTAAATGTTAAAATTTAATATATATATATATATATATAATTTTAATTGAATTGATATTTTTTGTAAAATATCCGCGATATTCTGGAAATATATTCGTAAAATCCAATTATCGATATATCCTTGTTTACCGATATTTTAATCTTTGGGGTTAGGAAATTACATTGATAACAATAACATGTTATAAAAGTATTATAAAATATAAACTAAGTTGAATATGTTTCTTGCTTGCATATGAGGGAAATAAATAATAAGAGAGAATTAAAAGGAGAGATAGAGAATGAGAGGGAGAGAGATGACTTTTTCCTTGGATGATCAAATACAAAGAGAAGATGAGCCTTTTATAGACTTCCTTGATCACCTAATACATGAACTATATAAATAAGGTACATGAAGGAAGTTTGTGAGCTCATAATGACCATAACAATATTCAATGAAGTGTTTATGGATGGAAGAATGTCAAGAACTTTAAGGTCATATATGAATGTGGTCATTCACCATATTACATAAAGACTCTTCATTTACAACAAGGAAAGGTTGTTTTTCTTTATAATTATAATAATTTTTTAAATTATTATACTAATAATTATTATTATTTTATTTGAATTTGAATTTTAAAATTAAAAAAGAAAAAGTTTACCCATTTGAATTTCAAACAAAACGACTCCTTTCTTTGTTTAAAAATATGTTTTTTAGAAAAGAGACACTGAAAAACTGAAAAAGAAAAGACATAGAAAAAAACAGTGAGATAATTGTTCTCTAACAATTGTGTGAATTTTTTTAAAACACCCGAAAGAATATCTACTTGTTCATGTTCATTATCAGAGAACAATGAGAAAGACCTATTGTATTTAAGAAGATTTGCACTTCAAGATTCTTGTGGAATTCAAATCATCAGGAACACTCAAACAAAGGTACACATTCGGAATGTATGTAGTTTATTCTATTTCATTAAATTGATATTAATATTTGAGATATATATATATATATATATATATATATATATATATATATATATATATATATATATATATATATATATATATATATATATATTTAAATCATTCAAAATATGTTTTCTTTTGATCCTTATGGTTTCCGCATGTTTTTTCTGAAATCTGGTTTCAAAACCAACAATTGGTATCATACCTTGAATAGTACTTAATGTCAATTTAATGAGATGTTTTTTAATATTCTGTTCATGATGATGAACTTTATATGTTCATGGTGATGAATGTGTGTGCCAATGGGTTGGCCGTGATTTCTTTTGGTTCCATGGATTTAATAAATTATATATATGTATGCTTTTTTTAGATCCTTGTAAATAGGAATCAAATTGTTTCTTTAGATTCCTTATAATTAGGGTTCTTTTGTATAATCTGTTCGTTTGAAGGAAGAAGTTTCATATGTTTATTTTTATTGACAAGAAAGACAAATAATTGATTTTAAGAAATTCAATCCAAAAGATTTGGGATTTTCTTTTTGTTGAATTTGAGAAATTCGATAAAAAAAAGGAAGACCGAAGAATTGGAATTCAATTCCGAGAAAATGTAGATGTCTTGGAGAAGATAAAGTTGCAGAGAAGAAAATACAGTTTTTTTTTTTTTATATTTATTCAAGGGTTGTGTAATATTTATTCTTATAACCTTTTTAGACAAAATTTTTTGGTACCGATTCTATTCATATATTTGACATGTTATTTTTATTAGAATAGTGCATTCCTATCCGTGTATGACACGCATTTATGTATTTTTATATTAACTTTCTAAAATTGTTTTAGTTAATTAATAAAATGCACCTTGTAATAAATTTAATAAGATTAAATTTGAAAATTAATAGGTCGATTGTGAATTTTGTTTATTTGATTATTATATTTTATAATGTCATAATTGATTTAACCTATAATTTTAAATTGTTTAAAACTATAAGATCTTATTAATTTAAAATGTTTAAATTATCTAATATTTATGAAACAAATGTTGTTTCATAAATTAAATACACCTCTGCTCAAAATAACGAGAGGAAGTGGGTAATATCACAATTTTAACCTTTGGTCTTCATCATTAATACAACATCGTAAGTTTTTAGTAGCGTTTAGAGATGTTTTGATTTCCTCCTCTCAACAGAAAATGTACTTATTTCAATAAGAAGGTTGTTTTCTATGAAATAGGATTTTTGAAATGTATTTTAGAATTGACCTATCTTCCGATGACAATTTCTAAATTAATTCTTGAAAATTTGATATAGTGGGTTACACTCATAAAGAAATAATTAAATTAGTTAATTATTTTCTTGATCAAATGAAAGGAAATTAGTAAGTGTTAGAAATATGATATATTTTAATAATATTTATTAATTGGGAAAGTCTCATTTTAATTAGCAATTATTTGACCTACCATAGATCCCAAATTTGAGTCCCAAATTTGAGCTAGGTTTAGTTTTATCATTTTATTTTATTTTTATTATCTTATTTTATTATTTTACCTTACTTTATTTTCTTGATTTGAGTTTATTTTGGAAAGAAAAACAAAAAGAAAAGGAGAAGATTGTTTTTGGAGGAGAGAAAGACGATCAAAGGGAGGAGTAAAAAAGTCTAGAATCCGAGTCTTTCATGGAGTTTTTACCGAGTGCATATTTTAAAGTTGAAGATTCATGCGTCCAAATTTAAGTTGGTTGGGTTAGTTGTCTTTTATATTATGGTTTCCAGTTCTTTTTGTTTTTTATTTTAGAATTGTATTAGTATTATTATTATTATTATTATTATTATTATTATTTTATTACTCAACTGATGATATGTGGTTTTTCTTGTAGCGTGTAGGAATTCATTCATGCGGATATTTAATGACTCTCGATGTAGTAATTAGTGGCATGAGGAGATGTGATGTAGCTTGTGTTTTAAATATTTAATGATCTTAGGGTGGGTATCATTTTTTTTAGATGGGTTTCATAACGCGTTCAAGAGTTTTTGTATTCTCTAGGGAATCATACATAATAGAGGTTCATATATTTTATTATTATTTTTGCTGTATTATCTAATGTTTAAGCCCATTTCCTTAGGACCAATTCCTTAGGCACTTCTTTAGGCTTGGCTCATCAAATACAACCCATCTGCCTCAAGTCTAATTCATTAGGTTCAACTCATCTATCTTTAAGTCTATCCTATTAAGTTCAATCTATCTAGTATTGGTCCAGTCTATTAGACCCAATCCACTCACCCTAGATCTAACCTAACCCATGTGACGCCCCAAAACTCGAGGGTCCGTTGACAACTCATCAACTCGTGGAAGACTCGTGAATATTGGGTAACCCGACACCACATCATCGTGTCCCCTTTTTCGGGATCCATGATTTAACGAAAATCGGACAGTCTCCTTTGTACGGAGAATTCTACCCAAAATACAAACATCTGGCACTGGCAACGCAGTGATATAATAAAATAGCGCTTCACGGTTCACAGTGTAATTGAAAGTGACTGTCGGGGCCCCACTCATCTACACTCTGAAATACATGACTAATTCTGCAGTCGGCAGAGTTTAATGCAACTTTACAAATATTATAAATTAGAACAAGGTTATTCAAAAGTATTTTTACAATTCTTTTCTATGAAATACAAGCTAAAACTAGTTTGTTCCAAACAATTTACAAAAATGAATTACAAGCCACAACCGGCTTTCTTCATAGCTGAAGCAGAGTGAGCGTTGTCCTTCTATCTTTCATGCGAAAGGGGTCGACAGGGTGAGCAATTCCCAGTAGGATAAACTTCTACAGGAGCTACTCTCCACCTAAGTGCACATCGTCTGTGTTGCTGTCCGAACATTCCAAGTAAAATGAAGTCTCTACTTTGGAATGCTACATGCCGTAATTAGTGTCACTCACCATGCCTTTAACACGAGTCCTCACCGACTCCCTCACACATGCTTATGACAAGTGTAAAAGCTTGTCATTGGTGTTTCACCCAATGATCCTTTATCCAAAACAAAAGCTTTTTTTTTTTTTAAACTCATTGGACATCCTCCGATAAACCGCTTTCTTCAAATCCATTGGACAATCTTTGATAAACAACTTTAACAGTCTTCGTTAAACAACTTTATTCAAAAGCATTGGACAATATTCGATAAACAGCTTTATTCAAAAGCATTGGACAATCTCTGATAAATAGCTTTATTTAAAAGCATTAGACAGTCTCTATGATAAACCACTTTAATCAAAAGTATTGGATAGTCTCGATAGCCCGGCTTTATTCAAAGTATGATACACAATGAGACTCAGTTGGATGTAGTCAAAATCACAGAGCTCTGCACTCACTAAGAATGATGAATAATTATGACCATGTACACACACCCATTGTCACGATGTCCACTGTGCATACTTGATGCAATTATGCCATTAAATTACATGCAAATCTGCTTATATATGATGAATGTTATCTTGGGCATTTTAAACCCGTCATCATTTGGACAATCATATCAATTAACATACAGTTTCCAAATAAATCATTTTATGTTAACATATTATACACACATATATTGACATCTACAAGTCATCACCAATCAAGCGATGACACATTATACTCTAGAAGCAATTATGATGCCATGTCCACAAATAGCCTACAACCCGACCGTGTAATGACCTTGTTCATGCAAAGCATCCTTAGTAAAAACTAATTAGAAAGCGATTTGATTTAGCGCCAATTTCGCACTGGTTGTAACGCGAGGAAATATGCCTAGTGGGTTTTTTTAGACATGTTTAAGGGTATAATATAAGTTAAGTGTGTCTTATTCCGGAAATTAAGAGACTAATATGAAAAGCGATAAGCCCGGAATTAGTATGAGAAAAATTAAAAGGTCGAATTGTAAAGAAGGATCCGATAATTCGTAAAGTTAAAGTTGATAGGCTAAATTAGAATATAGGATGAGGTGATGCAAATAGAAGAGAATGGAAGGGCTAAATAAGAAAAAATAGGAATAAGCCAAAATGAAGCTTAGCGTGGCCTTAAGGAAGTGGATAAGATGAGACCAAATTGGTCTCTTAAGAAGATATTTTTTTCTCACTTTGAAAAGGGGAGTTAGGGCTTCCACGTAAGAGAAGAGAAGAGAAGAGAAGAGAAGAAGAAAGAAGAAAGAAGTGTTTGCAAGAGATATAAGGTATGGAAATTATGAATTTTGTATGGAATCTAACATTTAGTATGGATTATTTGGATTTTCTTGTATGGATACATGTTTGTGGGTTGTGGGTTGTAAGAAACCTAACCCTAGAATGAATTCTTGTATGGAATCAAGAGTATGGAATCCTCCCTTTGAGGTTGGATTCAAGGTTTAATTGCAAAGTAATGGAGTTTGGGTTAGAACAAACCCTAACTAATCCTTATGTTTGGTTTGTGTATGGGTTATGACCCATATTAGAGTTGTTTTGGGAGTAATTCATGAAAGGTTTTTGAAGAAAGATATGTGTTGAAAGATGATTTGAGTAGAATAGAAGTTACAAGATGAATATGGAGTGGTTTTGATGTGTATATTGATTATTGAGTTGATTTGGGTAGCAAAATATGGAAAAATGGGAGAAAAACCACCTTTTTGGGAGAGATTCGGTGGTACCGGTACCCAGGCAGTGAATGCTGAGTGTAAGTCATTCTCGTCAGCTGAGTGCAGTGCCGTCTGGGGTACTTGATGCTCTATTTTGGACCAGTGTTCGTATTTTGGCCATAACTTGGTCATTTCTTATCTAATTTGAGTGATTCAAGTGGCTGGTTAAAATAGACTTCAAGGAGAACAAAACACCCTGAAATAGGTACCTTCAAATTCTGACCCTATTTGGCCCAAAAATTCACTCAAAGTGGGGCTATGTTTAAGCTAATTTATGCTTTAGTTTTGATCATAGAGTAGTCCGGGTTGTTTAGGACATAACTTGAGTTTCGGTGCTCCGATTTGAGTGATTCCAGTTGGAGAAGAATCCTTAGCACCTTAGCTTCAAAGGAGTACAAAGAACCAGTGTTAGATATGAAGTTAAGACCCCTGAAAATTGGTATTTCAAACTGTCCCTAGTGTAAAATGGGCAAAATGACTAGTTTGGCATGGAATGCCATAACTTGAGTTTGGATGATTCAATTGGAATGATTCCAATTTCCAAGTGAAGTAGATTCATAGAGGAACAAGAATACATGAATGATGTGTGAATGCATAGGTGTCATACTGTACAAGTATATGAAAGGCCATATCACGACAAACATGAAGTAGAAAATCGCCAGGAGAGTACAATATGTATACATGTGTTCATGAAACATGAATATGATATGAAATATGAAAACAAACTGAAACATGAACATAAACATGAAAGGCAATATGTCATGAACACAAAATGTGGTTAAGTTATATATGATTATTATCACATATAATCCAGAAAAAGATAACGAATGATATGAAATACATGAACGAATGAGTGCACGTTCTGATCGGTGCTTTGGCACTCCTGCTAGTGCTACGACACTTCTGTTACGTGGGCAGGCACGTTCTGATATGTTCCATGCGAAATCACATTGCTACTGAATGACAAACAGGACAGGATTCAACAACTGAATCTGTCGTGAATGTCGACTTCTATAGTAATATGTGAGATTGCAATATTGAATGTGAGATCACATTGCTACTGAATGACAAACAGGACAGGATTCAACAACTGAATCTGTCGTGAATGTTGACTTCTATAGTAATATGTGAGATTGCAATATTGAATGTGAGATCACATTGCTACTGAATGAAAAACAGGACAGGATTCAACAACTGAATATGTCGTGAATGTCGACTTCTATAGCCATATGTGAAATCACAAACTGAAACACGAAAAAAGAAAGAAAATGATTCGAGAAGAGTATTTGAACAAGTATAAGATCCGTAATACAAGTATAAGATCCGTAATACAAGAATAAGCTCCAAAATACAAGTATAAGATCCGTAAGACACATATAAGATCCGTAATACAAGTATAAGATCCGAAATACAAGAATAAGCTCATAACCTGATATAAGATCAAGTAAGACAAGTATATGCTCCGTAATACAAGTGCAAGATCGAAGAAGACAAGAATAAGTTCCGTATGCAAAGTATAAGATCCGAGAAATACAAGAATAAGCTACGTATTGAAAGTATAAGATCCGTCACGACAAGTAGTAATAACAAAGTAAAAGCAGTATAAGATCCGAAATACAAGAATAAGCTCAGTAATACAAGTATAAGTTTCGTAAGACCAGGATATGCTCCGTAGTACAAGTATAAGATACAAAGTACCAGTATAAGTTTTGTAGTACGTACGGGTACCTCGATGGAGTCGCTTCCGTACCTTCTACGAGAGATCTGAATAATTATAAGTCAGAAAAGTGTCGGTATAACTCAGATATATATGTCCTTTGGGAGATCTGGATACATATACGAGGAATATGAATAAGTATGTTTCCTACGGGAGATAAGTATAAGTATGTGTCCTACGGGAGATAAGTATAAATATGTGTCCTACGGGAGATCGGAATAAGAATAAGTCTGCCATAAATGTAAGTTCTAAGTAAGTATAAGATTGCTATAAGTATAAGTTCAGTACCGTATATGAGAGATCTGAACAGGCATAAGTTGGTTACAAGGATAATTATGTATGTAAATGTGTTATATGAATTCATGAAGATTAAAGTATCTTCATTCTTGTTATATGTTTATTATGATTCGATATAAATGCATGTGTGCAGTATAAGTTATAAGATACGTTTCCAGCTAGCGTAAAGCAGCACGGGTTTTTAATCAGTGTAGGTACAAAAGGAGGACATCTGCGATCTTCGCATCTGGTTGGGCCAGCCTTAGTAGGGGTTCATCCACAGTGGGTTTAGCCGCTCCCGATTTGTAAATATAAAGTACGATTTTGTATATGTAAATGGGACTCGAGTATATGTGTATAGATATTGATGGACACCGCTCAGGGTGTGGTCTTTTGTATATGTAAATGATTTTGTTATTACAAAAATTGTTTGTATACCACAGTACAAGTTCGGCTACGAGAGAAAAAAAAAAAACGGGTAAGAGTCCTAGTATATAGTCTCATGCCCGGGCGGTTGGATCACTCGATCGGGTCGGACGGAGATCGGGGTGTGACACAAGTATATCACTCAATTCAAGCAATGATATACTACAATCATATACTAATTGTGGCATAGAGATGCCCACACACAGGGGCCATGAACCGGCCATAAAATAGTCGACAAAATCAGTCAGAGACTATCCAACACAACTCTTTGAAAAGAGCATAAAAAAACCTAAATCTGTGAGTACCAAATGCCATTCACTGGTATATGGTTAGATTTTAGACTCAAAGAGTTTTCCATCGACTCAAAAACGTGAATGAGTTCGGACGTAGAAGTTATAAATTTGTTCGGATTCGACACCTTTGATTTGTATGGGGGTTCTTGGCTGCGAGAGTGATTTATGACCCATGCGAATTTTTGCACCCGTTAAGATTTTGTAGGGTTCTTGAAATTGGGATCTCGCTAGCCTTGTGAATTTTCGGGGTGCCTTTGCGTCCTAATATGCTATGAGGCCGATCCAGTTCCGGCTACCCTCTGATCCTTGTTCACACTTATTTGTAAAAACCTCAGTACACGGACCCATATCGGGAACCAAAAGCGGACAGAAAGCAGGTCTTTTGATTGTCAACAACACAATCTAAACTGCCTTTGAACCAGCCCTATGGTTAGGGCTGAACCCAATGGCCATTGAATGACCATTAAGCATGAAATAACTTTGTGGTCGCGACAATAGTCTTCTTTTTAGCACAACTCCTTCATGTCTCGCTCGAATTGCTTGCTTCTTGTCTTGTTTTCTTCGTTTTTTCAAAATACAAACCTATAGGGAGTTAGACATGAGAATAACTAAAAGGAGTGCTTGGTTAGCATAAAAACTATGATTTATGCTATATTTTGCACTAAATAATGTTAACCTAAAGCACACCTAACAAATACCCCCAAACTTAATATTTTGCTTGTCCTCGACCAAAGCAATAACATACTTTCCTCATTCAAAACTAACAAAAATGTTGAGCATCAAATTGGGATAATATATGATAATTTGTCTCAAAGATCTAACCTTCATACAACATAAAGAAAACTTCAAGACGATGGTTTTGAAAAATAATATAATAACCATAAGTTAAACAATCTAAACTAAAGTTCTCAAGTGTGTGTGTGAAGTCCTCCCTTCTAGCCAAATGCAATTCGGATGGAATTAGCTGAGGTTGAGTGGAATATGATCTCTCACATGGTGAGTGTATAAGACTTCATAGGCTTGTTGGGCATATCACTCTCCATTAATGTAGGCTATACACAACTCTTAGGATCAATTAGGTCTTTATATAACTTGTAGTGTATCGCTTAGGTAAGGGTAGTTAAATAGGTTATTTAGGATCAAGTTTACCCAAAACATACACATTTTCCTTTTCTTTTTCTTCACTTATATGTTCATCCTTTAGCATATTGCCTTCTTTTTCAATTGAACCTCTTAAGCTTCCCCCTAAACTTAGCTTATTGCAATTTTTTTATCACATAGCTCCCCCAAACATGCATGATTTTCACCATCTTCACAAGAACACCAAGAGCTTTATTTTTCTAGATTACAAGGCATGGTGTAGTGCAATGTTCAACCCCTTTAAGCTTTCTACCTATCCCATGTAGCAAGCTTTAGGTTAGTAACTCCTAGACTAGTTGGCCTTAGGGTATTAGGTGTAGAACACCCCTAAGAACTTACTTGCTCAAGGTAGGAAGGCTACAAGACCAAAATTACTCCTTGATTTATTCTTTCTTTTTCTTTCTTTTTCCTTCTTTTTCTTTTTCTTTTCTTTCTTTTTCTACCCCAAACCTCTTTTGATTTCCATTCAAAGCTACCCACTTCAACCAAACTCTCAATTCACACTACATGTATTCATAAGATATAACATTGAAACTTACATGTTAGAATTAAATGGAGACTTTTGACTGAAGGGCATTCAACACAAAGGTTTAAAGGGCTAATTCTTGGCTTTTCTTGAAAGAAAATGGCTAATATGACTCAAATTTGGTGACTATGGATATATGCACAAAAAGGTTAGCTAGAAAGGCTCATCCGGTCCAAGGATGGCCTAAATCATTTCCTAATTGTCGTGTTGCCTAGGATTTCGCCTCAAGTGATAATTGAACAAGTTCTAGAGTCTTTAGAGATCAATTAGAATGATATTCACCTAATTCTTCTCTAAACCAAGAAAAATTGATTATCAAGGGTACATGACTTGTGCTCAAATTGATAAGAACTTCAACCTAAATATTCAACTATAAAGTCAAACCATTATGCTTTAAGTTCAAATATCTCTTATTTTCTTCATGTAAAAGAAGATTCAATCATTATTTATCATAGGCCTCACAATTATCTCAAAACAAACTCAACCAAAAATAAAAACATCCTAAAAATGAAAAAAATAACCTAAAAACTGAAAACACATAGAAGTAACTAAAACATATAAGCATATAAAGGAACAAACTAAAGATAGGATAATTGAAGCTGTTGGAAAATTTAAAAACAAAGGGAAACCCACCCCCTCCCCCACCCAATACCTCAAAACTTAAAAAATGCATTTTCTTCAATGTATGAGATATGAAAGTAAGAACAGAGGACTCCCCTAGATGATCAAGTGTGACCATCGGGCTCGGGTCTAGTCGGTCTTGACGAAACTCCCTCAATAAGATTCAGTTTCAGTGCTCTGAAAAGAAAAAACCAGATAAACACTTAAAATAATATCAACATGGAACAAATACTACAAATAACTATAACAAAAACAATTAAGGAAGTAAATGGATGAAAATCCTTATTTTCCTTTGCTTGGGTTGCCTCCCGAGAAGCTGGTATGTTTTTAAAGTCCAACTAGACTCATTGTGGAAGTCTGAGGGCTTTGCCTTGGCCCTTCATCCATCATGGCCAATGCTCTCTCTTCATCCTCATCGCTCGTGAGGATGAGCTCCTCCACCTTCAGAATAGGCGATGTAAGCTCAAATGCCAACTCTTTGGTGGGGAAAGAGTTGGTCTTCAATTTATATCCTTAAAGAGTTTCCTCTTGAAGGATCTTTAGTGCTTTGGTGGAGGTTGGACTTCACTTTTTCCTTACCAACGAGTAAGGTCATCTCCCTATGTTCTACATCAATCCATGCTTGACTTATGGCATTGGAAGGTATTCTTATCGATGGGGCTTGTTGGTCCTCTTCCATGCCCAAAGTCACAAAGTCTATTAGGCAATTGACCTTGTCAATCCCAACCAAAACATTTTCAATTGTGGTCCGCGAATGGTGCACTTCAACTTGCCTCTTTTCCACAAATATCTCTTCCTCATTAGCAAGTTCATTCTTTTTCTCCTCCACCAATGTCGGTTCTTGGATTTCCTCCTCAACTCTCAAAGGCACAAAGTTACATTCTCTTTTGTCCTCATCCTTTATGGCACTTGGAGGTGTCCTAGAATATTGCTCCTCCTAATCAAACATTTGCCTAATTGGATTTTCTAAGTTTGTCATAGGAGCTTCTTCACTGGTGACTTGATCTTTCATTTTAGCTTCCCACGCGGCTTTTTCCTTCTTTATCTAATTCAATAAGTCATAAAATCGCTTTTCATCATAAGGCTGCTGGGTTTGTTCTTGATAATTGTAACTTGAGCCTGCTTGACTTTGAAAATTTTGGCTTCTATAGGGGAAATCCTCATATGTCCTCTAACCTGAATGATAGTAGCTCGGCAAAATGTGTTGGGGTTGAAAGTAATGACTTATATTGTAGTTGAAATAATTGGGTGCTCTTTGAGTTTGTTGGTCAATGAGGTTTATGAGAGCATCAATCTTTTTCTCAAGTGCAGATAGGCGCTCATCTATCGAGTTATTGTTCGTTTAATACGAAGCGCAAAAGAAAAATACAAAATAAAAAGAAAAAAAAATGAAATATACTAAATACAAATAAAATACAAAAGAAAATATATAAGAAAAGAAATATCCTCAAACAAAATAATAATAAAAAAAATGTTAGTTCTGAAATTAGCAAACTTCACTTTTGCTAGAATATTAATCAACCTCCAAAAACCGTTAAGTCCCCGGTAACGGCACCAAAAACTTGTTTGCTAACCCTAAGTGCATGGGTCGCACAAGTAATAAAGTGGTTTTCAATTATGAATCGGGATCGTTCCCACGAGGACTATAGGTTTTATGGTGGACTGAGTACCTTGGCTACTAGCTTAGTTCACTATTTGAGTGACTCAATCGTTTGAGAAAAAGTTAAAAAAACTAATAAAAACAAAACAAAACAAAAACAGTAATTGCTTTGTGAAAACTGGAGTAATTGAATAAAATCGTGGAAAAACTACTTATAGAGGACTTAGGGTTGGTTTTTGTCATTGATGCACACAGAATTACGTCGTGGGCGAGATTGAATGGTCACGACCTGGTGACCAGGGACGTGGTACAAGGATCCCAATTTCGTGTTCCCCCTTGTATTTTCTCGTATTAGCTTCCTATTCACAATTACATCCTTCTAGGTTGCTAATACGATACTTTTCTAAGCCATTTTTCCTCGGGAGGTCTATTGGTCACAGTTACGTCTTTACAATAGAGCTACCCCGAGCTAAGCTTCAGTTGATCATAGTTACGTTCTTGCGATCCGCACTTAATGGGTTGATGTCCCTCTAATGAAATCCACCCGATTATAGAGTTTTCTAATTCCCTAGGTCTCTTTAACTAGGTTAATTAGACTCCCGATTAATTAATCTACACCTTAAGAGAATTAGAGCCAGATTTAGGGGCTTAGTTTCCACGTCACCAGGAATACCCTTGTAAAAGGATCGAAGATTCAATTCTCAGCACATATTAGTTAACCAAGAACTTAATCTTCCAAGGATCTAACACCAAACACAAAAAATCAAGTATAAAACAACCAAACAACTAAAGATTACACAAGCCCAATCATCAAATTTGATAACCAACCCTATAGAATGATTAGCCTAACATTTTAGCCATTAAAACCTACAAAATCCTATTGTTGACAAACACAAAGTTGTAGAAATTAAAGAATGAGAAGAGATAGAAATACAAAACAGGGTTAAATTTGTAAATGTCTTGAAATCCTAACTCCAAGCTAAAATCCTCACTCCACAAGGTTGTTTTTCCAGCAATATTTGATTACAAACCATATTATTCACAAAACAAAACCTAAATATAAGAAAAACTACAAATTTTAACCCTAGAAAGTGGAACAAAACTTCAAGAGAGAGAGAGGAAACCTAGAGGAGAGCCTCCTCTCTAAAATTTCGAACCCTAATTATGTGTGAAAAACGACCTTAAATAGGCCTAGAAAAATGGGCCAAAATGAGCCCAAAATGGAAAGAAAACTTGGTTAGAGCATCGCATGGTCGCTATCATAAGTGTTTACGGTCGCAACCTCATTGAAAGATGGCCTCCACCGATCCACGGCGAAATCTTCACGGTTGCGACCATGGTGACTTCTGGTCGTGACCTCAACGAGATGGAGTCCACGGTCTATATAGCATGGTCGACCTCATCAAAGTTGACTAGAATGGTTTTGTGGTTGAGCCCTTGTAGTGACTTTACACTCGCGACCTCGGGGAGTTCTTACGCCTGGTGGCCTTCTGACATGGTTGCAACCTTGGCTATTTGAGATTGCGCCTTTGAGCTTTTGCGGTCGTGATCATGAGTGTTTCAAGTTGCCACTGTAGTCTTCTTTTCAGCACAACTCCTTAATTTCTCTCCCGAATTTCTTGCTTCTTGTCTTGTTTTCTTCGTTTATGCAAAATACATAGCTATAGAGGGCTAGACATGAGAATAACTAAAAGGAATGTTTGGTTGTCATCAAAAGCATGATTTATGCTATACTTTGTACTTGCTAAATGTGCTAATCTAAAATACACTAACACACTATGATTTTGGCTAATTGATGCATCTTTTGAGAATCGGATCTTCGATCCTTTACTAGGGTATCTTTGGTGACTCTTGGATTATGCCACAAGAATTTTGTTATGATTCTCTTAAGGTGTGAGTCAATTAATCAGAATTCTAATTAACCTAGTTAAAGAAGTTTAGGGAATTAGAAATGTCTAGTACTAATTGGATTTCACTAGGAGGGGTCACCAAACACATTAAGTGAAGATTGTAAGGATAGTTACCAATCCGAGCTTAGTTCAGGTATCTCTATTGCAAGGACGTAACTGTGACCAATAGAGCTCCCAAGGAAAAATGCCTTTGAAAAGTATCGCCCTATCGACCTAGATGGACGTAATTATGAATTGGTGGATAGTGTGAGAAAATATAAGGGGGAACACGAAAGTGGGATCCTTGTACCGTATCCTCGAACGAATTCAAGTTATAATTCATTCAACCCGACCTTATCTAGATGAATCCTTATGCGTAATGAAGATAACCAACCTAGTTCCTCCTAAATCGTTTTCTTTTGATTTTATTCAATTACTCAAGTTTTCACAAATCATTTTGTTTTTGTATTGTTTTGTTTTTATTATTTTTATAATTTCCTTAAATCATTTAGATACTAAGATAGTGAACTAATATTGTAGCCAGGGTACTCAATCCCCCATAAAACCTACAATCCTCGTGGGAATGATCTCAGTTCATAATTGAAAACCACTTTATTAGTTGTGACTTGTGCACTTACAGGCTTAGGTTGCATTAATTTTTTATATATCATGAGCAACCTAGAGTTTTTAGCATTGTCGGGGGACCTAACAAGTCTTTGGCGATACGCAAACAACTTAACAGGTATTAGGCATTAAGTTCATCTCAGGCTTTTCTCTGAACGTCTCGTAATAGACAACCTAAACCCGAGGCATCTACATATTAAATTAACCACATTCTTCTGTCTCATGTAGCAAGTAGTGAAGTTAATGACTCCCAACCAGATGACTTAGGGCATTATTGATGAAAGTTAATAATAATTAACAAGATCTTTTAGATAGAGGTACCATGATACCTTATGGATGTTGAGACTCGATTCATATTACGGATATGTAATTATAAATATGTGGGCTTGTAGTGATTTCTTTGATGGAATTTAGCATATTCTCTTATTAACTATATTATATCATTTAATCACATAATAGGATGATTAGTTACTCAAGGATGACAGAGATAGTCATGAAAGACTGATAGCTTTCAACTTATTAGACCATGGATGAATACTTCATGGGGTAACTAAGTGATTGTGTTTAAAAATGTGCACTAAAGTGTGCAAAGAGTGCCTAACCGCGCAAGTATATGCTAGTCAAGTAATATAGTGTACTTAATGTATGGATATCGATCCACAAGGAAGATGTGGGATGCTAAGTACCAAAATTATAATATTTCTTCAATATTCAAACTAATGTTCAGGATGATTCATCGAATTAAAACTAACTTAAAGCAACTTTCTAAGTAATCTTTGAGTTTCGCAATTGGGAGTTATCAAATGGGTGTAAAAGCCTAGGGTGTTAGTCTTATTGTACAATCCTACTATGTAGTGCTAAAATTCCATTCTATTATCTTATGAAATTGTCTTTCAAGATGATTCTTATCTAAGGTAATTAAAGCCTTTCTCAAGGTCAAATAACCTACCTTTAACACTAGGTTTCTTGCTCCTTGGCTCAACCCCAAGTTTTAGAGATGCATTAGACTCAAAGAACCTCTAAGCCTCCTAATTATTGATAATTTCTATATTATGCAATTAATTAGGTTAACTCATCTATGTCTAATTCTTCATTTACTTCTTAGATCTCATAAAGAATCACTCACCATACTAAGATTGATCAGAAATTAGTACATAAATTTCACACAAGTATGAGTTAATGGAAGAACAATCATGAAAAGATAATAGAAATATGAAATTTAGCAACTAAACATATTCATGTCAGTACAACTAACACCTAGATCATGAATTCAAAACATAATATAGAGTTTGAACCATTACACAGGTTTAGATAACATCAAAGTAAATAGAAGAAAAAACTCTAATGGTCAAGAAGATAATGATCTTCAAGGGTCTTTGTTGACCAATTTTCCGACATAGCTACCCAAGACTAACTAAAGTCCCCAGCAACGACGCCAAACTTATTGACCAATTTTCAGACACCGCAACCAAAGACTAACTAAAGTCCCTGGAAACGGTGCTAAAAACTTGTTAAGACCAATTGATGTATATATGAAAATATGGCCAAGGGAGTTAATGTGGTAAATACTCAAAAAGTGATTTGAAACAAAAGTAAGTGTACTCAGCGGGAAATGAAAGAGTATTAGCAACACTCGGCCTTTCATAAGTCTGCAGGTCATACAAGTAATAAAGTGGACTCTAGAAGTTTGGGTATCGTACCCACGAGGATTGGAGGTTCTCTCTAATTGGAATTTGAGCACCCCGATTACAAGGGATTTTCCCTATTTAGGCGACCAAATAGGATGTGGAATAAAATCAATTTAACTGTTATAAAAACTGCTTTAAAACTAATCCTAAAATCTACCAAACAAACTACTTCATTCTAAAATGTATGAAGAGAGGAGGCACTAGGGATGGTGATAATCATTTGACAATCAATTTTCCTTTCCTTGAAAGCCATGACATTTGTGAGTTGAATCTTTTGGTTGTCCAAGAGCAATGTAGTATAACTTGGATTCCTCCACACACTATACATTTCACTAGTTAGAGATCATATTCCTTCCAGGATACATAGGTCTAATCAGTTACTTGTAGGATATAATCCTCTTTCTAAGAATTGAGTATTTTTCATTTCTAGTGTGCTACACCTTTTCTTGGGATGAGTACCTTGCCCCCATAAACAGGGATAATGTAAGCCTTCTCCAATGAGTGGTATCTCGTATCAATTCTAATAAAGTTATCTATCTCCTTGATTAGATATATGCTAACGGGATCGAGGTCATTCTATCAAATTGAGGTGAGACTATAAACATTAAAGCGTACATCATCTGTTATCCTCACCATGAGTAATTAGTGATCTATCAAAGTAATCTATTAGAGTTCATTAGTTCCATAATACTAGTCTAACATACCCTCAAGTTACAATTCTTTACTCTCAAGAATCTCCATATTTGTGTCACTCAGAGGGCCTCCTGGAAATCAAAGCAAAGATACATCTCTTTTCTAGGTATAAGCTACTAATATTATGAACAACTAATTATATGAACAATATTGATTATATAAATCCAATCTTCAAACCCACAAAATAACTGAGAATTTGTAAATCTGAATGTTCAACAATTAATCCCCACCCTTAGAGGGTGTTTAACGTTCCATTACTAGATTCCAATCATCATCAATCAAACAACAAGTAAGAAAATGAAGAAAGAAACCAAGAGATAAGGAGTGAGAGAAAAATTCAAATTTGAGTTTCAATCTTTGTCTAAACAATAATGAAATCTGAATCTTTGATGTACATCACCAAAATCTCTTCAATACAAATAAAAATTTTCTCTAAAACTACTCTAAGATCTACTAAAAATCAAAATATGTAGCAAAACTAAAAGAAATTGATTTAAGTGAGAAACCCCATAGAGAGTGTTCTCCTACTTTATCCTTGCCACAAAAACCTAAAAAATGAGTATTTATAGTCTTATGGTGAAATGGGCTTGAAAATAGTCCAAAATATCAATTTTTTGGGCTTTTCTGGTTTTTCCAGCACTTGAGTCGCGACATCAACATTTTTGAGTCGTGACATCAACATTTTTGAGTCGCGACATCAGCATACTGGATGCCCAACACATTGTCGCGACATAATAAAACTTTGTTGCGACAAAGTTTCTAGTTTTGTTGTTGGCTTTGTCGCGACTAAATCTGGGTTTGTCGTGACAAAGTTTTGTTGTTAGCTTTGTCGCGACAAAATCTGGGTTTGTCGCGACAAAGTTTTATTCTGGCTTTGTCATGAAAAAATATGGGTTTGTTGTGACAAAGTTTTGTTTCTGGCTTTATCGCTGAAAAATCTGGGTTTGTTGCGACAAAGTTCTGTCAATGGCTTTGTCGCAACAAAATCTGCTTAGCGACTTGTTTTCTTCTCCAACTTGTTAGGGCCATAACTTCTTCATTTTGACTCGGATTTGGGCGTGTGAGGTGTCGTTGGAAATCTCTTTGAATGTGGAATGAAAACATGAGTGGAGTTGAACCATTTGATGCTCCATATGATACAGAAAAATTCATCTTCCTAATGACACGCTATGAGACATCCGTTTGACTCTCCTTTTGGAACTATTTTTCATATTTTCTTACTAAATCACTTGCTTTCCATAAAAATTCATGCAAAACCAAGTTTATAGGAAATGTTATGAGTTTTACATGAATATGGATATAAAGTAAAATAGCATGAAATGAACTCAAAACATAGATGAGTTTTACACTCGTAAACACTAAACTTAAAGTTTTGTCCTCAAGAAAAGAAAAGAAAAGTTGCTTATCCCCAAACAATGGAAGAGAGAGTTCATTTCACTTTATTTAACTAAAGCGAGTAATCAAGCACCAGGGTATGTGATATGTGTCTCTAGAATTACCCTTATCAAGAATATGGAGAATATGATCAAGATAATTTATTTATTTTAATAGTGAATTAATCTCATAATAGACCAATTTAGACCATGGTTCTTTTTTTTTTTTTTTTGTGGTCTTCCCCTATCCAATCAATTTGCAAGCTATACGAGTTTATGAGAATTGAGATAAATACACGGATCTCCTAAGATAATATATTTAGGTTCCATAGGCCTGTTGTTTTTATCCTCCACTAGCTGTAGAGGCACACCTGACTCTCAAGATAAGTAGGTTTTCATAGGCTTGTATTAAGGCTTGGGTAGGGGTAGTTAATTAGTCATTTAGGCTAAGCTGACCCAAACATACATATTTTTTTGCATTGACAGCTTCTACTCCATCCTGATTCTTACCATCAACACAATGACACTCTCAAGCACCCCAAAATCTATTTAGGTGCATCATTCCATACTCCTCAGATAACCTTTATGCCCAAATTCTGCATTCTTTCAGCTAACACTAAGAAGACTTTTTCTTCAAGACAAGGTTATTAGAGTGGTGCAATGTCAAAACCCCCTTAAGCTTTCTACCAACCCTTAGCGAGCTTTAAATTAGTAGCTTCTAGACCATTTGGCCTTAGGGTACCAAGTGTTGAGACACCCCTTAGGATTTACTTACTCTATGGAAGGAAGGCTACGGGGCTAGACTCACTTCTCCTTGACGTTTTATTCTATTTTTTTGTTTCTTTTACACTTGATAATTTTTTTGTTTTTTGTTTTCTTTTTCTCCTTCCATTTTACCAACCTCTTTTGATTTTCAACTTAACTCATTTCAACCAATTTGGAGTTATTTTCCTATGGAAAAATGGCTCCCCAAAGTGGGGAGGAAAAATGGCTCCCCCAGGCCTAGGAAAATAACTCCCTCCCCAGGCAGGGAAAAATGGCTCCCAATTGCTCCTCACACATTTCTCAATTATGTTCAAATCCTCATGTTGTGGGTGAGTTTGGTTCTTTACTGAGGGGTAGTGATGTATAGGAAGGTTATTGGCTTCAAACTTGCTTCTTATAAATAGAATTTTGGCTCTTCAAGGCTCAATATTCTGGTACTAGAGGAATATGCATATGCATATTAATAAGGTTAGCTTGAAAGGCTCAATCTTTCTAAGGATGGCCTCTATCATTTCTCAATTGTTGTGTTTCCTAGGATTTCACCTCAAGAAATAATAGAACAAGTTCTAGAACCGATGGAGATCAAAGATAGATGGATTCTCATAAACCTTCTCTAACCCAAGCAAAAGCTGACTTTCGAGGAACAGTGACCAAGTGCATGGATTTTGAGAAACCCCTGATGACTAATAGCCTATTAGAGAGATAAATCATTAAGAATTAATTCCTATTATCTTGAATATTGTTCATATCTCAAGGGTTCAATTATGATCTTCATTGACATCACAACTACTCCAAACAAAACTCAATTAACTTAATAAACCAAAAACTATGATGTAAGTTGGAAAGCATCAAACAAAGTCATCATCCATAAAAGCACAGGAAAATTTCATCCTCAAAGTTATCATGTGCAACATGTGAGGTATGACATGATAAACCAACCAAAATAAACACCCGAGAACTTTGGGAGAACATTATCTATTGTCCGTGATGAGCAAAGGAAGTAATTGAAAGGGTAATAGAGAGTTGGGAAAGCCCGAACTCCCACTTTCTAATCATCGGTCATTTTGAATAGAAACGAAGATTTTCAGACCATGCTGCCCCTTGATACAATATTTTCTCACACCAAACTAGTCATGACAACATGTTGAGCTTGAGCCTACTTTATTGAAAACACTAACAAGCGAGTTAAAACAACATTTGGAATTTTCATCGACATAAAAACATAAAAAAAATAAAAAAACTAAAAATAGACAAATGAAAAGAGAAAAGAGTGGATAGAATCCTTATTACTTAGTTAGGTTGCCTCCCAAGAAGCTGCTCCATTTTTAGAGTCCAGCTAGACTCATTGGAAAAGTACTAGTGCTTCCATTTGACCAATCATACATCTTGGACAACACTTTCTTTTCATAACCATTTAGCTCAAGGGTGTTTTCTTCCAGATTTTGAAAAGGGAAATGAAACTTAGAATCCCCTTTAATTGTGGCTAGTGGTTTAGCCACAATTTCTTCAAAATAGTCCCCTTTATGTAATGCAGATGCAAACACATTTATGCTTAAGGGGATTAAAGGATTTTTTAGGAGGCAACACTTGCCAGTAGTAGCGGAAATACAAAAAAAATCCCAACAAAAACCCATCTAAGGACCCCTAGTAGCATCAAAACCGGTTCTACAACAAAGAGAAGGGTGTGCAAGTTCTGTAATGTCGGTTCAAAAGCGAGGGGTGGTCGGGCGGCTTTAGACCGAAGCCAACCAAGTCCTAGGTTCGCCTCTAATGTATCCACATGAAGAGTGAAGCCGATAACCTCCAAGGCAACGGTCTCGGAAAGGGTCCGGTGCTGCTTGAGTCCGGTCGAAGAGAGGAAGCCCAGGCACGGGTCTCTCGATCTAGAACACTTTCTTGGAGATGAGAGCACTTTGGATTTTCTCATGAACTCCCTTTTCTCTCAAAAGGTTATCATAATTTTTAGGGTTTCCATAGCATTCTATTTATAGGAAAACCCCCCATCATGTATAATGACTAAAATGCCCCTCACTCTAAGTGATGATAGGAAACATGCATCCCTATGCATTATGGCGAGTCCCACACGGCCTAAGCGAAGTCTGAAGCCAAACTATTATCTCTCTAAATTGAGGAGCTTTCGATATCGGGGAATTCCACTAATCTGTGACATTTCATTCATGAAAGTGCTCCCTCATATATGGATCACATCCAAATATATTTCATATCGACCCAGCTCTTAAGTGTGTGACCCATTAGGTTACGGTTATGTTGGCCACTTGATTCAACTGTTGGATTAAGCAAGTCAAGATTGATATCTAGAAACATATCATGACCCCTAATTGACCGGAGATTCAGTAGTCTAACTGCATACCCTTCCCATAGACAAATATCGTGCAATTCGTCATTTCACTAATCTATACCCTACTTGGTTCAGAGCATGGACAATTGTAGCTCCTGGGGCGGCTATGCCACACCCCTAGCCCAAGTGATATTTATCTTGTCCCAGTTTATCACTCCATTTGTTATACCCTTGAAGACACTCCTTAAGGCATTCTCACTCTGGCCAGAGGTTCCTGAGTAATGATTATGACAAGAGGCCTTAGGTATACTCTCCCTTTATTGGGAGCGGTGAATCCTTTGGTGGCTACTCAATTACCTCTGAACACCTCAAACTATACCCAATCCTCATCGATGGCGACCCCCTGCAAGCGACGTGGACTAAGGTTAAAGTGCGGGGATCAGCATCTAGATATCCTTAAGCACCTCAAGTCAGGATACTTGCCTTTGCTATGATGAGACAATTATCTACATTTAAATAGATGATCCATATGATTGTCTCATTATAGGTCTCGATGTATAGCTACTCTTATGACATCCACCACATGACTTTGATCAACTCTTGATCACAGTTTATAAGATCTATTGCTTGATCCAATCAAGGAGTATGACATGTGCTAGTCTGTCCAGATCAACAATGTCCAGTCTTGTTGATCCTATGACTAGGGGTAATTTAGACACTAACATAATTACACATGATAGGAATCTTATTATCATGAACTTCATTAATTTGATTAAAGATTTGTATCAATTCAACGTATGGATATCAAATTAACGAAGAAGCCTTTCATATTAAATAATACGTTGTTCATACAATAAGTGCTAATGGAATTGCCTTTAGAGCACTTTTTTAACAGGGATTATTCAAATATGTGCCCTTTTGATGGAAGCAAGCTACAAAATTTTCTACACATGGTTCTTTCTTGCTTCATCAAAGGTAATGGTTGGTGAAGATTGAACTTTTCTTTCTCCTCACCCACAAGGAAGGTGAGTTCCCCCTTGTTGATGTCAATCCATGCTTGGCTTGAGGAAGGAAGTGGTCTTCTTAATATCTTCAAAATTTTTAGATCCCCTTCAATGCCTTAAGCCACAAAATTCACGGGGAAGGTAAATGTGTCAATCTTCACCAAAATGTTTTCAATAGCCGTGCCGGCTCTTCTTCAAATTCCCCGGTTTATCTACTAATGGCTCTTCATCCTCTAAGTTGTTTAGGAGTGCATTGTTCTCAATTTCCAACTCATTTTCACCTTCTTCCCGCAGTTCGGGATAGGAAATTTCTACACACATTATAAGGTATCAATGCATTCATTAGGTTGTCGAAGTATTCTTTAGGGGAGTCTGAAATTTTCTTTGAATGCTTGGACTAAGTGTCCTATTTGAGCTTCTATGTTTTTCAATCTAGCACTAGTGTTGACTTGGAAGACATTTAAATCTGGAAATTTCTGCTCATAAAGACTAATCATCTTCTTGTTCCCATCCATGTAGATAAAAATTTGCTCCTTAATAGGAGACAACTCTTCTTCCTCCTGAAATGTGGGGTTTTAACTCCCTTGATAAGATAATACTCCTTATTCCATGAGTGAGTCATTGTGAATTCTTAGGTCCAAATGATGAATAAGGAAGTCAAGCTTAGCTTCTATGGAGACAAGTCTATTTTCTCTTGAATATTCCTCCATAAGTACCAACAAATAAGAAGAAAAAGAAATAAAATAAAGTACAAAAACACTAAAATTAAAAAAAATTAGCTAAGAAACAAATCACAACCAAAAATGAAAATAAAAAATTACCTAAATTAGCAAATCCCCCGTTCTTGAAAATGTCAACTTCCAATGAGAGAAAGTGAACCGTGCCAATCCCTAACAACTATAGATTTTGTTGCGACAAAGCCAGAACAAAACTTTGTCTTGACAAACCTAGATTTTGTCGCGACAAAGCCAGGGAAAAAACTTTTTCATCACAAACCCAGATTTTGTTGCGATAAAGCCAGCAATAAAAACTTTGTCGCGACAACCCCAAATTTTATCGCGACAAAGCCAATAACAAAACTTTGTCATGACAAACCTAGATTTTGTAGCAACAAAGCCCGACAACAAAACCCGAAGATTGTCCTGACAAAGTTTTGCTGTCCGCAACCGGCGAACAAACTTTGTCAAGACAAAGTTTGTGTATCACGCGACATTGTTGGGCATCGGAATGCGATGTCGTGACTAAAAGCATCTTGTGTCGCGATACGAAAATGTTGATGTCGTGATTTCGAAAAATGCTAATGTCGCGACTTCAAAATACTGGTGTCGCGACTCAAGTGCTGGAAAAACCAGAAAAGCCTAAAAATTGATATTTTTGATTGTTTTCAAGCCCATTTCACCCTAGGACTATAAATATTCGTTTTTTTTTAGGTTTTTAGGGCAAGGAGGGAGTGAGAGAACACCTCTCATGGGGTTTCTCTCTCTAAACTGCCTATTTTTTAGTTTCTTTGCGATTTTTGATTTTAGTAGATCTTAGAGTAGTTTTAGAGCAGATTTTTATTTGTATTGAAGAGATTTTGGTGTTGTACATTAGAGATTCATATTTCATTACTGTTCAAACAAAGATTGAAACTCAAATCTGGATTTTTCTCTCACTCCTTGTCTCTTGATTTCTTTCTTCATTTTCTTACTTGTTGTTTGATTGGTGATGAATGGAAACCAATAATGGAACATTAAGCACCCTCTTGGGGTAGGGATTAATTGTTGAACATTCAGATTTGCAGATTCTCAGTTATTTTGTGGGTTTGAGGGCGAATTTATATAGGTGGCCTTATTCATATAGTGCGATATGCACGGAATATTAGTAAACATATACCCATAAAGAAGTGTATCTGTTTGCTCAAGATTTCCAGAGGCCCTACGAGTGACAGAGATGGAGATTCTTGAGAGTAAAACGAATACTTGGGGGGTATGTTAGGTAATATTATGGAGTAATGAACTGCAAGATTACTTTGATAGATCACTAATTACTCATGGTGTTAGGATAATTAGATGATGTATTAGTTTAATGTTTATAGGTCTCACCTCAATTTGATAGAATGACCTCAATCCCGTGTTAGCATATATCTAATCAAGGAGAGAGAGAACTTTATTAGGGTGTTAATTTGAGATATATTACGATGGGCTTGCATTATCTCGTATATGAGAGCGAAGGTCTTGGATCCTAAGAAAAGGGTGTGAAGTACTAGAAATGAAAAATACCCAATTCTTAGAAAGAGGATTATATCCTACAAGTAATTGATTAGACCTATGTATCTGGAAGGAATATGGATCTCTAACTAGTGAAATGTATAGTGTGTGGAGAAATCCAAGCTATACTACATTGCTCTTGGACAAATCCAACATTCAACTCACAAATGTTGTGCTTTCAAGGAAAGGAAAATTGATTGTCAAATGATTATCACCATCCCTAGTGCCTCCTCTCTTCATACATTTTAGAATGAAGTAGTTTGTTTGGTAGATTTTAGGGTTAGTTTTAAAGCAGTTTTTATTTCAGTTAAATTGATTTTATTCCACATCCTATTTAGTCGCCTAAATAGTGAAGAGCCCTTGTAATCCAGGTGCTCAAATTCCAATTAGAGAGAACCTACAATCCTTGTGGGTATGATATCCGAACTTCTAGAGTCCACTTTATTACTTGTATAACCCATGCACTTGCGAAAAAGGGATGAGTGTTGGTAATACTTCCAATTGAATTTTAGTACCCACTTTGTTCATCTGATTTTGTGTATTTACCAAAATTCATTCCCACTTGGCAAATTTTCATATATACTATATATATATATATATATATATATATATATATATATATATATATATATATATATATATATAATCATTTGGTCACCTGAGTTTTGGCGCCATTACTAGGACTTTAGTTAGTCTTTGGTAGAAAAAGCGAAGTGTGCGGAAAATTGGTTAATAAGTTTTGCTTTTCGATTGCTAGGGATTGAATAGTCTTTGGTGGTAGTATTGGAAGTTTGGCACACACTGACCTCATCATATTGGTCAAATTTGGTCTTAATGGTTAGTCGGTTTTGTAGATACATATGTAAAAATGGAGTTCAATGAGTTTTTGGCGCCGTTGCTGGGGACTTTGCAATGGGAGCTGTGAACTGAGAAGATGTTCAAGGCCATATACTATGCTAGAAAAACCTTCAATGAGGCTCAAGAGAACTATTCTACAACTGAAAAAGAGATGTTTGCAATGGTGTTTGCTTGTGAAAAACTCAGGCCTTACATATTGGTGTCCCATGTTATAATACACACTGATCATGTTGTAATTAGATATTTGATGGCTAAGAAAGATGCTAAGCCAAGATTGATCGATGGGTATTATTGCTGCAAGAATTTGATCTAGAAATTAAACACAAAAAGGGTAGTGACAATGTGATAGCTGATCACTTGTCTAGATTGGAAAAAAAACACCAAGAGAAAAAGGGTGAAATCTTGAAAACTTTCACGATGGCTTAATTTGTTCATGTTATCAGTCCAAACACCCTAGTATGCTGATATTGTGAATTACTTAGCTAATGGAATTATGCCATATGAATTTAGCAACCAACAGAAAAGAAAGTTAAGAACTAATAGCAGATTCTATATTTGGGATGATCCACTACTTTTCAGAAGAGGAGCATATATGATTATCAGGAGATGTGTACCAGAAACAGAACAAGGTGAAATTATTGATAAATGCCATGCATCACCATGTGGAGGACATTTTACAGGGGATAGAACAGCCCATAAAATTCTCCATTAAGGTTTTTATTGGCCTACTATATTCAAAGACTATTTTGAATGGGTAAAACATTGTGGTAAATGTCAGAGAATTGGCAACATAAGCAAAAGAAATGAGATGCCACAGCAAGGAATCCTGGTGCTGCATATTTTTTATGTTTGGGGGATATACTTCTTGGGACCTTTCCCATCATTATTTGGAAATATATACATCCTCCTAGCTGTGGATTATGTATTCAAATGGGTGGAAGCAATAGCTTGTCCAGGAATGATGCTAACATAGTGGCTGGGTTTATACAAAGAAATAATTTGAGTAGATTTGGAGCACCCAAAACAATCATTAGTAATAAGGGAAGCCATTTTTCAAATAAAGTTTTTGCAAAACTCATGAGCAGATATGGAAATAGAAATGTAATGAGATTGGCTTATCACCCTTAGTCAAATGGGCAAGCAGAAATTTCTAATAGGGAGATAAAGAAAATTCTAGAGAAAACTGTGAATGCAAGAAGAAAAGACTGGTCTATAAAGCTAAATGATGCATTGTGGGCTTATAGAATTGCTTACAAAACTCCTATTAGAATGTCCCCATACAAAATTGTATTTGGAAAACCTTGTCATCTCCCTCTAGAACTAGAATATAAAGCTATGTGGGCCATCAAGAAATTGAATTGTGATTTTCAAGCTGCCAAAGAAGAAAGATTACTCTGAATGAATGAACTGGAAAAGTTAAGGAATGAAGCTTATGATAATGCCAAAAATCTACAAAGATAAGACAAAGAAGTGGCACGATCAAAAGGTTTTGAGGAAGGAATTCAAAGGAGAACAAGTCCTATTATACAATTCCAAGCTCAAGTTGTTTCCAAGAAAATTGAAGTCATACACCCTTTGGAGTAGTGACATTGAAAACTGATCCTGGAAGTGAGTTTAAATTGAATGGCCAGAGATTGAAGCATTACCTTGGAGGGAACCTAAATGAAGATTGACCCAGATTTGAAAGAGATGGAAGAATTTTGCTGAAAAGAAAACATTTTGCAGCAAATGTCTAGCTAAGGACATTAAACATGAGTAACTCCTTGGGAGGCAACCCAAGAAATTTTTAATTTTCATATCTAACTTGATTTTGTTAATATTGGAGTGTTTGAAGTTTAGTTTTAATTTTGTTTGAAATTTTTTTTGTTGTTTTTGCTGATTTTTCAGGGACAATGAAGCTGAATTAGAAATGGATTTTATTAGAAAGCACACTCTCTCAAATTGATTATGCAGAAAGTGCTACAAAGGGGAGTATTTCCGTTCCCCTAACTTGTTCTTTGATGATAATGCATAGTTGAAGTTTAGGGGAATGTATTTTATAGAGCAGAAAATGAATAGTAACTTTTTTGTTCTCACTCTTTGACTACTTTGAATATCATTGATGAGTCCAAAAACTCATTTGATTTTTAATCCATTTTTATGAGCATATTACAAGATAAATGTTGATTCGTATGCAGAAATGTGGATATTTTACTCAAATTTAATTTTGCGAGAAAAATACGTGGCTTAATCGGCAAAAACCGAGAAGAGATCAACCATAAGCGAGAAATGGAAGTCATGGCGAAAGTCGGGTCGACAAGAAGCTGTTTGTTCGGTTAATTCCAGTTATGACATCGTGGGACTGACCTTGAGGAGGAATAAATAGAGGCTTATTAGCAGTCGTGACTTGAAGTTAAGCTTGCTGCAAGGTACAAAGCAACAAGTGAAAGAGGTTGCGACAAAGGAAGTGTGGTTGAGACTAGAAATATTCAAAGTAGAATCTTCAGTCGTGACACCACTCTGATGTCGCGACCTTGAGTGTGAATATAGCGAGGTCGCGACGTCGATGCGAAAGATTGCGGCGTCGTCAAATTAAATAAAGCCACAAGGAGGTATACGCAGAAAATGAAGTTGCAACTCGTTTTTAAATGAAGGAGCTCCATTTAAGGTCGCCGGCGTGCCGTTGAGGTCGCGACATGAAAGCCGAGGCTGGGTCTCGAAAGATTGAAGTTGCGGCCCGAATTAAGAGTTGAAGAGCGAGGAGGTCGTGACACAGGCGAAGCCAAGCGAAGTCCTTGCAGTTGCGACCATTTGATAATCAGGACCACAAATGATGTCGCGACCATCTTCCAGATCGACGTGTGAAGAAGAAGCGACCAGAAGAAATCTGGTCGCAGCTACTTTTGAGAGCAATTGGGACTACGTAGCAACTGAAAGAAACATGAAGTGTGACATCACCTTGGTCGCTGACACGGCATAGAGGTTGGAAAGAAGAAGCGAAAGTTTGCAATAAAGAATTGAGGTTGCGACCAGAAGAAGGGAAATGAACATCAAAGGGTCGCGACATCAGCAAGATATGATAATTGACACAATGACAGAGGGCCATAAACAAGGTCACGACCCGGAAAAAGAGGAAGTCATGACTAGAACATAGGCAGTAGAAGCAAAAATGTGGTCGCAACCTAAAACTGAGGTCGCGACGTGCAGCGCAACAAAGAAGAGGAGTCATGACAAGGAACTAAGGTCGTGACTCAGAATGCAGTAGAAGGAAAAGACAATGGTCGCTGACTGGCGTGGGAAACCATGGTCGCGACATCCCAACTCTGAGAAGCCCGAATAGCGATGTCACGACCACTAATCAAAGCGGTACCAAGGGACACGGAGTCATAACGAGCGACAAGGTAGCGAACAAAAAGAGCAAACAAAAATCCATGTGCGACATCAGCAGTCGTGACCTAGGACGATGGCCCAGGCTTTTCTTTTCAGAATTCCACACAGAAGGTTTTGGCATTTTAGGCCCAATTTCTTTTAATGATTATAAATAAACTGATGTTAGAATAGTAAGTAGCTTCGTCTTCACTACCGAGAAAAAGGGAATGAAGGAACTCAATATATAACTTAAGAAGTGAATTTTATTTTCTTTATTTTATTTTTTTCTTCTTGAATTCTTTTTTGGATTTGAATTTCTTGACTGAGAAGCAGTGGTAGATTTCTATTTATGTTATTTTCTTCTTAAAATGCTGAAAATTTATGAAATCTAGATAAATTTAAAATTCATTTATTCTATTTTCATTGCAATTATAGTGGATATATGTGATCGGGTACTCCATTTCTTTAATCGTAATCTGATGGTCTGGAACCACCGACTCTCTTTGGTTGAATTAGAGGATTGATTCTGATGTTTTTATGCAAAATGCGGAGATAATTATTTGGGTTGGGATTTGCTTGCTTGGTGTCATTTCTGAATCGATAAGTTCCCAATAGTAGTACCGTATACAAGTTTAAGGAGTGTATCTTGCTCTGATTTCCAGGATGCCCTCTGCGTGACACAGAGATGGAGATTCCTGAGAGCTGAGAGCATTCTATTATGGGTATGTTAGACTACCATTGATGAGCGCTGATCTCACGAAAGTTCATTTTGATAAATACCACTATTAGCTCATGAATTGAAGTTGGAGGGAGAATTTAATAATATAAATAATGAGAGAGTTCACATATCCCAAGGGAAGTTCAGACCACAGTGTTAGGCGAGATCTAATCAAGGGAAGGGACAGACGATAGATCCCGAAGGATGTGCCAATTAGAAGTGGTATAGCTTTTGCAAAATCTGAAGGAAAGCAAAGATCTACAGTCATCGAGATGGGTAAAAATACCCTGATCTTACAAGCAGAGCGCATACAAGTAACTCTGTTTGATCTTGACTTCAGAGAAGCAAGAGTTTCTAACCCATGAATGTGGAGAAATCCAATCGTAGCCATTTAGGCAATCTGATAAATCCAGATCCACTAATACAAGAGAGCAATGTATTTTCATGCAAAGAATTGATCTGTTTATTGAAGATCAGAATCACATACTTCTGCTCCTCACTGTAAAAGTCGTATTGACCCTGATTAGTTCTTTATATTTTAGTTATTCATGGTTATTCACTCTCATTCTAGTTAATAGTTCTACTAGATATGTCATTTACACTTCAATATCAAATTTTTCTTAATCAAACAGTACAGAAACCTCAGCAGTTGAAGTATCCGGATCTCCACCATCAACTTCTGGAATGATGACTAGACCTCAGCAATCAGATTCATTGTCAACGAAGATCCATACACTATAGAGTCAGACTTGAAACCACCCAAAATTCAAACATCAACATGATTTATCAATTACAATTATCTAAAGCATATGTAATGAAAGGGTAAGGAACTCATGACCATACATCAAGAGGGCTTTAGTGCAGATAGAAAAAACAAAAACAATCATCCCTCGTTAATTAAGTACAAAATAAAGAATAAGATAAAAGAGTTCATCGAATCCTACATCTTCATGACAACTGAGCCAAAAGTACAGCTCCCACGTGGTGTGAACGAATGCAACAATTTAACGCCACTGATCTAGCTAGACAAATCAAAATTCCCCAGGAAAAAATTTTTCAATTATGTCCCAACATACTATATTGAAAGAGTCATACAACATCGCTTAAAAATATAAGCAAAATGATTGTTTTCGTCATCAAGACTGATAGATTTCAGAAGCTGGCAGGAAACAGCCACAGATGCTAACCTTTATGTTAAAAGATCTGAAGACCATGCGCACAAACTTTGTCACTTGATACGTTTTCAAGGTCGCAACATAGTTAATGAACATCATATTTTTATGTCATAATATTCGTTTTGTTCCAATAAAAGGACCAATTTAGCCTTTAGAATCATGATTGGGTAAACTATCAAAATAAGGTTAAAAAGAGAAGAACCCAGGTTGTGTTTTGTCAGACATGTAATAGAAGGCACACAATAAAAAACCATCAATGACAAATAGAAAATCTTGAACTGAGGTCTTCTCTCATAAACCATTAACCCACCATTCTCAGGTCACCAATCTCTCTTCCTCAAACCCTAGACTCCCAAAAAACTTTACATTCTGACTATGTCCTGAGTCACTAAACCTTGTTCCTAACTCCTGAATGTTCATAAAGGAAAGCATGAGGAGATAAAGAGCAAGTGTAAAGAAACCAGCTGCAGAGCATTGCAGAACAAAGAAGACAAGAGCAAAAGTCTTATTTGTTTTCAACTGGGCTTGAAAAACCAGCAGGTAGAAAGAGCCGAGTCAAGTCAATAGAGTTGCAGGAATGAAAGGTCCATGAGATTTGCCTGCATTGTGCTCTTATTTGAATGGAAAAGGTCTCAAAAGATAGGGCTCAATGCTCAAAGAGGGTTCAATAAGCCTGATCTCACCCTTCATTGAAATGTTCTGAGGAGAGATGTCAAATACTTCAGTGAGCACAAGTCACCCGGTCAAAGTTGACAGTCAAAAGAGTTTTCATGCAACAGGGAGAAAAAGGAAAGGTGTAAGGTGTCGGAGGAAAATGGATATCTTTCTTAGAGAAACAATAAATAAATGTCTTAATCTGGTATGTGCATAAGATGGGCCATTCAAGAAACAGCAGTTTAAAGAACCATGTTGGCTGTGTAAGATATGGACTTCGTTAACTAACAAAAAGGAAAATGGAAGGTAACAAGGAAAACCCCATATGAATCCACGCTGTGCCTTTGACAAAGAAGCCACATGTTCCCCACTTAATGTAGCCAGTCCATTGCTACTCAAAACACCTCAACATGTTGAGAAAGAATGAATACTGTACTGTATTACGGGCTGTGGTAGAAAAATCAATGTGTGAAGATAATTCGAGAATTTCATTATATTACTTATTATAAAAATAAACAAATCAGATCTGTCATCCACTACAATCACCTGTATCTACTCAGTGATACTGAAGATCAAACAAAGAAACATCGCACCTTCTTAAGGTCTCCAAGATAATAACTAAAATGACGAGTTATTCTAAAAATAGAGGTAAGGAAATGAAATAGAAACTGTACAGTTATGCTAGACAAAGAACAATGAGCCAATATGTTGGAAACCACCCCAGAGTGTTGAAGAGATTCAATGAGTAGCTTCGAGCCTGCATCTGGAATGTATCTCCAAATGTAAGGAACCCCATCAGAGACAACCTATCGTTAAGAGCAGCAGTGAGAATGCAAAGCGCATGAGAGATGTCAACACAAAATGATAAAGAAACAAGAAAGGATGATCAACTAAAAATCAGCCTACAAATGAGAGACTAATATCCGGACAAGAATCTGAAAATGAGAGACTAACACCGAGGATAGCTGAAATAAAAACAAAGGGATTTAGAATTATATGAATTGGAAAAAGATCATGTTCGAGGACGCTGATAAGATATGCATAGCCTCAGATTATATTTACAAGCAAAAAACTTAGTGAAAATGTTAAGATAGAGACAATGTCATAAGTCACCAGAATCACTGGATAAAAGATTAGCTTAATAGTCTTCAACATTGCAAAGAAAGCGTTAGACTGATGACTTATGAGCAAGTCAACAACAAGGCACTCATGGAGTCATTGGCTAAGAGGCAGCGTGAACTTATAGAAAGCAATGCAAAGATTTTAGATTAGGCTATTAAAACAGTCTTAGGAAAAAAGAAGGTGCCACTCCCACAAATTCAACTTCACTGTGTGCCTTTACACACAACCCAGAGTACTGTCACGCACTCTCCAATACCTTTTCTAACCCGAATCTAAGTAAAGAAACATCATCTATAATTAGGCAAGCTTAGTGTTTAAAGCCCAAACAAGCTTTATAATGAAGATTTTGGTCCGTGAATTTTAAAAATTAATAAAACCTTTTTTACAATCCTATGGTACATGCATAATAACTCATCAAACAATAAAGAAGAATTATCCTCAATCAAAATAAAGGAGATTTTTCAGCACAAGAGGGCTGACACCAAGATCCTTTTTTGTCTTTTTTTCATTTTCCACGATCTTCCCTGGCAGCCTCCTTTTCACTACGGTGATACGGTGGGGCTTACTGCATTAACAAAGGTTTTGTTTTTATGAACTCTTGATATTTCAACACATGAGACTGGTGGTTAGATGGAAAAAGTGAACCTCTCTTTTTTTCTCTAATTTTATCCACCCCTGAAGCCTAGGGAGGTTTCATTCTATAATCATGCCTTGAATCGATGTCAACTATTGGATCAAGTGGCATATTTAAACATTGAATTAAAATTAATTCAAATAGCACCAAAAATAAATAAGATTAATTTCTCAATTAACTGCTTCATCCATATAGTGATTACTATTACTAATTAATTCAATAATTACTTAATTAACATTTAATTATCCACACTGGCCACATAGTTACAGAAACAATTTCTTTACAATCAAGTCTGCCTGAGATATCTGAACTCATGAATCAAAGGCCCTATTGAAATAAACAGGAGTCCATGGCCTGTGATTAAGATCAATCAGATATGATTATCTAGTGACATGGCTTAAACCTCAATTTCTGTAATGTGATATTATTTAAGAAGTTTATTCCATGTCTGAAGTCCCCGCTTCCCATGTAATCATTTCATAAAGCACTCCATTTAATGTCACTAAGACCGTAATCTAGATCAAGATTGGCTGCATTCTAATGTTCAATGGATCAAATTAGTAGTATTAGGATCAAAAGATCAATACTTTGATTCTTACTATTTACGTCTAGCATATCTATAATCTTGATCATCTCATATAATCATATATACTAATGATGATTATAGTTACATTAATAAACTTGGGATTTTATGATATTTACTAAATTAGACAACACATGTATAAAGAATCAAATATAGACAATTGTTTTCATGAAGCAGTACAAATTACATGCTTTTAGGGCACCATGCCCAACAAAAGCATTATCTCAAAATAAAACCTCAAGTACAATAGGAAGGAAAGAACTAACTGCAGTCGAGGAAGTTGAAGAATACTTGAAAATGGAAGCAACCAAGGCATAAGCCTCAAAATCTTCAAAATGATTACACTGATTTTCCTTCTTATCCCTCATTCTATGTGACCAAATCTCTCATACTTGGAAAATTAAATGAAAAACCCTTTGCAAGACTTGGTGTCCACTCTCATTTTGCATTTATTTTGTGGCTATTTTATTTTTCTTTCCTTGATTTTAAATAATGAGAAATTGATGACTTTTAGTGTATAGCTCTACTGACTAATGGAGAAACCAGTTTTATTAGGTTGATCTAATGAAAAGTTGTGAATTGTTTGGTAGAATTTGAAAGATGATGGAATTGAATTGTTATTGTGTTAAATCTCTCTGAATTGAATTAGTTTGATTTAAATAAGATTTTAACTTGTAAAATAGTATAGCAACATATCCAAGAACCAAACAAGAATTTGATAGATGAATTAGGGTAGGATGAGATGAACTGAAAGAGGAAAGTTGTAAGGATATTAATAAATGTTAAACTTCGGCAATAAGTAAGATTGCAAATCAAATTGAAGGAACAAGGTAAATAAGACCTATGATTATGCTTTGCAAACAACTCTAGTTATTATGAAACTCGGGAGCAAACACCATACATGATCAAAAGTATCTCTGAAACAAATTGTGCTAAGATTAGGATACTTCCAGGGATCTGTTATCACAGTTTAAATCTCCAAACGTCCTAGAACTTGTTAGGATTATTAGTTAAGGCTTAAATCCTAAGCAATACCAATTGGTGTCAACATCTTTCAAAGCCTACCCTTATAATATGCATAAGCATACACATTAGTTCCTTATTTGAGCCAATAGCCAATTTCATCATCAACCAGCAAATGAAAAGCCTAGATTCTCCTTTGAACATAATCCTACAGTAAAGAACCCTTATTTTCCCAAATTACATAAAAAAATACATCAATGATAAAAGAGGATGTTTGGGGTAAGGATATTATTTCAATTACTTAATAGCTACAAAAGAAGGGGCTGAGAAAGGAAAATCACAACTGAGGAGATAGGGAAAGATGAAAGAATGAAGAGGAATGGTCATATGGAAAGAAAAGTATCAAGGGTGGAATGAGTTTTGGCTTTTAGCAGCCTTCCTCCCTTAAACAATTATATATTTAAGGGTGTTTCAACACTCCAATCTTAATGCCAACTGGTAATGGGAGTTGCTGACCCAAAGTTCTATGGTGGAAGAAAGCTTAAAAGAAACATCAAGACTATTCCATAAACCTTATTAAAGATAAAAGTTAAAAGCTTCCAAAGATGAAGGAGAATTTATAGTCATGAGTGTGGTCTCAGGGCCACCACAATAGAGTATGCAGATGCACCAAACCAAATGGGAGGCCGGGCCACAGCACTCAAGGTTTCACCCATTATAAGCCTAAAAGACCTAATTGATTCGAAGGTGGTATATGATTATTAGTGGAGATTAATATGAAAACAACATATGGGAATTTAAAGAACAAAGGGAGAAGTATGCTATTTATATTATCCTAGAAGATTAACTAATCGCTAATGAAGAAGAAAGAAGATCATCACATTCATAAATCAAGGTTTAATAATTTGAATTTTTGTTAATTACAAATTATTTTGCCTGTTTAGTGAACTTAATTGAAAATCTGCTTGATTCTAGATTGAAAATATGTTTAGAAATAATTTTACAAATCTGTCTCTATGTTTCGCCAAATCAGATTCAATAAAATGTCAAAAAATAAAGCTAAATTGTTTGAGGACAAACAAATTTTATTCTTTCTTTTGTCTCTTGGGACAAGCAAAACTAAGTTTGATGGAATTTGATGAGTCCTAAACTCATCTATTTTGAACTATTTTACATGAGTTTCTTTTTAGAAGTTTGTCGATTCATTTTAATGATGAATTGCAATGTCAACAACTTTGCTTTGGTGTTTTAAAATGAAAAAGAAAAACAATTCTAGTAAGAAAAGCAGAAAATTTGGACAAGGCAGAAATGTCGTGACATAGTTTCAGATTGTCGCGACATAATCTCAATAAAACCAGTAGAAGCTTTGTCATAAGAAGCAGCATTATGTCACAATAAAGATCAAGCTGAACTAAAGCCAAAAACGAAGTTTGTCGCAACATCTCACAACTCTGTCGCAACATAATATGAGAGAAATTGAATGATAAATGTTGTGACAAAGAAGTGCGTGTTGAGACATAAAGGAAGTCAGAAGACAAAACTTTGTCATAAAGGATTCGTATGTGGCGACATTGATCAAGGTAAATACAACTTGTCATGACATTTCACACAAATCCCCATCAGAATTTTTAAAAATCAAGATGGCAAGTAGTGCCGTCGCATAAAGACAACTATGTCACTACACAAAATTCGTGAGTCGCGATTGAAGGCAAGTGAAGACTCACCACTGAAGCACATGTTTTATGTCACAAATAAAGTATAACATATGTCGAGGTGAACTCTTTCAGTCAAAGACAGAACCTGTTCTTCATACAAAAACTCGAAGAATTATAAGAAGAATAAGTTATGAGATAGAAAACATGCCTTTACATAATGAAGTAATCGAAGACAGAGATCTCTGTCACGATAATGATTGAAGTTTTTATCCGTACAATACTGAATATTATTAGCTCAAGGCGACAAACACCAAGTAGTTGAAAGTGAATGGTTTCACCGATGCGCCCTATGTCGCTACAATAAAAGCTTTTCAGAGTGAATGATCAATTATCGCAGAGAAGTTTTATGTCACTTATTTAAAATGGAAGAGAAGTGAGATAAGCCAAGACAATTTTGTTATGACAAAGATTTCAATGTTGCAACAAATAATTAGCCAAATGATTAACATGACTAAGAAGGAAAATAAGTGTCATGACATCTTTAGATTCCAGGTCATGACACAGCTCAGTCATCCCCAAAGCTGAAACAGACAATCCGCATCAGCAGCCAAGATAGCGTATATACTCACAAATATTAAACAGTTGGAAACTGAGGAAATCCTCATTATATAAAAGAAAATATTGTCATGACAAAGGTAGAGAAGAACCCAGAAAGAATGCTGCACACACAAAGGAGTGTCACTTAAAAAGAGAGCCAAAGGCACAAAATATTTTCACATGTTAGTTTATGTCGACATTAGAGTTAAATAATGGCAAGTTGGTTGCAACAGTTTTGTGTCGCACACAAACACTATGTTCAGTCAATCCACTGGGAACAACTTCGTGAACTAATCCACATTGTCAAATTGGCAAACACATGTTAATCCAAGAAGAAAGCCACAAATTATGTCGTGATAAACCATGCCTATCTGTTTTAGTAAACAAAGATGACAATCGTGTCGGCTAAAAGCAACCAATCGGGTGTGAGAATTTTTGGGGATCTATACTTCAGCCTTAAAGTGCGCCTTCCTCTATCATTTGAAAAATCTATAACAGACGATATAGGCACTGTATGAGCCATTAAAACTGTGAAACTTCTAGGTAGTCAGAAACTCCCTTGTATATTTTTTAATTTTCTTAATTCTTTCTTTCTTTATTTAGTTTTTAGAGTAGCATTTTTTGTTAGTTTTCTTGAATTATAGAGAACTTTGTCGATTCGATGTGGATGAGATAAATACTAACTCAATTGGGGAAGGCATTATCTGTTTGATAGGCAAACACTCTTCAATATAAGAAATGCAGAAGCAGCCAAGAAGGAAAATACCCAGATCTAGAAAGAGGATTATATTCTACAAAAAAGTAACTGGTTTGAGAACCCATGTCCCTAAAGGAACATGAATCTCTAATTAGTGAAATGTATGGTGTAAAAGTGTAAATCCAAGCCATACTACTGCATCTTCACAAGTTTAGATTTCAAACTCATGGCAAACCAATGTTACAGCAGATGCAGAGCAAAATTGGATAATTATATACATTGAACTATATCCCAATGATGTTTCTTCATACTAATCGTCTCAGTGAACTTGCCAATCCAATTATTTCAAATTTTATATAGTTATAGAATTCTATTTAGTTCTTTTACTTTTCCTTTAGTTTAAAATCAAATCACTTTTAACTCTAGAGTTCAAATAGCAAGGATCTTGAGTAGATGAGGTAATTGATGTTTAAATTTTTCATCATTCCTCATGGGAACGATATCAAGACTTAAATCCACTTTTATTACTTAAATGACATGTTGCAGTGATCTAAACCAAAACACAATTTCAATTAGTTTCCTCTATCCAAGGCAACAAATATATTTTATACTTAAACATCACAACAAGTTTTTAAGGTCATAAGGACTCTGAATAATTTAATGATTACATATCTAGAAGTTTGGCACATACTGACCTCATCATATTTAGTCAATTTGGTCTTCAATAATTAGTCAATTTTTGGTCTATATAAAAATCAATCAACAAGTTTGGCACGTTGTCGGGACTCTGGTAAGTCTTCTGTGAGCCGTGTCGGAGGGGTCAGAATGGAAGTTTTAGCATCAAGCTCTAAAGACTAACTAAAGTCCCCACAAGGCGCCAAAAAACTTATTGAACTTGATTCAAGATAGACCAAAACCCATCAATTGTTGAAGACCAAATTGATCAAATATGATGAGGTCAAGTGTGTGCCAAACTTTTGATACTACCACCAAAGACTATTTAATCCCTAGCAACTGTGCCAAAACTGTCAGATCATCTCTTATTATAAAATATGTTGTTGCTGATGAGAAGGCTTCAAATTGAAATTATGTCTTCACACTAGATCAACGCAAGTACACAAGTCATTCAAGTAATACTAAAGTGATTTAAGTCTAGCATACATGTCCCCTATGAGGAATGATAAAAATCTAAACATCAATTACCCGATCCATCCAAGTATGGTCCTTACATTTGAAACTCCAAAGTTAAAAGTGATTTGATTTTAAACTAAAGGAAAAGTAAAAAAAAAACTAAATAAAATTTGTCAACTATATATAAAGACTTTAAAATAATTGGATTGGCAAGTTCACACTGGTAAGTAACACCGGATATAGTTTAACGATAATTACCAATTTCTCGTAGATCATTTATAACATCAATCCAGTCTCATGAGTTTGAAATCTGAACTTGTCAAAGATGCAAGGTAGTATAGCTGGATTTCTCCACACTATACATTTTAATAATCGAGATCCATGTCCCTTTCTGACACATGAGTCTAACTCGGGCCATCAGAGAATATAATCCTTTTCTAAGATCCATAGTATCTTTCCTTCTCAATACTTCACCATTTTCTTAGGATCAATATCATGGTTCTGCAAACAAGGCACAAGATAACTGCTCTTCCCTAATTTAATTGGTGTCTCATCCATCAATCGAATAAAATTCACTCAATCAGTTTGGCTGCACAAATTCTTCTCACCAATTCTTCGATTACAATACCAAGATTAACTAAAGTCCCCAGCAATGTATTTCAAAACTTATTGACTAAATTCTTCTAATGACGGTTAATAACACTAACTAAAGTCCTTGGTAATGACGCCCAAAACTTCTGTTAATAATTCAATTGATGTATATATGAAAATACGGCCATGGAGGGAATGCGGTAAATACTAAAACCAGCCTGAAAACAAAAGCAATTGTACTCAAAAACTGAAATGAAAAGTATTACTAACACTAACCCTTTCCACAAGTGCACGTGTCAACATATATAATAAAGTGACTCTAGAAGTCTGATATCACTAAGGCTGATTGAGAGGTGTCTCCTCTTTTAATGAACTGAGCACCCTGACACAAGGGCTCTTCACTATTTAGGCGACCAAATAGGAGTGTGGAATAAAATCAATTTAACTTGAAATAAAACGTTTAAAAATAATACTAAAATCTACCAAACAAACAACTACTTAATTCTAAAATGTATGAAGAGAGGTACTAGGATTATGATAAATTCATTTAATAAATCAATTCTGTATCCCTTGAAAGCTACAACATTTGTGTGAGTTGAATGCTGGATTTGTCCAAGAAGCAATGTAATATAAATTGATTCTCCACATACTACAGAGCTCACTAGTTAGAGATCATATTCCTTCCAAATACATGCTATCTAATCAACTACTAGAGGATATGAACCCTCTTTCTGCTTAGTCCGAGTATTTTTCCTTTCTAGTATCACACCCTTTTCTTAGACTGAAGATTAGTTCCCCCATAGACAAGATGCTACACAAGCCCTCCTCCAATGTGGTACTGTATCTCAAATACCCTAATGGGGAATTTCTCTCTCCTTTGATTAGATCTATGCTAACACTTGGATCGAGGCCATTCTATCAAATTCGACAGAGACTCTTAAATATTAAATTGATATATCATCTAATTATTCTCACACCCTGAGTAATTAGTGATCATCAAAGTAATCTTTCGAGTTCATTAGTTCCATAATATCACTATCATACCCCTGTAAGTTATCAAGCCATTTTAAGAATTCCACCTGTATATCGACAGGGCTCATTGAAATCGAGCAAAAGAGATACAACTTGGGTATGTTTTACTAATATTCAATAGAAATTATATGAACAATACTGATTATATAAATTCAGATTCGGGCAACCCATAAATAATCAGAATCTACAAATTTGAATGTTCAACAATTAACTTCAAACTCCAGATGGTGTTTAATGTTCCACATCGGATTCCAATCATCACTAATCAAACAAACAAGTAAGAAAATGAAAAAGAAATCAAGAGACAAGGAGGAGAGAAAATCCGCATTTGAGTTTCAATTTTGTTTGAATAGTAATGAAACTAACTTCCGATGTACAAAGACCGAAATCTCTTCAATACAAATAAAAATATGCTCTAAAACTACTTAAGATCTACTAAAAGTCAAAACTATATATCAAAACTCAAAAAAAATGGGTAGTTTAGAGAAAGAGAACCTATAAGCTTGTTCTCTCACTTCCTCCTTCTTGCTCCTAAAACCTAAAAATGAGACGAGTAGTCCTAGGATAAAATGGGCTGTGAAAATATCAAACATCAATTCTTACAGTTTTCCATTTTCAAAGACTGAGAATGGATATCAGTTATCTTGGAGTCGCGACATTAGTATTTGTCACAGATGATCAAAGATTCTGAATGCCCAACACAATGTCGCGAGATAATAAAACTTTATTGTGACAAAGTTTCTAGTTTTGTTGTTGGCTTTGTCGCGACAAAATTTAGGTTTGACATCGCAAGTTTTGACAAAATTCCTGGCTCAGTTTCGTCGGTTTTAGAGCCTCATTTATCACTAAAATCGGGTTTGTCGCGACAAAGTTCTATCAATGGCTTGCTTGGTGAGCTTAAAATCGCCGCCCGCTTGTTTTCTTCTCCAACTTGTTGGGGCCATAACTTCTTCATTTTAACTCGGATTTGGGTGTGTGAGGTGTCGTTGGAAAGATCCTTATATATATAATGTAACCATGTGTGGAGTTGAACCATTTGATGCTCTAGATGATACAGAAAATTCATATCTTCTCCCAATGACGTGGCCGCAGAAACATCTCAGCTTAACCTCGTTTTGGAACTATTTTGCATCATTTTTTACTAAATTACTTGCTTTCCATAAAAATCTTGCAAAACCAAGTTTAGAGGAGATGTTATGAGTTTTACATGAATATGGATATAAAATGCTCAAAATAGCATGTGAAATGTACTCAAAACATAGATAAATTTTACAATCATTGGTCTTCAAGTTTCTCCTTTCAAAGGCCTTCAAATCTTCTCCAAACTGTGCAAAAGATGACTAGTCGAAACCCTAGAAGCTTTCCCTATGCGAACCCCTTTCAATTCCTCCTCCCCTCTTCCTTTTATAGCTTTTTCATATAAGTGTCACGACATCGCAACATCAGTAGACGCCGCGCAGCCACCAATCCAAAGATCATCGGGAATACTAAATTTCACGACGCCGAACGTCGCAAGGTCGGGAGCAGCCCTAGAAACCCTATCCAAGTCTCCAATAAGCAACTAATTGCACCACTACCTAAGGCACATCAGAAATAAAACTAAATATTAGCGAAATAACAAAATACGGTTATCAGTCTGAATCACACAAACTTAAATCCCGGTAAGAATGAGTGTTTTCGACACCCATCACACCCTAAACTTACCTTCGCTTCGCTTCCCAAGCAAAGAGATTATCCAATAAACTTCTTCTCTTTTCCTTTCTCTTCTCTTTAAAATAACCCCGTGAAGAACACAGACGCCACATGAAATGACGCCACGCACTAAGAATAAGGATTAAATGAACACAACTTGCGCAGCTGGGGCTTTTTTCAACAAAATTGCTCTGGATCCTTGCTTGTTAATAACTAAGGAACTTAGCTATGCCAGCAGTGCCATTATACTAAGCAAATCAACCCCCTAAGTTTTCAATGACCTGTCCTAAGAAATCTACGTGCAATCTATTCATGATCTCCAACATATACGGTTCCAACACCCCCAAACCTAATTTCAACTCACCTATTTGGACAAGTCTAACCAAGAAAGGATAAGAACACACCCTTTCTTTATTCACATTAAGCTACGTAACATGAAAAGAAAACTGCGCCATATGTTTTAGCCGAAGTGTTCCCGCAGTGGGATTCATTGGTGACTCCCCACCAGTTGCTACATGGGACTGGACATCTAGTCTCTCCCAAACAATCATCCAACCCAAGGTCTCTAGATCAGGGGATGGATCCATCTTCTATCCCATGCAGCCTAGCAATGAAGTCACACAGACTCCCGCCGCCTGCCTCACATTAGGCTTGATGCCTTTAATCGTGTCTTGGGATTCCAATATTCGGGATGATCCTACTTATTCTATTCATACACATCTTTCGATCTTTTCTTTTTCTTTTGATAAAGTTTATTATATATATATATATATATATATATATATATATATATATATATATATATATATATATTATAAGAAATATATATATAATTTTATTTTTTCATTTTCTTTTGTTTTTCATTTTCTTTCTTTTCAGTTAGGGCACAATGGCAATCCTCTTTTTCAAAGGTGGCCCATAACTTAGAGTTTAGGTAGGAAACCTTGGCATCTAGAGATCATAAACGGGCCTGGGGCCTAGGCATACCTTAAGAGATTATGATGCAGTAAAAGATAGACTACTTGAAATGGTTTCTTGAAAAACAAAAGAGGGTGGATTAAACTAAGCATTCTACTCTCAAATCATACACCTATATCATTTAACAACTTAAGGATCCCCTTTTCTTGTTTTTACTCGGCCTTTTTGAAAAGAATTGTGACCAAAATGACCTCCAATTAGCAATCACGACATCAACTCACACAAAATACCTACTAAAGACAAACACACAATTAAACTAAAACAACCTAAACAACCACACAATCATGCTAAAACAACCTAAAACAAGCAAACACAAATATGTAAGAAACATAAGCATGCATGTTAACCTAAACACATAAAAACTAACTAAATTACCCAAACAAGCTCCAAAGCCTCATATGAGGCCAAAATGGGCAAATTGAAGTACAAACCTCCCTACATGAACCATCCAATAATCCAAACCATTAGGCATGATGATCCAACAAGTACAAACACACACCCTAAAACTAAAATTTACAAGGTCCTCAATGTCTCAACATAAACCAGGGTCAAGAAACTCCCCTGTGGGCTAGAAAGATCACTACGCGGTGGTGGCTGCGCAGTGAAATGCGACAGAAATCAGGGCAACCGCCGCTCTTGATTAACTCCCTGGGCTTTGCTCAGTGGTTACCAACTGTTGCATAGTACTATTCATCTCAAATTTTTAAAGACATCCATTTCTTGGCTAATGGATACCTGATGTTCTTGGGTTTCGTCCCAGTAGGAATCAAACCTCATGATGAGGTCCTGCACTTGATCCTCAAGGGTTGGAGAAGGACTGGAAGGGTCCTTGGTAGGTGATGGTGGGGGTGGGGGTTGGGTGGACGATTGATCGACCTCTCTCTATTCATCATCTCGCATGCCAAATAAATATTTGGTAGTCCTAAGTTTCCTTATCTGGAGGGTTCATGCCCTAAATCATCACCCTCCACAAGCCCTGTACAACGCTTGTTTTTCTTAACTACTATCTCTCGACAAGTGTATCCAAGCCTCATTGGTTTTTCTCCCAAGGGCACCCTAGCTTTCTTACATAGTCCATAAATGAGAAAGTGGTGTCGTGGTTTCATTTTACAGATGATCCACATGGTGATAGCATCCCCTCAACTCCATCCAACATTGGAAGTGGATAACCCATACTACGGCATAGTTCAATAAGACCCTCTTTGTTGTCACCTCACACACATTTGTCGTCGGGATTAGACGAGAGGTGATAAAGTGGTGCCACACCTTAGGGATGTAAGCTAAGTGTTTAGCCTTGAAGTGCACTGTGTGCCCTTCATTGTTGAGTTTCCATTCACCCCGACCATTTGTTAGCATCCTAAGAACCTTAGGATAGTTTGGGGATGCTTGGAGCCTATCATATGCTTTAGAATTAACCGACTCATGTTGAGGATTGATGCGATCGATAGGGATCTAACAAGTCTACCAAACCCCACACCGGTATAACTTTTTCAATACATTAGCTGCGAGGTTTGCTAAAATTCGCACATAACCATAGTTGCAGCTGGCTGTTGAGGTTGTCACAATGCCTTCCATCCCTTATTGGCTATGGTTTTACCAAAAAAATCTTCAGGGTGGTGAAACCCCTTTTCCTTAATGAAGGATCGCTTTTTGGATATAAGGTTGAATTTCTCTACCGCACTCTCATTTTCAAACTTCTCATGATCGTAATCATGAGATGTCTCTCCTATTTTTCGACTTTTCTTCGATCAATTTTTCCACTACATTGTACAACCTAGCGAGGGTAGGTTCTCGATCTTTAATTCAACACGAAATTGACACCCAAACACCTAGTGTGAATAAACCCTATTTGAATAGCCAAAGAACTCCAAAAATGTCACTTAGGAAAAATATCAAACACGTGGTGGGCACCACGTGAGATACTACTCGTGGCTAAAAATCTAGGTGTCTACAACCTCCAAACAACCACCGACCTTCTTCGTAGCTTAAAGAAATCCAAAATAAGAAAAAAGAACCAGTGATTCACTTAGAATCACCAAAAATCGAAAAAATGGTCGTGGACCCAGAATTGTTATGGAGGATGGACAAACCCTAGATTTTTTGGATCAAAAGTTGTTCGTGGATCTCTTTGGCACTCAAAATCAAATTAGGAAGATTTGGGAGGAGGTTTGACGGACGAATCTGTACAAACATTAAGAGAGAGTTAGGGTTTCTGAGTTTTGGTATCGAAAATATGATTGTGCATGTTCTTAAAAGAGGGCAACGTTGCAGCGTTCAGGCCAACGTCGCGACGTTCCCGAGAGTGTTCAACATCATGACATTGAGGGCTAACGTCACGACATTCCCGAGAGTTGTTAACATCGTGACATTCCCGAGAGTTGTTAACGTCGCGACATTCCAGAGAGGTTAAATTCCAACATCGCGATGTTTCCGAGAGTCTCAAACTATGTTTTGAAAAAGTTATTATAAGTGTAGAAAACAACCTCATTGAAGTTCCACCCTTTCCCAAGCCTGCACTAGGAGTTCTAGGCTATCTCTCTGTCACCACTTCAACCATAGAGCCTAAACACACAACAAAACAAATAATGCAATTAAGTTATAGTGTATAAACTTCGAGAAAAATAAAATTTCTAAAAATCAAAACAAAAACACTGATGCAAAATGACTTTATGACTCAGATAATCAAAGAAAAATTCAAAATGCTAATACCTGGCAAATAGCTTGTTTAATGTCGATAACTCACCAAGTCATTCCGCTGATGGGTTCAAATGTAGAAATGGACTAACAAACTCCGATTGTCCGATTTTGAGCTGTGTCGACTTCAAGGTTGTAAGGACTTGTACTTTCTAGCATGACCTTCAAAATGGTCCGCTGCTTGTTTCATTCATCCTTTAAAGGTCTGTTAATAACCCGACACTACCATAAGGAAAGACTTGAGTGATCACAAAAGGCCCAAACCATCTTGATTTGAGCTTTCCCGGGAATAACTTCAATTTAGAATTGAAAAGTAACACTTGTTGTCCCAGTTTAAACTTAGTCTTCACTAAATGCTTGTCATGCCAAACCTTAGTCTTCTTCTTGTAGATCCATGATCTCTCATAAGCATTACGATGAAATTCTTCCAGCTCATTCAACTGAAGCATTTTTTTCTTCCCGGCTATTTCCATATTCATATTTAGTATTCTAGTTTCCCAATAAGCTTTGTGCTCCAATTCTACAGGTAGGTGACATGCCTTCCCATAGACAATTTTGTAAGGGGACATCCCCAAAGGAGTGTTGAATGCTATCCGGTATGCCCATAAGTTGTCATCAATCTTGTTAGCCCAATCTTTCCTTGTTACACTCATTGTCTTCTCCAATATCTTCTTGATTTCCTGGTTTGACACTTCGGCTTGCCCGTTACACTGAGGGTGGTAAGCGAGTGATACACGATGCCTCACCCCATACTTAGCTAGAAGATATGCGAACAACTTGTTGCAGAAATGTGATCCTTCATCACTAATTACATCTCTTGGAGTCCTAAATATTGAAAAGATGTTGCGCTGGATGAAACTCAATACCACCTTGGCATCACAAGTAGTAGTTGGAATAGCCTCCACCCACTTTGAAACATAATCTACAGCCAATAGTATGTATTTGTACCCATAAGAGGATGGAAAATGACCCATAAAATCGATCCCCCATACATCAAAAAGCTCCACCTCTAGGACATTTTCCAAAGGCATCTCATTCCCTCTTCCAATATTACCTGTCCTTTGACACCGATCACATGCTTTCACAAAAGATTGAGCATCCTTGAAGAGCGAAGCCCAATAGAAGCCTAATTGGAGCACCTTAGTTGATGTTCGCTGTCCATTGAAATGGCCTCCACACTCTAAAGAGTGGCAGTGCTTCAAAATATCTTCCATTTCATTTTCCAGCACACATTTTCGAATAATCTGGTCAGCACATTGTTTGAAGAGAATTGGATCATCCTAAAAGTATTAAAGAGAATTGGATCATCCCAAAAGTATTGTTTCACCTCTGTAAATAATCTTTTATTTTGTTAAAAGGTGAGCTCGGATGGGATGATACTAAATCGATAATTAGCTAAGTGCTTCAGAAACCATGGAGAAATTTCAAAGATGCGACAAGGCTGTGGATTTGCTTATCGAGAATGTATCATCAATCCAACTCAATTTTCCCCGAACCTTTCAGAATTCCAACCCGATGTATGATCAGCCACCATGTTTTCGAGCCCTTTCTTATCTTCGATTCCACATCAAATTCTCAAAGAGGGGAGCACCCACCTAATGAGTCTAGGTTTAGCATCCTTTTTAGTCATCAAATACTTGATCGCGGAATGATCAACTAAGACAATGAACTTGTTCCCTATAAGATAAGGCTTGAAATTATCAAAAGCAAACACAATTGCCAACAATTCTTTCTCTACTATGGCGTAATTGAGTTGTACTTCATTCAGTGTCTAGATAGCATAGTAGATGGCATAGAAGATCTTATCCTTTCTTTGACCTAAAACAGCGCCAACCACGTGATCGCTTGAATCGCACATAAGCTCAAATGGAAGATCCTAATTCGAGGCAACAATTACAGGGGCTAAAATTAATATCTCTTTCAATGTCTTAAAAGCCTTAATACATGAATCATTAAAATCAAAGGAAACACCTTGTATGAGAAGGTTAGACAAAGGCTTGGAGATTTTTGAGATGTCCTTGATAAATCTTCAATCGAAACCAGCATGACCGAGAAAACTACGCACACCCTTTATCGAAGTAGAAGGTATTAGTTTTTCTATGATCTCAACCTTTGCTTGATCGACCTTAATCCATTTTCTTGAAATTTGATGCCCCAACACTATGCCTTCTCTCACCAAAAAGTGGCATTTTTCCCAATTTAGAACTAAATTGGTTTCCATGCACCTCTTTAGTACCATTGTCAAATTATTGAGACAATCGTCAAATGTAGAACCAATCACGGAGAAATCATCCATGAAGACTTTAATAGATTTCTTGACCATGTCTGAGAATATAGTCATCATGCATCTTTGAAAAGTTCCCGGTGCATTACAAAGGCCGAATGGCATTCTCCTGAAAGCGAAGGTACCATAAAGTGTGAAGGTGGTTCTCGATCCTCCGAGCAATGGCAACTGATTGCACTTGAGTATCCGTCCGAAGAAAAATACTCATTACCAGCCTACCATTTAACATTTTATCAATAAATGGGAGTGGAAAATGTTATTTTCTTGTTACTTTGTTCAATGTCCTATAGTCAATACAAATTTTCCACCTTATGACTGCTCAGGAAGGTCATTATTTTCATTCTGATCGCCGACTTACCCGACTCCGCCAATTTAGCAAGTAATTGTAGGTGTCACCGTCTAACTTGCTAATTTCGTAGGTAATCTATAGGTAATTGTTGGTAATTATACATATTTTTATAAATTTAATTTAATTTAATTATAATCCTGGTACAAACATAATAAATTTACAAAAACAAATTATATTGATATATGATTGGGAATGCTAATAAAATCGTAACAATAGTGCAATTAAAATATTCAAATTACATAAAATCTATCTAGAAAGTGAAGCTTAAGTATAGTCTTACATAAACCATAAAAGTGGTGATAATAAATAATCACGTAACATATTCACAAAGTATAACATGATAAAGTGAAACCATAAAACAATAATGGATACTACTTTGGAATTGCATTGTTGTCGTCGTCATCATCTGTATCATCATCATCATCATGAATAGGGTCATAATCAAGGTGAGTAGGCGCGTGCTAGGAATGGTCACTCCGCTCTTAACATTTCGTCTACATGCTGTAATAAGTGCTCTGTTAGTATTCGCAAATCATTAATCACCTTCTCTTGTTGAGTAATCTTCTATCTGAAGTCTTGAATTTCTTCTACATTTTGTTGAGGAGAAGGCGATGTAGTTGAAGTTGAAGCAACATTAGTCTTGTAGTACTCACTAGCTTGGGACCCAAGATCATAAATTCTACTTTTTCGTTTTCCACCCACAAAATTGAAAAATAAGTCATTTTCATCTATTGATTCACTGGATTATGCTAACTCTTCTCTCCTAGACTGAAGAGCATCTTGGTAAAAATTTAAAACAATTAGAATATCATAATGAGGTAAGTTCAAGAAAGACACACATTAATCCAATTAATTAACTCACGTTGACAGATTTGGACTTCTTATTAATAAATGTCTTCCTATCACCTTTTTGGTATGTGTATATAGAAATAGGATCTGGTGTAGTGGGCTGACGTCCAAGTTTATGAGCCTAAATATACATAAATATAACAACAAAAACATAAATATCATTCAGAGGAAGGAAGTGAAGATATGTGTAGTCCTCCTCAATATTAAAATAAATGTAAAGCCTTATTGAAAGATGAATGCAAACAAATATTGATTTCTTAAGCCTTATTTGATTATTTTAGAAAATGGGAGAAATTCAATGCTGAATGAAGAACCGAAAAAATTAAATAAAAAGCACAGAAACTAAAAATGTAACTTTTTAGTCCATCAATATCCACTTTAGTCCTAAGTGGAAAGAAAGAGAGGAAATGAACTCACAAAATAAGCCTTTAAGCTTTGAATGGTTGGGACAAGTAGAATGGATGCTTGTTTAGAGAACATGATGAAAGCATATGAAAATAACCTATGAATACTTGGCCAGTGTTTCATTTGTAAATGCATACAAGGTCCTAATATAAGAGACTGCTTGCAAAATCAAAATAAATGAAATTGCTACCTACATAAGTTACTGGCATTGGGTTAGATTCCTATTCTTTAAAGGGTTTCTTTTGGAGCAGCCACATTCTTAGAAGTTCCACTTGTCATTTCATAAAAGCAAGCATAGAGAACTAGTATGTATAATATTCTAACCAAGATATGTTCTAGATGCAGAGTTAGGTATAGATTATTCTTTTACTTTTGGAGTATATTCCTTTCCTAGTATAAAAGGGGGTTTGAATCCTTTTAAAATCCACTAACCAATACCAAATACATATCTGAATAATATTGGATCAATTTTTGTACCTATGTGAATAATAAAGGAAGAATTAACATCAAAGTACAACTTTGTAATTTCCTTTTATATGTATAATTACTATGTAATTAGATCGCTTCTACATACAATATATATTTAAATAAAACAATAAATTAAAAAATCTTACAAATTTCTTTCTAATGGGCTTTATGGTTTCTCAATGATGTTCTTCCTCAAACATTTGGTTTATATATATATATATATATATATATATATATATATATATATATATATATATATATATATATATATATGTATGTATGTATGCATGTTTTCTGGTAATTAAGGGCGTTTGTTCGCTTTTTTTTTTAAGACAACTAAACACTTTATGACAATATAGTAAATTGTCCCATTTGGAAAGTAGCAGAGAAAAAAATTAAATTAAATATAACTTACAAGTCATCTCCTATGGTCAAGTACGTGTAGCGTTGTCTCTAGTGTGTTAAGGTCCAAATTTCGTCACGCTCTTTGACATTTTATTCTTGGAGTACGTTTCATGAATCTTTTTTTGCTTTCGATGTGTTCCAATAACGTTGCCATCTTTCCCACAAATCTAGATCAATGAAGTTTGGCTTCTTCCCTTTCCTTTTTATCTTCGATATCATGTCTCAATATCGAATAGACGCTTTTGCATCCCATGCAATTTGGACTAGTGCATCTATTGCGTTGTCCCACATGAAGCATTTCTACAAATATATAAATAAATAAATATATATATATATATATATATATATATATATATATATATAAATAAATAAATATATATATATATATATTAACCAAGTTTTCAGCATGTTAACTAATAAAAAGCCTTAATTTCAGCCTTAAATAAGGGAGAATAAACCAAGTTTGCACCATATTACTTGAAATTGAGCATAATAAAAATGATCATACAGAGCTATTCTCATTCATTCTTGAGACTAGAGATCTACTATGAGATCATGATTCTAATCTATACCTTACGCACCATCGAATTGATTTAACAAATACCAAACAGACCTGCAAAATATCGACATTTGCACACATTAGTTAAAATTTGAATACGATTGCTTAACAGTTGAAATTACGTCGAACCAACATTACGGTTTTTATAACGACATCGTCAACACACGCGAACGCACCATTTGACGTTCGCGATCCGCAAGGTCACATTCGCAACAGTGTCGCAATCGAACGTCATGAAACAATCACGATGGTTATCATATGATGGATCTTATACGAGAAGAGATAGAATCTTACGCTCTATAACGGATGGATGAGTGAGGTGATTATGTCAGTCATCAGATGAACAAGCTGATTAGATGGTTGTGATTGTGCAATTCTTCTTTTCTTAGCTGCTACAAATTTACCCATGTCTTCAAAAAACCTATAAATATATAAAAATGGAAATGTGAGCAAGTTACAATATTAAACAAATATGGAATTCTTTAAGGAAAAAAAAACAATCACTACTTATTTATCGTAGCAATATCAATATCAATATCAATAAGAAACAACATCAATTAGAATTCTACAAACAACATAGTATGATATAAATATCAACAAAACAATCATTAAGATTTCCACAAACATCATAATCAGAATTCATAATGGTGTACTAGGTTGTTGACAAAACAACATAGTACGATATTAAATACAAAACTATTTTTATTATTATTTTTCATAATCACTATGAAGGAGCAAAGTGCTGAAGGAGCAACCCAATAATTTGATCAATTAGGTTCCAAAACAGAAGAAAATATAAATGCAACCTAGCAAGATCAATGTGAGAAAAAAACAAAATGAATACGAGGTTCCACAAAATGAGAATAAATGGGATGCAGAAAAGTAAATGAGATTTGAAGACTACTAACAACATATATACAAGTGTTTTTTTTCTTGACATACAACCTACCACACACGGTAGATGCATTAGTAAATAGCTTTTTAAGTCAAGGTTTTCACATTCTAGGCATGTTTCAGTTAACATGCAGTCCAAACAACAACAATAATAATAAAGAAAAATATAATTCTATGGAAAAACTGGGTATGGGGAACAATAAGTTCCTTCACTAATAAAATTGCCTTCCATGAAAAATATAGGTAATTGCAGAAATAATTACTCCATCTATCTGCTACCTTTTTAATATTTCTGTTGAAAATAGTAACTATTTGACATTTATCTTTATTCACCGTGAAAGACAAAATATGTTTTTATCATACAGGTGGATGTACCAATTTCGCATAAATCAGTAGATATCCTGCATTACTTAAAGCTGCTACCATATGAAAAAAACTCTAATTTTCAAGTAAAGTGTACAAAGAGCTTAGCTTAGAGAACATTTCTATCAACATTTCTGATTAAAAAAAATACTGCTTCAAAAGAAGCACCAAACATATAACAGCAGAATGAGTCAAAATTATCCTTCAATCAGTCTGTACACACTATCTCTATGTCAAAAGAAAAAGAATAAATAAGCTATAATGGGAAATAGATATAACTAAGAATTTAAGTAAACAAGGGTTTTCTCAAAGACAATAAAAAGATCTTCACTGCCCTGACCTTCCTGGATAGATGATGGAATACTAAGTAACTCCTTTCGCACATTCACAAAAAAAAAAAAAAAAGAAAAAAAAAAGGAAAAAAAAAAGAAAAAAAAAGAAAAAGAAAAGAAAAGGCATATTAGACTCTGCAATAGGTTTCATGTCATATCCACAAACTACAATTGACGTGTAAGATGTCAGAACAATGCCTAGGTTCTGAATTTGCAGATATTTTAGATTTTTGTTTGGAAAATTATCTTGTTCCTAAAACCTGTAAACCATTTAAGACAAAAAGCCTACTTAAGAATCCTATAATCGTTTTTAATTTCTTTGTTATTTTAAAGATGTTTTAATAATAACTTTTATATGCTATTTTTGTTTTAATCAATTTTTTTATTCTGTATGATTATTTCTTAAGACAATCATTGGAAGATAAGTTAAAATAATTGAAAACAACCAAACGATGTCTCTTGAGAACACCTTCTTTCTCATTTTTAATAACAGAAAATTATTCTGTTTTCTAATTTTTTTATTCTTTAAGAGAAAACTCTTCTTAAAACTAGTTACTTTACCTAAATAAAAATACAATTGCCACATTAGGGGAGAAGAAATTTTATAAACATACCTGTTCTTCTTTGTGGGTGTATGTTACTTCCAATTTTTCACCTTCTTTTGCAACCCAAACCTGTCAAAGAAACAAAATATGAGAAAAACACATTACTTTTATCACAATCATGCATTCAATGCAAATCTACGACATCATTTTCAGTAACTTGTGGGGGATTCCCATGCAAATATGAGTTCCGACAGAGTTTAAAGGGTAGAGATGAAACACACAAAACCATCATAGTAATCATGATGTGATTTTTGGAATAAAATATCAGTAAAGATCGAATCGCACATTCATGCCTTTTATGCCAACAAGTATCATCCCTTGAGAATAAATGACTGATTGATTAAACCATAGAATTTCCAAAGAAAAAAAGTGGGTGAAGTGTTAGATGTGAAATTACATAGCATTTGTGCATATCTTATACACTAATTTTGAGCTTTTGATGCGAATTTCACACCTAGATCATGTGAATTTAAAGAATTTCCCCCATTCAATATTTTGGGAATATGATGAAGAACGAAGAGAGCAAGAAACAAGATAAGGCAAGGAATCACTGGAATGCCGCAGCATGTAGCTCAATGCCGCGGCATTACAATGATTCCTTGCCTTCTCTTTGCTTGTTTCTTGCTCCAAAATGCTTGTTCTTCATCATGATTTTTACATAATGCGTAGATAGGGGAATTATAGAAAATTCACATGATCTAGGTGATTGCTCCTGTTTTTGCTTTCTAAATAGAAATTATTGGAATTAAACATTCTTCTTTCTTTAAGCAAACAATGTAACTCTATTATTCTCCTTCTCCATTGCAGGTGGGAGGAGCAGATAGGAAAGAAGTAAGAGGGGTGCTTCCATGAGATCCAAAAGTCACAAAAATTTTCCAAGATCCCTACCAAAATAAATAAAAGGTTTAAGTGAAGAGGATATCATGTCTTGTTGGATCCTCTCCTTATTCCCTGTATAGAAAATTGATTCTTCTCAAGCCCTACCAAATATCATATTCTTTTGATAGCAAAACTATAAATACTATTAGTTTGAAGATCAAATTTTATTTATAAAAAACACATACACAGAACATGATCGCGATTTTGAATTTCCATGCATCGAGTTAGATTGATGTCTATGTACACAATCATATAGGGTAAATAAAAAGCACAAATGGACTTTAACTACCAGGAAACCCTAACTCGATGACCTCGAACTTAATGACACCACAAGCATTAGACTCGCTCTACCACAACAACTGAATTTGTAACGCCCTGAAAATACCCTAACAATTTTTATAACATGTTCAGGGTATAAAATAAATTAAATTATATTTTTTTTCGGTGTTTAAATTGCTAAAAACGAAGAATGATAAAAACCCAAAAATTTTACAGGAGCCAAATAAATTTGGTAAAAATGTCAAATGAGGACTTAAGGGTCATAAATGAGGAGTATAAATGTTAAAATGAGAATGAAATGAAATGAAGTGAAACTGAAAGTGAAATGAAGAGTAAAAATGAGAAAAAAAGAGATAAGGCCCATTTTATGAGCTAGCCAAACAGGGCCTTGTGAAGACTTAAGGTATAAGATCAAATTTGGTAATGGGACATTTCATACTTTTAGAGAGAGAGAGAGCTAGGGCTTGGTTGAGAGAAGAAGAGAAGGAATTGTGATTTTCTTCTCCATGTAATCAAGGGAAAAGTTGATCAAGAAGAAGGAGGAAGAAGAAAGGAAAGAGAATCAAGGTTTAAGGTAAGAAAAACCAAACCCTAACCCCCTTTCTACTTGTGTTTGGGTTTAATAAAACCCAAATATGGTATAAAAGTGTTTTGAAAGGTTGTAGGTCTTTTTGGGGTTGTATTGGGTAAGATTTCCGGTGAAAATGGCCCACAAAATGGTCCAATTTAGCCATGGCCAGACACCCCTGTAGCCTAGGCGTGGGGCTGCAGCCTAGGCGGGCCTTAGCCCTGGCCGAACACAGGCCGAATTTCCGGTGTTGATCTGCCTAAGTGTAGCATGCTCCGCCTAGGTGAACCTCTCTGCCTAAGCGAAGCGAAGCTTCGCCTAGGCATACCTGCAAGTCATGTTTTGGTTCCTCTCTTCCCGCTAAATCTAACCATCATCCATTGGACTAATGAGGATCCTAATATGTGAATGAAAGGGTTCTTACAAGTATACAAGTTATATGAAAAATGTTCCATACTTTGCCTCGGCGATCCGGTCGTTGGGCAAACATTGTTTCTTGCCCTTATTAGCTAATAGAATGATAAGAATGTCTAAGGATGAGGAAATGGGAAAAAAGCAAGAAAGACGATAATACTTGGGAAGGGAGTCAGGTAAAAGTAAACCTAAATGAGGAACTCTAGAATACGGAGCTAATAATATGATTGTTAATTGTATTGTTGGAATAGGGGCTGACGGAAGGCGAGTGATTGAAGATTGAGGATTAGAATCAAAGTGCAACAAGCTTTTTGGTTTGTTCTTCGACTCTCTCTTTTATTTCCATTTGGAGTTTGTTCTTCGACTCTTTCTTTTGTTTCCATTTTGGAGTTTGTTCTCCATTTAATCTCTTCTTATTTCAAGTCTTACGATCATTGTTCTATTATTGAAATGATTTTCAATAAATTGCATATCGAAGTGTTTTAATTGATTTGAGGCAAATAATTGTGAAATGATTTGTGTCTGAAAACTTTGCATGGTATTGGAAATGAATTATTTGTATAAAAGATGTATATACTACATTGTATTTTTTTTTCTATGAATGATTTGAATGCTATAATGAATATTAGCTGGTAAAATTCGAGTTGAGGATAGATTGGTATACCAATAAGGGTCAAATGACGTGCTTTAGCTGAGTAATGATGTGTCACTTTCCGATCCCGATGGCCGAGTAGGGCGATGTCGGTAGTGTTCACGAAATGATTTTTTAATAACCAGTCAGCAGTCCAACGGAACCGTACTATGTTATAAAACTTTTTTTATACCAGGCTGCAGCCTAGCGGGACTATGCCAATGATTCATTATCCTGTGCACTGAAAGCATATGTTAAATTCGCTTAAGGGCAAAATGATAAGAAAATATTGTAAATACATGAATTGTGTTTTGAATTATTTATTACATATGAAAGTGCATATTTGGAATGATCAATAAACTGTATATGAATGTATATGAAATGAATATATGTATTTTATTGCATTGATCATTCAAAAAGGTTAAAAAACATTGTTTAGAAAAAAAAAATTGCATTATTTGAATTAAACTGAAATGGAAAAGAGAACTATAGAATCACTAAGCATGAAAATGCTTAGCGCGTTGTTTTTACCACATCGCAGGTACCGAGAGAATAGGTACGAAGATAAGGGCCGCTGAGATTCAGAGTCATCGTCAAAGCCACGTAGAGGAAAAGTAAACCTCCGTCACATGCATACATGAATTTGATTTGACTTTTTTTTTTTTTTTTTTGTATTGAAACTATAATTTGAAAAAGTGAACTTTGATTTTGTTTTGTAAATTTTGGTATTGAAACAACTTATATTGTTGTAATATATAAAGGTGGAAAATGGACCGAATGGGCATGTACTACCATATTTAATGGAAAACAAAATGATAGGCCCCTTTAAGTTGAATTAGTATATATGTATATATTTTCATTGAATATGTGAAATGCGTCTTAAATGAGAAATTGCAATTTGATTTCATTGGTATCTAAAACCAAGTAGCATAGAGCTACGGTATTGGAAACGTATTTGTATTTGCATTGGTAATTGATTATATCATAAAAGTAAAAGTACTAGTGGCACATCGGACACCACATAATCGGCCTTGGACTCACCTCCATGCTCACAATCTTCGGAGCCTTCTCGAAGTGCCTAGGCGCCAGATCTCAAATGGATGGGTGTCTAAAAGGAAGCTTCACTATCTAGTTACACTTCCACTCGAAATTTAAAAAATGAATTAGGGCTTGTTTAACTGTAGCTTTTGAAAACTGTTTTTTGCTCTGAAAATAGAAAACAATGAAACAAGGAAAATATGCTTGGTTTTCTTTCTTTCTTTCTTTTTTTGAAAAAACACGAAGAATACAGCAAACACCAAATTCAAGAAATAAAAGCAGTTTTCAGATAACACCATTTTGGTTTTCTCTGACTGGTGTTCTCTGAAAAATTGTTCTTCTTCAATGAATTTAGTTTTTTTTATGTGTTCTTTGTGATTTTCATAACAAAAAAAAGAAAAAAAAAACCTTTTCTGTGTTTTGTTATCCTTATTTAAGTTTTTAGGCATAACAAAAAACAATTTTCAAAAACTATAAACAAACAAGCCTTTAGATACTGTTTGAAAACTGTTTTTTGTTTCGAAAAACAAAGATCAGGAAAATACGTTTGGTTCCTAGTATTTTTTTTATTGTTATGAAAAATATGTAAAACACTAAATTCAAATAATAACAGTTTTCAAAGAACACCAAGATAATGTTTTCTATGTTTTCAAAAACTATTCTCGATAATAGTTTTACAAAACATGAACCAAACAAGCACTATTTTTTTAGTATTTATCTTATCCTGCAAAAAAAAAAAAAAACCCATATTTTTATAATATAGGTTTAGGGCTTTCTTCGTGGTTTAGGGCTTTCTTCATCCTCAAAACGTAAGAGTAGTTTTGAGGATGAAGTAATTAAGCATGAGTTATTTTTAAAATTAATATAAAAAAATTATTTAAAAAAGGTTATGAATGATTTATATAGATTTATATGGTTAATTACATAAATGGTGTCTCAACGTTTCCATTTTTCTATTTTGTTGTCTCAATTGTATTTTTGTTCAATTAAGTGTCTAAACTTTTTTATTTTTTCTATTTTGATGTATCAACTTTATTTTTGTTCAAGTAAATTGTAGAACCCGTGAAAATTTTAAATTTGAATTTTTCAGATAAAAAAGGGGCAAAACTGTAGTTTACAAGAATAGTCCGGAGAAAAGTTGGGATTTTTCTAGATCTCGGATGTGAAATGGATTGCAGTTGGAATGCGTCTCCTGAAATCTAGCTTCTGTTCGAATTTCGTTGAATTGAATGAGTCAATTTCATGTATTTAGAACCCAGGGTGTTGGGCGACCACATGGCAAGCCGTAATGTGACACATTGCAAACCATGTGGGTGATACGTAGTGACCATGTGTCCTGATCGCTAACAAACCATGTGGGTGACACATGTGACCATGTCTGATATAACAGGCATGCCATGTCAGCATCATGGCTCCTTTGAAAGCTTTATATAAGGGGCTTCATGGGCTGTTCTTACCGGCGAGGGCGGCAGATTCTTTAGTAGAACGACGAGAGAAGGAGGGGGAAGGGAAAAAGAGAAAGGGAGGAAGGAAAGGAGAAAGGAAAGAAGAAAAGAGAAGAAGAAAGGGGAGGAAGAGAGGAAAAAGAAAGAGGAAAAGGAATGAGTGTTGCACGGTGAAGCGGGCCGGACGGCGAGAACTCGGAGCTGGCAGCCCACGAGGGTGGGTTTCCTACTGCAGTTATTTTATGCCTGGGCGCCGCCGTGTGGCTCACGGGTTTCGGTTTTCCCGGTGAATTTATATGTTATTATTGGTTTGTTTGTGATTGTGTGATGGTCAAGGCCGGTTTCGCAGTTTGGGATTTGTCGAAGCCAGGGCATTGTTTTTTGGGACAGCAAATCCCGGCATGTGGCGAACGGGGTGTGCGAAATTTCGCACACCCTTGTGAATACGGCAGCGTCAACTTTGGACAGCCATAGCCTTTCGTCGAAGACTCCCAATTCCCGCATTCTTGGACTCGGCTTCGTTAGTATAAATTTAATAAGTTAAAGTGCTTAACCAAAATGTAGGCTAAACATTAGTGGGTCGGGCGGTGAGAATAGTCGTTACGGTTTAGAACCACGTTTCGAACCGGTTTGTAACGAAAATGCTTGGGGCTATGGCACGGCGAGTGCGTGTTGGATTTTTTGTGGTATTTACAAAAAAGCTGGACTTTACGGACCTGGTCGAGATTATTTCTTGAAGCGGCATGGCCCGGTTATGGCGGGAATGGCTAATGTGTGTTATTGTTATAAATTCAATGACATACTGAATATGTGAAATTATGTGACATATGTGTGATGAAGATGGAAATAATTATATGCATTGGGCTGTATGATTGACACTATGTCGGCACAGGAATGTAATTATAGCATTACTTGCCTAAGTAATAGTTGGAATTATGTTAATACATGCTTGAATGATGTGTTTACATGAATGAACTGAATGATAGAAAAGATGTAGTGCATGCTTATGTGATGTACTGATTTGAATGTATGGAATATTAACATGACATGTATGCTGATGTTAAAAGCTGAATATATGGAATGTTGTGTGCATTAGACATGAGTGTTCATAGCACACACATAGTGTATGGTGTAGAATGTCCATGTAGAGGTCTTCATACATTGTTCATGGGTTTGAGTGCAATAGCACAAATTGCATTGCATTGGTGTGCGGTAACACCGCATTACATGAGTGTGTGTACATGATGCCCGGTTTGGCCTTGCGTTTGGTGCGGTCGTGTGGGCTTGGAAATGGGACGAAGTCCCGGTGGAGTTCCTGATGTTAGCGAAAATGGAAGTAGTAATGTCGGTGTAACAAGTAGGGATGAAATACCCCTCGGGTGAAAAGCACGAAAACACAGGTTGAACCGGCGTATCCACTTAGGTGAAAGCCCGAAAAATGTCGGAGGTGTAGATACCAGCGGTGAGACCGGATACGTTGCTCCAGACATGAAACGATTAAATAAATATCACATAGACTACGGGTTGTGAGATGGGAGTCGGGACTGACTTGGTATTGATTTCCCATTGGCACTTGCATTGGGTGGTGGGTCGGAGGTTGACCCGGTACTTGGGGCATGTAGAGTGTTGTCTCATACATGCATGTAGATTTTTCCATGATAGGACAACATGTATGCCGCAGTTGGTTCGTTGGTTTTGATTGTGAAATAATCATTTGCATGTGTGCTCTGGGTAGGAAATAGCCCTTGTAAGTTTATCTCTTGGGCGTTAGCTCACCAGTCGTGGGACCACAGGTACACGCGAGGTATAGGCGAGCGACGCTCCTTGCGTAGGGATTATGAAGCGGACGGGCGGCCTTGATTCTTGTTTTGTGTATATTAGAACAAACTAGTTTTAATATATGTTTTGTATTAGGAAGTGATGTAATAACTCTTGGATCTATAGAAATGTATGGTCTTATGCTTGTATGGAGCAGTATGGATGATAGGCCACTATTGGGTCATTTTACTCATGTATGGGTCTCCTTGATATGAGACACGAGTTTCCACGGAGTTGACGGTGGTCAACGGGACCCCTAGGTTTTAGGGCGTCCTGACTTGGTATCAGAGGAGGTACTGCAGTACCTAGGGCTTGAGGACTTGAAGCCGCCATGGTCATTAAGGTATAAGAGCATCATAGCTTGGTATAGCTTGGTGTCGGAGCTTGGGTTAGAATTACCTAGTGCTCGGGAAATTGATATCTAGATCATAGTTTAGTATCAAGGTCTAGGTAGGATGTTACCTAAGAGTCCACAGGACAGGATTAGATCATAGCATGCATTGTGTGTTTTCTTGTTTATGCTTTGATTGTATGTGCATGATTGTGTGTACAAATTACGTGAATTATATACGTGGTAGGATGTATATAGGAAATGCGAACACTAGGATTGAGAAACGTAACCTTAGGAGTTCGGGAAATGAACGGATGGTTCGGGATATTAAGTCTATTATTGGTTGGCATGTGCGATAATAGTTGGACACGAAAATGATTCTAAACTTCCTGTTTGACTTGTGTAGATGGCAAGTAGAGGACGGGGGCGTAGAGGTTGTCCACCGGGTGATGGTCGACCACCGCTGTTTTTTGTAGTGAGGCCTTCATAGAGGCCATGGGTTCTACGATAGCCACGGCGCACTGGCTGATGCGTGAGGTTAGGAAGGTGTCGGTAACCTCAAGGTTGAGCACATCATCCTCGGCGTTCACGGAGGGGACCCGATGGTAACCGTCATTGGTTCCATCAGTTAGAGTTCTTCGAGACTATCGGATACTAACGAATTCTGTTGGCTTCATTCGACTTGAGGGTGAGTCCTAGATCTGGTGGGGTGGGTCCGCGACTTCCTAGGGACAGGAACTATGACATGGGAAGATTTTCGCGAACTATTCATGGGGAAGTACTTTTCAGGCTTCCTCTTAGACATCTGCGAAGGCTAGAGAGTTCCTTGTGAATTTGAGACGGAGGGCGATGGCGTACTTTCAGTATGGCAGTTTACGAGTTGTACGTTTCGGGGATGATTATGTGGCCATGACGACGAGTTAGGAAGTTCGGATGGTGAAGTTGTCCATCGAGGCAGATTTTATGACATAACCTCTCTGAATGGACTCGAAGGTCGATCACGACCTTGATCGTGAGCGAGAGGTAGATGGCGCTCGTAGCATGCGGGTGCGGGTTGATGCGGGAGCTTATAAACACACCAAACATTGGGAATTCGACCCTAATTATTGAAGGAATTAGTTAGAGGAGGTCGAGGCGCGTGAAAACATGTGAAAACTCCTTTTTTGGACCTCATTTGGGCCTTGGGAAGAGCGAAAAAACGTGGTCGAGACTTGGACAAACCCACGATATGGAGCGCCATATTGATTTTAGAAGATTTGCCCTTGGCGAGATCTTCTGGTTGTTTATGATTGCTATATTTCATTTAAGTATTGCTCCCGATATTTTATTACATCACTGGAAGATTTGCTTTATTATTTTAGATAGTTTTCTTTAGGAGTTGCTTTTGTAATTTAGAAAGTTTCTTTTCTAGTTAAAGTAAATTTACTTTATTTGTTTAGAAAGTATGAGACTATTGTTTGCCTTTTCTATATGGTAAAGCCCTCAATTAACATGATACAGGCCTTACACTTCTCTTGCATCATGTCACTTTGGATAAATTTGTGATAAAATAACTTTCTTAATGTTCATGATTTGGCAGGGTCAAAGTCTATGTTGTGCAAGTGCCTGGTCGTATAAGTAGTAAAATCTGAATGTGAGATCGGTATCATTCCCACGAAGTTGACAACGAATTAAGATCTTGCAGCACTAGAACACTGTTTAGTTAGAACACGTAGTGAGTTTATCTAAACTACGAAAAAAAAATTAAAAGATCATAGACTACAGATATTATCAAACTAAGATAAAATAAAAGTAAATGAATAAAAATAAATTGTAACTATAAAGTGGATTGAATCAGGAACTGTGAAAGCGAAAACTCTTAGTGAAATACAATGAAAGCAGTCAATTCCGACTAAAGCACATTGCTCTGTTCTGTGTATGGATTTGTTTTTGTCCAAGATTTCCTCATTGTTGGAATTGGTTCTCCCGTATTCAGGTTGTGCCTTAGCTTCTCTCGAAGACAAAGATCAAACTAGCTACACCTTCCCAGAATTCTCTTGTAAGATGGATCTTTTCTTTTCACGATACTTCCACCTTTATTTCACGTTGACGGACCTTGCATTTACTTCTCAGGATTTTCGCAAAGTTTCTATCACTTAATTGGTGGCTCAACCTCCAGATCTGTGGGTTTGGCCCTTTCCCTTGATTAGATCTCAACTAACACGGGGTTAGGAACTTACCTTTAGATTAAGGTGAACTCTCTGATTATTTATATTGTTAAATACACCCCTCGAGCTTCAATTATGGCTTGGTGGGGATTTATCAAAATGAACTCTCGAGCTCGCGGGTTAAATCAATGGTAGTCGAGCATGCACAGAAAGAGATTTTCCGGCTCTCGGGAATCTCCGTCTACGTGTCCTGCGAGGAGGGCATCACGGAAATCGGGCAGATAAATTCCCTCAACGGGTATTCGGTGCTGTTGAGACATCCACGTTAACTTGACGCAGTGGTAAACGGAACCCAAATTAATTCTCCCTAATTGTGTAGGAAAGACTGTAACTAAATGTAGATCAAATCCAGTAGAGTTGTGCTTCGATTACTGTATTGCGAATTAAGAAATGGAGCAGATCCACGAACATACTGTAGTACAATAAGCGAGAAAATGAATTCGAGAGATTTGTCTAGATTTCATAAATTTTCGAGCGTAATTCTAGAAAAATAACATAAAAAATATCCGGCTCCACTCGTCTACGCACGGTTTGCAGATTCAAAGCCGAGAGAAAAGAAATAGACGCTAAAATAAAATGAAAATAAAATAAAAATCTACTCTAAACTATACCTTTGAGTTCCTCTCCTTTCCCACTTTTGCGGGTAGTGAAGGCGAGAGCTACTTTACTATTCTAACATGAGATCTGTTTATACTGTAAAGGAAGGGCGAGATCCCCAAAAGTTCAAAGTGGAATTCCCAAAGAAAAGCCCGGCTCTTTGTCCTATGTCGCGACCTCGAAGTTGATGTCGACATGGATTCTTCTGCTCTAGTTCGGTCGCGACCGTTTGCCTGTTGTGACCGGTTTCTGTGTTGCTTGGATGGTGTCAGGCCTCGTTTGTATTCGTGACTTCATTTATTCAACATTTCTCGAGTTGATGTCGCGACCCGCGAGTTTCATGTCGTGACATCGTTGTGTTTACTCTTCTTACGGCTTACGGTTGCGACATGATTTGAAGTTGCCACCATGGCCTTTACATTTGTAGGATGACTTCATATTGTGACTTTCTTTTCTTGGTCGCGATTGTGTTGGTGGTCTTCTGCTTTCACAGGTTTCAATTTTATGTCACAACCTCAAGGTGATGTCGCGACATCTTTTGCTGACCATTTCTTCTCTTCTGGTCGCAACCTCAGTTCTTTGTTGCAACCAATTTCCTCCTTTCCTCTTTTTTTCCAGGTTGCGACCTCGCTTTTAATTCTTAAACTCTTAATGTTGGTTACCTTCACTTTTCAATTGAGACTCAGTTCTGTTTTTATCAGCGACACGAACAACATGTGTGACCTCAAATGGAACCTTTCATTAAAAACTAGTTGCAACTTTGTTTGCCACGAGACCTCTCTTGTGGCTTTCATTTGGCGGATCCACGTGCGACATCGAATTGATAATAGTGACCTCGATTAATATTCGGTTGGTGTCGCGACATCGAGGAGGTGTTGTTGTGAGACCGAAGAACACATACAAATCTCGACGTTATTACCAAGGACTGTGTCTAGTCTCAAGCGGCGGCGCTGATAAACGATGATCGGACGAAACATGTTACATTTATGCATTAGTTATGCGTGCGAATTATAACGTTATCGCGAAGGACTACTATCTAATCCCAGTGGCATACAAAACTGTTGTGATATTACATATACAAATTTATGACACTATTACCAAGGACTATTAACTAATCCCGAACACTTGATGCCATCAACTTGTTGACATCATACTATCGCACTTCAAAAATCTCTTAGAGAGTATAACGATTTAATTTCTTGGTTTGGTGCGAAATACGCAAGTACGGGTTGACAGTAATAAAATGGACTTAAGTCCGGATATCGATCCACAGGAGATCTACCGAATTTTTCATCAACTACCTGACTACTCGAAATTAATACTATTTGGACCATAAATTGATATGGGTTTCGGCATGAAAGGTAGGGAAATCGGCTAGTTCGAAATGAACATTGAATGAAATGATAAAGCGAATGAAGGAAAATAAAATCCTACAAAGAAATGATTTTGACCGATTATCATAGGAAGACACATTAAGAGAAAGCAGGTCATGTGAGCGATCAATTCACGTAGTTCATGCGAATTAATTTCTTGATTATCTCAAGTTTCAAAAAATGTAGGGGCATTTTGTAGTGCGTTTGGATCTCTCGCTCCACATTTCGTTATCTCTTCTTCTGATTCTCTCGAATTAGAGCAGAGATAACTACTTATAACAAGAACTTCCTTAAAATTTGGGTATTTTTCTTTTTAATACTTCATACCCGTTTTATGGAATTTTGTACCTTAACGCTCGAGTTGTTGATTCAGCGAAGGGATATCTGACTTCAAATTACTCTTCCCTCGAAATTAAAATAGATCAACCTTTCCTTGATTAGATCTCGGCTAACACGGGATTAGCCTCACTATCAGAGATTGAGGTGAAATCTACCTTGTTTAAATAGATAAGTCGTTCGGCTCGTTCTTGACTTCAAGTGAGAGAGGATTTATCTAAGTGAACTCCAAAGCTCAAAGGATCCACAATATGAGGTTAGTATACCTTGAATGTACATTACTCCCGGGATTGTCTTCCTGTGTCACTCGAGAGGACCTCCTTGAAATCGAGGAGTAGCAGCCTTGATTCTTAACGGGTAGAAGAAATGGCGATATTCAGATCCCAAAATCGATAAACTCATAATCTGAAGTAAATTCGTGGCAAAGAATAAACAAGATCTTAAATTACTACCCGGGAAAATCAGTGCATTACAACGTTCACTAAATGGAAGGCGGGACATAATTCGCAATCACAGAGGCAAATCTTGATCAAAGAATAGCGCAGTGGCTAGAGCAATCGGATCGAGAGATTTGTGCGAACCCCGATGCGTTCCGGTAGTAATTTTGAAAGAAATTGGATGCAGCTCTTTCGACTTCAGCGAGCGATAACATTCGGATCGAAAAAATAATAAATGAAAAAAAAAACTAGACAAACATCGCTCCCAAGAATAAAAGAGAAGAAAAGAAAAGAAAAAGAAAGAAAGAAAAATAAAAGTAAACTGGGCTGCAGGATCTCTCGCAGTGCGCCTTAGACTGCTTTACTATTAAGATGGCTGCGTATTTATGAGGTTTTCGGTTGGGCCCCTAATCCACGATATAACTTTGTTGTGGATTCCAGGTAGCGGGCCCAGTTGCGCTCAGTTGTGACCTCGGTTCTCTTGTCGCGACATCGAACTCATCGACATCGAAACCTAAAGTTACACTTCTGTGATGTTAGGGTTGTCGACACCAATCTTATGCCCTTGCGAGGTTCATTTGATCGCTTGTGATGTCGCGACATCATGGCGCTGTCAGCGACATCCATTCTAGTCCTTTGCGATTACTGCAATGGTTGTTCACGATAGCCGGCGACATGGATCTTGTATGACGCCAGAACGATCGCCTGCCCTTCCCGCGTTGTGTGATGTCGCGACCTCAGTTTCTGTCGCGTCGTCAAGAATGCTTGTTTCGCCCGAGCGGGTGTCCCGATGCCATTGACATCAACCTCATAGTTTGAAGCCTTGATTGATCTCCTCTTGATGTACGACTTGACGGTAAGTCTGCTGTAACACAGCGGTTGTTCTTGGTGTCGCGACATCCGGTCTTCTTGTCGCGACATGACCTTATCTTTGCTGGCAGGTTGCAATGGTTGTTGATGATGTCAGCGACTTAATAGTTCATCGCGACATCACTCTTAATTTACGCTCCATTCTTGAGCACTTTCTAGGCGTAATTTCCTGTCGCGACCACCAATACAATTCTCTTCCATTCTGATGTCTGACTTGAGCTGGATTGTGCGGACCTGACCATCAATGACTCGACCAGTTGCTTTCATTTTACCTTTCTTTGCCATTCATTGCATTTTTATCCACTTATTTACCTTTTTCTCTTGATTTTCTTCTTTCTTGCTTGCCTCACACTTTAATGACAAATTGGTGAGTTTCTTCATAATTATATTAAATATTAATTTCATGAAAATATGAGGAAGAATGGACTAAAGAGATGACTTTTAAGCTCATCCCAAGCTCCCCTGAGCAAAATTTTGCTTGTCTCGAACGAAAGAAAAAGAAAGATTTGTTTGTCCTCAAACAAAAAGGACATTTTTCTGTTTTATTTTACAGCCTTTATCTGTCTACCTTTCTAATCTAGAACTAAAAGATATCACTGTTAATTCAAGTTTCAGTTTTCAGATGAAAGAATAAAGCATGGTATACCTTTATCACAAAATTTCTTGATAAACTAATGTATTTAAACAGTTTATTTACGAAAGTCTTACTCACGTATTATTATGCGGGTCAGCAATCCCTTTTCAATTTCGTCTTAGTTTTGTACATCTTAAGGTTTTCTTAGCTGTTACATTTTCAAGTCCATATGCTTGTTTTTCATATTGATCTCCACTAATATAGGTAAATTCAACATTCAAGATCAATCAGGTCTTTCAGGCTTGTAATGTTAGGTTTGGGTAATGGGTATGATGAGAAAAGGAATTTTTAAGTGAAGAAGATTATCACGAATTTCACCTTGTCGCCTCTTTCTTGTGGTTTCCTTGATACCTTCCTCAATCTTCATATTTGGGACATCAACCTTAGTTTTCCTCTATTATTGTATGCTCCAATGATCTTACGACAATTACAACGGAGGAATTTCTTTCTTTCGCCCTTCGGGGATAGTGTTGTGTTTTGTCTGTTAAGCTTTCTAGCACTCTTGAAGCTTTGGGTTAGTAACTCCCATACCAGTTGGTATTAGGGTACTAGATGTTGAAACACCCCTACGAACTTAATTGTTCTGTAGAGTTAGGCCACAAGACAAAAACCTATTCCCTCAAGCCTTCTTTTCTGCTATAATTTTTTGATTCAGATTTCTTTCTTTTCTGTCCCTTTTCTGTATTTTCTCCTTGAGTTCCTCAAAATTTCAACTCCTGACTGTTTCTTCACTCTCTTTTGAAATCTACGGTAATCTTAGGTTCTCCTTGAGTTGATTCTTTGGGATAGGTTGTAAACTTGTTAACTATTTTGAAAATAAGAGCTTGTTTTAGCTCAATTTCTGGAACTAAGGTATATGCAGCAGCATATAAATAGGGATAGCTGAAATGGCTCAAACTTTCCAAGGATGGCCTGCATCATCTCTTGTCAGTTGTCTTACTTAGAATTTCGCCTTGATCAATAATCTAACAAGTTCTAGGACCATGGTTTTATGATATATATATATTTTAAAAAATCGAAAGATTTCTAATTTCAGACCGCGATTTCAAAGGTCATTAAGTAGGGTGTATTATTTCTTTAGACTTGGTTTTCCTTCACTTGTATATTCTGATAATTTATCAAGTATTTGCGTTACATCGGAAAGAACCAATTTTCGATTCTTTCAACTGGCGAACTTGAACAAAAGCATTAAAAATTCTTAGTTCCAATTTCCTTATTCTGTGCTTCTTCTCGAGGATAAAATAAACTAACCTGCGAAACAAAATTCAAACATCATGATCAACTGATTTGTAAAGTAGCAGATTTTCATTCAAATATGATTTGAAGTTGTACTATTGTTCATTTACAAACATTTACGTATTAAGTTCAAGAAAAACTCTACATTTCCTATTCTAAAGTCCACATATCTTCTCGAAGTTTGCGGCCCACAGCGAAAATTTGGCTCACGGACAGGCTCACTCCAGGTGATTCGATCATTAACAAGGTCGTTCAGCAAGTGGGGTACTTCTCCCTTTTCTTTAGGTTTCTTGTTTGATGGATTCTAAGCCAATCCATATTCCCCTTCCATGACACTCTCAGGATGGAAACCACGTTTTGTATGGAATAAGCAGTGGGCTGGTTTGTTCGGAATTCATTCATAAACGATGTTTTCACCTGCACTCTCGGGGCCTTCCTTTCTCTCATTCTTCCTTCTCTTCATTGTGTGCTTGATTCTTTTCCTTGTTCTCACTTTATAGTGAGTTGTGTCCTTGGGAAGAACAAGAGTCATTATAGTTCTTCATTTTCTATGGGAGGATTAAAAGTGAGGTTCATCGATTTATGTCCCTTCTTATATTTTCAACCTGATTTGGGCTTTTACGGAGAATTTGGATCGTTCTTCTTGATTTGCCAATTCTCTTCCAATTATGCTCCTTGAAGCGAGAATATTCACAGATTGATTAGATCGAAAAGATGGATTTAATTTACGTATTTATTACTATTTATTTCTCTCGATAAATTGAAAAAATTTGAAAATTGAATTGTAGTTCCATGGACCTTGAATGAAACTAGACACTGGGTTTAATGTTTTGACGTAATACATTAACTAATGGGCAATAAAGTCTAGACATTAGCTACTGGAAGTCACGTTATCGGATTCCTAAGTTATGAAAGAGAATGTTCTTTATTTCGGTTATGACTAAATTTCATCACTTTGGCTTTCTTTTCCACTTATTGTTCTTCATTCTCTCACATCCTTGGTCAACCCGCTCGAACCCGTGTTATGTCTCAAAACAATAAACAATCCAAATTACAGCAATATCACAGTTGTTCAATGTCACTCAAGCATTTGCTTCGATTTATTTTTATCATGCGGAAATTGACAATTTATTATTTCTCATATGATAGTTAAGCATTCCATGCAGATAAAAATAAATTGAGCTTGCAATCATGCTACTTCAAATATAAAATTCTAACAATTATTTCAACTCAAATGCAATTAAAATAAAGGTAGTGGAAAGAATGAAACTCCCCTTTTGTTCCTAGTCATGTAATTTCAGCTTTCCTCACATCTGTTTAGAGGTTCTTAATGCGATCTTCATTCTTTCCGCGACTCTGCTTCGTTTTTAGCTTTTAGTTGGACTTCCTTCCATTCAGCAATGTATCAATGCATCCAGCACTTGGCCTCTATAGTGACAATTTGTCATCACATTCCTTTGCTCTCTTATCTGTAATTTCTCCTGAAAATTCAATGAGTATGTTGTATTAATGAATCTTTCTATCGGCTTATACGTGTTCTCACTTTCCCCATGTTTGGAATTAGTAATTTCCACTTCTTTGTTCGAGGAGGAAGTGATGGAAGCCAAGAATTCTTTGAAATAAACTCGTCGGCTCCTTGTGTGTTATGATTCATATGGTAGGGGTTAAACCATGTTCTGACCCGTATCTCGTAAAGAGAATGGAACAAGCTGTGGTGAATAATTTACGGCTCCTGCATTCAATTGGTGGTTGCTATTCTGAGAAATCACCCCAGTGTTCATTGGGATTTAAATTGGAATGACCGGTAATTGAAGGTTACATTGGACCATGGTTGCTCGATCTTTGAGTTGAGCTCAAAATCATTAGCATTGATTGCTTTACATTTATTCTATTGCTAAATATTTATTGTGGATGAATGAATTCCGCAAATTCTCCATGAGTGTCATTCTCCACTGAGGTCTTTTCTTTGCACACATTCACAGTTGGCTATCTGTCTACAATCCTTTATACATGCGTGGCTATATGAAAATTTGTCTTCCTGAAATCAAAGTACACTCGGATCAGTAGGATTCTTTAATCCAACAAACATTTTCAATATGGTTTATTTAAAAGGTCGGTGACTAAAGTCAACTGCTTGAAACATATTTTTGTTCTTTTTCTTTTCAAAAATGTCGAATTAGTATTTCCTTCTTTCATCGAATAATATTGATTACTAAATCCCTTGATCCGTGACTGGCGCCATAAAACTTGTTGAAGCGGACCAAAGAACACATACAGATCACGACGTTCTTACCAAGGACTATTGTCTAGTCTCGGGCAACGGCGCCAATAAACGATGACGGACCAAAACATATTTGCACATTTATGCATTAGTTATGCATGCGAGATTATAGCGATTATCCAGCGAGACTACTATAATCCCAGTAGCGCCGTAAAACTTATTTGTGACCAAATACATACTCTGAGTGCCAGCACTATTGCAAGGACTATTATGTCCCGGAACTGCAGTGCCATCAACATTGACATCATACTATCATAACCCAAAAAATCTCTTGGAAATTATAAGGATTTAATTTCTTGGTTTTGAGTGCAGAGTCCTGTAGTGCACGGTGCGTGATAATAAAATGGACTTGAAGTCGGATATCGATCCACGAGATCTGAAATTTTTTCATCAACTACGACTCTCGAAATTAATACTATTTGGACCATAAATTGATCACGGGTTTCCAGCATGAAATTTGGGGAAATCAACTAGTTCAAAAGAGCTGAACATTGAATGGAAATTTGAAATAAAACAAATGAAGGGAAAATAAATCTACGAAGCTAAATGCGAGCAGTTATCATAGGAAGACACATTAAGAGAAACAGTCATAGTGAATGATCAATTCCTGTAGTTCATGCGAATTAATTTCTTGATTATCTCAGAAGTTTCAAAATCTTGTCCAAGGCATTTTGTAGTGCGGTGGATCTCTCCAGCTCCGCATTTCGTTATCTCTTCTTACGATTCTCTCGAATTCACGAGGGAGCGAGATAACTACTTATAACAGAACTTCCCTTAAAATTTGGGTATTTTTCTTTTGCAATACTTCATACCCATTTATGATTGTACACCTTAGCTCCCAAGTTATTGGTCAAGCAGGATATCTGACTTCAAATTACTCTTCTCGGAAATTAAAATAGATCGACGCTTTTTCCTTGATTAGATCTCGGCTAATGTCTGAGGATTAGCCTCATTATCGAGATTGAGGTGAAATCTACCGCTGTTTAAATAGATAAAGTCGTTTCAACTCGTTCTTCGACTTCAAGTGAGAGAAGGGAGGATTTATCTAAGTGAACTCCTGAAGCTGAAAAGGATCCAATAAGCGAGGTTATTATACCTTGAAAAGTATACATAACTCCCGAGATTGTCTTCCTGTGTCACTCGAGAGGAGGACCTCCGCGATCGAAATGCCCAGCGCGAATTCATGCAGGTAGAAATGGCGATGTTCGGATCCAAAATCAATAAACTCATAATACGTAGAATTAATGCGAAATAAGCGAATCCTTGCAAGAATTACTGGAAAAATCAATTCGACTACAAGCGTTCACTAAATGGAAGAATTTGGGTTCCTCGATTCTTGAATCTGAGACGGCATCCTTGATCAAAAGAATAGCGCAGTCGAAGCGAAACAAGTAGATCGGTATGAACGGTGCGTTCCGGGGTAGTAATTTTGAAAAGAAATTAGATTACCTTTTCGGCTTGACAAAGCGATAACATTCAGATCCGAAAAATAATAAAACAAAAAAAACTGACGAAACATCACACTGCAAAATAAAGAGAAAGAAAAGAAAAGAAAAGAAAAAAGAAAAGAAAAGAAAAAATAAAAGTGACCCACGCTACGAGATCTCTCTTTTTGATCGCCTTGACTTGCTTTACTATTACGGGTAAACCTTAGCGTATTTATAAGTTTTTCGATTTAGGTACAATCGATATAACTCTTTGTGGATTTGAGTAGCCGAGGCCCAGTGTCTCTTGCTCGATTTAGCGACCTCTGTTCTCTTATGACACTTCGAACTCATATACCATGACATCGGCTTAAAGTTACGCTTCACATGAACTGAAGTCGTTGGGTTATCCAGCGCCAATCTTATGCCCTTGCGAGGTTTCAATTTGATCGCTTGTGATGTCGCGACATCATGGCCTTGTCGCGACATCCATTCTAGTCCCTGCAGTCTTCAATGGTTGTTCCTGATGTCGCGACATCAGGATGTTGTCGCGACATGGGCTCAAGTCCTCTGCACCCCTTCGGTTGTCATGATGCTCCCGCGACCTCGATTTTCTTGTCGCGACATCGGCTCTGTCTTATTTCCTTGAGCGGGTGTCTCGATGTCGTGACATCCAACCTCATAGTTTGAAGCCTTGGAGTTGATCTCACTCTTGATGCATCCATGACTTGACTAATAAGTCTCTGCTGTAACAACGGTTGTTCTTGGTGTCGCGACATCGATCTTCTTCCTCGACATGACCTTATCTTTCTTTGTAGGTTCTGATGGTTATTGATAAATGTCGCGACAATAGTTTTATCGCGACATCACTCTTTTAATTTATGCTCCTTCTTTATTTGCCTAGGTATGTTCCTGTGCGACCTATCAATCCTCATTCAGTATCTATTCGAGCTGAATTTGTCTGGAGACCCTAAGCACATCATTATTTCGATGAGTTGCTTTCATTTACCTTTCTCGCCATTCATTGCATTTTATCCACTTATTTACGCATTTTCTCTTGATTTTTCTTCTTTCTTGCTTCCTTCACGCTGTGACAAATTGGTGAGTTTCACTTCATAATTACATGCATTAAATATTCAATTTTAATGAAAAACAAAGCGAAAAATAGGCCAAAAGAGATGACTTTTAAGCTGTCGAATTAATCGTGACATGAAGATTCTTCTTTTGGATATTTCCTTTAGTCTCGACCACATTTCCTTTGTCGTAACCTCTTTCTTCAAGTCACGACTTCACTTGGTAAGGTCTTCTATTTCTTCATCAAAGCTGAATTTGGTGATGTAAGTGACTTGAAATGATGACAGCTAAGCTTCTGTCGCGACTCGGGATTTTCGGGGTTAGAGCTTGATTACTAATATGGTTGGTTTCTTATGATTTTTGTTGAGATTTGAGCTTCTGCTGTATTTTCCTGCGAAATTAAATTTGAGTAAAATATCCACATTTCTGCATACAAATCAACATTTATCTTATAATATGCTCAGAAAAATGGATTAAAATTATAATGAGTTTTTGGACTCATCAACTATATATACCCCCCTAATGTAGTCTTTTAAGAGGAGTTCAAGTTTAATAATATTTTCAGATTTCTCTTTTTAAGAGTTCTCTCTTGTTCTCTTATCTCTTTGGTGGATTCCCTTAGGGACGAGTTTGTAGCTTCTTATACCTAGGTGGATTCCTTGGTGGCGAAGTCCTTTGTCAGACTTGATCAACAGATCCATGTAGTTGATTGTGGCGTCTTTACTCCGTCATCTATCTTGTGTGGATCGTTTCATTAACCCAGTAAGTAACCACTCTTGTGCAAACTCTACTCTCCTCACCATCTCCTTTTGTCTTTAAAATTTCCATAACCAATTTTTCAACCTCTACCCAAAACTTTCCATATCTTGTTCCATACTAATAAAACATTCCTAAATACCATTTTTCCCTTATATCACATGAGAATACACGTTCCTAACTTAAATCTCATAAACTCGTCCATAGCTTTGTTTTAGCCACTGAAAACCACCCCGAACCCATATTTTGACTTACGAAACTTATGATCATCCATCACGGTCCCATAACCTTGCATCAAAGTGGTATCGGAGCTCGAGGATTGATGGGTGATCATAAGCAAAGGGTATCGCCCAGTTAGGAGACGATCTAATCATGGTTCAAAGTGGTTCGATCCCCATTCTGGCATTGCGATCTTGAATAAGTGGTTCCGCGTCTGCAAAGCGGGATGGCCATGTGGTGATGCTATGGCGGCGAAGACAGCCATGGAAGGTGAAGGTGATGAAAGTTTTGACAAGGGAATATCTTGCTTTAGCGAGTTCGAAATTACTTGAGCCTTGAGAGCTAAAGACAAACGTCGAGAGAATATGATTATGGAGGAGGGTATGAAGATCGTCTTTGCAGTAGTGATTACTATGAAATAGCATGTAATGAGTAAAGTTCCAGTTCAATCAAAGTTTGATATTAGGAATTTGAAGGAAGAATGCATCTTTGATGACTTCTTGGATTGGCTTATCTGGTCGAGCGTGTCTTTGAATATTGTGATCCCAGGCGGCAAGAGTGAAGTTAGTGGCTATCAAGATCTTGTAAAGAATGCTTCTTTTTGTAGGAGAAGAGATTTAAGAGGCAACGTCGGAGAGATGTGAAGAAGATTGAAACTTGGGGAAAGATGGAAGAAGAACTAAAGAGTATCTTCCACTTCCACTCTCGCGAATATCTTCACAGAAAATCCGAATTTGAAGCGGGAGAATCTGATTGTGGAGAGTATTGGTGAGTTGAAAGTTTGATGATCAAAGAGACTTGCAAGAGGTTGAGGAGCGGAGTCCATAGCCCGCTACCTTCTTTAGTTTGAGGTGAAATTTCTAAAAGCGATGCAGCCATATAACACTCTTCAAGATGTGATAAAGCTTGCTTTAAAAGTTGAGGCTCTAAACAAGTATAGGGGTTTTTACTACAAATCGGATTAAGAAGGATTGATCAGGGTGACTTCAAAAGTCCTAGTAGTGTAAGCTTCATAGCCAAACCCTGAGTAAAGACGAAAATTACCTGACCCTGCCGTGAGTGCCTACAGAGTGGCTGGTGCTTTAAATGCCACGCAGTTTGGGCATATAAGCCGAGATGTATCTCTAATAGATGAGTGGTTTCCTAGTTGAAGAATGAAGGTTGAGGAAGAGAGCGATCGAAGAGGCGAGTGGATCTCATATGAAGATAAGGATAAAAACACTGTGCGGGCCATGGGACTTCATGGTTGTTCAAGAGGAGTCTTAAGATGAGGCGGTGCTAGTGAGGAGATTAGTTGCGGTCGATGTCTTTCACTAGAAGTGCACATCTAGACGGGGTTTGTTTGGTTATTATTGATAGTAGAGCCGAGAATTGTGTTTCCTTGAAGATGGTGCAAAATCTTGATTTGAAGATGGATCCATGTCAGAAACCACATAAACCTGGCAGCTTGAGAGGGTAGTGATATCAAGGTAAAGCATAGGTGCCTTGTCTCTTTTACAATTGGAAAGCGCTACCGGGATGAGATATGGTGTGATGTTGTTCCACAATGGATGTTTGTCACTTGCTGCCAGGGAGGCCGTGGCGATATGATAGGAAGGTCATTTATGATGGCTTCGAGAACCACTTACACATTCCCTTGATGATGGGCCACTATTTGTCTTAACACCGGGTGAGCGGCCAATTGCTCCAACCTCGAAACCCATTGGAGGCGGATTCTTTTATTTTCAAAATCCGAGTTGGAGAAAGAAATTAGAGCTGGTTCAAATGTGAGGGCCTTGGTTGCTATTGAAAGAAAGCAAAGTGAAGGATATCCTAAAGAAGTAGAATGATTCTAGCGGAATTTGTTGATGTAATGCCAGGGAGGAGATTCCACATGGGTTGCCCCCTATGAGGAGATGTTAACATCAAATAGACATCGTACCGGAGTGCAATTTTTCCCGATAAACCGACCTATAGGATGATCACCAAGAACATGAAGAGCTTACAGAGGCAAGTTGATGGGATTTGCTTTCTGACAAAGGGCTTATTCGAAAGTAAGAGCCATAATGCGGTTCTGCCTGCTAGTACCAAGAAGGATGGATCTTGGGATGTGTGTTGATAGTAGGACGGTCGACAAGGTTACTGTGAATGTGATTTCCGTTTCGAGGCTTCGATGATTTCTTTGGATCAACTCTGTAGTCGTCCATCTTTTAGAGATTGATTTGAGGAGTGGATACCATGGTCGTATGAGGGAGGGAGATGAATGGAAGGCGGCGCTAAGGCTAAAGGATGGACTCTATGAGTGGATGGTGATGCCATTTGAATTTATCTCGATGCCCCTAGCACTTTATGAGGTTTATGAATCTATATCCAACTTTAAGCCATGCATTGCAAATTTGTAGTGGTATACTTTGATTTATTTTGATGTATAGCATAAGTCGATGGAGCACTTGGAGCATTTGAGAAGCGATTGTTCCTTCTTTATTCTAAAGGGAGCAACCGATTATTTGCCAACTTGAAGAGTGTGACTTCTATGCCGTGAATCATATTTCTTGGTTATGTAGTTCACCCAAAGATGGAATTGAGATGGACCGAGAAGCGAGATAGAGGCAATTACAAATTAGCCGACTCTTGGCTGATCCATGATGCTTGAGAAGTTTTCATGGGCTGATCTCTTTTTATAGGAGATTTATTAGTGGTTGGCTCTATAATGGCTCTTGTAGTGAATGCTTAAAGGGAGACAGATTAGTGGACTAGTGTTGCGAAGAAGCTTCGAGTTGATTAAGGAAGAAATGGCAGAGCCCGTATTTTAGTTTTACTTTGATTTGACAAAGTCTTGAGAAGTAGATTGTGATGCATCTCAGAGTTGGGATTGGTCTTTGTCCTTGTGATCCAAGGAAGGAGAGACCCATTGCTTTCTTTGGTAAGGAAGTTAAATGTAAGCCCAAAGGAAGTACTCCACATAATGAGGAGTTCTATGCGATACCTTAGAGCTTTATTTCATTCTAGTCAATGTTTTCTTCTAGTAGAATTTGTGCTTTTCTCGAGGATCATGAAGCACTAAAATTCATCAACCACGGCCCTGAGGTTGAATCGAAGACGCTGACATGGGTGGAATTCTTACAAGCGTACAACTTCACAATCAAGCATCGCGGGTGTTCATAGCGTTGTTGCGGATGCCTTGAGTGGGAGACATGCCACTAGTGACTTCCGTACGAGTCAGGTAGTTGGATTCGATGTGATTTAGAAAGAACTATTCGAGGAGGATGCTAGAATTTTTTGAGGTGGAAATCTCACACGGGAAGAAGGTATCGCGCCGACAAGCCTTTCAAAGGGTTTTGTAAGGATGGGCCAGTTTTCTCTTTAAAGGAAACACTCGCCATCCGTCTTGTTCACTTGAGATTAGTATTGGATGATTTGCATGATGGAACATTAGGAGAGACACTTTGGTCGACAAAACCCATAGCTCTAGGGAGAGAGCCAAACTTCTTTTAGCCTAAGCTAGAAAGACATTGCTAGATTTTTCAAGAAGTTTGTTGTGTGCATGATGGATAAAACTCATGAAACAATGCGGGACTATATACACCATTAAGATTCCCAGAATATGCCATGGGAGGGAGGGAGTAAGCTTGGATTTTGTTTTGGGATTACCTAAATTTAAAGAAACAAGGGTCGGTCGGTGGTTGTTGATAGGTTTTTAAGATGGCTCACTTTGTACCATGGAAACAAAGTCTAATGATGCCGCATGTTGTAGCTTATATGAAAGTTGTGCGTCTAATGGTATTCCAGAGACTGTAGTTTCGGATCGAGACTAAGTTTCTTAGTCACTTTTTAGGAGAACTCTGTGGGAGAAACTTGGGACTTCTTCTACTTTGTTTAGTACCTCATATCACCCTCGAGGTGATGGTCGGCCCCAGATTACTAATGAAGCTTGGAGAGTTGCTAAAGGAGCTGTAGGAAAGAGCATTAGAAACAGTAGAGATTTAGTTCTGCCCCAAGGTGAGTTTGCCTACATTAGGTCCATGCACATAGAGCTATTAGGAAAATCCATTTGAGGTAGTCTATGGACTCTGACGATTGGACCCATGGAGATGCTTTTTATCCATTTATTCAACAATTTAGTGGAATCTTGAAGTTGAGACAAGTCCGAGAAGTTGCGTGAAGAGTTCGCATGAAGAAGTTAAGCGAAGATTGAAGAAGAATGCAAATATGTGGAATAAGCAAATAGGCCTTGCAAGTATGTTGGAGTTTAGGAGGTTAGGCGAGATTGGTTTGGAGTACCGCATATAAGGGATGGGGTTTCCTACCCGAGGAAGGAGTTTAGGGAAATCTCAGAAGACCCAGGGTAAGATGGCCACTTTCAGATTATAGAGGGTGGAAGGCCTACCAGTTGCGGTTGCAGGACGAATGTAAAATTTCTCCAATGTTGATATCGAGACTTGAGGGCTTATCACGTGAAGACTTGAGGTGATCTTTTCCAGCCTATAAGGATTGATGCGAGGTGCTTCTATAAACACACACGAACATTGGGAATTGACCACTGGTGTGAAGAATTTGGATTGGAGAGTGAGGCGCATTGAATACATGTGAAAACTCCTTTTTTGGACCTCATTTGGGCCTTGGAAGGCAAAAAAAGTGGTCAGACTTGGACAAACCCCCTGATGTGGAGCCGCCATATTGATTTTAGAAAGATTTGCAGCAGGATCTTCTAGAGGATTTGTTTTATGATTCTGCTGTATTTCTTTTAGAAAGATTTGCTCCAATATTTTATTCTATCCACTTTTAGGAGATTTGCTTTATTTATTTTTAGATAGTTTTCTTTTAGGAGTTGCTTTGTAATTTAAGTTTACTTTTCCTAATTAAAGTAAGTTGCTTTGTTGTTTTAGAAAGTATGAGGTATATATACCCCCGTAATGTAGTCTTTTAAGAGGAGTTGGTTTAATAATATTTTGATTTCTCTTTTTAAAGGTTCTCTCTTGTCTCTTATCTCTTTGGTGGATTCCCTTGGGGACCAGGTTAAGTGGCTTCTCATACCTAGGTGGATTCCTTGGTAGCGAGAGTCTTTGTTAAACATCAATCGGCCCAGATCCATAGTTGATTCTGGCGCCTTCACTCGTCATCTATCTTGTGTGGATCGTTTCATTAACCCGATGAAGTAACCACTCTTGACACAAACTCTACCTCTCCTGTATCTCATCTTCTCTTTAAACTTTCCATGGCAATTTTCAACCTCTACCCAAAGGCTTTCCATATCTTGTTCCATCTTATAAAACATTCCCTAAATACCATTTTTTCCCTTATATACGATGGTCAAAAACTCGTTAGATTTTAATCCATTTTAAAGGCATATTACAAGATAAATGTTGATTTGTATGCGAGAAATGTGGATATTTACTCAAATTTAATTTTAAAGGAAAATATAGCATAAGCGCTAAAATCTAAACAAAAACGGAAGAGACCGGTATCCACACCTGATTTCCACTTGATTGTGATTTTATATTATTTATCATCTTTTTTTTTTTTCACAGCTTGAGTCTCTAACATAGGACTCTTTCAAAATCAAACACTTTTCATAAAAGGGGCTACCCAGCCCTACACACCATATATATCAACTGTATTTCTTCCAAAGCACAGGTCAACTCCTTAGAATGTCCTTTAAAAACGTAATTAAAACTCAACTCCGAGGTCCTGAGGCATATATATACATATAAATGCTTTGAGGTAAGGTCTCAAGTACCACAGGAACTATACGCACCGCCAGGATCAAAATAATATTTACACAAAATCCCAAAACTTTCTACAAAGTGTCCCAAACTAATCATAAGCCAAATATACAATGACCGCAGTCGATATGGCGCTTCCAAAATATCGGTGTGAACCTCCACCGCAAACCTTTAGATGTTCCTCAAAATGTATGCCCGACCACCGGCATGCTAAGGTGGCGCATAATTCTGACCTCGAAACCACGTAAGTGAGCTCTCGAGTCATGCGTGGTCACCGTACGCATCTAAAAGTGGGGAGGAATAATGGGGGTAAGGATTCGGCAGCTTCGATAGTGAATCCACTAACAAGCCATGCTTATAAACATTCAAAATACAAATAATTCAACACATCTCAAAACATGAGCATTTCAATTAATAGGTTGATGTGGAAACAAATGGATGCAATACTACCACCATCGACCCCTCATGTTGACTCTTTTGGGCTTTCACGGGGACTATTAGATCTATCCCGACAATGACAAATTCTTTGGGACTTACTACCCGGGGATAGCACACATCCGATATAACGACAAATTGCTAGGACTTACCACGAGGGGATATGCCCACATCATCTATCTGTCGACCTTTGGGAGTACAACCGGGGACTGAGTCATGATCCAGTGTCCGCTCCATCAATGGGACTCTCACACGATCCCAAATACCCATGTCATGCTTTAAAACAAAGATTTCTAAACATTCATCATGGGATATTTAAAACATCATACCAGTTAATTCAAAGGAATTCCATAGATATAAAAATATACACATTTATATCATTTAGAAAATCACCACCGGTTCAAGCATGGAATGATGCAATTTGACAAACCATGGTATAAGCGGGGAAAAGGGATTACAAGATCCCTACCTTCCCTTGGATTCAAAATCCTGATCTCCCCGAGAAGTCAAAACCTGAGGCTACTCCAAAGGATCTACCAATTAACAAGTCATAAGATTTCTTAGCCTCGAACAATCGGGTTACATAAAATTACCCGAATTGGTTTATTACTACTTCACGCTCGGATCCACACATGATTCTTATACCTACCAACGCCAAACCTTGATCCTTCAAGAGCACTCTCTTTTACACTTACTAATATCAGCATTTAACACCCTTATTAGGGTAACACAGCAGCCACTAACAGCTGTACCTTGTTTATTACGTCAAGACCCTTTTTTTCTTTTCCTTTTTTTCTTAATTACCATTTGACCAGCCATACATGTTTTTATTCACTATGGTCTTCTGACCAAAGTTCCCCTATCTCTTAGATTTCCATAGCCTCTTAAATCAGGTCATTCGGTTGGAATCAAGTTATAGTTTAAACAACGGCTTTGCCGAGACTATTTCCTAGGGCCAGAGAATCACATGTCCTCACTTCACTCTTACTTTGAAGAAATTATAGAACAAATGAGGCCATATTTTGGCATACTTTCTTCATGAGATTCTCCTATGTAATGTCTACTTTAAGAAGGATTTTGAATCCTCCATTTGTGACCAAATGCAAGATAATACAAGTTTTTAACAAGTTTGACCAAGGTTGACCCGAGTTTGACCAAGTTGACCAAGTAATAGTAGGTGGGCCAAGTTGGCTTCTTCAAGGATGAACAATTTTTTAGGTTGACTAAGACACCATATTGTAGGCCTCGTCAATGAGTTCCACGAGACAGTAGAAGTCAAAATGGAGCTTACGGATAAAGAAATTATAGTCTAGTAAGTTGAGCGATATTTTATCGGTTTTCAAATCGGCCAGGGTTTTTGAAAACAACCTAGGCTCTATATAAGCCCTAGTTTGGAGTGCCAAGTTAGGATCAACCCCAAAACCCGAGAGAAAAGCCCCAAAACCCGAAAACCCGAATTGGGTGGTTTTAACCCGTTGCAAGTGATCAGGGTTTGGTAGTGAAGATAGATTCCGTACACCACTGCATGGCGCCGGACATGGAGGAGGAGGACGACCAGACGACCACGCAGGTAAAATTTTCCGGCCGGTACTTGGCCGGGTGCGCGGATCGAGTGGCGTGACGGCCCGGCGCAAACAGATCGCCGGATTTTGTGTTCCGGCCATTTTCAGGCCAACGTAGCTCTTTCCACCATTTTTTGGACCCTACGAACTCATTTAGCCAGTCCTTTTCTCGATTCATCACCGTTTGAAGATCTGGCAAAAACAAATTCGATGCATTTGTTGGATCGAGTTTTAGGCCACCACGGCCAACCTTTGGATCAAAAGATTGAGAAATCTTGATGTGTTCTAGTCTCTTGGGATTTCCATTGATATGTGGTTTATAAATTTTGGGCGTCGTTTGGTTAGTTTTCCATTTTTTTGGTTATTTCGAATTGGTGCAGGAAATTACAAGGACGAAATAGGATACCAATTGAGTGAATTTGGCAAAATTGAAGTTGTATTAGTAGAGTGGATGTTTTTTAAAGGAATTATTGGGCGGTTCAATTTCGAGAAATTAGCTCCGGGTGAAAGCCCCAATTTTTTAGTATCGGCCACATAGGAGCCTGTTTGTGTAGTGGACACAACCAGGGTTCAATTAGGATGATTTCATAGTTCTAAAAGTTATTCTAAGGCCTTAGGGGGCATTCGATGTCGTTGGATTCGATTATTGGAGTCTAAATGGTATTTTATTTATATTACGAGCTCACGGAGTGGGAGACGATCCTATGGGACGAATTGAGCATCTATAGTCGTGAGTGAATCTACTTGTTTTTAGAATGTTTTGGGGTATTATTATGATATATTTTGCGGTTAGTTATTTCATATATAACTTATTTATTCAGACTGATTGGTTGACAATATAAGTAAAATGTCGAGTTTTACAAAAACAAGTTATCATTTCATGTGAATTTTGTCAACATTTTCCAGCTGTTTGGAAGTTATCTTGGTTTCTTGAATGATTATGTAGTATTTAGATATTTGGGCATATGGGTGGGTTTAAACCCCTTGAGAAATTATTCTTGTATGGGGAAATGGATTTTGAAATGTATATGTGTTTAGTGGTTAAGGAATATAGTCATTGGGGTATTGTTCAAATTTAGGCATGAATTGAGGAACTAAAGATGCTGTATAGTTGATTGAGTTGTGGAAATGGGATTCATAAGTTCTTAACCTAAGATACGGTGACATTGGAAAGGTGCGTGGTAAGAACTTTGGAGTTAAGTAGAGGTTATAAGGTGATGTGTACCAGATCAGGTCGAGATCGGGGTTCAGTAATTATGTTGTAGTAATCGGGTTTTACCACGTTGACGTGAGGCCTGGGCTTTGATCCCCGATCGCTGGGTATTTCGGGTTTTTACCACGCGGACGCGTGAGGCCTGTCAATTCCGACCTACCGGGTATTTTCGGGCCTTACCACGGTGCCGAGGTCGGTTTGATCCCGACGGTCGGGTATTCTCGCTTTCTTTCCACGGTGCTGGAGGTCGTTTGATCCCGACGCTGGGTATTCGGTTTGCCATTTGAAGTCGTGAGGTTGGATTCATCCAACGGTTACATTATTTCCACGACCGTGAGGTCGGTCGACCACGGTTCATCATTATATTATTACCACGACACCTTCGAGGTCAGGGCCGGAGGTAAGCGTCCTACCATATGAAGTGTACATGGTAATGATTTATGATGAGTATGTGGCACGGTCAAGTGATATATGGTAATGCACATTGTGGGTAAATTCTGAGGGATAGTACGGGTATGATGGGTATATGATACTGTTATGATGAGTATATGGTATGGTATATGATAGGTATATATGGTGTGGTTTATGATGGGTATGTGGTATGGACGTTATTGATTTATCTTTCCGAATATGGCAAACACCATTTGATACTGCGGGTTATGGTGCATTTCATGGTTATTTTATCACATGATGACCATACATGCTTTATGCTTGGCTTATGTTGCGTATATATAGTTCGTAGTATAGTCGTCGTAATCTCAGGCTCGCCAAATTGTCGAGTATGAATCGTAGATATGTTGGACTTGTGGTAGTTGGGTTTTGTGAAATGTTTCTAAACGGGAACTTTACAAAAGAGGGAAGTGAGGTCTTGAGAGAAGAAAATTTCGAAAACAAAATATTATCTCCGTATAAATTATGCCACACCCATCGAGATTTATTTCTCACGCTTATTGTTTAAAATCTGCTCCCTGTAGTCCCGGCACTGGTAGGCCTACTGCGCCTCGCATTCAAAGATCGTCTTCGATACCAAAGACTTTATCACACCTATATGTCTTTGTTTTGTTGGACCTATTTAATCTCATTAGAACGCTCTGATATTCGTATGGAACTTTACGACCTCATTTATACTTGTCATGGGTTTTTATATATATTTATGTATAATTAGGTATTAAATTAATACATGGTGTTACCCTTCCTTAAGGTGGGGTTCCATCGTATCTTCCTAGTGATTATACAGCTGGGATTCTCAGGCGGGACCACTCGGGAACCGAAGGGTATCCTGTCGGGTCCTTAATAATTGGATCAATATAACTCAACTTATGACTAAAAACTGAACCGCCTGCAATTGTGACGTAATCTATATCTGACTTCAACCTCAAATTCAAGGGTCTTATGGTAGGGTTTAGTTCTTTGCTGTTGCTTCTAGATACATTCAAGGGCTATGTTCTCGGGGCTTCTTCTCCAATTGAAATCATCCGGGCTTCAGAAGTTCTTTAGGCCAACTTGCGCCAACATCACAAGGGTCAGAAAGTCGACAAAGACCTCCCTGAAGATTACACACACATGCCATCTTCACAAAATCGGTCTTTTACAATTTAGGGTTCCACCAAACACACATTTCATCAAATCTAGGTTAGATGTAATCCCAACAAAACCTAGAATATAACCAAAGTTCATAAGAAATACAACTAAGGCTTCAAAGACTTATGTTTACATACCTTAGTGAACTTTTTCCAATTAACCCAAGCTCCTTCAAGCCTTTTCTCCTTCTCTCTAGAAGCTTCTCTAGAACTCTCACTTTCTAAAATTCCAGAATTTTCCACTTCCTAGCAAGAATTTGGTCTAGCCCAAAACCAAGAGGGAATTGGTTTGCTTGGCACATGGCAAGCTCTCATGCACTCGCTATGCGGTCAAGAGCTCCTACTCGCATGTATGAGGTGTCATGCCCTCATGATGCCACATAGCTCACTAGGATATTGCACTTTAGTCCCTCTCCACTAGCAAGTTCTTCAAAGTGGTCCTTCAAGACATACTTAATTACAACCCTAACAAAACCACTAAACTTACCCACCTGCATAATCGACCCACATGCCATAAAAAAATGTAATCTAAATACACTTTGCTAATCCTCTCTAATTAAACCAACCATTAAGAGATGGCTAATCTAATCAAGCTGGTTTAAAATATCATAGGGCATAAGTTGCATTTGCTCCCCAAAAATCCTTACTTGAATATAACAAAACATATACTAGGTGTTACACCAGCCTACAAGCAAAAATGAAGTCACAACTGAAAATCGGAGTCGCGACAGGAAGCTTAGTTTTCAGTCATTTCCAAGTCACGACATCACCAAAATCAATTTTGGGGAAGAAATAGAAGATTGTAGCAAAGTCGTGACTTGAAGATTGCTTTGCGACGTAATGACCAAGGTAACAATGAAAGAGGTCGCAACAACACCACACTGATGTCGCGACGCCAATTGAATATGACCGAGGTCGCACGCCACCGACAACATGACGCATCCACCACGATCCAGGCAAAGAAGTCTTCTACAAAGAAAATGAAGTTGCAACTAGTTTTTAAATGAAAGGTCTATTTGAGGTCGCTGGCTACTCATTGAGGTCGCAAGATAAAAACAGAATTGTCTTCAACAGAAAATCAAGTTGCAAACTACATTAAGAGTTGAAGAATGTAAATGTGAGGTCGCAACCTCGTCAAACCGCCCTTTCCAAACTGGAAGTTGTGACCATTTATTAATCAAGGACCACAAACGATGTCGCGACCACTCATTCAGGTCGCGACCTGAACAAGAGCTGAGCATAAGAAATCAAGGTCGCGACCTGGAATAGAGGTTGAAAGAAGGAAATTGGTTGCAACAAAGAACTGAGGTCATAATGTAAGAAAAGAACAGACATCAGCAGGTCGCGACATCACTCGAGGTCGCGGGACGTGAATTTAGAAACCCGTGGAAGGTTAAGACCACCAAACATAACGCGACCAAAAAAGAAAGTCACGACCAAGTCACTTATAATAGAAACCATATCGCAGAACTCAAACCAAGGTCATGGCACGTAAAAACCGTATGAAGAGAGGCTGACAACGATGTCGTGACATGAAACCGTGGTCGCGACATCAACTCTTGAGAAACACTGAGCAAACAAGGTTGCGAAGAAACTATGTCGCGACCATTAACCATGCAAGAACAAGAATCGTTGCAACAGGCAACGAGGTCGCGTACTAAAACAAGAGCAACAGCAGATAAATCCATGTCGCGACATCAACTTGGAGGTCACGACATGTGACGCTGAGTCGGGCTTTCGGGAATTCCACCGAGCTTTGGGGATTCGTACCAATTTCTTTTATAGTGATAAATAGACAAGGTTAGAATAGTAAAGTAGCTTTCGTCTTCACTACCCAAAAAAAAGAGGGAAAGGAGAGAACTCACAGATAGTTAGGAGTAGATTTTGCTTTCTTTATTTTTAGTTTATTTCTTTCCGATTTGAATCCGCGAATCAGGTAAAGACGAGGAAGCCAAATTTTATTTCAAGTATTTTCTTAAAATTACTGGCTCAAAATTTATGAAATCTAGAGAAATTTCACCATTTCTTCTCGCCATTAAAATTACAAAGTGGTTGTACGCGGATCGGTGTTCCATTTCTTAATTTCCAGAATGCAAGACCGTGAGCGCATCACTGGATTTGGATTTACATTGAAGTTGCTGCCTTTCCGCACAAACAGGAGAACTAATTTATCCCGTTACTATTTGGTGTCGTTTTTGAATTGATAGTTCCCAATAGCAATGGAATACCGCTTGAGGAATGTATCTTGCTCTCGATTTCCGTGATTCTCTACGTGACACAGAATCGAGATTCCCCGAGCCGAAAATTCTTCGGGTATGCTCGGACTACCATTGATGAAAGCCAGCCTCGAGGAGCCTCCCATTTCAGACAACTCTATTCACATAATTGAAGTTGGAGGGGAGTATTTAACAATATAAGTAATTAGAGAGTTCACCTTAATCTAAAGGTAAGTTCCTAACCCCGTGTTAGCTGATATCTAATCATGTAGGGATCTTTAACCGACATAGTGCCAAAAGTATTTGAACCCTATTTATTATAGGTTTTGAGTGCTTTTGTGTTCAATCATTCTAATTAACCCGATTTGAACATTAAGGTCCCATTTGATTCGTGCCAGAGGGTAGTGTATCGAATCAACAAAATTTATCCGAGCTCCTACCGCGTAGCAAAACTACTGCAGTATAGCGGCTCTAGGGTCGAACACAGGGATGGGTTTTCTTCATACAAATGATTTGCAGTGATTCAAAATGGTGTAATCTAATTTGAATTTTCGTGCTCGTAAAAACAAAGGAGGTTTCGGGGTTTAAAACTGAAAATAAAAACAAAGTTAAATGTAAAATGTAACCTCAAGTATCGGGCCACCGGTTTAGGTTTTAAGGCAACCAACATAACCCTGTGTATTTTTCTCACGTTGAGGAGAATGACATATAGTCATTTCGAACTGGATCTTCATTAGCTTTAAAACTAAACCCTATGATTTTCCTTGAAACATAGCATTTAAACGGGCATAAATAGGCTGGTAACGAGCCGAGCCGAGCCGAGCTTTGAACGTTTCGAACTAGGCTTGTTAATTTATGAGCGAGCTCGAGCCCAAGCCGAGCTTTGAACGAGCTTAAAATCAGCTCAAGCTTGGCTTGATTTAAAAAGCTCGGGCTTGAGCTCATTAGGCTCGTTTTCCATATTGAACGAGACTCGAGCTAACTCGAGCCTCTCAGCCCAACTCGAGCCTATACAAGTCGGTATTGTAATCAATCCTGCTCAAATTCATATACTTTTTAACTTTTAGAATCAACTGACAACAAATACATCAATTAAGGAAATAATTTCGCTGATTTGTTTTACCTTTTGTCAATAAGAATCGATAAAGTTGCAAGCCACCTCCTTCAACATTTGTTTCTTCTCGGATTACGTAGAATTCCACTCAAAATGTACTGTAAATCGGGTAAATTATGAAACAGAATTAAAGCTCAAGTAGAAATTGCGAAAGTGAAGAAATAAGATACCATAAACCATTGAATAAGAAACATGGTTGGTTTTAACTGCCTATCTAAATAAAGAAATAATATATCAACAACTGCTACAAACTCATTAGTAAATAACAAACTATTTGGCAATATAATCGTCGCACATGGTTATGCTGGCCACCACCCTCGACTACCAAGTCATGCATGATTAATTTCAAGACCCATAGCTTCACCACTCCGACTGATCCAGATCTCACACCACGCCGAACTCGGGACGACCTGAATTTTCATACCCAAAGAACTGACACGGTGGCACTCTTGCCTACATCCTTATGTTCCGGGTAGTCCGCATGTCGGCTCCTTGTTTCTATGAAACCCCCACCCGACGTATCAATTTTGCTTGATGCCTTGCCCATACCCACGCCTGTGGCGCCCGGCTAAGTCAAGTACCGCATCCAAAGGGGCCCCAATACCCCAGATTCGAGATCGATCCCAGTTCACAGCCGAATTGATCGTAACGGTCCTGCATTTGCCCCTCAATGCTACTCGGGCAAGATCTGCAGAACCTTGTCTAAGCTCATGGCCACCAGCCTCTATAGTTTCCACAGGAGCCTCAATACCCTCATATTTGTAATCGGATTCTTGTACACCAAGATCGACCGATCGTACCAATGGGTCATACCCAACATCCATGTCCTTCCCCGACGTCCCCTTTGCCGGCACCTTCTTCACGCTTATCCATTAATCGAACATACCGTCGACAATCTTCACGCCATCGTGGGTACCATTTCCGCTACTGAGCAGATCTGGAGATCTAGGTACAGTCCCCCAGCCGACGACACGGATTCTTCAGCTCCGGCCGCCTTCGTCTTCGCCTCCTTAACGGGCTTCGTGAGGATTCACGATTTGCCATCCATGCCGATCGGATCTAGAGCTTGAGGATCCATTGCATCGATATCCCGACACATGACTCGGGCATTTCAGCCCGCACGCCTGAGTCGACCCTGAAGACCAGATCCCGCCTGGCCGAGACCAGCAGCCTCCGTAAATGACGGATGGGTCCGCGCTGAAAGCCGAAGCTTTTTTTAGCCGAGCCCGAGCCGAGCCCCAAGATTTATCAAGCCTACCAGGCCTGGGCTCGCTGCTTAGCCTACGAAATGAGCTCGAGCCGAGCTTTTTTCGAGCCGAGCCCGAGTCGAGCCCGAGTAGCTTGGCTCTTTACCAGCCCTAGGCATAAATGTCCCTAATAGTGAAAACACATCTCAAAAACCCTACCCCATAATAAATAATAGGAGACAACTAACCGGGCATCAGTGGATCTAATGAAAGTATCCACTTAACCCAAAAAGCTCACAAATACACATTAAAGAGCATGCTTAAGAGATTTTAATCCATGGTGAGAAGCCAGGAACGTGAATAACCATAAAAGGCATTAAAAAAACAGGGAACTCGCGGAGTTACCTCCACACTTAGGCTAACAAATTTCTCCCCTCTCTTCAAGGATGAAAGAGGTCTAGCCAACCATCCTCCGAGTTGTCATCCTCAGAGGAGTGTTTGGCAGCCGAGAAAGAGGAAAGAAAATGGAAAAAGAAAATAAAAGGAGAAGCCGAAGGGAAATCGCGCCCGCTTCTCTATTGCCGAATTGATTTGAAGTGAGTTGATTGTTTTGTACAAACTGAGACTTAGTATATATGAGTCAAGGGAAATTACAAAAGCAAATCCAAACTCATAAGGTATTACAAGGGTTAAAATAGGAAACTGTAATTGTAATAAAGTCGAGAGGCAAAAAGGGAACAGTCATTGAGGAACAAAGGCTCAGGATTTACAAAGGTCGCAGGAAAGCCTCCCGAATGCTCCAATCTCCTTCCTGCTTGGCGCTATTCTTCTCCGCCTTGATCCGCAATGTCGAGCTGACTCGAATTCTTCAGGCTTGGATCGACTCAACAATTTTGGCATAATAGATCGCAAAACTAAAATTTGCTACAAATGCGATCAAAGAGAATAGTGTGGACCTTAATGTGCAAATCGGGTTAATTAGAATGATTAGTACACAAAAGCACTCAAAACCTTATAATAAATGTAGGTTCAAAATAGCACTTTTTGGGGCACTAATCACGAACCCATGATCCGGAGGTCGAAAGCATCAATTATGGTAGAAACTTTGCGAAAAACTCGAGAAGGAAATGCAAAGGTCCAATAACAAGAAATGGTGTGAAGTATTGAGAAAGAAAAAATACCCGATCTTGGTAAGAGGATCGAACATAAGAAGCCAGGTTTGATCTGCCTTCGAGAGTAAGGAACCCAACCTATGAATACGAGAAATCCAATTCCAACATTTAGGAAATCTCGACAAACCATATCCATACAATGCAACATAGCAATGTACTTTAGTACCGGAATTGACTGCTTCATTGTATTTCACCGGACGGTTTTTGCTTTCACAGAAAACCGATTTAGTCCAAGATTTTAGTAACTATTTGTTTTTATTCATTTACTTTGGCTTTATTTTAGTTCAACAAGAGTCAATAGTCTAGATCTTTATTTTCAGATAAAACCTTCATTGTGAGTTTTGAGTCCAAATAGCATAGAATTTTAGTAGTCAGTAGTTGGATTTTTTAATTGCATCTAATCTCTCGTGGGAATGATACCTGACTTACATTCAAATTTTACTACTTGTATGACCTATAATTTGCAAGTGTCATAGACTAAACTCTTATTTTTAAATCATAAATCTTCTAAAAGCAGTTATTTATCAAGCAATTTATCTAAAGTGACATGGATGCAAGAGAAGTGTAAGGCTCTTACAACTATGTGAATTTGAGGGGTTTTTAGTCTATACAGAAAGAGGCAAACAAGTTTTATGGCGCTGGGATTGAATGAATTAAATAGATCAATATTCTAACAAAAGAGGGAAATGCTAATTTGGACATTTTATAAAGAAAAGAACAAAAATAGCTAAGCAAAGGTATCAAATCCACCGATCTTAAATTGAAGCCATGTTGAAATATTTTGTTTAGTTTGACTAACTTATTAACTGAAAGTGTGTTTTGATTTCAGAAATCCTTAATGCATAGAAATAGGATTCCGACCTGTTTCACCACAATGAATTGGAAAGAACACCTTAAGCTGGGCAGACTAAAAGGGCGTAAAACGCAAATTTATGGCGTGTGATGAGACAGACTGTATTGCAGGAACAGAGGACACGTCTTAAGGCCTCTATTACTAACACAATGGAGCATCGAGGCCTATTATTCAGAAGAATATTCACATCGACCTACTTACCGTGGATGCAAATAACTCAACTAAATCCAGCCTTTGATAACAATGGTACAAAGAAAGACGCCACCTGTCACTCCCACTGAAGACCCAAACGAGCATCTGGGTAGATTTCTCAGGATGGCAAATATAGTAAAAGTCAATGGTGCGAGCTGTATATGATAAAGCCGCATCTCTTCCCATTCTCCTTACTTAGATATAAAGAACACATGGTATGAATCATACCATATGGTTCAGCTTGATACTTGGGAAGAGCCGTAGAAGCATACTTAAGTGTGTTCTTTCCTCATCTCTCACCTCGAGAGAAGAAGAGAGATAATATGTTCCAACAAGGAAAGATGAGAGCCTATATATAGCTCCTCGGGAGAGATTCAAGAGGTTGTCAAGAGGCCTTATGCATGGAATTGATTTAAAACCTGATGATATAGTATATCAGTGCCTTAAATGATACATTCAAGGCATTATCGATGCTTCATGCCGTGGAGCCATTCAAACGAAAAGGTCAAGATGCTAGAGATCCGATAGAAGACCTAGCCAAAATGCACATGAAAGCTCCATCCAGTTTCAAGGGGTAATAGCAAAGGAAAAGGGGTCATGGAGCTGAGTAAAATGCCAGCCATGGAGGCAGAGTTAGATGCCATCATGCACAAGATGGACAAACAAGAAAGAAAAATGCACACTGCTTATGAAATAGGAGCAGTGGAAAGAGAACAGATGAGAAGAAGTGCTGAAGTACCAATAAAAGAAGATTCTTATGGTGATGAGGAGGTTAAGTACGTGAATGAATCAAGAAATTACCATTTCAAGCCAAATCCTAACTTGCCCAACATTAGCGCCTGAAGACTGAGAACCATGAGAATTTCTATATGTGGTGGAGGGGCATACACTATTTCAAGGCATGGACACGTAACCCTCAATGTGGATATCACAGCCTACCAAGGTTCCAATAGTGAAAGATCAAGGGAGTAGCGTGAATGACTATCATAATATAGAGGATCGAACCATTCAAGAACAAATGTTGCGCTTCATGGGGACAACAAGAGGTATTTATCACTTCCATGAATAAACCGGTCCGACTTCGAAGCCAAGTCCGACACTCAAGTATTTCAATAACAGCACCGTCATTGAAAAACTTGGAGACACAAGTAAGGCAGGTGGCCCTTAATATGACACTCAACCTGGAAAGGAAGGAGAGAAGAGCACACATACTGAATAGCCTGAGGGAAGTAATGAGCAGAAATAGAAGGAAGGAGTACCACTATACACATACAAAGGCTATTTACAGAGGCTTTAAGGCAAAAGCGGAAGAAAGGGGGCTTAGATTCTTGACATTTTCAAGAAAATAAATCAATATCCCATTTGCAGAGGTATCAACCAAATGCTACTTGGTGCAAAATTAAGGAGATACTCGAAAGCAAGAAAAAGGAAGATAGCCGAGGAGGAATAGGTGAATTTGACCGCTACTCACAAAGGCAGCTTATCCAAAAAGAAAAGTCCCAAGAAAAAAATAAAGGACTTCGGGCATTTACCCATTCCCCGCCTCCACAGTGGGAAATATGAATTGAAGAAGGTTTTATGTGATTCTCGCGCTTAGTATAAATTTGATGCCTCTATCAGCCAGTAAAGACTTAGTTCGGGGGAACTTACTCTCTAACAAAGAATTACATCAGAAATGGTCGATGTGATCAATGGCACAAATCCGTAAGGTATTCTTGAAGATGTACTTGTCAAGGTTTGAAATTCATCTTTCCAAAGGATTTTGTTATCATGAAGATGGAAGAAGATACCCGTTCCTTTTGTTAGAAGACTCTTTCTAAGAAACCGGAGCCGGCTTTGATAGATGTGCGTGAAGCGGTGAACTAACACTAAGGGTGGGAATGAAGCAAAGGCACTTTTAATCTTAATAGGAGTTTGGAACATCCTCGATGCAGATGCAAAAAGTTGTATGGTCAGTAGAAACAATAGTCTTCGTTGTTGAATTGAATTGATCGATTCTTCAACATTTTATCAATTGTAAACATGAATTTTCAAAGATCTTGAGAGTCTTGATTGTGGAAATACTCCTTCAAATTTGTTTAACAAAGAAACCGTCTCAGCATAAATGAAAAATAAGATGGTATATGCACTTAAACATAAAACTCATGAGCAGGAAACTAGTGCGTATGGTTAACATTGAAAGAATTGCCTACTATTTGAAATATGAGTTCTAGAACTGTGAAGAGAAAACCAACCATCATATCGACGCATTGACTAAGCCAAGAAACGGCGTCAACTGGAAATTCCGAGAAAAATACAAGGAGCTTATTCTCGTCAATCGATCTGAAGGGTACGCCTCTCCACCGCATGCACAAAATATTGCCAATGATAATGCGAAAACTTTTATCGAGTACCAAATGAGGCCGAACCCAAGATGAAAGAAGTCATGTAAAAGAAGTTCTAAAATGGTTAAATGCAGGTTTTATATATGCTATATTTGTGATAGTTCTCAAGATTCGAAGGTATGTGGAAGTTCCCAAGAGCGTGGATTCACCGTGATCGAAATGAAAAGAATGGAATCGATTCTACAAGAACTGCGTGGACAGGATGAAGGGTGTGTATCGACCATTTAAACCGAATACCGCAACAAGAAAGGATCATTTTCCCCGCTTTCATTGATCGACGGGATAGATCGCGTGACACCTCACTTTTGTTTTCGATGGATACTCGATATAACCAACATACTGCACCTCGAGGATCGTGGAAACCACTTACATGCCCATTTGGTTTGTGTAATGCCTCGTACCTTCCAAAGATGCATGATGTCTATATTTTCCCGACGAAGGTAAGGTATATGGAGATCTTCACGGATGATTTCACAAAGGTATGGATCCAACTTTGAACAAGGTCGCATAACTCGTGGGACAATACTCTCAAAGGTGCAAGGACAAGAATCTAACTCTGAATTGGGGAAAATGCCATTTTATGGTTATTAAGGAATTGTCCTAGTAGCACATGATTTCTCAGCCAGGCTGAAGTAGACTAAGCAAAAGTTTCACTATAAGAAATCGATACCACCCACTACAAAGAAATGGAATTGTAGTTTCTAGGACATGCCGGATTTTACGTAAGATTTATCGAGATTTCAAAATAGCTAGACCACTATGTGACATCGGAAAGATAATAAGTTCAATTTTACGAATCCCGCCATAATTCTTTTCTAAGAAATCAACCGCACTAGTTGAAGTTCCCATCATGGCAAAAACCGCATTGGAACAGAATTTGAAATCATGTGTGATGCTTGATTTTGCAAATGGGAGTCGTATTTGGGATGTAAAGTCGAAAAGTATTCATGGGCCATATACTATGTCAGCAAAACCTTCAACGAAGCTCAGGAAAATCACTCTACTATTGAAAAGGAGATGCTGGCGATAGTATTTGCGTGTGAAAATTTAAAGCATACATTTCCTGGGGGGTCCATGTTATACACATCGATCATGCAAGAATTAAGTATCTAACGGCAAAGAAAGAAGCAAAGCCAAGACCGATCAGTGGTATGCAGGAATTTGATTTAGAAATAAAGATAAGAGTTGTTGTATGTTGATAGCCGATCACTTGTCAAGAGGGAGAAACCCCATCAGATAAGAAGTAGAGTGAGAAATAGTAGGAAAATTTTCCAAAGATGAAAGAATATTCCAATTACATCTAATCACTGTATGATGATATTGTGAATCTTTAGCTTGTGGAATTATGCCACTGTGACCAGCTACCGTGAGAGAAAAAGCTATGATTGACAAGAGGTACTACATCCGAGACGCACTCCATTACCGTTTAAAGAGGAAATATCTCGATTATAAGGAGATGTGCACTGTATATGAGTAAAGCAAGATTTTACAAGAATGTCATGCATCACCATATGGAGGGGACATTTGTAGGAGATAAAACAAACTCCACAAAATTCTCCAAATGATTTACCGCCTGCTTATTTAGGACTGTTTTGAATGAGTGAAGTTATGTGATCAATGCCAAGAATGGAATGTTAACTAAAAGGCATGATGCCCTACATGGTATCTGGTGGGCAATTTTTATGTATGGGAATGGATTTTATGCGGGGCCTTTCAACTAAGTTTGGAAATATATATACATACTCTAAACTATTAGTTATGTATCAAAATGGAGTTGAGCAACAACTTGTCCAAGAATGATGTATCTGAGTTATTAAGGATTTTTATAAAGAAATATTCTCGGCAGTTGGGACACATCCGAACTTTAATCGGTGATGGAGGAAGCCACTTTACAAATAAAGTGTTTAACAGGCAATAAACTCATATGACTGAATGTTATCAAACACATTTATGAGCTTGGCCTCACTTCAAATAAATGAGCCAAGCTGAAATTTCCAACAGGGAGATAAAAAAAATTCTTGAAAAGCTGTAAGTTCCAACATAAGAGATTGGTCTTTGAAGCTTGATGATGCACTGCGGGGCATACGGGATTGCTTTAAAACTCCATTGGAATGTCCATACTGAGGCCAATCTTTGGAAAACCTTGTCACCTACCTCTTGAGCTAGAATATATATAAACTATGTGTTACATCAAGTTAAATTTTGATTTCAAAATTTTGCTAAGAGAGGCTACTCATTCGTAGTTGGAAGAGAGTTGAGGAATGAGGCCTATATTAGTGCGGAATGCAGGGTAAAACAAAAAATGGCATGATCGCCCAGAATTTTGAGGAGGAATTCAAAGCCACAAAGAAGATCTAGGTCCTATTATTCACTCGGACTGAACAACAAGGAAAGCTTAAATCCAAGTAGAGTGGACCATGTCTGTTAGTATCAAGCACACAATTTGGGCGTGACACTTAGAACCGGCTTAATCATAGGAATTCAAAATTAATGGTAGAGATTAAAGCTGCAGCAGGAAAGCAAGTGGAAGAATGACTCAGTTACAGATGAAATTTGAAAACGAACTACAAGCGGCAGAAAGATCGACTAAAGACTAAAAAAAATTGAAGCGAGCTTTGTGGAAGGCAGTCTATCGGTTTGTTTTAAGTTTTCCCTCTTTTTATATTAAATTTCTAATAGCTTTGTGTAATTTGATTCATTATTGATTGAATGGTAGGTAAATATTTTTGTTAGTTTTGCGGGACAATGAAATTATTTTCCAAAAGAAGACATCAATCCGAAGCTTCAATGCATTAGAGACAAAAAGGGCAGTATACTCTTCACAGTTTAATTTAAATTTGTCTCGATATAGCATGATTGAAGGTTTAAGAGAATTACTTTGTTAAATTCCTTTAATTTTGAATATGATATAGTGGATGATTTGTTGAATGTTGCATGATGAAAGATGAATTGAGTTGTGTTTGCCTTGATTGGTTGAATAATTGAAATTGGTGTAATTTAATTGTGGGAGACTGAAATTCCCTGCAATTACTTAACACTAATCCAAAGTTGCAATAAATATGGATGTGGAAATAATAAAAGTAGAAAAGAAAGTATTGACATCTAAAGTTCCTATGCGTGACCACATTTAAGTCATGAATAAAAATCTTGATTGCGACGAAATGAATCAAAATTCGATAAAAGTTTTTTAAAAAAAACCTTTCATTTCCCAGGTATTCCATTAAAAAAATAGATTCGTATGAATCATTAATGAAGTGGCTCAAAAATTTAATGTCGCGACCCCCAAATCGCAATCATGACATTGAGCCTAAAGTCCATTCCAATTTCAAGTCAATTTCAATTCATCTTAACCCTTCTAGTTCTGCATCATTCATTCAGAACCTTTGAAATAAATTGTTATTAATCTGAAGCGAGAGCCGATGTCTGATTAAATGATGTTATATTTCTTGCCAGTTTTAGAAAAAGGAATGAACTTCAAGAGTTGTAACTCCAAGATGAGCTTGATCAAATTCCTCATCAATTTTCCACATCCTCTTATTGGAAATAGCAAAGAAGCAAATCAGAGAAACTTCATTTAATTCATTCATCGAAAATTTGGAAAAAGAGAATAAAAGAGCCTTGTAGTTCCAAGAGAAACTAAAATCACTATAAAATGATGGGAAAGCAGGAAGAGATAAACAAGAATGAAGAGGAATGAAAGAAGGGGTTCAAGAACATGAAACACGAGGCTTATAGAATGAATGGAGTCGAGGAAAAACAAAACCAATTCCAATTTCATTATTCATAAAAATGTTATTATTAATCGAAAGTGGATGATGGGAAGGGAATTGGAAGAAGGTTAATTCAGAACCCATCATCGGAGGAGCTCAAAAGGAAGGAAGGGCTAAGATTTGATGACGACCTTGATGCAGTGATCGCTACAAATGAGTTCGAGATTTGAGGAATAAGATAAAAAGCGAAGCTTCCACAACCTTGAAGGAATATATAAGGGTTTTTAAAGATCGAAATAGAGTTTTTATCCTAATTTAGTTATAGTGCCCCACATTTTGTAAGAAAGCGGGGATTACATGCCGATAGCCGAGAAATGTTTTGGATATTTGAATAAAATTCTTGTTGAAGGCACCTGAACTCGTTGTTTTCCCCGAGTTCCGCGAGGTGATATACCAAATTTTTTTGTGTTTATTGTCATTTCTATTCCAACGCTATGAGAAAATAGTCTTATGTGAGATCGAATAAACAATTAGGTTCTTTCCCGAGAACAAAAATACGGGGAAAAATAAAGAGCGTATATTAGTAAAAGAAATTGGGATTCACGACTTTGCATGTTTTAAATTAGGTTCAGATTACAAGTAGGAAAAATGGTTATTCAGCGATGGAACAAATAACGGTTGAAATAGTATAGAATAGACAATTGAATAAGTACAAGTCTTGAAGAATAATACATGAATTAGAGCAAAACTCATGAGAAGTTGAAGGAGAATTGGTACCATCTTACGGGAAATTAGGGATTAAAAAGTCATAGTCCTAGAACTTGTTAGATTATTGATTAAGGGTTAAATCTTAGGTAAAAGCATTAATAAAGTGATGAGGCCATCCTTGGGTTTGGGCTTTTCGACTCTCGAGAAATCATATACTGCGACATGTCCTCTAGTTCCTTGATTTGAAGCCAGCGGGCCTTGTTAACTATGTGACGAAAATTTGAAAACTTTCAAGTTCTTCTTGGTAATCTGCAGGCAGAGCCCCAGGAATTATCCTTTGTTTCCAATACCGAGAAAAAGTCTCTGCTTGTAAAGGAAGAGAGAGGAAACAAAGTTTGGGAAAAATATTTCCCAAATGTTATGAGATATAAAGGTGAGAAGAAGTAAAGAACAAAGAAATTAATGAAAAAGGGAATAAGTTTTGTCTTCGTAACCTATTTCCTTGAACAATTAGCTCGTAGGGGTGTTTTAACACCTAGTACCCTATTTAAATGGTATGGAAGTTGCTATTGAGAGTTCTCGACTAATAGAAGCTGAAATGACATTGTATTCTGACTAGAAAACGAAGCAAAAGGGGTTCTGGGAACCAAAGAGGGAATGCTTTGAATAAGTGCATATGGAAATTAAATTCCCATAAAAAAAGAATTCAAAAAAGATGAATGAGCCAAGATTGAGGAGAATCAACAAATACAAAAAGCGACAGGGTGTACTAAGAGAAAAGCGACAAGTGAAAAGGTGAGCCCGGTGATTGCAACTTAAAATTTTCTATTATCTACTAAATTCTGAAAGCCCAACATTACAAGCTGAATGATTGATCTTAAGTTGAATTTACCTACATTAGTGGATATCAATGTGAAAAACAAGCCTATGGGGCTTTGACAAGCAGTCGAGAAACTCCCGAAGATTAAGCTAAATTCAGTGAAGATGGCAGGAATTGAAGACTTTGAGAGAACAAGACTTGTTGAATAAACTGTTTAAATACATTGTTCATCAGAAATTTGTGATAGAAGTGTACCATTTCTTATTCTTGAATCGAAGCTGAGGGAATTTAAAACTCGATGTTGGTATCTCTTATTTCAAGTTAAAGGTGGAATGAAGCGCCAGTATGAATCGGAAAAATGTCCATGTAAAATTTAAGCTTATTTGTTTGAGGACAAACAATTCTTTCTTTTTCTTTGCAGGGATAAGCAAAATTTTAAATTTAAGAGGGAATTTGATGAGTCAACTCATTAGATTTTAATCCATTTTAAACATACAGATAAATGTTGATTTGTATGCGAAATGAGGATATTTATAAATTTAATTTTGGGAAAATATGAAAAGCTAAATCTCGGCAAAACCGAGAAGAGACCAGCCTACAAGCAAAAATGAGTGGCCCGAAAATCGGGTCGTGACGGAAGCTTAGTTTTCGATCCATTTCCCAAGTCACGACATCATCGAAATCAATTTAGGGAAAGAAATGAAAGGCGCTGCCGTAGCTCGTGACTTGAAGATTAACTGCGACAAAGAATGACCAAGGCAACAAATGAAAGAGGTGCGTGACACCACCTGCGATATCAGGCGCCAATTGAATATAAGCGGGTAGCACGCTTGACGTGGAGTCTTTGATAATAAATGACGTGGATCTGATGAAGCCATAAAGGAAGTCTCTGCAAAAGCGAGTTGCAACTGGATTTTTAAATGGCTCCATTAAAATTCGCGCGACATCTTTGTTGGGAGATTATGACCTGAAACTCAGCAGAAGCCCTTGCCAAAAAGCGAAGTTGTGACCATTTATTAATCAAGGACCACAAAGCGATGTTGCGACCACTCATTGAATTCGCGACTGAACAAATTTGACGAAGAAATCAAGGTCGACACGGAATAGAGATGAAAGAAGGGAAATTGAGATTTAACAAACGTAGTTCTGACTGAAGAAAAGAATAGACATCAAAGAAATTGCTTATCACTATGAGGTCGTAAAATTGAAACACAATGAAGGCGAAGACCGCAGTACAATCGCGACGAGAAAAGAAAGTCACGAAACTTCAGAAGTCAACCAACAAACATAATTATTAGTCGCAACCTAAAACTAGGTCGCGACTTTCAAAAGCCAATGAGATGAAGAGGGTGACGATGTCGTGACAGCAAACCGTCAGTGCGACATGACTCTTGCAGCTCTTGGAAACGAACAGATTACATTCTGGCTTGATGTATGACCATTAATCATCTGTGACAGGAATGCAGTTTGCTTGAAACACTTGGTGTGACTAAACAAGAGCAAACAAAAATCCATGCCCTTCATCAACTTGAGTTGACAGTTGATAAATTTGAGGCTTTCTTTTGAATTCTTTGGAGCTTTTTTGGGGATTCGGCCAATTTCTTTTCTGATGTAAATGAGCAGTGTTAAGAATAGTAAGTAACTTGGTCTTCACTACCGGAAAAAGGGAAAGAGAGAGGAACTTCGATGTATAGTTTAGAGTAGGTTTTATTTCTTTTCTTTATTTTAGTTTATTTCTTTTCTAGATTTTGAATTATGGCTTTGTGCGAGAGAGCAGTGGGTGAAATTTTATTTGTGTTATTTTCTTAAAATTACTTCACGAAAATTTATGAAATCTGAACAATTTAAATTTGCATTTCTTCCTGAGTCTCTGCAATTCGGTGGTTATGCATTATTCGGTGCCATTTCTTAATTGTAATCTCTTGCATTAATGGATGCGACTCTTTAGTTTGATTTGTTGGTCTGATCTCCTGCAAATCATGGAGAACTAATTTGGGTTCGTTTTCCTTATTTGGTGTCGTTTTTGAGTGATGGTTCCCCAATAGTAATCCATAGGAATACCAGTTGAGGAATGTATCTTGCTCGATTTCAGGGATGCCCTACCCGCGTGACCTGGAGACGGAATTCCTAAGGCTAAAATTCTTTTGCGGTATCTTTCGCCTGTTGTTATTTGTGAGCTCTGAGTTCATTTGATAAATCCCGATAAGCTCATAATTGAAGTTGGAGGGAGTATTTAACAATATAAGTAATCAGGAGAGTTCACCTTAATCTAAGGCAAGTTCCTAACCTAGTGTTAGTGAGATCTAATCGAGAAGGGACGAACCACGTAGATGCGGAGTACGACCATGTTAAGTGAAAGTGAAACTTTGCGAAAATCCTGAAGGAAATGCAAGATCTGTCAACAAGAAATGGGTGTGAAGTATTGAAGAAAAAATACCCCAGATCTTACAAAAGTTAGAATACAGTAAATTGGTTTTGATCTTGTCTTGAGAAACAGGGTATCGATCGGTGAATATGGAAATCTAATTCAACATTTAGGAAATCTTGGACAAAACCGGATCCATACACGGAATAGAAGTAATGTACTTTTAGTGCGGGAGTGGCCCATTTCATTGTATTTCAGCGATGGTTTTCGTTTCTCACGGGAAGTGATTCGATCCGATATTACAGTTACTATTTGTTTTTATTCTGTTTACTTTGGTTTTTATTTTAGTTCAACAATAGTCAATAATCTAGGATCTTTATTTTTTCTAGATAAAACCCTTCATTGTGAGTTTTAGTCGAATAGCATAGAATTTTAGTAGTTGAGGAGTGAGTTGATTTTTAATTCGTACGATCTCTACATTGAGATGATACTGGACTTGTTGATTTTACTACTTGTGACATGTGCACTTGTAGTGTCATAGACTAAACCTATTTTTAAATCATGAATCTTCTGAAGAAATATTTTATCCGCCTTGTAGGAAATTTATCCAGAGTGACATATGATCTGAAATGTAAGAGCTCTTCATTATGTGAATTTGGGGGTTTTTAGTGCACATGTAGAAGAACCAAACAATACCACAAATACACATTCCTAACTTAGAAAATCTCATAAACTGTCTGTAACATGTTTTGCCTGAAAACTACTGAGCCATGCCGGCTTACCTAAACACAGATCATCCGTCACGTCCCGACCTTGCATCCGCAGTCTTTATTGATAAGAAGAGGAGACAAGCTTCTTCTTGGGCTGGGAAAGGCAAAGGACCACACCACGAGGTTTCGAGGGGAGGCAGGCAGCGAGGGCGGGCGAGTCCGGAATTTTAATCGGTAGGGAGAAGATGACATGTTTCCGTTTGCCATCCCGGCCGGAGACACGTGAGGCGGGGTGTCCTCGAATCACCGGGGGTTTCAAGATCGGGGAGACTGATCCGATCGATGGGACGTGACGGACTCTGATATCGTTCTCCTTACCCGGCGGCATGGCGGGGAACAGGTATCCAATCTCGAAGTGCGGCATCGAGTGTTTCCGCCGGGCGAGCCCGAAAGTGCAAGAGTATGGGTGGTGGAGGGCGGGTGTACGGCTTAGGACCGGGGCTGGGCATGTCTCACCTTCCATTTACTCATGAGCTGAGACGGCAAATCATCGTGATTACGGGGTGCACTATATCTTGCCTATGGGCAAGGGTATTTATTTGACTTAGGTGCATAACGTCGCTATTGCTACATCTTGTGTGAGGTATTGAGCAGAGTTGAGACCAGCCCAAAATTGAACCTTTGCATGTGAGTTCTCCCTAGGGACTAGGCGAATTGATGGACTGTCGGGATGTGAGTTAGAGATCTCTAAGTTCTGTGGACTATCGGGTCATGGACATGTCGGGATCGAGGTCATCCTCGGGATGGACTAGTTGTGACTTTGTCGGGTTGCTGTCGGTGTGGCCAGTATGGGATTTTTCGCCACACCAGGCCAGGTACTTGTGTTGTGTTTCAAGGAATAGGCACGATAATACTCACCCCATCGTAATACATTCACCGATGCTTGCAGGCGGTTGGCAGGTTAGGTAGCTAGCCACAGGGAGGTGGCAGGAGCGGGATATGATGTCTACCTTATGGTGGTTTGTCACGAGGATGTTTTGGAATAGCTGGGATTACCTCTCCGAGGATGTAGACTTCGCATTAGTTGCATCTGATGTCGCCCCATTTCTATGTTTCCGCATAGAGATGGCGCGATTGAGGTCTGAAACTGAGTCGAATACGAGGAATTCTTACAGGTAAAGGTTTCAGTAATCGAGCACTTCACCATGAGGCGCTTCCGGTTCTATTTGCGAAGAAGGATGGGTTATGTTATGCATCGATTACAACAGGTTGAGACAGAAGGTTACAATCAAAGAATCTGAAGTGTTCATTCTTGAGGATTGATGACTTGTTTGATCAAGCTGAGGGGCGTGGAAGTACTCGAGATAGACCGCCTTGGCTACCCCATCGGTTCAGAGAGTTAGGGAGACGGGAACATCCTTAAAACAGCGTTCGGGACCTTGATATGCGACACTTTGAGTTTACGATGATGCCGCTAGTTAACAGATGCTGCGACGGCGTTCTATGGACCTCTTGAATAGGGTGTTTCGACCTTACTTATTGAATCAATTTGTGGGTGTTCTTTGTTGTCTTGATCTACTCAGGTTGGAGGTGGAGCATGAATCACTTGAGAATCATTACTTTCGACTTTTGAGGGATCATGGTGTATGCCGAGATTCAGTAGAAGTCTTGAGTTTTTGGCTTCTTTGAGGTGGGCTTCTTAGGACACGTGAGGTGTCGACAGTGTCGGAGTAGACTATGGGAAGGTTGAAATTTGTGATGAGTTGGACCCGAAGTCGGTCTTAGTTACGTAGTTTCTTGGGATTGCGGGGTGTGGGGTTTATAGAGATTTCTCTTGGCTATGTGGCTGTGAGATTGACCGGAAGGAGGAATTGAGGATTTGTGGGATGGCTCATGTGGCTTGACGTTCCGAGGTGAAGGGCTTGCCGGCTCCTGTTCTATGGTCACGGGAAAGGGGATATTAAGGTACCACGGTGTCTTGTGATGCTTGAAGACGGAATTTGGGATGTGTTACGATGTAGTCAGGAAGGACACTGAAGCATGGTTCTCGGCCGGAGTTGAAATCCATGACGAAATTACCCCACCGCGTGACATGGGTTGGCGGTTGTAGTCTTCGTCTGAAGATTTGCATGTTACTTATATGGTGAGCGATTGAGTGTTCAGACCATCACGATCAAATACATCTTCATGAATCTCAACATGAGGCGTGTAGGTGGATGTTTTGGAAGATTACAACTTCACTTTGTATACCATCTCGGTAAGGCAAATGTAGTGTTGATGCGCTTAGTAGAAAGTCGAGAGTCTTGGCTAGTGTAACTAAGATTGTGAGATAACAAAGGAGCAGTGGGTGTTGCAGTTATCTCAGACTAAAACACTCAAAGTGTATGATTACAAAAGAGTCTTACAATTTCTTGCATCTTTGTCCTATTTTGATTATGAATCTCATGAGAAAAGTACTTTATGTTGCTTAATTTGAAAATGGTTTAATCAAAACGTTACAGTGCCTGGATCATACAAGTAGTAATATGGATGAAGTCTAGATATCATTCCCATGATTGACAAGGGTGAAATCCTTTACCCAACTACTTAGGTCCACACTATTTGAACTTGAGTGAATAGTGATAGTTTAATCTAGAATAATAGTTAGGCGATACATAGGAATATAAAAGGAATTTAAATGTTATAAACAATAACACAAAGAAATAATATCCAAATAAAATAAAATATGAACAATCTTGGACTGAATACGATTTTCATGAAATGAACACTATCAGGAATCACGGCCAAGCTTGTGATTCTGTTCTTCTCATTACTCGTTACCTGTTCTTTGGATGGTTGTCAGATGCGTAATAATACTGATTGGACTTCTCCATATTCCTTTGGTTAGAGGAATCTATTCTCAAGACAAGATCACAATCAACTGCCTGTTTGACCTTCTTGTAGATAGGGTATTTTCTTTTTCATTACTTCACCATTATCTTAGATTCTTGATTTCTTGCTTCTTTACGGGATGCTTGCAAAACTTGCTTCAGTTGATGACTCATCCTTTAAATATGATGTTGTTCTTCCCTTCCATAGTTGGCTTTATGCTAGCTGGTCAGAACTTCCTGGGATTAAGGTGAAGTCTTTGATTATTCGATGATAAATGTTCCCCTCAACATCATTCATGAGTGAAAAGGAATTTATCGAGGTGAACTTTTAGAGCTTAGTAATTCATCAATAGTAGTCCCATCATACCTAAGTGGAAATGTTCCCAACTCGAGGGAATCTCCATCTACGTGTCACGTAGAGGGCATCTACGGAAATCGGAGCTAATTCTTAGTGGTATATCTTCTTATTGAGAGCTGATGTCAAATAACAGCTGTCATCAATAAATTGTCCAGTATTTCTCTAAATGATACGAAAAAGCATAACAAGCTGTAAATCATCAAGTAAGTTTTTCCAATCTTTGCATTACAATCAACAATGGTCATTAATCATTACCTTTATGGTGTAATAGCTAATGAGCAATTCGAGAAAAATTGTCAGGACTCATTAATTTCAGGTAGTAATGGTAAGAGAAAATCAGAAATTAAATCTAGCTTCATCATTTCTACACATATCAATGGTTCAGATCCAGAAAAATAAAATAAAATAAATCTATTCTAAAAATATACAATGAGTCCTTCTCCTATCTTCGGTTACGAATTATGAAGTAGGAAACTGCTACTATCACCAGTCTATTATCTTGTCAAAGAAAATAGACTATTGAAGCTCAGGGTGGTTACTAAGAAAAGCCAATCTTTGTCTCATGTCGACCTCAAGTGATGTCGCGACACAGTTCTCTCATTGCACTTTCGTTCGGTTGTGACCTATAACAGTTAGACTTGGTTCCTTGCATTGCTTTGATTGGTATTGGCGACATCAATTATAATCGCGACCTTATTGGCTGGTGTTTTCAAGAGTGATGTCATGACCATAGTTCCATAATAAAGCTGAATATAGATTCCCTCCTTCCTTTCTACTTCGTGTACTACCTTAGTTTTAGGTTGCGTAAATGTATTTCTCTTATCAGCTTTCTGGTGCGACCTCGTAAACGAGTCGCGACCTCTTTGTTACCTTCTAGGCCCTTTTCTTTGTCTAGGTTTACATGTACTTAGTCACGTGCGAATATCTTTAGTAGCAACCCTTCTATCTTCATTAATGCCAGAATTTTTAGTCGCGATCGGAGCGGGTCGCACGACCTCAGTGCTACTCCTTACTTCATGGTCTGAGCCCCTATTCTTTTTGTTGTATTTCCTTTCTCAGATCTGCTGAGGTTCTCGACCACAAAAATGAATATCGCGACCTTACTTAGTTTGCTCTTTAAGTTGCATTCTGTCCCGGTTGCTTAAATGTAGTTGCGATGCGGTGCTCTTGCTCTGATGCGCTGCCGGTGTGGCTTTGAATGGTGATGACATCCTTTTGGGGTCCTTGACTAGTAGGTGTTTGCCTTTCTATCTCAGCTCAAAAAACCCCTCAAATGTACATGGATTACAGAACCTTACACTTCTCTTGCACCATGTCACTTTGGATAAATTTCTTAATTAAATAAATCTGTCTTGATGTTTAGAATTTTAAAATTGGGATGATCATGATATAATCTGCAGTGAGTCCTCTAGTAGTAAAATACGAATGTAAGAATCCAGGAGTATCATTCCCACGAGGGTGTGACATGAGTGAGATCAAGTACCCCAACTACTGAAGTTCTATGCTATTTGGACTAAAGAATTTTGATAGTGAAAATTTGTCTAAAAATGATATATCACTGAAGCTGATAACTAAAAGCTCTGAAGTGTGAATATATAAATCAACTAAAAATATAAAACAAATCTGGATCTAATATATTGTTCCTATTGAGAGAGCGAAAACTGTCAGTGAATTACAGTAAACAGTCAATTCCTGCATGAAATACATTTGCTCTATTGTATTGATGGATGCAGTTTGTCTGAGATTGCCTAAATGTTCGCGGGTTAGTTTCTCCACATTCAGCGGTTAGAAACTCTTTAGCTTCTCTCGAAGTCGAGGAATCGAACCGATTCTCTTGTACTCTACCTTTCTGCTTGTAGATCTGTTATTTTTCTTCCTGCCACTTCCCATACCCATCTCTTTGTTAATTCTTGAATCTTTCTTTCTTCTGATTTTTTTGGTTCTACCGTGGTGGTGGCTCGTCCTTGAATCCCCATTGATTAGTCTGCTGCAGAGTTGATCTGGCTAACGCGAGGTGGGAGCCTCCCTTTAGATTAGGTGAACTCTTTGATTATTTATATTGTTAAATGCTCCCTCTGACTTCAATTATGAAGCGAATAGGGTATTTATCAAAATAAACTTTTGAGCTGACGGTTAAATGATAGTGATCTAACATGCCACTTAATAGAATGCTCTGGCTGTCTCGGAATCTCATCTCACATTGTCATGAGAGGGCATCTGGAAATCAAGCAAGATACACTCCTTAAACTGGTATGCGGGTACTACTATTGGGAACTTGTTGGATAGCGACGCAGTGGTAAATCGACCCGAATAATTGTCTCCAGTTTTTGCAGAGGAAGGCGCCTTTGTAATTCGTCATGTTTGTGTTCCCAATTCACGCATTGCGATTAAAGAAGCTGGTACGATCACATACATCACTATAACTCACTTAATGGCGAGAAGAAATGAATTTGAGATTTATCTAGATTTCTATGAAATTTTAGAGGGCTACTTTAGAAAGAGAAGAAAAATAACGAGAAATAGAAATCCAAACTCACTGGTTTTGTGGTTCTGAAATTGGGATCAGGAGAAAGGAATTCAAGGAAGAAAAATAAAAATAAGAAAATAAAATTCTACTCTGACTTCTATCCTGTGAGTTCCTCTTAAGTTTCCTTTTTAAAGGTAGTGAGACGGAAACACTTTGCTATTCTAACCTTTATGTATTTACTCACTAATAAAGAAAAGAAACCCAGACTGAAATACTTGAAAACCTCCAGGTAGGATTCCCAAGAAAAGCCCAGTTTACTGTCTGGTGCGACCTGGGTTGATGTCGCGACATGGATTTCCCACTTGTTTGCTCTTGTTGATGTGACCTTGTGGCTTACGTTGCGACCAGGTTCCTTCGCATTTGTTTTGATTAATTAATTCGGCTGACATCGTTGGCTCGATTACTTCTCGAGTTGATGTCGCGACCATGGTTCCACCGTCGCTGACCTCGTTGTCTTTCCTTCTATTGCATTAGTCCCGACCTCAATTCCGCCCCCTGAGGACTCCTCTTCTGCTTTGTTCGCGGCACATTGCGTCTCGGTTTAGGATTCGTTACATTCTGTTCTGCCCTGTTCTGGTTGACTTCTTTGTCTGTTGCCAGCCCCTTGTTTATGATCTTACGCCTTCACGAGGTTTAAATTTAAGTCGCAACCTTAAGTTGATATCGTGACCTCTTTTGATGTTCATTTCACTTAACCACGAAGTATGACCTTAATTCTGGGCGCAGCGGTTTCTGTCTTATAAACTTCTCTATCAGGTTCATGACCTAGTGATGTCGCGACCCCTCTTATTTAACTCTTTTACGGATTGCATGTGGTCTGATTATGAGTAGTTGCGACCTTGGATTTCAATACCACAACTGGTTCTTCTTAGTGCAACACCGAATGGTGGTCCCGCTGACATGTTTGTGGTCATGATTAATAATGTGTGCAACCGGTTTCCAGCAAGGACTTCAACGGCTTCTCATGAGGTTCGACCTCCCTTTTGTTCTTCAACTCTTAATTTGGTTGCAACTTCTTTCTGTTGAGACTCCCTTGTGGATTTATTGACGAATCCGTGACTCAGTTGACGTCTCGACCTCGGTTATGTTATAATTCGTCAGCGACATCAGTGTCGTGAAAGATTCTACTGAATATTTAGTCGGCCACTTTGTCGCAACCTCTTTCACTTATTGCTTTTAGTAATTACGGTGTAAACTTAACTAAGTCGACCGTTTGAATAAGCCCCTTATATTTTCCTGAGGCTGGCGGTCACTACGGCGATGTCGTAACACGGAATTAGCGAACAAGCATTCTACTGTGACTGCGGCTTTCAGTTGTGACTTCATTTCTTAACCAAGTGATCTCTTAGGTTTTTCTATTTGAGATTTAGCTTTTATTTGTATTTTATAAAATTAAAATTTGAGTAAAACAATCCCACATTTCGCATCTGAATCTTAGTTATCATAATATGCTCAAAAAATGGATTAAAAAATCAAATGAGTTTTTGGACTCATCAAATTCCCCGAACTTAAAATTTTGTATTTTCAAGCGAAGAATTGATTTGCATTATCAAACAATTAAAACTAAATTTTTAAGACATTCACAGTTCACACGGTCATATATTACTTAACATGAAATAGGAATGCAGCATCATTTTAAAATTTAGTTTGATTTAGAAAAAAGGAATGGTCTCTACTTCTATACCAAAATTCTTGTTAATAATGTGTTCTTGAGTTTATTCAACAGTCTTGTTCAAATATTAATGCGAGGTCTTCTAATCCTTTCTATGTAATGTTGAAATTGATTAAATCTTCTGTAGTTTCCTTGGACTGTTGGTCAAAGTCCATGACTTAAAAAACATGTTTGATCTCTGTAATCAGCAGTGAATTCTTAGAGATCATGGTCTTTTCCGAGGGCTTATGTGTTGGGCTTGGAGTAATTGGGTAGATAATGGGAAAATTTAAGTTTGATCTTAGTTTCCACTTTTCTTTTTGTACTTTTATTGCAGCCAGAAGCTTTCCCACTTATATTCTTTGTCTTGTGATTCTCTCGATCTTAACTTTGATTCATCTTTTGAATTCTTTTTATGGTATTTTGATTTCACTTGCTATTGAGCCCATTCCTTTGTTCTAGTCTTTTATGTTTTTCTAAGGATGGAACTAATTTGTGTCTTTCTTGTGTTTGTTGACTTATTGCCCTTCTAGAGAACTTTAATTTAGCAAACTCCATACCAGGTTGGTATTAGGGGTACTCAGGTGTTAAACCACCCCTACGAGCTTAATTGTTCAAAGGAAATGAGCCGCAGGATGTGGCTTGTTCCCTTTATTCATTTCAGCTTCTTTACTTCTTCTCATACCACCTTGTAATATTTGGAAATATTTTCCCCCAGACTTTTTCTTCCTTCTGATGAACCATATCTTTGAAGCCCCGGATAATTGGGCTCTTTATTGTAGGATTATTACAAGGAAGGAATTCAGGTTTGATTCTTTGTTTATTATTGAAGAAGTAAAGCTTGTTTAATAAATCATGGAACTTCAGAGGTATGCTTTAGCATATATTGAGAATGGCTTGGAAAACTCAGCGCCAAGGATAGTATCTATCACTTCTTGATGTTTGTTTTTTACACCGAATTTCGCCTCAATCGATAATCCTAGCTCAAAGTTCTTGGACCATGGACTCTGTCATGATTTTAGATGTTCCTAATTCACTCTCAGATTACTCATGAGTTTTGACCAAGTGTATTATTTCTTTACAGACTTGTACTTCGTTGTTTGTTGCATCTTCCCAATCAAGTTGTACATTCAGCAGGCAATGTGTTGCCAGGTGCAAAATCTAAGGCGGATTTAAACATTCGAGTACAACTCCTAGTTCCACTTTATTAGATACTAACAACTCTTATTTTCTATATTTTTGTTCTTGGGAGAGAACATATTGAATATTTACTGGCAGTGTTTCATGGTATAATGCTTAACAAATGACTTTAAACAACACAAAATTAGTGCCTATCAATTTGTGAACTCAAAAACAATGTTGTTAATCGAATTTTATTCAAATATCATTTATTTAAATATGTACAATGATTTCTTTATCTAATGCAAAATTTACAATGGGTGTATGCAATCCCGGGAGAAGCCTCATTTATTTCTTGATCTAAAACCTATGCAGTCCTCCCTACCGGGTTGGCAGCTCACCGCTTTATCGGTTCCCAAGTCTTGAATTTGTCTTGGAAGGAAGGGTTGTGCTCTCAGGATGTTCTTCTGAGTGGCCCTTCCTTTGAAACTGCAGTGAGTTCCTACGGATGATGGAATTAAGTAGTTGCCTTTCATCGTCTCATTCTCATACAGTATAAGCGTTATATGGAATCATGAATAGAGTTGGTTTGTTTCGACTCCTCATTCTCAGCTCTTCACTTTACCTTGGAACTCTTCTTTTTCTACTTTTTCCTTTTTGCTTCAACCTATTCGTTTTATTCTTGCAGTAATCTTCCCATCCTTTTATGATCTTGCTTCTCTTAGGAATGATAAAGCTCTTAGATTCTCCTTTTCAGACTTTAAAACCATTAAGATTAAATGTGGTTTCTAAGTTCAAGCGTCACGGTTATTTCAACGAGGGTTTGGAAAATTGGTGAGGAATTTTGATCGTTTCTATGAGAGTTGTGAATTTCACAGAGTATTCTTTATTCTGTGACCTAAGTGATTCTTTTTAATGAAGCTCGGTTTGCAGTTTGCGTATTAACAATTTTATTTGGGGGTTCTAAATGATGGATGCGGGAGTGGAAATATAGGAATAGATTGAAGATGACTTGAAATTGGAATGGACGTTAGGCTCAATGTCATGATTGCGATATGGGAAGTCGCGACATTAAATTTTGAGCCTCTTAATTAATGATTTTCAATGAATCCAATTTTTAATGCTAGAACTTTAATGAAGGTTTAAAAACCTGTTTTATTTAGAATTAAAGACGGAGTTACAGTCGCGACCTAAAGATTTTTTTTTTTTTTTTTGCAGCTTCAGAGAGTATTTGTCCACACAACTTCAATTTCCTTTGTTAAACACATTTCTCTATTTTCTTGTTTAAATGTATCCGGCATTCTTGGTGTGACATGATTTATGTTGCGACTAGAAAAATACCAGTCTCCTGAACAATCAAATTTACAACAATTTCAATTCACCATATCCAATCAAAATAGACACGATTCAATTCATCTTCATGTTTCAAATATTCAACCAATCCATTTACTATGTCGATTCCAAATTTAGCCTGAAACTAAGTAAATTCCCAAACTTTTCAATCCTGCCATACTCAGAGACAAGAATTTAAATGAGTTGAAAAGTATCTTGCCCCTTTTTGTCTCTTTTGCAGATTAGAAGTTTGATTTTAGATGTTCCCCCTTTGTACATTCTTATTGTCCTGCAAAGCTAAAAAACCATAATTACCTCTTGATGTGTGAATAAAATTACCTGAAAGCTATTAGAAATTTAAACACAAAAAATATAACGAAAAACACTAAAACAAGCGTGAGATTGCCTTCTTAGTGCTCAATTTTAATAATCTTTAGTTAGGGACTCCCTTCTTCATATTTATGTCTGTTTTTTAATTTTCTCATTCAAACATAAGGTCACTCTTTCCACTTGCATTACTCCCGAGTAGTGCTTTAATCTCTAACCATTAACACTGAATTCAGCTAATGATTCACGGTTTTAAGTGTCAGCACGCCCCAAAATGTCCATGATACTCACATTGCTGGTCCATCATTTGATTTAGCTTCCTGAAGAGTCTTGAATGCGGAGTTGAATAACGAGGACTTGATCTCTACTTGTAATTCCACTCCCTCAGAGAGGAAATTCTTTGATCATGCCATTTTTGTTTATCTTTGTGAGTGGCACTATCTTAGAGGCTTCATTCCCTAAACTTTTCAATTCATTTTAGTGAGTAGCCTCTTCTTTAAAAACGACCTTGAAAATCAAATTTAGCTTCTTATTGGCCCATAGCTTTATATTCTGGCTGAGGTAGGTGTAAGGTTTCAAACAATCGTAGGACATTCCAATGGGAGTTTAAGCATGATTCTATATACCGAGTGCATCATCAAGCTTGAGACCAATCTTTTATCTTTGGAGCTTACGGTCTTTTCAAGAATTTTCTTTATCTCCCTGTTAATTCAGCTTGCCCGTTTGTTTGAGGATGATAAATGACTCAATGTGTTTGATACCATATCGCCGTGAGTTTTCAAACACCTTATTTTGAGTGGCTTCCTCCATCGGCCGATTATAGTTAGGTGTCCCCAAGTCTGAGAATATTTCTTTATAAAAATCCTGGCTGTGTTAGCATCATTCTTGAGACCATTTCTTTATCGACTTGGGCTGTTATAATCCTGTTTAGGAGTATGTATATATTTCAAAAAGCAATGAAAGAACCATAAATCAATCCATCACATCAAATAATTGCACCACCGGGATACCTTACGGTGGAATTTTCATGCCTTATCTTGATATTTCCCATTCTTTAGCATTAGTACATAACTACCCATTAACAGTCCTTCGTCAGTGACGATAAAATCCTGATGGAAATTTTGTGTTATTTGTCTCATGCAAAAATGTCCTCCAGTATGGTGATGCATGACATTCTTATCAAATCTTTTGCTTTGCTCACCTTAAGTACACATCTTCTTATGATCAGATCAGGTCCTCTTTTAAACAGTAGTGGGTCATCCCCGGATGCTTAGTACCTCTTTGTGGATCTTAGCTTTTTCTGCAGCGTGGCCCGAATTACAGTGGCATAATTCCTGACTAAGAAGTTCTGTGCTCAGTATACAATTGATTGAGTAGCTAGAATAACTTCTCATCTGGAAAGTTTTCTACTATTTCTCTTTCTTCTTCTTGTCTGGTGGTTTCTCATCTTGATAAGTGATCATTATCACACATGTCCTGGCTTACTTACATCTTTATTTCTAAATCAAATTCTTATATGCCAATGCCCTGATCAATCTTGGCTTTGCTTCTTTCTTTGCCATTAAATGTTTGTTGTTGCATGATCGATCATTATAATAACATGGGACCCCTAATCTCATATTTAAAATTTTCACATACAAAATACTATTGCCGACATCTCTTTATTAGTAAAGTAATTTTCTGAGCTTCATTGAAGGTTTCTTTGGCATAGTATATATTGAATACTTTTTCGGCTTTATGTCTATCGACTCCCATTGCAAAATCAGCCAGCATCACCACGTGATTTCAGTTGCTGTTCCAATCGGTTTTTTGCCATGATGGGAGCCGACTAATTTGGATTTGATTTCTTCAAAAGAATTATGTGAGGATTCATCAAAAAATTGAACTTAGTATCTTTTTCAAAGCAATGCGCATAATTAATTACAGCAATTTTGAGAAATCTCACGATAAATCTTACGTAAAATCCGATGTCCTAAGGAAACTTCTAATTCCATTCTTTTGTAGTGGGTGGTATCGGATTTCTTATAATTGAAACTTTGCTTGAATCTACGCAGCCTCTTTGCAGAAATCATGTGCCCTAGGACAATTCATTTACGCCAACCATAAAATAGCATTTTCGAACCGAGCTGAATTCTTGTCCTTACTTTGAAAATGCGTCCCCAGTTATGCGACTACATTAGCCCGGATCATACCTTGTGAAATCATCCATGAAGATCTCCGCCTTCTTACGCTAAATCGAAAATATATGACATCATTAATATCTTCCAGAAGAGTACTAGGAGCATTACAACGGTGGCGTTTCTTTGCAAGCGTGCGAATATGGGCATGTAAATTGGTTTCTCTTTGGTCTCGGTCTGATAGCGTTGGTTGTATCAAAGGTATCCATCGAAAACAAAAAGTATGAGGTGTCACGCGCCAGCCTATCCGGCTTATCCCCGATCAATGAAGAATGAGGGGAAAATGATAATTTCTTATTCTGATGTTTGATTTTATAGTCGTACACACCCTCAATAAATCCGCAGTTCTTGTAGGAATCAGTTCATTCTTTTCATTTTGATCCGCAGTGAATCCACAGCACCTCTTAGGAACCACATGTCTTTGGGCTCACCCAGAACTATCGATATAGCATATATAAACACGCATTCAACCATTTGAGAACTTCTTTTCTGTGACTTCTTTCCATCACGAGTTGACCTCGCGATACCGATAGAAGTTTTGCATTATCATTAGGCCGATATTTTATTACATACAAATGGAGGGGCCCGATATCTTCGAGGATCCTCAATTGTGACGATAAACTTCCTTTCGATTTCCAGTGACTTCTTTCTTAAATTGATCCGTGCGGTGATCTTATAGTGTTGTTTTTCTCTTTGCGGTTCTAGAACTCTAATACTGAATATTTGAACGGTGCTTTTTCAATATTAACCCTTACTGCACTAGTTTCTGCTCAATAGTTTTAATCCTTATTTGCATACATCATCTTATTTGTTTTTTCATTTATACTCGAGGCTGTTTCTTTGTTATATGTTGAAAGACAACATTTCACAATCTCAATACTCTCGAGATACTAAAAATTCATCTCAATTTCATTGTCGAATGTTGAAGAGTGATCGAGTCAACTCGACAGAAGATATTGTTTTCTCTGACCGCCACAACTTTGCATCTACATCGGGATGTTCCAAACTCCTATTAAGATTAAGTACCTTTACTTCATTCACCAGCAGTGTGGGTTAACTTCACGCACATCCCAATAATTTATAGGTTCTTGAAAGGTCTTTAGCGTGAGGAACTTGAATTGTCTTCCTCCGTCTTCATAATAACAAAATCCACCGGGGGGAAGATGAATTTTCCCACATGACAAGCACATCTTCAAGAACACCTTACGGTTGTGCCATTGATATGTCTGACCATTTGCAGCTCTCTGCTGTTATTAGGGTAAGTTCACTTGAGCTCAGTCTTTGCACCATGATAAAGGCATCAATTTATATCTGTGAGAATCACATAAGGCCTTCTGATTCATATTTCCCTATGGAACTGAGGATGGTGGCGCACAGGTCCTTCATTTTATGGGAGCTTTTCTTTGGATAGCTAGGTGTAGTAGCCGGTCGAGTTCCATATTCCTTTGTATTATTTTCTTTTCTTGTTCAATATCTCCTTCGAGAAATTTTTTAAGCCAGTTAGGCATTTGGTTGATTACCTCTGCAAATGGGATATTGATTTCTATTTTCTTAAGATGTCAGAATCTAAGCACTCTTCCCTTTTATATGAACCTCTGTGGAAATGGCATTGTAGGTGTATAGTACAATGCTCTTTCATACATTTACTCACTACTTCCCGCCAGGTTGTTAGGTGCTGTAATAACTCTTCTCTCCTTCGCTACGAGTTTCTTCACATTGCCGCATCAGTCTCTTCTTTCTTTTCTTTTCTTGCTATTGTTGCCCACTTCTTGGCGAATTGCCATACGATCCTTTAGTTCTTTTAGGAGTGTCACTAGGGATGTACCCCCTTACTCTGATTTAGCATATTAGGCTGACTACCTACTTATTATTTCTCTAAGTTTTCAATGAGGCACTTACTATATTCTTAAATCTGCAAAGTATTAGACTTGAAGCTTCTAGTCAGGCGGTTTACATTCATGGAAGTGTATAAAAACCTCAATTGTCCCCGTAGGCTGCATTTGTTATTCAAATGGTTTTGAGAGTCCTCACTATGACCACGATAGTGCATTTCACACTGCCTTCTACCCCCTTGATCTTCTTTGGAACCTTGGTGTTCTTGATATCCTGTTGAGGGTTATGTGTCCATACCTTAGACCTTATAATGACCTTCCACCATATGAGAAATTCTCATGGTTCCTCAGTCCTGGGCTGTAATGTGTGGTAAGGTTAGGATTTGGTTTGAAATGATAACTTCTTGGTTCATTCCACGTATAACACTCCTCGACCTCGCCATATCTTCTTACGGTAGTATTCAAACCTTCTTCTCATTCTTCTCTCTACTTCACTCCTATCTCATGAAGCGTGTGCATTTTCTTTCTATTTGTCATCTGTGCATGATGGCATTCTTTGCCTCATGGCTGTCATTTTACTCGACTCCATGGCCTTTTCTTTCTTTGTACCCGCTTGAAAGCTTCATATGGAGATTTCATATTGCAACAGCTAGGTCTTGTCGGATCCACTATCTTCTTGACACTTTTTCACCAGATGCTCCATAGCATGAAGCGTCGATAATGTGCCTTTAGATGTATCATTTAAAGGCATGATACACTATATCCGTCTGGGTTTTTAAATGATTCCATGCATAAAGGCACCCTCTTGACAACCTCTTGAATCTTTCCCCAGTATATAACAGGCTCTCGTCTTCCCGCACATTGGAACACTGTGCTCTCTCTTCTAGCTATATACGAGGTGAGAGATGAGGGAAAGAACACACCCAGTATGCTTCCACAGCTCTTCAATGTCAAATTCGAGCCGTATGGTAACCGACTGTACCATCTGTAGCTCATATCTTAGGAAAATAGGAAGAGATGCAGCTTTATCACCCTACGGCCTCACACCATTCAGCCTTCCTTTGTATTTGCCATCTGAGAAATCTACCAGTCCTAGTTGGGGTGCTGTTGAGGTGGCAGTGATGATATCTTTTCTCATTGTTATGGTGGCTTTAGTTAAAGTTATTGCATCCTGGTGGGTTTGTCGATTGCAGAATATTCTTCACGAATGATGGGCTCGAGAAATCCTCCATTGTGTCAGTCGTAGGAGGCCTTTTGGCTACTGTCCTTTGCTCCTCTGTTTGGTCATGTCTCTCATACGCCGCCATTTGCGTTCTCTGCTCTTTTAGTCTTTCTCGAGCTTCGGGTGTTCTTTCGATTTAGTGTCTGGCGTGACCAGTGCGAGATCATTTCACGTAGATTAAAGGATTTCTTGAGTGAAACACTTTCCAGTTAATAGAGATGATGAGACAAAAAAATTATTTTCAAACATGGCTTGTTGAGATCGAGTGGTTGATATAGCCCTTTGCTTGTAAAAGGCTGTTTTTGTTCTTTTCTTTATAAAATGTCAATTAGCGATTCCCTCTTTTGTTAGAATGGATCTATTTAATCCTTTCAATCCGTATTGGCCTTCATAAAACTTTGTTTGCCTTTTTCTATAGACTAAAACCTCAAATGTACATATTTACAAGAACCTTACACTTCTCTTGCACCCATGTCACTTTGGATAAATTTTCTTAATTAAACTAATGTCTTGATATTTAGAATTTTAAAATTGGGTTTAGTCATGACAACTGTAGTCTGGTCATCTAGTAGTAAAATGCGAATGTAAGTCGGGTATCATTCCCCTGATTGACATGAATTAGAGATCCCAAATTACTTGACTACTAAGAGTTCTATGCTATTTTTTTGGACTAAAAGAATTTGATAGTGAGATTTGTCTAAAATGATATATCCTAGACTAACTAAATAGAAATTGGAATAACATGAAATCAACTAAAAATATAAAGAACTAAATCCTGGATCTAATATGTTCCCTTTATTGAGAGAGCGAAAACCTCATTAATTACAATGGCTTGATCGATTCTACATGAAAAATGCATTATCCTTGTGTTGATGGATATTGGATTTGTCTGAGATTGCCTAAATGTTGCAGTTGGATTTTCCTCCACATTCTTTGGTTGAAACTCTTGCTTCTCTCGAAATTGAGATCGACTCAAGTCAAGATCGAATCCGCTTACTTGTATGTTCGTCGCTTATAAGATTCGGGTATTTTCTTTCTCAATACGCATAACGCATTCTTGATGATCGCAGCATCTTTCGCTTTCCTTCTCGTGGATTTTTGCAAAGTTCTACCACTTAATTGCGGCTCATCATTCGCATCTATCGTCTGCCCTTCTCGATTAGATCTCGCCTACCACAGGCCTGGAACTTCCTTTAGATTAAGGTGAACTCTCCGACACATTTTATATTGTTAAATGTCTCTCCAACTTCAATTATGAGCGAATGGGGTATTTATCAAAATGAACTTTCGTGAGCTCAACCAACATCAATGTAGTCTAACATACCCATAATGTATCGCTCTCGTACTTCCTCGTGAATTTCCATCTCTGCGGTCACGCAGGGCATCCCGAAATCAAAGCAAAGATACACTCCTTAAACCTGCATACCAAAGACTACTATCGGGAACTTATCCATTCAAAACTACACCAAGTAAGTAAATCCCAACCCAAATAATTATCTCCGATTCGTAAGACCGTAACTAATCCCCATCCAAATCCAGCAGCCGTGTTCCATTCATCGCATTATGATTAAAGAAATGGAGTAATCATCACATACATCCACTATAATCAAAGAATAAACTGAGAATAAATGAATTTTGAATTGCCTTTATTTACAATTTTGCAGCAATAATTCCCAAGGTTAAAATAACATAACAAATCCACCACTGCTACACAGAAATTCGCATCCGTAAAAGAATTCAAGAAGAAAATAAAATAAAGAAAATAAAATTTACTCTAAGTTATTAATCGGAAGTTCCTCTCACTTTTTTCGTAGTTACATCAAGCTAATTTTACTATTATAAGATCGTTTGAGAATCGCTAAAAGAATCAAGAATGCCAAAACCTGTAGGATCTTAAAAGAAAAAGCCCATTATTGTTCTAGGTCACGACCGCCGACATGTCGACATGGATTTCCTTGCTCGCTTCGTTAATCGCACCGTCGCTATGTCGCCACCTCTGCGGTCTCGCACCGCTTTCGATTAGTGGCTTAGGGACGATCGTCAGCCCGCTGCTTCTCAAGAGTCGATGTTGTGACCATGGTTTCACGTCACGACCGTTGTCTTCTTCCTCTAATTACCTGAGTCACCACCCCGCCCTTGTCGACTCCTCTCGCTTGGCCGCACGTCGTAATCTAGTTTGTGTCATGACCACATTTCGCTTTCTCACTTTCACCATACTCTGTGTCATACTTTTCTCGGTCGCAGAACCCTGTTTGTATCTTCCGCCGTTGTGTTTCTGGGAATTAAGTCGCGACCTGTTGATGTCACACTTTGATGTTCATTTCTCCGGTCGCAACCTCACTCCTTTAAGGTAACCAGCTTCTTTCCAACTCCTATGCCGTTGCGACCAAGGTGATGTCGCGACTTTTGTCGTTTTTCCTCGTTGCATGTAGTCCCACCGCTTCAAAAGTAGTTGCGACCGATTTTTCCGCTTCGCCGTGTCAATGACCAATGAGTGGTCGCTGGCATCGCTTATGGTCCTTGATTAATAAATGGTCGCAACTTCGCTTTCGCGCGACTTCATTTGCTTCGCCGCCGCGCACTTCCCTTTGTTCTTCAACCTTAATTCGTTGCATCTTCAATCTTCGCTGAGACTCCCTTGCAGGCTTTATCGACGGATCCACGCCGCGACTTAAAATCGACGCCGCTGACTGATCGACGCCACCTCGCTATATTCATCGGGCTGTCATCACATCGCAGTGTATTATTACACCGTGGCGATTCTACTTGAATATTTCCTTAGTCTCAACCACACTCTTTGTCGCAACCTCTTTCACTTTGTCATTTGTACTCGTCATGCTTAACTTCAAGTCACAACTTCGTTTGAATAAGCCTTCTATTTATTCCTCAAGGCTAGTCCTCGTCGATGTCGCACCTGAATTAATCAACAAACAGCCTTCGTCGTAATTCGACTTTTCAAATAAGGACTTCATTTCGCTATAGGCCGATCTCTTCTCGTTTTTGCTGATTTTCGCTTCATTGTATTTTTCATAAATTAAATTTGAGTAAAATATCCACATTTCGCATATGAATCAACATTTATCTATAATATGCTCGTAAAAATGGATTAAAAATCAAAATGAGTTTTCGATTCCATCAATAAAGCTCGTCGCAACCTCAATTTTTCGCAAGGACTTCGCTTGGTCGTTTTATGTCACACCCCAATAACACGTCGACCTCAAGTGAGAGTTCTTCATTTAAAAACTCAAGCCAGGCTCCACTCCAGACTGGACTAGGCTACTTAAGACTAACAAGCAACCTCAAGTTTAAAATACACCCGCTGACTTCATTAGTCGATCACTTTGTGGCAGACTTTTACCCTCCTCAATGCCTTCCTATCTAACACTCCCTTCCTTATCAAACACACTTGAAAGTGTTTGTATTTTTACAGTCAACTCACTTCCGCCACACCACTTCAGCCAAGCACTCCAATCTGCTATTTACACCTGTTTCTTCCGCTCTACTGCACTGATTCATACCCCCTCCTTCCCAAAATTATATCGAGTAAAATATCCATATTCTTCATTGTCCAACATCATATTGTCATTCAATTAGAAAGATTTAAAACTAATTAAAGTCTAACACTCACATGGCAAACGGCACTTGATTAGAAGAGGTGTCAAAAACTCGGGAAGCGATGGCTGGGCGCCGCCTCTACCGAACGCAGCGATGTGAGCGTCCTGTAAGGTGATCGAGAACTAGTATCCATCGTGACCGAGCACAAGAAGGGTGTCAACTGACGGCTACGCCATCCCACGTGATGGTAGTTCCTAAGATAGTGACTCGTCAAAGGTCCCATAATGACGAAATCGAGGGAGGAGATCCTCGTGGAGGAGTTCCATCGCCCCCATTCGGCCAGGCATCCAACCGCACGAAGATGATCATGACCTTCATCGCCGCAGATATCGATGGATGAAGAGGGGTACGTTTGGATTTTTGTCTCAATGGAGATCTCACGTACAAGAAGTCAAGGCTAAGCACCGAGGCTAGTGTGGCTACCCAAACATCGAGATATGCAGTAGAAGTGGGAGCACATCACAATGGACTTTAGGACTCATCACACTGATATCAAGGAAGCATGATGCAAGTGGGTTATGTGGACCCACTCACCAAGCTCACACATTAACATGATGACCTCTGACTCTAGAGTGAATTCGAGGTTGGGGATACAGAGGAGGCACATTCAGAGGAGGCCACTTCATAAGATCGGATCGTGATCCATGTTGAGGTTAATCAAGAGTTTCTAAGGCACAACACTGTCGACGAGTATCGCTTTCATCCTCAAACCTGATGGTCAATTGAGCAAACTATTCGATTTAGAGATTACGCCGGAGTACGCCCTGATCTCAAGGTAATGGAAGAGCACTTGCCTCTTTATGGAAGGTTCGCCACACAACAAATATGATCGCTAGTATTCAGATGGTGCCCTATGAGGCTCTCTACGGGAGGCCATGTCGATCACCAATATGTTGGACAGAGGTGGGAGAGAGCTCCATCACTAGTCCAAATTTGATTAGAGACACCTCAAAGATCTCAGAGAAGCAGGGTATGATCCTAAGCTCCTTACTCGCCAGCCTACAAGAGTTACACCGGGACATACGACGACGAATTTATAGAGTTCATGTGATCATGTCTTCTCAAGGTGATGCCTAAGCAGGAGTGGCCGATTAGGAAAAACGAGGAAGATGTCGGTAGGGTAGCATCGGACCCTTCGAGGTACCCGAGAGGGGTAAAGGCGGTTGTGTAATTCTAAGAAGGCCACATCAATGAGTTTGTTTGAGCGCTCATGAGGTATTTCACGCTCCCCTATGTCTCTAAGTACACCTGCATCCAACTCATATAGTGGATTGTGTAAGTGTTTGTTGTTGATGACGGGACCTTCTGAGGAGGGACAAGCATATCATGGATAGCTGAGAGTATGTTTTGCGTGGCAAGACCGTGAGGCTTGTAAAGGTGTTATGGAAGCACTGAGAAGTCGAGGAGGCGACATGGGAGCGCGAGGACACCATGGTCAACTATCCCTTCTTGTTCGACGGGGAAGGTGCGTTTTCCAGTCATTAATGTTTTAAATGACTGTTGCATATGCATGTGTTTGAATGTGTATGTATGCGAAAATTTCGGGACGAAATTATTTTAAGGGGGGGAGAGTGTAAAACCCGTGAAAATTTTAAATTTGAATTTTTCAAATAAAAATGGGGCAAAACTCGTAGTTTACAAGAATACCAGAGAAAAGTCGGGATTTTCGAGATCTCGGACATAAATGGGATTGAACTGCTGAATCGTCTCACAAAATCTACCACCCACGATTTCAATAATCTGAGATAGTCTAATTTCAATGGGATTATACAACTGGGTAAAATGAGTGACACATGGAAAACCATGTGGGTGACACATGGCAAGCCATGTGAGTGACACATGGGAAGCCATGTGTCACAATGCATGGCAAAGGCATGCCATGTGTCAACATGCATGGCTCCTTTGAAGCCTATATAAGGGGCTTCACATGGGCTGTTCTTACAAGCAGTATGCAAGCTTCCACCTCATGGGAGCAACAAGAGAATGATGGGAATGTGAAAAAGAGAAAGTGGAGGAAAGAGAAGAGAAAGAGAGGAAAGGAAAGGAGAAAGGAAAGAAGAAAAGAGAAGAAGAAAGGGGAGGAAGAGAGAAAGAAAGAGGAAAAGGATGAGTGTTATGCTAGCTGAGCGCACCCTGGACGTCAAAGAACCCCAGACCCGCTACAAGAGTAGGGTGATTCTCATGCACAATGTGTGTTACAGGAATCAACAAAATTTATACCTAATCATCGACATCGCGTAGCATGACTACTCAGAGTATAGTGGCTCTAGGATCTAACACCGGGATGGGTTTTCGTCTACAAATGATTTGTACAATGATTCAAAATGGTGAGGTTTTTTTTGATTGATTTCTGATTGTACAAACAGTGGTTAAGTTGTCACTAAGTTAAAGGAAATCCTAAATAAAAATGTAAAGAAGACTGTTTCGCTACCGCTTTTGGTATGATATGGTTGTAAAGGTGTCCCTGTTATTTCCTCGTATTAGGGTAAATGACATAGAGTCATTTCCAAAACCTGACTGCTTAACTTTAAAAACCAACCCTAGTAACATTCCTCTTCAACCATGGCATTTATCGAGTATTTAATGTTCCTGAGTTGAAACTGCATTTAACCTACCCTCGATGGTCGTAAATGACATCTAATGGATGTCACGTATCACCATTAAGAATACACTCAACCTAAAGCTTGCCAAGTATCGACCAAGGAAAATACATCAAATAGCTTAAAACCTAGTTTTGAAAGTTTGAACATAAATACGCAGTACCATGTCTTGAAAATAGAGGAACACCAAAGAACCCACATCAACTCCACCTAGCAACCCTTCTCTCTGTTTAGGTTTTAGCTTTTCAAACATCCCTTTGAGCTGTCATCCCTAAAGGTGGTTCGCACTGTAAAGTGAGAGAAAGAGGAGAGAGAAGAGAGCAAATAGGGGCCGAGAACAAGGGCTGTAATCGAAAATGCTTTTAATGAAAGTTAGGTTACAAAATGTTTATAAGATGGCTTATATAGCCTTACAAAAAGGTGAAAACCCCAATTTAACCTAAATAGTATCATTACAGTGAGGGTAGAAATGGAAAAAGCCAAAACGGGGTCGTTTGAACCCAAAACATGAAGTAGAACAATTTCGCTATAGCAAAATTCCTCATGAGATACGAAATTTCGCTATGTAGCAATTACACTACATAGCTTAAAATTAAGATATAATGATAATATATAATAAATTTCTCTATTATAGCGAATTTTCGCTATGTAGCGAAATTACACTACATAGCGAAAATTTCGCTATAATAGCAAAATTTCATATCTTCTCCACTTGCAGAACTCAGATCACTCAAATTGAAGATCCACTTATTTCATCATCTTCATCTAAGATGTAATAGAATATAAATCATAGAACTCATGTGACAAATTAACTCTCGATATGGTTATAGTTTGATATGGTGGGATAGGTTTATGAAACCCCGTAAAACTACCAAACAACCTCAAATACAACTATTAGTACCAAAGGACCTACACATGTCAATCGGGTTTAATTAATACAGATTAGTACACACAAAAAGCACTCAAACCCATCTTAAATGTGGCTCAAAATAACATTTTTCGCACTAATCACACCTAACCGACACATCAAGGTCCCAGAGTAATGCCGTAAATAAATAAATGCGTAGAACAAAATATGTGAGGTCAAAAAGGTTTGTAATAAAGAATGGCTAGCCTGAATGAGAATCACTTAAAACCCGAACTAATACCCATCTCAAAAAGAATGAAAACTATACAAGGTTAACTCCACTAACAAGTTTCCTCGAGATGAACCAGTTTCTCACAAAAGCTACTGGGTTTGTTTGATCGTCTCAATCATAAACTACAAACTCAGATATTCGTCGCCCTCTCTCCCAACCAGCTAAGGCAGGCACCTGCTTGCTAACAACCCAAATAGATCCGACTGGCCTCTTTACACAATTCTTTTGCAAGTATAGTGGTGCAATGTCGAGGTCTCGACTTCACACCACAAAGTCCGTAACGAGGATTGTCCCATCACCCCAACCAAGAAGGTTTAGGGCAACAAGCCATGAGGATCTTTCGACCACAAACTCTAAAGGTTTCACCCCGAACTCCGAATTATTTCGAGCCTCCAACACCTACAACTCGCTAAACTCCACCCATTCCACCAGAGGAACACTAATTGGCGATCCCAAATCTCATGAAGGCTTGTGGCACCTGCTTTAAAGGTCACTATATAATTTCTGATCGTGTTTTCCTAAGTTTCAAACAAATAAAGCCATTCTTTTCTTTTCTTTTCACTTTTTCTTTTCTTTTTTTATTTTTTTGGAAGACACATTGGCCTTCTATGCATGAGGGTCCATAATCTATTCAAGGGAGTAAACAACACTAGGTTTGGATTTGCAACGTAGGGGAGGGGGTTTTGTGTCAAGCTCCCAAATTCATCGAGATCTAACGTGCTTCAAGGTGTGGTGGCTAAAGGTGGAAGAGACAAAGCAACACAACAAGAAGTTAACTAGTCATCCAATTAACTTGCATAGGTCCCTTTCTTAATGACACCATTAGGAAAGGCTTAAGTTCAACACACCACAAGGTGAAACATTGCATACATATACAAAAGTTAATAAAAATAAAAATTAAAAATAAAATAGGCACAAAAATTGTGGGACAATGCAATACTTCATAAAGCTGATATAACCAAAAGGGCTGTTAGTACAAGCTGATTAAGAATTAACACTAGTGTTAACCCGCCTACTATCACAATACATACAAAAAACCCTATACAAGACAAGTAGCAATGATAAACTAAACAACAAGTATAAACAAAACAAATGTAAGATAAATGCCACTCCACCTAACTCTCCCCCCAAATCAGCATAAACGTGTCCCCACGTTGGTGGATAGGAAAGCTGGGAGAAGAAGTGCAGACCACCACCGTGGTGTAGATGCCGGTGATCTGGCTAGTCGCGGTCGCAGTACATCCAACGAGGTCATTAATCTGAATAAATTAACCAAATTATGCAACGGGTCAGAGCAGTTCACACCGTAATCGGTGTGGAGAGGTGGCTCGAATCAAGAAGTATGGCCCGATTCAAGACGAGAGTGACTCCTGGCCGGCCATCCACTCATCACGCCGCGGGATCGATCCAAAAACACCCAAGAAATCCTCAAAGTAATGTGGATGTGTCAAAGTGGCTCCTCGTGATGCAGGATGGGCCGTGCCAGCCTATGAGGAGTCAAGCAGCGTGAGGTGGAACCAAGGGAATGAACTTAACTCAAGTCCTTCCAATTTCACCATTGAACCGTGCTCACCCCAAGTAGATCCCTCACAAAATCATCCCTCTTACCTCCTTCATGTGAAGAAATGAGAGCTGCATGGCTGTGGCACGTCACTGGGACGACCAGGATAACTCGCCGACGCCCATACGTGGTTTCGGGAACCCTGCATGCTCTAAGACTGCACAGAAACCCCAAGACTACTGGTGGGAATAGCCTCCGTCGAGCTGTCCCATTGCACCTTCTCCCAAACAGAAAGCAAAGCTGGCCATGACGAGCTCTGGCGGGTCGAACCAGAACCCCTCCCATATCCAGACAGAGTCTTTCTTATCGTCATGGGCTCGTAAATAATGTCAGTGTTAAACAATCGACCGGCACATGGTCCACGAGCATCCATGGAGAAGTCACTGGCAAAGTACGATCCCATTGGTATCCCGAGAGAGAGAGCTTAACTATCTCTAGCGGACGGTCGAGGCCACCGGCCGTACTCGAGTTTTCCAGACCATCGTGCTTAAAGCATCAGCGATATCGCCAGCCAAGCAGAACTCCAGATCTACCATCGACACTAAACCTGGATTCAGATCCAACGGACGCCCCCGAGATGTCATATTATGATAAAACTCTAGTACCACCTGATAGGAAACCGTTTCTGAGTCATGAACGGCGAAAATGAGCACCGACCACCAACCGCATCAATCTCCGACATGTCCACTCGCCACGTCGGTATCATAGTAATGACTCCCGTGGAAGTCCTTTGCACGACAATTCATCAGCTCCCGTGGATCTGATCACAACTAAACACCTGAATGCCGCTGATCCCTCGAATATAGATAACCTGGTGATGAACCCTAATCGAGGAGGCCGGGTTGTGGCCTGGGATCGCTAAGACTTCGGCCGATGTTCGTGCCCATTGAAGGCTGGTCTCTTCTGGGTGTCATGACGCATGAGAATGGGGCGAGGTCCCACCCGGTCCGGCATCGCCGGGTGGGGGCTCGGACCCCGAGGCTCCGAATAAGAAGCAGGCAGGACTCAATCACACCGCGATCGAGTCACTACGTAGGCGCCTCCTGTATTCGAGTCGAGAATGGCCCGCCACTGCAACTGACGTGCCGCCACTATCCTCGGGCAAGGGTACGAGTCCTGGACCCGGTCTGTAACGACGGCTCCGCGTGTGTGAACCATGGCTGCACTGGTGCACAACAGGAGCCCATGGTACCGACGGGCAATGGCGGTCAGCGCACACGTGTAAAGCAGAGTGTGGGACTCACAGAGTCAAAGTAGGTCATTTCAGGGCTGCAAGGCGTGCATTGGGAGTGGAGGCGCACTCACGGCCTGCAGACACGGCCGCACATGGGGACCGCTTCGACAAGACATACCGGGTGTAACACTAAATATACCCTAGTCAAGCCGACATAGTTTAGTATTTTGTAAGACAATTTGGATCAAGTTTCATGAGTTTAATGCTAAACATGGAAACGAGGGGGACTCGAAATTTACAAGATTAAGGATAAAATTGTAAATTCATTCAAAGAGGGACTTAAAAAGTCATGGATTAAGAAAATCGAGGCCAAAATGAAATAAAGGAAAGTGTATTCATAACAATAAGGAGTTATGGGCTGCAGCAATAAAGCAACTTAACCCAAAACGGGTTTCGAGGGCCAAACAAGGCATACAAGAAAATATGGATTTAAAGACCAAAATTGGTCTCATTTGGAAGAAGGAACAAATCGTAGTTATAGAAGAAGAGAGGAGGAATAAGGAAGTTGTTATGTTAGTAGCTAAGAGAAGCCAAGATCAAGAAAGCCAAGGGGTATGAAAACTACTTTCGGCATGGATTTCAGATGGATCACATGGAATTTAAGGCTTGATATGGTTGTATCTTGTCTCTAAATCTGTGGTTTTGATAGAATTGCATCATAACCTTAGATTTCTTGAAATTAAGGTCAGTATAACCCACAAGGAACAAGATAATTGTGTGGAATCCTTCTTATTGTTGATTCATGGTTAAATGAAAGGAAATTGAGTTAGGGTTTAGAACAAACCCTAACCAATCTTGGTACTTGGTTTGTATATGGGTGGTAACCCATATTAGAATTATATTGGGAGAGATTCATGGAAGATTTTTGAGGAATGATAAGAATTGAAAGATGAATTGAATAGAAAAGAGATTCCAAGGTGAATTGGAAATGGTTTTGATGTGTGTTTGAAGTGTAGAATTGATTGATATCAAACATGGAAGAATGTAACAAAAACACACTGGTATAGTGCCAGGTGAATTGTACCGTTTGAGCTTGTACTGCCACCGGGTTTGTCATTTTGTTATCTTAATGGTATACATGTTAGACATGTACCGGTACAACCTCGTTTCCGGTTTTCCCGTTTCACGCTTTCTTATTTTGACCATAACTTGCTCATTTCATCCGATTTGAGTGATTCATGGCACAGTAAAATAGACTTCAAGGAAAAACAAAACTTAAAAAATAGGCATCGCTAAATTCTGATCCTGGTACTAAAAATTCACCTAAAGTGGACCATAAAGTGCTCAAATTTGGTTCCAACTTTGTTATGAGAAGTCCCGATGTTTCGACGTAATTTGAGTTCCCAAGTGTTCGAATTGGGTGATTCCAGTTGGAATAGGAACCCTTAGCACCTTAACGCAAAGGAGTACAAAGATCCAGTGTCAAATATCGAGACAAGGCACTGGAAAATTAATATTGCAAACTGTTCCCAGAAATCTAAAATCGACTGCTGGCATGAAAATGCCATAACTTGAGTTCGATCATCCGATTGATCGATTCCACTCCTGCAAAATAGATCTCATATAGAAGAATAAGAATACATGATTAAGGTGTGATTACATTCTCATCATACCTTACCAAAGATATGGAATACGATCTGGTCATGAACACATAATGTGGCTAAGAATGCCTATTATAATAGTAAGTTACCGAACTCATATAATTGTAAAACCACTCAAGACCAGCTATTAAATGACATAGCACCATCAGTTCCGATTAGTACTTCTAGATTCTCATATGTTCTAAGACTCTGACAAGACTTACTCCCGATTAGTGCTCCTAAGACTGACAAGACGGTGATTTCGTTGCTGCCACTATGACTGGTCTCCGACGAAAAGCACAAAGACTCAGACATAGTATCTTCCGGTACCACTCTGTCGTGTCCTACTCATTCCGTGGACACCGGTCTAGGTGAAATGCTTATATGATAGGACCCCTTTAACCTGGTCAAAGAATAAGAGTAAAGATCCAATGTACCAGACTGCTCAGAAAATTCCACAAATTCGTATCTGATTAATTTCTCAGAGCACCACGTAATTCCAGATCCGGCAATAAGTCCTTAGCACTTAAGGTACTCATGTATTCGAATAAGTTCTCGTAGTACCTACCTGGCACCCGCCCTCCAAGCCCACACTCTACCGCAATTCCGCATTCTAAAATGTTTTATAAAGGCTCACTGCACCCGTATTTAATTAAGTTATGTCTGGTCTCCTGATGGTTCAGAGTACTCCATGGGTACTCCGTCTTGATTAACTCATGTTTCTCGATTAAGTCCCTGAAGATCACGTACCCGATCTGATAAGTCTGCAGCACTCCACTGCACTCAGATTCAATTAAGTTCAGAGTACCCCACTTCGTACTCAGATTCAACAAGTTCCTCAGTCCCGATTCAATAAGTCCGTGAGTTCTTAAGGGTACTCTCAGACCAATAAGTTCGCTTTTTATTGTCCCGTCTCCGATTTTAGTTCCAGTACCTACTTCGTACCTCGTGATCCGAATGCTTCCGTCCTGGACTGAATAAGTCCTAGCACTAAGGGTACTCTGCATCTGAATAAGTTCCGTTTCCGATTAAGTCCCGTCTCTCGATTTAGTTCAGAAAATTCACTGCAAATTCTCAGACCGAATAAGTTCGCTTCGATTAAGTCCTGCTCGATTTAGTTCGTAAAAATCACGGTGCCTCAGATCTGAATATCAAGTCTGCTTCCCGATCAAGTCCCTGTCTCTGATTTAGTTCCTGTAGTACCTGACGTGCTCCCCGCATCCGAATAAGTTCCATCCCACTAAGTCCTGCTCTGCTTGTCTCGTAGTACCCACGGTACTCCCGATCTGACAGTTCTCAGAAGACCTCTGGGCACTGCCTTTGATTAAGATCCTGGTAGTGACTCTACTGCACTCCCCGCATCCGAATAAGTACAAACTCCGCAGCATCTATGAGTACTGCAGACGTAATATAAGTACAAGTTTCGTAGAGTACCTATGAGTACTCAAACCAGCACGCATAAGCAAATCAGCTGGTACCGACTGCACCTCGTGATAATGAACTGTAGCACCCCACGTACTTTGTACCGTATCAAGTCCGTGATAAGATCCGTGAAGACAAGCACATGTTCCGTAATACAAGACAAACTGTAAGATTGGCACATGTTCCGTATTACCAAAATAAGATCCAAGACAAGAATAAGCTCAAGAATACCAAGACATGCCTGCATCTCTCGTGATACCACTGCATTCTAACAAGTATAAACTCCGTAGTTTAAGAATAAAACAGAATTCCTACTGAAACCCAATGGAAATAAGCCTGTTAAGTCCCGCATAAGAAGTGCACTCAGAATCTACAGAGATCCTAATAAAGTATAAGTCCAAGATATTCCATGGGTACTCCCAGACGGTGAAACAAGTATAAGTCCAAGAGTACCTAAGGGTACTCGTGATTTAAAATAAGTATATGCTCAAGACATGTATAAGATCCAAATACGTCTAAGTTCTCAAGACCAAGAGGTTCCGTGAAGATAAGTATATAAATTGTAAGACATGTATAAGATCCGAAATACATGTCCAAGTTCCGTAAGACCAAGATAAGTCTGTGAAGATAAGTATAAGTCTGTAATACTTATAAGATTTGAAATACCAAGATAAGTTTTCAGAGTACTTCTACAAGCACTTCGTATAAGAATAAGTTCCGCACATTCGTGATACATTCCTGCACTTTCACGATACCTACCGTGCCCCGAATGCGGTAAACTCCGTATATAAGGATAAGTTCAGAATCTCCTACTTCGGAGTCCCGAATAAACATAAACCTCGTTAAGTATAAGTCAATAAGCACAAGTCCGTATAAGCCCAAGTATCAGATAAGTTCATTATGTGAATGCCCAATATTCCTCGATACTGCTACTCGTTATCCGTATTGTGATGTTTCAGATAAGAAATGTTTCCCACTAAGCCGTAAAGCTTAGCACTGCTTTAACTGCAGGTACACAGGAGAAGACATCTCAAGACTTCGCACATCACAATAACACACCGGAAGGGTTCACCACATGAAATTGCGGTTCGACGTGTAATGTAAAAGTTCGGGCCTTGTATATGTAAATGGACTCAATTATACGTGTCTAGATTTGATGATCACCACTCCGGCAGGCTTCTTTGATATGATTTCAGAATTATTATAAGTCAGGCCATACCCACAAAATTCATTCTGGGCTTTAAAAAAATTCAGGTAAAGAGTCCCCAAGCCACAGTCTCACACTCTAACTCTGCCTCGCATCCCTCCACCTGCCCGACCGAATCTGGTAACACTCGGGAGGAGGCACCCAGTCGAGGGCTCCCAGAGAGGGATGCAGAGCGCAGGAGGCAAGGGACGTAAGCTCAAGTGGGAGGGGCTTTTAATGAGCTAGTAAACAAGAGTCATGATGGCCAAAATTTCGCTATTATAGCAAAATTTGAACCCTGCACCAACCTGCAAATAAAAAAAATAAAAAAATAAAAATGAAATAAAAAGAAATAAATAAAGATAAAATAAAATTAAAAATAAACCGAACATAAAAAAAGGTTCTAATTAAAACCAAAATAATAAAAAAAATACTAAAAATAAAATAAACTAAAATTTGACCAATAAGAAAACCAAAATTTTGAGGTCGCAAATTGTCTCAAGGAGACCAAACTAACTCAAACGGGTCAGATCACTGTCTGGAGGATCATATGGAAATATCCTCCTCTCTCAGCAGGTCAGGCAAGATGGGCTTTACCTCTCTCGCCCATTGACCTAGAACACTCTATTATCCTTTTGATTGAGCAAATCCACCGAGCCATTGGGATATGCCTGATGAATGATGAATGGTCCAATCCATCTGGATTTAAGTTTGCCCGGAAAAAGGTGGAGTTTGGAGTCATACAAGAGGACTTGGTCCTCTTTTAAATTCTTAAGTGTGATATCATCCGATCATGCCATTTTTTCGATCTTTCCTTTGCAATTTCTTCGAGTCTGGCGAGGCATCATTTCAGAGTTCCTCCAACTTATCGAGATCAAGGAATCTGGTTCGAATTTACTTAAATCCATGTTCGGGCTCTTCATTGCCCACCATGCTTGTACTCAATTTCCACTGAAGATGGCATTGCCTTGCCATAGACCAAACGATAAGGGACATTCCGCAAGAATCGCTTAAAGCCGTTTCTCCAGAGGGCCCACAAGAATCGCAATTGAGGGACCAATCTTTTTTCTGTCGCTCACCACCTTCACAGGTATAGTTTTATCTCCCTCGTCAGTAAAGCTTTATCACCACTTGTCTGAGGATGGTAAGGGGGTAGCCAATTTGTGTTTAACACCATATTTAGCCATAAAGCTGGAAGACTGTTACAAAAGTGTGAACCCCCATCACTAATAATGGCTTTCTGCACCCCAAACCTAGAAAAGATGTTTGCTCAAGAATTTGAGCACCACCTCCCGTGGTCATTGGTTTCAGAGGGATTGCCTCAACCCATTTAGATACATAGTTCACCCCCACCAATATGTGCATGCCCATAAGACGAGGGAAAAGGTCCCATGAAATCGATGCCCCGAACATCAAATAAACACTACTAAAATTTGGTTTAGGGCATCATATGTCATGACACTTCGTGCTTTGCATCTATCACATATTCTACATTACGGCGAGCTTTTCTTAAAAGAGAAGGCTGCAGAAATCTGACTGCAACACCTTCATTGTTGTCTTCTGGGAAGCAAAGTGACCACCACAGGCATTCTCATGGCAATGGCTTAAAATTCTTATCGTTTCTTCAAAGCACACTTCCCAATTATCTCGATCCACGATTAAACACAAGAAAGGTTTTTCTCCCAATAATAGAATGATCTTCACAAGAAATACTCCTCTATCTTGTATTCTTCCAATCGCTTGGAATTTCTCATGTTGCTAGAAATTGGCAAATGTGAGTATACCATGGAGCATTCTCCAACTCGCACAGAGATTCTTCAGAAATTATCATTTGGTGGGGGCTATGAGTAAGTATGGGCTACGGTTAATCTTGAAAGCACGGTCTACCACAACATTCTCTACCCTCATTCCACTTGCAAATTGAATTCTCGGTATGCAGAACCTATCGATAAGTCTTGCCTCGCATTTTGCTTCGTTAGAGATATTTCAAAGCTAATGATCTCAGAAAATGACTATATCGCACTCAACCAAGTATGCTCGAATTTGTCTAAGGCATGTAATTCACCGCCAATAATTTTTCTCCTCGTAGGTATAGTTCCTTTGTGCTTCATTCGTTTTGTCAGATAATAGACTCACATAAGGTTTTCCACCTTTCTTTGTCCACAAGAATCGCTTCCAATAGCAAGATCATATCACACATCACTCAAAAGGCAACCGCCAATTTGCGCCCGCATTTATCAGGTGCAGCCGTCAAACGGGACCTCGCCTTCAAAGCCGGAGAAGATTAGTGCCCAAAAGTGTTATTTCAGCCCTATCCAAGATAAGCCAGTGCTTTTTGCGCACCAATCATGTCAATTAAGCCAATTGATGTGCTGAATCAATTTCTAGTTCCACCGATGCCATATTTCGAGCTTGTTTTCGTGATTTGTGTCTTTGAGTACCTTGGTCATTTAGGTTCAAGTCTGGACAGAAAGAGCACGTGGCCACAAAGTCGGTGGAATCACGATGTTTTCGCCTATCAAAATGAAGGAATTTGAAGTGGATTTTGAAGGAAGGAGAACAGATAGATAAAGGAGATGCAAAGAGCAAAACAAGTATCCCAGATTTTCGCTATGATTGCGAATGAATCGGATTGCTGGTGTAAATTTTCGCGAACATACGAAATTTCGCAATCCTAGCGAATTGAGAATTCTCATAGCTAACAAATTATCGCGGCTCAGCTAAAATTCACTCCCGCTATCTCACACACTCGCTAGTTAGTTAAATTTCTGTTAAATAGCTAATTCACTGTTGATAATAAACTTCAATTTCGCTATCTCGTAGAATCATTTATTAATAAATTCGGGCCAGACTAGCGAAATTTACATGCTAGCCAAATCCCAGATAGCTAAATTGTCAGCCTGTGATTTTTGTATATTTGATCCTAAACGCACTAATGCTTTGATATTTTACCATTGGTTCCTTATGTAATTTCATTTTAGGTATTTCTTTGTATTTCACACATCTCAGATGACTATATAAGCCAACTTATGGCTTTCAGAACCTTAACTCTCTCAATCTTTCAAGAAACAAATTTTGTCTCAGCTTTCTCCCTTTCTCTCATATTTTCGGGCCATTGAAACACTTCGAGGATGACAACTCGCAGGATGTTTGCCAGACCTCTTCCTCCTCAGCATGAGAGGGTCATCAAAGCGGAGGCTCGAGGTAAAGCCATGCCCCTCTCATTTATCACATCGCATTTATGAGCATTTAAGCTCCCCGCATCTCACTCTAGGGTTGAAACCTCCAGATCCAAATCTCAGCCAACGTATTTGCGTTTGTGGTTACAAGTGGGATGCTTAATCTTAGATCCACCGTCATCCACTACTGCTCTTATTAGCTGCCTTAGTTGCTCGAGGGCCATATGCACACCGTTAGGACTCAATGCTCACGAATGCCATATCTTATGAGGGAATCGTCCCTCGTTTTTTGCAAGGCATTTATTCCCTTACTCAAGTTTCAGATTTTCACTTTTTAGTTTGAATCACCGTGATGTACCCCGAGTGGCTAGTACTGGGTAAGTTTCAAGGTTCGGATGTGCTACTATTGCATCCACCGATGCCTATTTAGTTGTCATTTATGAGCTCCTTCAAAAGTTAGATCCAAAGGAGGGTTTTTTAACTGCTTTAGAAACACAGGGTAATAAATGCTACATTAGAAGAAATAATTTTTGTGGTTTAGGTTTTAATGTGCCAAATGAAGAGTTTGGCTGGAATGCACTATATGTCATCCTCCCTAACGCGAGAAAAAGACCTAGAGAACATGTCAATGCCTTCGAACCCTAAACCAAAGGGCCCGAGACTTCAAGGGGGTTCATTTACATTTATTTCATATTTTAATTTCAGTTTCCTGTAAACCACCAACCCACTGCTTTTATCACCACCTTAAAATCCAAATTTAATTCACTATTGGGTTTTCACTCAAATCACTGCACGAAGAAAACCAACCCTATGTTCGCACTTAGATCGCTATATCGCAAAGAGCTGATCACGGCAGTAGGAGGAACATAGGAATATAAATTTTGTTGATTCCGCATCACCCTACCGTGGCACGAATCAACAGTCTCTCTCCCACGCAAATTTAGTATCTTTCTCGAGCAGCTTATAAAGGGGCTTAGCAATCTTCGAAAAGTCCTTGATAAATCTCCTCTCAGAAAAGCTCGACGGCTACTGGAATTGCCTAACCGTTACATTTGTTGGGGAAGGTAGTTTGGAAATAAGTTCAATTTTCCTCGTCAACTTCTATTCCCCATTGAAATGACATGCCCCAGCACAATCCTCGGGTTCACCATAAAATGGCATTTCCCAAGTAAGCACTAGGTTCTTTCAATGCACCTCCGTAGGACAAATTTCAAGATTAGTCAGACATTCTTCAAAATCACCGTGTACAATGATGTCATCCATGTAGACTTCCATTATGCGCTCCACCATATCGCTGAATATACTAAGCATACATCTCTGGAAGGTGGCAGAGCGTTGCAATGAGCTCAAAAGGCACCTCCTGAGGCATAAGTTCCAAATGACAAGCAAAGGTGGTCTTTCGATCTTCGCAATCACTACATCTGAAAGCACCTGAATATGATTCGTACACGAGGGTGATCTCTAATCAACAAATTCAGTCCTAAGTTCCTCCCACCGTCAGAGTCAAGCTACCGCAAGATACGGCTTAGGGTCGAACACGAGGATGGGTTTTCATCCTATGAATGACTCGCATCGGTGTTGAAAAACGGTGAGGCTTAATCTGGATTTTTGGATTTTTGTTTCTTAAAACAAAGGTGAGTTACCTCACTGATGATTAATTGTAAAACCGAAAGAAGAGAAAGGTAACTTCAAGGTTTAGGTCACTAGCTTGACAACATTTAACAAGTGTCTCGGTTTTATCCTCGCATTATGACAAGCAACCTAGAGTCCAAGCCATAACCGGATCTTTGCTTAACTAGAAAGCCTAACCCTAGAATCACCCTATTCGAAGTCAATGAGGTAATATGCATCTACAACTCCTTCGCCTTGAAACCCTAACATTCAATCCTCATTTCAAAGTGGCTCTGTGGTAAAGGCCATCTAAAGAAGAACAAGACATCTAGCAATAAGTATGCACTCGTATCCTAAAGCATGGTAAGTATCACAAAAGCAATGAGCATTAAATGATATTCAACCCTAGTTTGAGAAGACGGGAACCATAAATACGCAAGATCAGAAAGCATTTAACACATGAGGATAACCTCGCAACCGCCCTGCAGCACAACCAAGCTTAGCTACCTTCCTCTTCAAAGCTAAGAGGCTTAGGCCAAGCATTTTCAGAGTTGTCATCCTCAAGAGGGTTGTTTGCAGCCTAGAAAACAGAGAGAGAAAGAGGAGAGAGAAGAGAGAGGAAAACAAAACCCCTAACCTGTCATGAGATATTTGTTATATTAAACAGAAATGTACAAAAGATCGTTTAGGTTACAAAACTACGGTTTATATAGGCCACCCAATGTATGAAAAATACAAGAAAGCCTAACATTTCATAAAACAAGGGACAAAGAAGTAATACAACACAAATGAGGTTTGCTTGCATTAATTACACAAAGATGATACAGAGATTTCGCCAGGGCGTAACAATTTCTAGTAGTAATTTCGCAATTTGAAGTAAATCGACGTAGATAGCTTAAATCACAAAATTTCGCAGACAGTCACTCGCTGTTACTTAAATTTATTAGCTCATTTAAATATTTAGAGACAGTTAAATTAAAGAATTTTTATTAGCACGCGATTTTCAAGCATAGCAATTTCGCTACTTAGCTAATTATTACAGATTATAAATTCGCTATGACAATAAATTACATCCAAATAAATTTTCGCAATCATAGCGCAAAATCTCCTGGTCACCGTTTCTTCATCAAAAGACCAGATTCGAACTCCAGATCACGCTTCTTCTTCACTCGCTTCCATTCCTTCACCGACTCGACATGTTTCATGGTAGAAAATACTTTCGATCTCATTATTCAACACATCTCGATATCGACCCCAAGGTATGCAAACTCGGAAATAACCAAAATAACCTCTAAACTGCATAAGTGATACTAAGTAGATCCGAACACTTCAATCGCTTAATCGACATGACAATGCAAGAAAAGCACTCAAAAACCATCTCAAATGTGGCTCAAAATAGCACTCAGGCACTAATCACACCCCCAACTCGAAATGTTGCTGGGCCTCAAGAATGCAAAATAATAAAGCGCATGCATGCAAGGATTTTCAAAAGTTTATGGTTCAAAAGGTGTATGTACAAATAAACATTACCTTTAAAATGAAAAATTGACACCAAGTTCAAAACCTAAGATGAGAGAACATAAACCATAAAAAAAAAAAAAAAAACAAGAACAATTTTAGCAACATCTGGATCCAAATGATTCTCAACCTGAATTTCCACCAAAGTCTAATGATCTCTAAATATAACCAGACGAGCCAATAAGTTGCAAAATTATTCCCTCCCTAACCTAGAAGCACTGCATGGCCTTAAGTCATTAACAACCCATATAGGAATAGCTACACTTTCTTTTCTTTATTCAACTACATATCAGGAGGGGTAATGCTTAAAACCCCACTTCACCAAAAAGTCCGCATGGGTCCACCGATGACTCCCAACCAATTAAGGCTTCTAGGGCATCAAGCCAAAAGGATCACTGACTTGACAAACTCCCCATGTGTGCTTCACTCCTGACCGAACGACTTCGAGAATTAAGCACCTACAAAACGCTTAAACCTACCCATCCAATTCGTGTAATCGAACACCAAGTCCATGACCCTTAACCACCAAGGCTAGGCACTGCTTTAAAGGCTTTCACATATACCCTGACCGTGCTCTGTTTCTACAGCAAAAGTGTCAATGTTTTATTTTCTTTTTCTTCTTTCTTTTCTTTGCTTTTTCTTTTCTTTTTCCTTTCGAAGACTACATCGTCTTCAAATGTGGGTAACACAAATCCTATCTCAAAGTTGCCAACATGCCCCAAGGCCTACTTATGCAAAGTGAAAGGAGGCAACAATTTGACAAACTTATCATAATAACTGACAAAGTGCTGTGTGAATTAGCTAAAGGTGGAATGTTCAAGGTCGAGTATGATGGAACTCAACCTGACTGTAAAATTTTCCACACATGGAATCTGTCTAGCATTAAGGTAAATACGTAAGGTTTCAATTTTTCAATTAAAGCAATCAATTGTCCAATTAAAGCACCAATCGCTCAATTGAAGACAAAACGACATAAGGCGGAGGCACAAAAGTGATGTGCAAAGGTGTAGAAAACTAAATATATATATATACTCCAGAGGCTTTTGATATAGCCAAATGGCTAGTATATGCATAACAAAGCTAAACATACAAAAGATATCACGCCTACTATGGTTGATCACATGAATCCTACGCAAAATTAAGAGTACTGGGATAAAGCCGGTAACTATACAAAAACATAAAAGAAACCTAACCACCTCACCGGCGCATATGGTGGTGGTGGTCAGAATCGTCGCCGCCGCCACCACATCCAAAGAGGTTGCTGCGCAGTGGGCTCACCTCCCACTGAACGCCGTGGAATCACCCAAATGGTCAGTGATCTCGTCGTTGAAGACGGGAGTGACAAGGCTCCTGAAGCGGTCTCTGGCCGAGCCAACCTCCGGGGTCCCGTACGCCTGGTAGTGGCCACAAAGAACATACAAAGATTCATAACGGCCAGCTCTCGAACTCGACGTGTATGTGCCTCCGGAGAAGGTGATGTAAATGATGGGCTGGCACGCTTAGTGGGTCGCGCTGAAGGTAGAGCAGAGATGGAGAGAACGATCCGCAAGTGACTCCTCTCCATCTCAAAGTTCAGGGCGTGACTATCCGTCTCCCATGGGGAGTCCCCACTCTCCCGTCCGGACCTCCCGGGGTCCCGCCGTCGGAGGAGAAGATAAGGGCATTGACCATCGCCCGCTCCATCTGACAGACCTGAGGGCAGTACCCAAATCTCCCGCTCAACCGGCCTGAAAGCCCAAGTGCCTCCAGACCTAGCATAATAGTCTCAGACACATCAAACAGCGGACTCTCACTGAGCTGTGCCCTACGATGGACCTTCTCCTCGGCGGTCAGTGGAGGTCATCACGAGGGATCGAACCATCCTCCGAGATCCGGCACAGAGCTTCTGTGGACGGGCCCCCTACGTCAGACATGGCCGCACTTAAAGCCCGGTCCCGAATGTGTGATCACCAAGAGCATTTGAGGTATGAGTCGCCTTCTCCGAATACACACATGGGTCCAAAGAAGCAGGGGTTCGAAAGAAGACCAGAACATCTCCGGCAGGCCTGGGCGCGAGGACTGGGGCCTTGATAACTCCTTCCACCGCCCGCGATTCTGTGCCTAACGTCACGAATGTCCGCCGCTTCTAAGCACTCCCCGGCGATCACGATAGTGAACCTGAGTCAAAGGATTAGGCGCTTCCCCGACGTCATCAATGGTAGAATCGCAGTAACTACCCGGGGTGGGTTAATATCGCTTCTACTTCATAAATGGTAGCAGGGAGGTCGACACGATCGACCCCGAATCGATCCGCCAACAAAGGTCTGACGTCGTAATATGACCCTGCGGAAGTCTCGACGAAGCGCCGACGCTCCCGGTCAGGTGCCCACGACAACCGCCCGATCCCCGGGAGGCCGGCGATAACCGAGAGAAGAGGTCGCCCACGGCCGATGTAGCCAGACCGCGGTCCGGATGAGGATGACTCCGCCCGGCCCGATGTGGGCGGGTGTCCGCTGAGGGCCTTCCGCCTCCTAGATCTCTCGCCAGGTACAGTGGACGGCCCGGTCCGATCCGGAAGTCTCGTATCGTTCGAACTCTCAGGCTCCTTAGAAACCGCCCTCGGGATCGAAATGGTACTGGGGTGGTCGACCGGCTGAATCGGGGCCTCGCCTCTCTCTCTCGTGTACTAAATCAATTCGCGGGTCAGCATGACCCACCTGCGCGAACCATAGTCAGATCAACAAGACACCGGAAGGGGGTCTACGGGATTTAAATGAAACCAAGCACCGCAGTCGATTCCGGCTCATCAGCCGAATGACCGGTAGTCACACTCAGCGTAGACGGACCAAGGTTCACCGGGCAAGGACCGTGGCAATCGATGCGGCGCCAAGAGGCGGCGCTCACCGTGTGGCTCGTGACCCGTGGTGCGCGGCTCAAAATGGCAATACAGGACTCGGACTCAAGATGCTCACATACGGCACCCGCCATCGGAGGTCGGTCTACAATTATGAATAAGGACTGTGCCACTGTGGTCGCAATAACTCAAGGTGTGTGGCCATAAAAGGGTAACAATCCATCACTGAGCAACGACTAAGTAGTGACCTGTGGCTCATTGCAGGAGGCATGCACTGCGCGGTGTGGTGTGGGAGGCTCTGGTGACCTGCAGGCTTCACATGGAGGGAGAGAATATGAAGTGACTAATGGCTGCACTCTCCCTCTTTTATAGACCCCAAGGTAATGTGAAGAGTCCACTTTCCACCAATTTTCTATTATAGCGATCAATAAACTCGTCTACTACCTGGTTAATCACTTCATGGTTAATTATTAATAATGTAAGAAAATAAAAGATTATTATAATAAAAATTATTATATAAAACTATAATTAAAAATTTAATATAAAATACTATAATATATAAACAAAGTTACTAAATATGGAAACTTGTTAAGAAACTTCAAAATAAATCAAATTATTAAATCGACTAAATTAAACAAAAAGTAAAATTGTCGAGTCGTAATTGGTTTGTGAGGAACATCAAATCAGCTCAATTTACCAAATTGCTCAAGGAGGGGTCATGAGAATAGATCTCTCCTTCAACCTCACAGCCGCCCTGGCATAAACCTTGAAATTCGGAATTCCACGGTTGATTCGCTTCCTCAATCATCAATTTAAATCGAAATCACCGCAATGGCTACCGATGGTGCCAAAACCTCTTCTTCACTTTTGGTCAAGTTATTCTTGCACCGGACACTCAAATTCCTCAGATGATAGACCAATCAACTAACTTCACGGCCATTTTGATTTTCATCTTTTCCAGTCAGGTTTGTTCAAGAATATGTTTTACCACACATAAGGTTAAATGCAGTTAGATGACTCCATTCGCACTGATGATTGCACTGCAAGGGCGTAAATGGTCTTCCTGTGATGATCGCACATGATCGGGTTCATTTGCAATCGCTCTGCTTCCAGCACCTACAAAATCTACCGGTATAATTGTTCATTTTCACTAAGACATCCTCCACTATCCCTTGGGGATTCCTCACCGATCTACTTACCAATGATAGTGTGATATTGGTGGTGTTGAAAGTTCACCCAAACCTAATCGCTTGCACACGTATCACCAAGCAAGAGGCTTGATAATCGCTCCCATCGGGCAATGATTTGTCTATGCAAGTCCCACCAATATTTACCGAAATTTGTGGGAGATCCGGATCCCGATTTGACTGGATTGCTAGATTACAGCACCGACTTTCGCCGCTTAAAACGCCTTTTCAATGCCTAATCCTCTGATTGTACGCAGAGATCCTTTAAAAACTTTTCGCGACAAGGTGATCTGTTTGGATGATGTCCAAAAGAGGTATAATGACCTTCACCATTTTAGACTCTCTAAGATACCCCACACGGGCCTTCTTCTGCCTTGGTACCGGGGAACGGTGGCATGTCAGATTTATCAGTCCTCCGTGAGAATATGATCAGATCACAATTCTTTCCTCCTTCCCGATCTTTTCATCAGCTTCGGGTACGGTCGATCAACCCTTTCCACTCCTCGTTGTACTATAGCCTTAACCTCATCCATTCCCGACCGCTGGATGACCCTACCTCATGAATTCCCTTAGTGTATTTGGCGTTGCTCTGAGAAGGACCTTCCTCTCCTGCACTTCCACTTTGCTGATCTGGTGGATTGAATAATCGCAAGTCTGCCTATTTTCCGATTCGTATCGCTTCAAGCCCATCTATTCTCTTGTTCGGCAGGTTTCACAGCAGATCAATCCACATCAAACATCCTTTTGTTCTTCCTTGACAGGCATCAAACACCTTACTCAAATTTTAAAATGGCTTGTCTAATGTAGAGATGATATGAGGTGGTCAGTCGAGTAGTGGAACCAAACCGTGGTTCGCACCCTAGTACATTGTGTGGGGATTAGGTTTCCAGAGAGAGGTTGGGTGATTCCTCAATTGGAATCAGAGGCATTACCATATGGGGCACTGGGTCGTGGAGGCTATATTGTCCTGATAGCATTTGCACATTCACATCAAATCCTCATCGAAGGCCATAGGACACCGTTTCATGTGCAAGGATTGAAATTCGGTGTGGATCGTTTGCGCAGTTGTTTTCGCACACGCCGCACTTCATGGAGCTTACTTGCCTCAGCCTTCACCTTCTAGCTGGGCAGTCAAATCCTAGCTTTCATTTCCATTTCCTCTCGTCACAGACACATCCCACCCCTAGCATACAAAGGTCTCATTTTTCCATATCTCTGGGCTGCTCTTCCCAACCCTTAGAAGTTTCAAACATTACAATTTAAAAATCCATGGCTTCATCAGGATGCTTTATATTAGAAAATCTCCCCACACATGGTCTCCACAATCGTTTTCATGGCAGAGGACATACCAATGCCAGAAATAGTTCATCAAGATCCATGTGGTTTAAACCATGACGTGGGACAAGCACCGATAGCCTCCATGAATCTCTCTCAAGATCAGAACCTCACCATCTTCGAGTCGCTAGTGTAAATTGTCTCTCAAATTGTTGTTCTTATGAGCAACGGGGTTAAGTTCTTCAAAATTACTCGCAGCCTCCTCCCCGCTCGATGGTTCTCGGGCTCTCAACGAAAGGTTTCAATCTTGGCCTATCCTTGTGGTCACTGAAATGCTTTCGCCTTAGCAACCATGTCAATCCATAATTTCTAAAGTAGTGCAAATTTCCCTCAAATCCCTTATATAAAAGGTATGATTTTTCATTTCTCCATACCATGATATGTATGTGGGTACTAAGTAGGCCTCAACGCTACATCTTCTAGCCAGGAGATACGATGCATGAAGGGCACCAACTCTGTGAGGGGCGGACGTGGTCCCTCATCACCCATATGCAACTGGATTCATCGGGGGACTTTGTTGACTCGTTGTTCTTCAGTGAGGATCCATGTTTTCACCACGATACCGACCATGCATCGATCCTCAGTTAGAATTCCACTGTTATCTCCGTCCCAAGATCGCATACACAATCGTTACACAACCGAGACACAACAAAGAGCACAAACCAACTTGCAAAAGGTTGTGGTTAGTTAAAATAAAAACGATCAGAAGGAAAAACAAACAAAACAAAGGCGCTATCGCAAAGTGATGAAAACTTGCGCTACAAAGAATCGAGATACAAAAAGGATTGAAAATAGTCACCACTTGTAATGAGGATTACAAGTACACTTCAACTTATCAATCGTAGTTTGGCACCATCCCCATAACGCGCCATTTGATTCGCGTCACGGGGTGATTCTAATCAACAAAATTTGTAGTCCTGTTCTCCCACGCCACGAGTCAAGGTTACCAAGAAGATAGCTGGGCCTGTGGCCGAACACCTGACGGGTTTTCATCCTATGAATGACTCGCATCGATGTTGAAAATGGTGAGGCTTTTAATTTGGATTTTTGGATTTTTGTTTAAAACAGTGTGAGTTGTTTGACTGATGATTAATTGTAAAAACTGAAAGTGAAGTGAGAAAAGGTAACTTTGAAGGTTTAGGTCACTAGTTTCACAACACGGGGTAACAAGTGTCTCTGTTTTATCCTCATTATGACAAGCAACATATAGTCCAAGCCATAACCGGATCTTTGTTTAACTAGAAAACCTAACCCTAGAATCACTCCTATTTGAGTCAACATAGGTAATATGCATCTACAGCTCCTTTCAATTTGAAACCCCAACATTCAACATCATTTCAAGTAGTTCAGAAGGCTATCTAAAGAACAAGCCAGCACAACTAGCAATAAGTATGCACTGTATCCTAAAGCATGGTAAGTATTGGCCAAAGCAATGACATTAAATGATATTCAACCCTGGCTGGTAAACGGGAACTTATAAATGACAAGACCTATAGTATTTAACACACAGAGACAACCCCAGAACTGCCTCTGCACAACTGCCAGCTACCTCCTCTCAAAGCTAAGAGGCTTGAAGGGGCATCTCTTGAGTTGTCATCCCCAAGAGGGTTGTTTGGTAGCTCAGGAAAATGAGAGAAAGAGGAGAGAGAAAAACAAACCCTAACTGAAGCTGCGGGAGATATTTACATAAATGAAATGTGCCAAAGACGTTTAGGTTACAAAAACTATGGGGGTTTATATAGGCCACCTAATGTAGGAAAATACAAGAAAGCCTAACATTTTGGCTAAAACAAGGGACAAAGAAGTAATACACCAAATGAGGCCTATTCTTATCAATTATACAAAGATGACAAGGCAGGAGATTTCTTGAAGTAATCACTCGCTAGAAGGAATTTCCGCTTGTTTGACAAATTTCACTAGCCTACCGAAATTGGACAAAGATAAATTTAAACACAAAAATTCTATGCTACGCTCAATTTCGCTTAAGGCGAAATTTCACTAGCCCACGAAATATTTTAGAGATGTCAATTCTAGCAGAATTTCATTAGGCACAGTTAGATTTTCGCTATACACAAATTAAAATTCGCCAGCCTAGCTTAAATTTCTCACTAATAGATCGCGCGAAATTCTTCGTCATGACCACAAATTTCTTGCAAGTCATCAAATTTTCATAATCAGCTAAAAACTGGTCATTGCTCTTCACCGCACCGCATCCCGAACCTCCACTCCATCACTTTCTTCACTTTACTCATTCCTTCACCGACTCGACATGCTCATGGTGGAAAATAGTCTCGATCTTCATTATTCAACACATCTCGATATCGACCCTAAGGTATGCAAAACCCGCAAAATAACCGCTAAAAATAACCCTAACCAAGATAAGTGATGATTAAGTAGATCCGAATTTCAATCGTTTAATTTGACATGATTACTGCCATGAAAAGCACTCAAACCTATCTCAAATAGGGCTCAAAATAGCACTTTGGGCACTAACGTAATACCCATCTAAAAGCAATAATCGGGTGCCTGTAAACTCTCAAGAAGCCGATCAATGAAGGGCAATGAAAGTGATCTTTCTTATTATCACGAGCCTCCCAGAATCATGCATACCCTCCAATCGCAGGCATGTAGACACATCCTCACCCTTTAATTTTTAATGTTGGTCACCCCGACTTCTTAGGGCACCACCTGGTCATTTCTACCTGCAAGCATCAGATATCGTACGGGATACCACTTGCAGCAACTTCAGGACTTTAATGTGAGCTACCTCCCGCATTGCGTGAGGATTCAATCTCCTCCGTCGCCAATACCACCCTCTTCTAAATAAATTACGGGTGCAGATTATTGGCTGATGCCTTTAAATCTAGAAATTTCACCCCAAAGCTGCTTGTTCATCTCAGGAGGCAAAGAGATCGTCCTCCCGCTGGAGTGGTCACGAAAGGATTTTATATTACAAATGTAGACACCGCTTGTTTTCTTCCTTAAAATGCATATTTTAATTCAACAAAAGTGTGGGTTTGAGATCCAATGTTGAGATCTTTTCCTCCACAGAAAGGTAGAATTTCCACCTTTTTCTCCAACACCCTCCGCAGCAGCTCATGCATCGGTGTCTCTGCCTTCAAGGCACTCAAATAACTCCCGGGTTAGCACATCTGCACCCTGCTGCTCATTAGCCCCGTTCTTCAAGAATTATATCTATGCACTTTCACAAGCCATCCTCCATTGGTTGCATAGCCTTTTACCCAAGTGGAAGATATCAGTTCCAAAGTCATACCTGCAGCGTGAGTCAGCATAACCCCATTTCCGCACTTATACGGCATTCGGCAGCCGTTAAGAAACGGCCTTCCTGTCATGATGGGTACAAGGTCAGCCCCCACTACAACAAACAAGTTAAGTACTCCACAAAATCCGCCTAGGTAGTAGAATTTGTCCACTGTATTAACATCCCCACGTGGTCCCTGTATTTTAATGCACTCATCAGCAGACAAAGGTGATGGAAGTGGGTCAGCTTCTCCCAAAACCAAGTCAGCCAGAGCATGGAATATGGCAAAGAGGTTCACACTAGCTCCCAAGTCTGGCAGTGAAGCTGTTTACACAAGTGCCCCCGACATTAACCGAGATCAGGTGATTATCCCGGGGTCTTTATACTTCATTGTGAGTTCAGACTCAATGATGTGATTATCACTCAAGCCGATCAAAAGGCTTTTATTCACATTAAAGCCCTTTCAACATAAGTCCTGGGTACTTAGCTGGACTTTATCATATTCAAGAGGGATGTTCACCTTCACTCGTCATACTTAAAATTTCATTCGTTAACCTAATTTTCCTTTCATGCCCGCGGGAAATGAGGGGGAAGACTGTCAAATTTCTCCCCTACCGTTGTCTTCCCGAGTGGTTCAAGCACCGGAGTCCTTCGTCAGGCTTGGGACCGCTGTCCAGCTTAACACTTCAAAGTCAATGCTTGACTCAACAATTTTCGCAGGATCATCAAGAGCCTTCCATCTCATGCATTCCCCTAGGGTTTTGCCGTGTCTAGAAGGAATTTCCTTTTTCAAGACTCCGCACTGGGGTTATCAACTGAAAATGAACTTTGCAACCAAATGCACGCCTAATCTCGCTGAAAAAGAGCTCACTGCTTTCCACCTTCGATTAGTTCAACATTCAACACCTTTGTTCCTCCACAAAGGTACCCACTACCTGCTTAAATTCACTGCCTCGCTCAAACGTAGAGAAGAAGGTGAGGTCGCCGCCATTGTAGTCAGGCGGAGCAAACTCATTGCAGCTCCTAGAGCATAGAGGTTTCTAAGCTCCACAGTTTGACAGATTCCTCCAATTAGATATTATAGGTGTCACATGCTTATATCATAGTGGCTTATTTTGGTCTTGAGATTATACAAGTATTCTCAATAAGTCCCCATCATGAACTGATGCACAATGCTCCCAGGATGGCTACTGACCTAATAATTACAAGAAGATGGTCGAGATGTGCACTATTCACCGCCAGAGACCATGTCAGATTTCATTCAAGCTCCTCCAACTTTCTGGCCAGCAATGGGCTTGCTTTCAACTGCTTTCTTCTGAAGTGCATGTTCCTCCCTTCGTGGGTCGAAGGCCTCATTCTTTTCGCTCTCTTGATTCTTTCATCCCACATGCCTCGAGGTTTCAGCTACACAGTTCAAAAGTCCATGGCCTATCCGGTCTCGCCGAAATCCTCCACACATGGTTTCAAGATTGGCCACGGCTGAGACATAATGCATCATAGAAGTGATTCACAAGCATCCATGTATCAAACCCATGGTGTGGGGCATGCACTCCATGGTCTCTATGAATCTCTCTCAACACCGATATAAAACTTCTTATTATCGTAGGCCAGTAAGTGTAGATTTACCTTTAAGTCAGTTGTCTTGGTTGTATCAAAAATTTCTTCAAAATTAATGAAGATCGCCCAATTTCTAATTTGTTCTCTACTTTAGTGACTGAGCCACCCGCCTTGTCTTTCAAATAATAAAGGGAATGTCATCTTGCCAGTGTCCATGTTGACACACCTTCTTTAAAAGTAGTGCAAACTTCCTCAACCTGGACATATATATGGATTTTCATTCTCCATTCCATGAAAGGGAAGCAGGGGCACCGTATAGTCTCACCGCCACATCATCGCCAGGTATGATGTAGGAAGGTGCACTCACTCTGTGAGGGTGTATGGTCTCATCGACTTGCGCCGTAGATCACTAGAGCACCTTGGTCACTTTGCTGCCTTCGTGCGGAGGATCCATCGCTTCATCGCGGTACAATCGACTTTCACAACCTCGCTGGGTCTTTCAATCGGGTGTACTAACCTTTGCTACTCCACCCGATATACCTCTATCCCAATGATGCATAAATACCTGTGACACAAAAAGAGACAAAGCAAAGAGCAACAAATGTGGCTTGCCAAAATATCAATGTTAACTAAAAATAAAATGCCATGACTGTTATATATAAAAATACCAAGAAGGATCACGAGTAAAGAAAAAACTTGAAATTCTAAACAATGAACTTTCTAAAAAGGGTTTGTAAGGCTCATCAATACTTCAGAAAATGGTACTAAGAAGTACCCATCAACTCATCATCCGTAGTTCTAAGCACTTACTCCCTAACTACGGCCATTTGATTCGTAAGATGCACATCAAGTGTTATGAAATCAACAAAATTTATACTCAACCATCGATATCGCCGTAAAGTATTTATTTACCGTGAATATAATGGCTCTAGGATCGAATACTGGATGGGTTTTCGCCTTACAAATGATTTGTACAACAATATTCAAATGGTAGGCTTTGCTTGATTTCCTCGGATTTGTACAAAAACAAAGGGTTGTCATTACTAAGAATCAAGGAAATTCGAAATAAAATGTAAAAGAAGACTAAGTTTCGAAAGCCACTGGGCTTTAGTACATGATATGGCTGCAAAGGTGTCCCCTGCTATTTCGAGATTGGGCAAATGACATATAGTCATTTCCAAACCTATCTTGTTTAACTTTAAAAACCAACCCTTAGTAACATTCCTCTTGAACTATGGCATTTACTCGAGCATTTAATGTCTCGCAGCTTGAAATCCAAAGATTTAACCTACCCGATGGCTCAGAATGACATCTAATGGATGCTAGTGTATCTACCATTAAGAATACACTGAAACCTAAAAGCTTGCCAAAGTATTGACCAAGGAAAATACATCAAACAGCTTTTAAAACCTAGTTCCAAAGTTCAACATAAATACGCAGCACTGCATCTCGAAAAACAGAGAACACCAAAGAACCCACATCAACCTACCTAGCAAACTTCCTTTAAAGGTTTAGAGAGGCTTTAGCCAAACATCCTTGGGAGCTGTCATCCTCAAAGCGGTGTGTTTCACAAAAATAGAAAGTGAGAGAGAGAGTAAGAGGAGAGAGAAGAGGTAAGCAAATGGGGGGGCCAAGAATAGTGGGTCAATCGAAAATGCTTTTTAATGATTAGGTTACAAATGTTTATAAGATGCGTTTTTATATAAATTTTACAAAAGGTGAAAAACCCCAATTTAACCTAAATAGTATCATTACAGTGAGGGTAGAAATGGAAAAAGCCAAAACGGGGTCATTTGAACCCAAAACATGAAACAAGAATACCCCGCTATAGCAGTGGTTTACAGGTAGCGAATTCTTTTCAAGTATCATAGCAAAATTTCACTATGTAGCGAAATTACACTACATAGAGAAAATTTCGCTACAATTGCGAAAAATTTTGAAAGCATGCAGTGGAAATTTTCGCTTATATAGCTAAATTTCGTTTATTATAGCCACTTTATGTAGCTAAATTCACACCCATAGCCGAAAATTTCTCCATAACTGCGAAAAATTCCCGCTATTATCGCGAAAATTCCTCGTTTACATAATAGCCAAATTCTACATTCTCTCTGCTTGCATCCTCGCATCACTCAGCCCGCAGATCCAAATTGAGAGAGGTATAGAGAGTATTCATTCCCACTTTCCATCCTCATTGATGTAATCGAATATAAGTCTGAGAACTCTCCTGCATCACCAATCCCGATGAAGTGCTTCTAGCCTGACATGGTGGGACGGGGTTTATGAAACCCTCGAAACTACCTCTCAAAACAAATTTCGAAATACAATCATTAGTACCAAAGGGACCTACACGTGTCAATCGGATTAATTAATATGATTAGTACACAAAAAGCACTCAAACCCATCTAAATAGTGTTCGAAATAGCACTGGGATCTAATCGTAAGAGTCCTACTCCTGCTATTTTACGCTCAGGGTCGTGTAATGGCCTACTGCCGGCTCTGGGCTTTCCAAAGACCCGAAGTGTTGTGTGGTTTGTTTGTGATCAGATGGTCAAAGACCGGCTTCATAGGTTTTTGGGACCCGTCCGAAACAACATTGTGTTTCGGACAGCAAAATCCCGAAAGTGTATTTACAGAAACTGGTGTGCCCACCCCGCACACCCTGTGAATCGCCAACTCTCTGGGACCCATAACTCTCTCGGGCCCGAACTCCGATTCAGGCGCTCGGACTCTACTGCGATCGTCGAGTCTAGAATTTAATAAGATAAAGTGCCTCACCAAAATGTAAATAACATCAAATGGTCACGACAGCCGAGGAATATCCTGCTCGGTTTCTCAACTCGCTTTTGGAACCTGCTGAACCGAAATGCTCGACTCCGCATATGGCCTCGAGCAAGGAATTGCGTGTTGGATGTTTCATGTGGTATTTATGCAAAAATCGACTTTCCGGGATCTAAGTCCGCATTATTTCTAAAGCCAAAGCATGGCCTGATTTATGGCCTGAATGGCTAATGTGTGTTATCGCATAACCACGATACATCAATATGTAAAATTATGTGACATATGTGTGATGAAGATGTGGAAATAATTATATGCATTGGGTCAAATATAATCGACACACTATGTCCTGCCTCAGAATATAAATTAAGTAGAATTACTCGCCAAGTAATAGCTTGGAATTTTATGTTAATACATGCTTGAATGATGTTGACATGAATGAACCGAATGATAGAAAAGATGTAGTGCATGCTTACGTGATGTACCGATTTGAATGTGTGGAATATTAACATGACCGCATGTATGCCGATGTTAAACCGAATATATGAAATGTTTTGTCTATTGTGACATGAGTGTTCATAAAGTACACACATAGTGTATGGTAGAATGTCCATGTAGAGGTCTCTTGCCACATCGTCATGGGTTTGAGTCTTTAAGAGCACAAATTGCATTGCATTGCAAAGCAGTGAATACCCATATTACATAGTACATACCTGGTTTAACAGATTTGGTGCATAATCGTGTAATGAAATGGGACGGTCCAATCGAGTTCCATAGTGTTAAACGAATGGAAAATGAAATGTGTCTAAGGAGGCAGGGATATACCCCTCAGTGAAAGCCCCAAACCCGTTACAGATCCACTCTGAGCCCGTAAAAATGTCGGGCGGTGTAAGAGAATCATGAGACTCAAAAGTTCTATTGCCTAAAAAGACACGAAACAATTAAATAAATATCACATAGACTACGAGTTGTGAGATGGGAGTCGACCGACCTCGCATTGATTTCACGGTAATTTACTGGGTGTGGTCGAGGTCGACTCGTACTGGGGTAATGAGTGTCGTCTCATACGATGTAGATTTTTTCCATGATAAAGACAACATGTATGCACTGGACATTGTCGGGTTTGACTGTGAAATAATCATTTTGGGCAAAGCTCCCACATTAGTGCCCAAAGTTCTATTTTGAACTCTATTTAATATAGGTTTTAGTGCTTGTGTACTAATCATTCTAATTAACCCGACAAATATATTGTTGTCCCTACTATTCTACTCACATTCCTGGGTCGCTTTTTGTAGTTTCTGCGTAATTGGAAGCCAAATCGCCATGTCAATCCAATCATAACAAAGCTCCAAGTTGATTTCCATCAATTTCATATGATTTTCTTTTCTATCACTTCAACAAGCGAATGAAGAATATCAAAGCAAGAAGAAATGGAATAGTGCAAAGGTGAATAGTAGCAAAATAGTGGAGCAATGGGAATAGTTGGACGAACAAGGCCTCGAATATCACCCTCGCTTACAATCTTGCAATTTCGCTAGAGAGCAGCTTAAATTTTGGTTATGATGTAGAAATTCTCGCTACATACGAAATTTCACCCGTGAAAATCCGCCTCCTGCTTTTGTGTTTAAACGACTCCGTTTTGGTTTTTCTCCTTTCTACCCTTGTAATAACTTTTGTTTTGGTTTGTTTTGTAATTTCCTTGCTTTGAGCCGTATATAAGCTTAGAGTCAAATAAGGCTCAGGACAAAGAATCAATTTGGCAATAAATTTTGAGAAGCTTTCAAATTCTCTCCCGTTTCCCGCTTCTTCTATGCTTCATTTTCTTTCCCTTTCTTTCTATTTTTCCGGGCACCTCAAACACCCTCCCGAGGATGACAACTCTAGGATGTCGGGCAAACCCTTCCCTCCTTCTTTGAAGTGGAAGGCCCACGGTGCGTGATCTAGGCTAGCCGGAGGTCCCTTGTTTTTTACTGTGTACTCACCACCGTCGGCCTCGTGTTCTCCCTTTAACATTAGGTTTAGATCCTTCGATTCATGTTGAATGGTCAGCACTTGGTAATCTTTAGTGCTCATTTGATGCTTACATTAGATCATGTGATGTCTATTAGTTACCATTTATTACCCATTGTAATGTGAATTTACACTCCGCTTCAACTGTGACTCGAGAACATAAATGGCTAGCGAATGCCATTTTCAAAAGGAAAATTTTGTGTTTAGTTTTTAAAGCTAAATGAAGATCATCCGGTTTCGAAATGACTATTGGTCATCCCCTCCCCAACGGAGTGGTGCTCTGAATCCGAACCTGCCACGCCCGACCCCCGCCTCGACCCCACGGCTGGATCTCGAACCGATTTCTGACGCCGAGAACATATACTGGACTCTTACTCGCTTAATTAGACATTGGTATATCCAAGTCTTATGCACATCTCAACATCATATACAAAAGTCCAAAAAATAAAACGCTCACCGTAGTGTGCCAAGGTCACACACAAGATTCAGTCCACTTTACACATTCAAAAACTATACCATTACACTTATCATCGAGTGCTGAACCTACAAGATGAACCCCACTTCCCGTGTGTTGGCCCCGAGAATGCATGTGCAGTTCTTGGATGTCTTCTCCTAGACTCACCTATTGAAAACCTCGTGCCGTTTTACGCCTTAGTGGGAAACATATAATATGCATGTACACGCTATAATAAGGCATACGACAATAACTGATATCTAATCATTTTTATCTCAAACAGGTTTTAATTATACACACTTCCACGCTTTGTAAATCCTTTTGACTTTATAGCTTATCTCGAACCCTGTGAGGAGTTACAGCTTATTCATTCAGAAATACACATAAGACATAGACGAACTCACACCTCAAGCTTCCCTCTCATTCATTATTCGCTGCCATCATATACTATGGGAATACCTGCACTGCTACAATTAAAAGCAGAGATGATCGAATAATGGCATCCGAAGATACTATATAGCATCAAGCCAGAAGGCCAGCAGATTGTCGATTATCGAACAAAGATAATGTATAAAAAGCATAGTACTGAATCGGGGATGAGTGCCGTGTAGCACTTAACCCTGACAGAGGCCGTAGCACTGGGTCAGAGCACTAAGTAATTAATCGTAACAAGAGTGCAAGAGCACTAATCGAGTACCCTAAGTACTAATCGTAACGTATGCCATAGCACTAATCAAGAGCACCAAGTACTAATCGTAACAAGAGTGCAAAGAGCACCACTAGGGAGTACTGGCATTAATCGAGTGCCTGAGCACTGGGTCAGAGGACCGGGCAATTAATCGTATCGTGTGAGTGCCGTAGCACTAATCAAGCACCAAGTACTAATCGTGATCAGAGTGAGCACCAATAAGGAGTATAGAAGTACAATTCTAACAAAGGAGGCCATGTCATTTAAAACTGTCTTAGGCTTCTTTATAATTATATGGAGTTCAAGAATTCCATTATTTTATAATAAAGCGAGATTCTTAAATTTTTAATACTACGCTGCTCACGACAGATCAGTGATGCTCATATTAGTAAAGTATGATGCGATGTAATCACACCTTATTCATGTATTCTTTATTCTTCTATGAATCTATTTCTTAATTCAGAATTGGAACTCCAATCCAATCTTGACTATCCAAATTCAAGTTATGGCATTTCATGCCAACTAGTCATTTAACGATTTTTCCTGAGGGACAGTTTGAAACACTCACTTTCCGGGGATCTTAACTCCATATTTGCACCATTCCATTGGTAATTACTTAAATCTAAGGTGATATGGGCTAGCCTGGTTCCCAATCGGAATCACCACCCTCGGAGTTAATCGAACTGCTATCCCAAACAACTGACTACTCTATGTTCAAGACTGATGCAGGAATTGGCTTGCATATGGCCCCAATTTGAGTGAATTTTTGGGCCACCTAGAATCAGAATTTGACGATGCCTATTTCTTAATATTGGATTCTCCTTGAAGTCTATTTTAATTGGCCAGTTGAATCACTCAAATCGGATAAGAAATGAGCAAGTTATGGCCAAAATACGAAAACTGGTCGAAATAGGAAAATAAATGGTGTGGTGTACCTGGGTGATAGTCTAATATGTACCAGATAGTCTACCTGGTACCTGCACACGTTGGCCAAAATGACCAGAACCCAAAGCAGCCCATGATACCTCATGTACAGCAAGATCAACCTAAAAATGCCCGTAACGTGGAGTTTTCTCCCCTTTTCACACACTTCATCCATAGATCAAAAACCTATCATGAATTCTTCCCAAACAATTATATTGCTGGTTATAACTCATACATAAACCAATTATAAAGGTTGGCTTAGGGGTTTGTTGTAACCCTAACACAATTACCATGAACCTCCTCAAAATGAGACTTTATACCAATCTTTGTGCCATTTTAGAATCTTTACAAACCCTACTTTCAAGAAAACTTTGGTTGCATTTGTAACCAACAACCATAGTTTAGCAAGCTCCAGCTACATGCATGGATCTCGTTACAAAAACTGAGAATCTGGCATGCATTCCAGCTCAAAGTCAAGCATCCTTAGCCTTGGCTTGACTTCCTTCTTCCTCTTCTCTCCCTTCCCTTTCCTCCCTTCCCGTAGACCTTTGTTCGGAGACCAAAATTAATGTACTGCCTACATCTATTTTTGCTACAAAGTTTCTTGATTATTTAGCTTTAACCCCCAACTTCCATTAATTACATTACAAAGCCCTATTATTTATACTTTGGCCTCTAATTTTTATAATCCATGTCTTGATAATTCTTTTGACAAATTACTGCCTCGCTTTATAACCGGTCACCCTTCGAGTTTTATAAATCTCTATATTTCCGCAGTTATTTTACGCAAATTTCAATTTATGCCGACATAATACCCTAACATGTTGAAAACAACTAGGGTATCGGGTGTTACAATTCTCCCCCCCTTAAAATAAATTTCCCTGGCCCTCGAAATTAATACTCCGAACCAAGAGCCGAGGGTATCGTAACTTCATTGTCAATTCCGGTTCCCATGTCGTGCTTCTTCCATACCGTGATGTTGCCAAAGCACTCCTTTACCGTTGGGACTTGCTTGTTTCAGAACTGCCTTACTTCTCACGATCTAGAATAGCTTTCTAGCCTTCATCGAAGGTGAAATCTTCTCAGACTACATCTCAACTGTAATATGCGACGGGTCGAACGATATCTCGAAGCATAGACACATGGAATACATCATGTAATTTGGCTAACCCCGGAGCCAACCCAGACGCTACTAGTCCAACTCTTTCTAAAAACTCGTAAGGTCCAATGTGAATCGGTGGGACTCGCTTCCCTTTCCTTCCAAACTGAAAGTATCTTTTTCCACGAAGATACTTTTAAAAACACTTTATCTCCGACTTCATACTCTATATCCTTTCTCTTCAAATTAGCATAAGACCTTTGTCTATCATAAAGTACTTTTAATCTCTCGAATAATCCGAACTTTTGTTCTGTCTTTTACTACTTCAGATCGATAATCTTATGCTCGCTCATCACCGGCCCAACACGTAGAGCTCTACATCGCCTTCCATACAGTCATACTTCCAGCCATACCAATATCGGATCGATAACTATTGTTATAGGCAAATTCCATAAGTAGAATGTACCTATCCCACTTCCTTTAAAATCTAATACACACTACATATCTTCCACACCGAATCACTTTAGATCATTAACCTGACGTAAACCGAGGATCTGCGCTTCACACTATCGATAGTTGAATGCCATGTAATCTGACAATTTCAGTCACATAAAGGTCCGCTAAACGATCCATGGAGTAGTCAAGCTCAGATCGGTAGGAAGTGAGCAGACTTATCGTACCTGTCCACAATTACCCGATCGTATCATATTTCCTCTTTCTTGGGCGAGGAAAACCGATACAAAACTATTAATAATGTTATCCCACTTCCATCGGGGGAACTGGAAGGATTCAATAAACCGGATGGTACTCATGTTCGGGGCCTTTTACTACGACACGCGACACTTAGCCACATACTCGTAAATGTCCTTCTATCCCTCGCCACCAAGAAGACTGCTCATATCCCGGCACATTTTATTACTCAGATGCATGTGAAATAAAGATTGTGGCCTTCATATAATATCTTCTTTCAAATCCATATCATTCGTACACATAACTGCTCTCAGACAACAAACCCCGACTTCCATCTCTATGGCCAACCGCCTTGTCTCCAAGATCGACCAACCGAGCCACAATTTCTAACTCGCATCGCCTTCTCTCGCAGCATTCACTATCATTCGTCTTAAAATCCGGTGATCACATTCAATCGAGCCAACAAGGCTCCATTCGGTGCAAGCTTCCAATCATAATCTTTCAAGGTTAGAGCAGAAATCATTTTCCTACTCAAGGTAATCCGCTCACTACATTTGCTTTCCTCGGTGGTAATCAATTATACAATCATAGTCTTTCAATAATTCCACCACCTACGCCGCTTCAAGTTCAAATCTGAAAGTTAGCAAATATCGCACTCTTATGATCGCGAAGTTCTACATTTTTCTCCATATAATGTCAATGTCTCGCCTCAAATGTAACACTACAGTCGCTAACTCCAAATTGTGTGTGGGATAGTTTTGCTCATGCAGCTTCAATTGCCTGGAAGCATAAGCCACCACTTTCCTATCTTCAGACGTACACATCCCAAACCTATCCCTCAAGTATCACCGTACACCGTGTAATCCCTACCCGGCGTAGGCCGAATCGTAACACCCCAAATGGAAAGCCTAACCAAGATTTCTTTAATCTTTCAAAACTGATTAAGTACCTCTATCATCCCATCAAACTCTACCCCTTCCTGAAAGTAACGTGCGAGATGCTATAACCGAAAATCTCAGACAATCTCCGATAATAACCTTACTAAGCCTAAGAAACTTCTCACCTCGGTTACATTTCGAGGAGGTTTCCAATTCACAATTGTTTAATTTTCACTGGTCCACTCTACCTTTCTCGGGCAGATATTAATACGGCTGCCTTAGGAATGACACTTCCTTAAGCCAAAATCACATTTATTTTAACTCGCAAACAACCTGATTCTTTCTCAAAGCTCTGCAATACTATCCCCAAAATGGTGTCTATGTCTCGTGCATCTTTAGAATACAATTCGTGATGTCATCAATAAATACCACAACAAATAGATCCCAAATAGGGCGGAAACCCTATTCATCAAGTCCATAAATGCAAATACGAGCATTAGTCAACCCAAATGGTATGACCAAAAATCTCATAAGGCCAAGGCAATCTGCTCTAAAAGTCAAGCGTTGACATCAACCCTTACCCTGGGAGTTGATAATATCCTTATCTAGTTCATTCTCAGAAGACACTTTGCTCCTCTCAATTGATCAAATTAAAATCTTTCTACTCTGCAAAATCTCGTACTTATTCTTAATCAAGTACTTATTGACTTGTTTAATCAACGCACATCCAAGAGTGCCATCTTTCTTCTTAACAAATAAAACCTACAAGACAAAGGTGAAAGATTTAAGTTCATGGAAACCCTATCCAATAGCTCCTTAGGTTGAGTCTCAACCTTTCAGCCTGCTTGGAGTCATCTCTGCAAGGTGTCTCAAAATAGAGTCGCTCCTCAGACAACTTCAATACAGAGAGACTACTCGTCAGTGGCAATCCCCAGAATCTCTGAAACACATCAAGGAACCCTAAATCACGTGAATACTTAAATTTACTTGCCTCTTTGAGTCAAGAATCAAAGCCAAAGGCTTCACAACCTTTTCTCGTAAAAACAGTTTCTATAAACATATAATTTTCTAAGATCGATTCAACTCCGATAATTTATATGGTTACTCGACAAGTCGTGACATTTAAGCAAGACTATTTTCTTATCACGCCAACTACGTCTTATTGCTCGACAACCAATCCATTCCCAAGATCGAACAACCATGAAAAGGAAAAGCAATTAGATCAACCGAGAATTCCCTATCACGGACCATTAAGGACAATTCTTATACACACACGACTCTAATACTTGTATTCCGCAGGACTTGTAACAAGTGTCATAATCTAACTAGCCATCGGGCAGTAGTTTATCGCTTCTCATTTGTTCCATGCATATATATGAATGCTAGGATCTCTGGATCAATTAAAGCACAAATCAATATCAAAGAGAGGAATAAAATCTCAATAACCCCGTATGTCCCGATCTTCACTAGCTCACCGCATAAGCCCGCAGCCTGGGTCGTAGTGAGCGTGACGTATCCACCGTCTCCGGGCATTACCCCACCCTAAGCAGCCACTTGGTCCTCACCCCTACTTCCGAGTCCGTGGAGGTACACCTGACCCTCCTTCTACCACTCCTTGAGGATTTCTAGAACTCCCGAATCCTCGCGGCAAATGGCCATCACGTGCTCCTGCACTCCCACACCTAAACAACCCCGCCATTTGTCCCGCAGCACCATCATGATAATTGTGGCAATGTGGACATACATGCTTTTCCTTGTCCCGCTGAGATGCCCCTGACCTAACTTTGTGTCATGGTAGGTCCTTGTCTCCTACCCCTCAGGAATGACCCCGTGACCGAATCAACTCGTGACTCTCAGTCTCTTTTCCTCCAAGAGGAACCCTCTCGAGAACTTTTCTCTTTCTTTCTTCTTGACTCTTCATTTTATTTCTCACTTTATAGCCGCTTGCACCAGCTGATAAAAATTGACAGATTGTAACGAAGTAACAGCCATGAGGTACCTTTAGATAGACTCATGTAGGCCCTCCTCAAACTGTTCACACATCCGACCTTTTCCTGCAAGAACTGATTTCTAAGCATATTTACTTCAAGGCGGGCCGGTTCTCTTTCTCATATTCGCCACTGGTCATTTTCCCTTGTCTTAGAGCTCAAGAATTTCTTCCATTTCGATTCCTTGTAATCATCTGACATACTCAGATTAAAACTCCTGGGTGACGGCAAATGTCCCACAACCGGATCTCCTGATTAGTGGATTTCTCAAAACCTGCCTTCCACCAATCATAAGTTGAACCGGCAAAGAATGAAAACCGCACATGTGACCTTTTAATCCACTGGGTACTTCTGCTTCATCTAAAACCCTTTCAAGTTTCAAGCCAAACTCCTAGCCATTCCGATTCTTCCATACTTGTACTACGGAATTCTTCCACTCCATGCCGTATTGCATCACTCCTGAGTTCATGGGCTGAGTCGATCTAAGTACCCTGCCATATCCTCGAGACTTTCACAATGCTTCATTGAAGGTTTTCATTCATCGTTGACTGAACCCGATCGGGCGCATGGATTCAAAGGGATTGATGCTCTTCTCACCGTTTCATCAACAGCCTTCCCGAGGCGGATCTATTTTACACAAACAAAAACAAAGACTCATTTAGGCCAACACATTCTATGTGGTAGGTACATCAAATAATCTTAAACTCTTTCCGTAAACGCCCAAACCTAGGCCCACCACACTCAACTCATCACGCCCGATTCCCGCCTCTACCCGATCAGGATCCCGAACCTAAGCTCCGGACATGAGAGCATACATCGACTCCTTTACTCGCTTTAATTGGGGACATACTGGTATCATCCAAGTCTTGGTAATATCTCAACATCATATACAAAGTCCAAAAATAAAACTACCACCGTAGTGGTGTTTACAGTGTCACACATATACAGTACTGAGTCCCATTTACATATTCAAAAACTATACCATTACTAAATTACCCGATCGAGCGCGAACCCACAAAGGATGAACCCCTACTCGGTGTCGGGCCTCGAAGAATGCGTAGTTCCTGCACGCCTTCTCTCGTACCCATGCACTTTAATAAAACCCGTGCCAAGCTTTACGCTAGTGGGAAACATGGTATAATATGCACGCATACGCTTATCACTAAGCATATGACAATAACTATACCTAATTCGCATTCGCATAATGGATCTATACAAGTAATTATGCTTTATAACGAACTTATGCTTATCTCGAACTCCCGTAGGAGTTGCGTAGCTTATTCAGACTTAAATACACATAAGTATTACGTATCGTAACGACTGGCACCTGCTTTCTCCTCATTCATTATTCAAGCATCATACCATGGGAATACCTGTAATCAGTTGCTAATAAAAGTACGAGAGGTCAATAATAAGAACCAAGATACTATATAGTACCTAAGTGCCGTAGCACAGCGTGATTCATTGTCGACATCGAACAGAGTGCCGTAGCACCACCACAGGAGTGCCGTAGCACTTAACCTAATGTGAGTCGTGAGCACATAACAGAGTACCAAGTACTAATCACAAGAGTGCGCAGCATCAATCGTGGTACCATACTAATCGTAATGGCGCCATAGCACTAATCAGGAGTACCCCCGAAGTACTTAATCGTACCAAGAGTGCAGAGCACCACCGGGGAGTACCGGCATTAATCGGGGAGTGCCGTAGCACTTAATAGGAGTACCGAAGTACTAATCGTAGTCAGAGTGCCAGAAGCACTGGGAGTCAATAGAGATCTACTGCTCAGGTGGTACCCGTAACTCTTCTCGTGAAACACATCAAGGAACTCCAGCAATCACTGTGTGAATATTTTCAACGCATTGTTTCTTTGAGTCAAGCATCGTGCTGTGGGCGCCTTCAACCTTTCTTAAAACGCCGGCTTTCTATAGCTGATATAATTTTCTAAGATCGATTCAAATCGGATACCCTTGGAGTATGTTACTTCGACAAGTCGTGACATTTAAGCAAGACTATTTTCTTATCATGGGCCAACTATGGGTCCATGTTTGATAACTAATCCATTCCTAAGATCGACAAACTCATGAAAAGGCAAAGAAATTAGATCAATCCAGAATTCTCATCACGGACACCATTAAGGGACAATTTATACACACGGTTGACTCTTAAACACTGTGCCTGCAGGACTTGTAACAAGCAGTGTCATAATCTTAAACCCGCTTCATCGCAGTAGTTTATCGCTCATTTGTTCCATGCATATAAGGAATGCTTAGAGCCCGATCAATTAAAGCATACAATCAATATCAAAGAGAGTGAATGTGATCACAATAACCCCTGTGATGTCCTATCTTCACTAGCTCCTCATCGTCAAGCTCATAAGGTCGGGCTATAAGAGTTGTGATCGATCTCACCGTCCCGAAGCATTACCCCACCCTTAAGAGCCACTTCGTCTCACCCCTACTGAAATCATGAGGTACATTCACCCTCCCACCACTTCCCCTCGAGGATTTCTGAACTTCCCAATCCACGCGCTGGCTATCACGTGCTCAGATCCCACACCCAAACAACCCCAAGCATTCGTCTGCAAATACCACTATATAATTGTGGTAATGTGGACATACATGCTTTTCTCCTCTGTCTCGTACTGGAGATGCTCGACCTAACTTGCGGTCATGGTAGGTCCCTTTTTGTCTCCTACCCCTTGTAGCTGGACTCGGGACTGAATCAACTTGTGACTCTCTAGGTCTTTTTTCCTCGGCGAACCCCCTCTTGAGAAACTTTTCTCTTTCTTTCTTTCTCACTCTCATTTCGTATTTCTCAAATTTTAGTACAGCCGCCACTGTACCTGAAGGAGCAAAATTATAGACAGAACGGCGTAACAAACAGTGAGGTACTTTTCGACACTCCATGCAGCCCTCCTCAAACCTGCTCACATCTGAATTTTTCCGTAAGAAACTTATTTCAAGTGTATATTTATTTAAGGCGGCTGAATTCTTTCTCATATTCACTAATGCCATTTTCCTTGTCTTAGAGTCAAGAATTTCTTCCATTTCGACTGTGAATCATCACGATTATACTGTGACAACCCTGACGGCAGTCCCATGTAAATGGATCTGGATTAGTGGATTTCAAAACCAAATTTCCACCAATCATAAGTTGAAATTTTGCAAAGAATGAAACCCATTACGTATCTTTTGGTCCACCGGGCATTTCGCTTCATCTAAAACCCTTCCAAGTTTTTCAAGCCAAACTCACTTATCCCGATTCTTCCATACTTGTACCATGGAATTCCTTCCACCCATGCCAGACACTGGAGCTCATGGGCTGGAGTCGACCCAAGGACCCTTGCCATATCCCGAGACTTTACCAATGCTTCGCTTGAAGCATTTCATTCATCGTCACTCGAATCCGACCGGCTGCATGGATTCAAAGGATCGACGCTTCTTCACTGCTTCATCAATAAATTTCTTCCCGAGGTGGATCTATTCTAGACAATAAAACAAACAAAAGACTTCCCGCATTAGGCCAACACATCTCTATGTAGGTACATCAATAATCTTAAACTCTTTCCGTAAAACACCTAAACCTAGGCTCGATGATTCAACTGCCACGCCCGATTCCCGCCCCGACCCGACCGTGGATCCTAATCGTTTCCGTGGACGTGGTGAGCATATACTGGGACTTCCTAATCGCTTAATTAGACATTGGTATATCCAAGTCTTATAATATCTCAACATCATACAAAGTCCAAATAAAATAAAACTACCACCGTATCTGGTGTTTGATAAAGTATCACACATATACGCATCGAGTCCCATTTACACATTCAAAAAACTATACCATTATACCACTGATCGAAAAGGAACCTACAGTGATGAACCTCACTGCAGGTCAGTCCCGGGAAGAATGCGTAAGTTCCTGGACGTCTTCTCCTCGTACCTAGCACCTGACAAAAAACCCGTGCTAAGCTTTACGCTTAGTGGGAAACATATATAATATGCATGTACACAGTTATAATAAGCATATGACAATAACGGATATCGGAATTCATGCATTCAGATAATGGACTTATACAAGTAATTGTGCTTATAAAGAACTTATGCTTATCTCTAACTCCCGTAGGGCTACGGTATTTATTCAGATCTCGTAAATACACATTACAGACATGTGACGTATCAATACATAATCTTCGCTTTCTCTCATTCATTATTCAAGTTATTATCATATAATTATGTAATGCCCAGACTGCCATTAAAAGTGTGAGACATCAATGGCCAAGTATCCAAGATACTATATAGTACCCGGGGGCGTCAGAAAGACAAAGCGTGACGCTGACATCAACAGAGTGCCGTAGCACATCAGGATGTGGAGCGCCGTAGCACTTAACTGACAGAGTGCCGCAGCACATAACAATGCGAGTACCGGGTACTAATCGTAAACAAGAGTGCAAAGAAAGTACTCCACCGGAGCACCGGGCATTTGCATAATCGTACCGAGTGCCATAGCACTAATCGAGTACCGGGTACTAATCGTATCAAGAGTGCAAAAGAGCACTAATCGAGTACCGGCATTTCACCGTGAGTGCTGCAGCACTACCAGAGGCCCGGCGCCATCAACAGAGTGCCGTGCACATTGGCTAATCGTGAGCACCGGCATTAACGTAATTTCACAATGAGTGCAAGAAAGCAATTAATCAGAGTATCAAGTACTAATCGTGATGTGGAGCTCTGTCATTTAACCGGTCTTAGGTATTTTTATTAATTATATGGTGTCAGAACTTACTATTTTATAATAAGTGCAATTTTACCATTTATATGTCTGGGCGATAGATCGTATTTCATATACTAGTAAAGTATGGATGCGCATGTAATCACACCTTATTCATGTATTCTTGGCCTCTATGAATCTACTTTACCCAAGAATTAACCAATCCAATCGGATTATCCAAATTAAAGGCAGAGCATTTTCTATGCACTAGTCATTTTACCGATTTCCTTTTCCCGAGGGACAGTTTGAAATACCTTACCTTTTCTGGGATCTCAACTCATATTTGGTACCTTACCATTTTGCACTACTTAAGCTTAAGGTGATAAGGGTTCTATTCCATCCGAATCACCCAAATCTGAGTTACCAAAACCTGTTACGTCCTAAAACAACCCTGACTCACTCTATGTTCATGATTGATGCTTGAAATCGGGCTTCTGCATATAGCCTCACTTGGAGTGAATTTTTGGGCTACCTAGAATCAGAATTTGACGATTCCTATTTCGATGTTTGATTTTCCTTGAAGTCATTTTTAATTGGTCACTTGAATCACTCAACCTGAGCAAGAAATGAACAAGTTATGGTTAAAATACATTTAAAACTGGTTTGAATAGGAAAAATTAACAGTATCAGATAGTCTAACGGTACCCTGCACATTGGCAAAATGACCATAACCCAAAGTGTACCGGTACAATCTCAAGGTACGGTGACACTTCACCCGAAAATGCCTGTGAATGTGTATTTTCTCCCTTTCACGTACTTTCATCCATAGATCAAAACCTCTATCATGAATTCTTCCCAAAACAATCTATATTATGGTTGCACCCATACATAAACCAATTATAAAGGTTACTTAGGGTTTGTTTTGTAAACCCTAACACAATTACTATGAACCCTCCTCAAAAATGAGGATTTCATACCAATCTTGTGCCATTTAGAATTTTAGCAACCCTACTCAAGAAAACTTTCGTTAGATGTAATCCAACAACCATAGGTTTAGGCAAGTCTCACCTAAGGCTGCACGGACCTTCTGCCATAAAACTTGAGAATTCCATACAAAATTCATACCAAAGTTAAAGCATCCATACCTTGGCTCGATCTCCTTCTTCCCTCTCTTTCTCTCTCCTTCCTCTTCTCCTCCTTCCCTTTCCTCTCCTTCCCAGACCTTTCTTGTTCGGGGAGACCAAAATTAATCCATTTTTGGTCTCCCACATTCATTTATAATAAAAGTTTTGATTATTTAGCTTTTAATCCCCAACTTCCATTAATTACAGAATATGTTCTGTTATTTATACTGGGGCCCCAATTTCATAATCCATGTCTTTGATGCCCCTTTTGGTCAAATTACGGCTTTGCCTTTATAACTGTCAAATTTCCTGGTTTTATAAATCTCTCATATTTCCCGCTACTACTTTAAAATTTCAATTCTTATGCTCTACATAATAATTCTAACATGTCAAAACAACTAGGATATATTTCGGGGTGTTACAGAACCTCTCAGTGACCTTTAGAACCTAAATCCAGTAGCCTGACACTTTAAGAGACTTCTTTCACATTTTATTTATTTAAATTTCGATCTGGTCACCATCAAAACCCCCTGTTTTCACAAAACCTAAAAATCCAAACCAAATTCACCATTTCTTTTGACTTCACTTAAACTACTCAGACGAAGAAAACTCATCCTCGTGTTCGACCCTAAACCACTATACCGGCAATAGCTTTGTTACCAAGCAGTAGGAGGAATTTAGGAATAATAAAATATTATTGATTCCACCCTAATGCGGGTTCTAATAAGCACCTAGGCAGTGGAAATAGCCCTCAGAAGATTTTATATTCCCATCAAGGCCAGCAATTTGACCGTCAGGGGACCCCCTTTCGTGTACAAGACATGGTACAGTGCATTCCGCGCTCCTTAGAGGCCTAGACGCAGCGATCGTGATCCGTGGCCTTGATTCTTGCTCTCAGGTATATATTAGAACGAACTAGTTTTAATATATGTTTTGTAATAGATTTACGAAACAACTCTCGATCTATAGAAATGTATGGTCTTATAACCTGTATGGACGAGTATGGATGATGGGCCCTATTGGGTCATTTTATCATGTATGGGTCCTCGATATGAGACACACAGTTTTCAGGGTCGCAATGCGGGTCAACTAGGGACTCGGTTTTGGAAGGCCATATAAATGCTTAAACTTTTTATTTTTTCAATTTTATTTTTGTTCATTCAAGTGTCTAAACTTTTTATTTTTTCTATTTGATGTCCCAACTTTATTTTTTTCAATCATGTGTTTAAACTTTTAATTTTTGTTGAATCAATTGTTTCGACTAACAAAAATTGTCAGATATTTTTATTTGGAAAATTGAATTCAAAATGGATATTCCATGTCGTATAAAATAAATGAATATTTAAATGACTCAATAAGAATAATATTAAAATTAAATAAATATTTATTTTAAAACATAATGTTGAGACACCAAAATAGAAAAAATTGAAAATTTTAGACGCTTGATTAAACAAAAATAAAGTTGAGACTCCAAAATAGAAAAAAAAAAGAGAAAGTATAGACACTTGATAAAAAAAATAAAGTTGAGACACTAAAATAGAAAAATAGAAAAGTCTAGACACCATTTATGTAATCAACCCTATATATATATATATATATATATATATATATGTGTGTCTATGTGTGTGTGTGTGTGTGTGTGTTTGTATTAATATAAACAATTAATATGTCCATTTACCTACAAACCACAGCAGTAGGTAAATCAATGATAAATAAGAATAAATATTTTTACCTATTGAATAGTTTTGAAAGTAAATATTAGTATGTAATTTGTGGGTAAGTTGTCGCTAATATCTTCAACAAACAATTGGCATCGTATTTACCGACTGATTAGTTTTGTAGATAAATATTAGTGGGTAAATTGTAGGTAAGTTGTAGGTAATATCTCTCGCCAAAAATTGGCATCGCATTTACCGACTTAATGGTTTTGTAGGTAAATATTGGTAGGTAAATTGTAGGTAATCTGTAGGTAAACTGTTTAATATTAATTCTTACAAATTTTGTAGGTAATCTATCTGTAAACCCATATTTTTACCTACAAAATTGTTTCAGTAGTAAAACTGTCAAATTCTTGTAGTGAAAGGGGATTGTCGTCCTGTTCGTGCTTCTTCGGTCGTAGACGACATTGCAGATATGTCTTTCCATTGATGAAAAGATTGAAACTTTATCATTCTCTTGACAATATAGATATTGATTGGGGATTTTTCTTGAAGAAAAATATTTTAGATGTAATTTTCAGGATTTCTTTGATGCCCACAATTTTAAATTTTCCTTGATGTTTGTTCGAAACTTTTCCTGAATGTAGAATTTTTTGAAGAATCATCTTGAATGTATTCTTGAAAAATTCTTGGAAGCTTTCGGCTTGTTTCAAATGTTTCCTGTAATTTAACATAATCATGAGCAAAGCACCCCTAGAAAAATTCCTTGAAGCTTTTCACTATTACAAAAGTTTTCTTAGAAAGTTGACTCTAATAGAGCTCTAAAATACACCTTGAAAAAAAATTCTTGGAAGTCGCTTCGCGTCTTAACACTTCCTGTGGTGTATATTTTGAAGATAATCATGTTATGCACACCCTTAAAAATTCATATTAAAGCTTTCACCTTTATTACGAAAGTTTCCTTTTCTTAAGTGCGCACTCTAACATAATCGAAGAATACACCCTTCAAAAAATTCTCGTAGTCGTCATTATTTCCAAACACTTCCCAGGGTGGTATGTTTTGAAGATAATCATGTGTACACTCTTCGAAAGAATTCATTGAAACTTTTCAACTTATTACGAAAGTTTTCTTAGGTGCACACTCTAACATAATCGAGAATACACCTTTGAAAAAAATACTTGGTAGCCGTTAGGCTATTCGAACACTTCCTATGGTGTATGTTTTGAAGATAATCATGTGTACATCCTTCAAAAAAAATTCATTGAAGCTTTTCGGATTGTTAGGAAAGTTTTCAGTGCGCACTTCAATGTAGTCAAGAATACACCTTGAAAAATTATCGAAGCCATTCGCTATTTGAATGTAGCTTCTGGGTGTGTGTTTTGAAGATAATCATGCGTACACCCTTTGAAAAAATTCATTTAAGATTTTTGGCTTATTACGAAAGTTTTCTTAGGTGCAGACTCTAACAAGGTCGAGAATACGCCTTCGAAAAAATTCCTGGAAGTCATTTGGCTATTCTGAACCTTTTTTGAGTGCCTATTGAATGATTTTCAGCAACCTCGGGTTGAATGACCTAAAATTGAGCTTTTTTCTTTGGCAGATTATAGGTCGTGCCTTGCAAAAAAATTTTGTCTTGTTTGCAAGCGGAAACGACTTAAAGGTAGCTTTATGCTAGATAGATTTCTACCTTATTGAATATTTCTTAGCCTTGCAGCTTTAGATTTCACCCTTGTCATGACTATAACTTTCTTGTGTTTGTTTCTTAGAGCTCTCTTTGTAGTTTGTCCCATGGCTTCCAACTCGCCCATCTTCTCATCCGTAATCCAAATTCAGGCTCTTCTTTCCCATTATGTGTTAACTCTGACATCATTTTTTGCTTTACAATGCTATTCTTCCCCCTTAACCTGGGCCAAAGTTCACACATTCTCTTGGAGAAGCATCTTTTTCTCCACCTAGTTTCCCTTTCCCATTAAGATTAGGAACCGAACTACTTCTTGGAAAGAAGTTACAACCTATGGTAAACCCGACCAAATCATGGCCAAGGGCTTTAGAAGGATGGAGTGTATAGATTACTAGGTTGTCCCCACATTTCAAAGGACTTTGGATGGCATTGGGGATTGAGTGGTTCATTCATCGAACTATTGTAAACACTGCACTTGACGTGGAGTTGATGAGTGTAGTGCTGAAATTATGGTCCAAGAGTATTAACTCTTTTCTACTTCCTTTTGGCCCAATTTCCATCACATTGAGAGATATTACCATTCTCACTGCCACTCGGCCTGGTTAATGATGCATTATGGTCTACTTGATATTCGTGACTCTTTCTCTCCCGTTATAAAGGTTTCTCTACCACTCAAACTTCATACCGTCACATCCTAAATGGCATGCATGCCACCGGGTTCTATCGATCACGAGCATGCGAGTTTCTGGCGGGTTCTCCTATGTCGATATGTGCTTCACAAATTCTAGAAAACCCAATTATCATGAAAGAGCAATGTCACGACATTGAAACCCAGAGTCACGACATTATACAAACATGCAAAATTCAGTGTCATGACACCAAACGTTGAGCCACAACACCACAATTGCAATGTCGCGACATCAGGCGCAATTAGGGCAGAAATTTTGTGCTTTTCGAAGTCCGTGTTTTTCGCCTCATTTTTAGGGCCCCATGATTGGGGCCTATAAATAGATGTCTTGTGCAGGAGTATAACCGAGAGGAGCTTTTCGAGCCTTCAACAAGTTTTGAACTCGAGGAGAGGAGTTCCTCAAGTCCCTTTGTATATATTTTCTTTTATTTTCTTTCATTTTTATTTTATTTTCTTGATTTATTTTTCTTTCTTTTTAGAATTAGAGTAGTCGAACTTTGTTTTTGCATAGAGAGCTTCATTTCCTATCTAAACTCAAGTGGAATGTGGTGTTCTCTAAAGATCCACTCATTTCACTTTGATTACAATTTCACCTAATTTGTTCTTGACCACAAGTTTACCTGTAATTTGTGATCCAGTTATGGAAGGTTGAGCTCCCTATAGGGAGGAATTTGATGTTTTGATGATGTTTGTAGTATTAAATGACGTTTTGGGTATGAAAACTGGTTTGATCTAATTGGTGATGCTCTTGTAATGAAGAGCATACTCTTAAGAAACTTTGTGAAGTAATGGTTTAGAAATGTAAATAAATCTTGTGCCATGAAGATCAAATCCTTAAAAGTAGCTATTTAGACCTACTTGACTTGGTTTCCTAGGGAATATGGTATGCTGGGCGTGAAATGTGTAGTGTCGGGAGGTATTCTAAAGATATACAGAGCTCCTCGCTTCGACAAATCCAGATTCATGTCTTTAATCTGCATCAGATTGGGAATTATGCAAATTGGATAGTCATAATAATCATCCATTCCTTATGTTATTTCTTTATCAGTGAAATCTGATTCTACTAGATTAGGCTTCTTTTCTTTTAAAGAACATTTGACAAAAATTTTCATTCAAATTATTTTAGAGTAGCTCAATCTTCAAATTTCAGAGGTTCAATAGTGATGATCTTCGAAAAGAGGTACTCGATCTTAGATTTTCTCATCAATCCCTGTGGGAATGATATCTCGACTTATAATCCACTTTATTACTTGTATGACTTGTGCACTTGCAGTGATTTAGACCATATTGAATTTTAAACATAATATTATATTCAAACAACAAAAAAACAGTTTTTACATATTTGGTCTTTACAAGTTTTTGGAATTACTGTCAGGGACTGAAACTAGTCCTTGGTAGCTGTGTTAAAAACTTGGTCTTCAAACAAAATGGTCTCCTAAAAGTGTTTGGCGCCATTGCCAAGGACTTAATGTGATGGCCCGCGCCGCCGTACCCGACTCGACTTGGAGGCCGAACCCGGACCTGGGGACTCGATCCTCACTCTTTTTTTATAATTCAAATCATTTCGAATAATCCAAATACCATTATTTTTCTAAACACATTTCAAATACTCAATGAAAATATATATACGTGTCCACTTCTACATGCTGGGGCTCCATCATTTGATCACAAAACTCTTTATCTGATATGGCATTTCATGCCCATTCGTTCATTTCCCACCCTTTATGGCTAAATACGACATGACAAACTCGTTCATTATCAAAATATTTACAAAATGGTTTTGTAAAAAGAGTCAAATCAATTTCTTATGTATTCATGTGATTTTGAGCTTTACTTATCCTTCAGGTGACTGCCTTGATGATTAATTCGATTCACTACTTGCCTAATGCCTCAGACTTGTTCACTGACAATTCGCTTAGACGATAAAAACAACGCGCCAAGCATTTCATGCTTTGGTTCTATACAGCCTTCCATTCGCTTACCACAAATCATGCAATTTTTCTAAGCAATGCTTTTGAACCTTTTTAAATGATCAATGCAATATAATACATATATTCATTTCATATACATTTATTTACAATTTATTGATCATTCCAAATATACACTTTCATATGCAATAAATCATTCAAATTACAAATCATGCACTTTACAAAATTCTTTATCAATTTGCCCTTAAATGAATTTAACCTATGCTGTGCATTTATGATGGGTTTTAAATCGCCCGCATGGTCTCGCCGGGTCGCAGTCACACTTTGTTTTATAACACAATACGGAACCTGGCTGGGCCATCAGACCGTTATTAAAAATCAATTTATGAACATCACCACACCGCACCTTACCGGGCTACTGACGGAGGACGCATCATTACGTTTGCTCGCAGTACTGCTAATTTAACCCTTATTGGTATACCACCCATTCAACTGAATTCTACCGCCATTCTATTAAGGCGCCCAATCATTCATAAAGAAAATACAAGATAGTACGTACATTTATACAAACAATTCATTTTCAATACTCATGCAATTTTTCATATGCAAATCATTTCACAATCATTTGCCTCAAATCAATATGTTTTTTTTTCTTATAAATCATTTTAGAAATTCAAATCATTTTGTAATCATTCAAAAACTTTCAAATTGGGAGAGAAGCGGGGGAGAACAAAATCCATAAATATTGTCGGCCCTTCGATTCCCGTCTCTCTAATTCAGACTCTAACTTTGGCCTTTTCTTTTCTCCTCGTTAGCCCCTAATCCATCAAAAGTGTGGCAAAATGACAATCATATAGTTAGCTGGGTATTCTAAGGTTTCTATTTAGGTCTTAGTTTCTACCCGACTCTTCCTAGCATATCGTTCCTTTTATTTTTCTCCATTTCCTCATCCTTAGACATTCTTATCATTCTTTTTAGGTATCAATATGCCTCATTTTGACGAATTTTCTGGGTTCAATGGGGTCTAAATTTGGATACACTTATTTTAGTAATATTTGTTCTCTTAGAAGTCTAATTTACCCAGAAATTTGAATTACTCAATTCGGATGAGTGATGGCCAAGTTATGGCCTAAATACTGAAACTGCTCCAAACACCAAAATTGTATCAGAACTAAACAGAATTGACCCGAAAATAGAGCCTCACTTTGACAAATTTTCTGGGTTCAATGGGGTCTAAATTTGTATACACTTATTTCAGGGAGATTTGTTCTCCTAGAAGTATAGTTTACCTAGAAATTTTAATCACTCAATTAGGATTAGTGATGACCAAGTTATGACAAAAACAAAAACATGGGTTTTAGGAAAATTTTGATAGCATCTCCCCTAAAAACCCAACATTTCCTTTATACATAAATTCATCATTTGAGGAGCATAACCAATCAAACTACCAAAAACAACTTAGAGCAACCAATAAAAACACTTTTATTCAAATTTGGGGTTTTCCCCAACCCAAACACAAGAAAAGCGGTTAGGTTTGGTTTGGCTTTACCTCAAATCTCTTCAATCTTCTTCTTTCTTCTTTCTTGATCACCTAAATCCTTATCATATGGAGGAAAATCACCAAGTTCTTCTATTCTTCCTCAACCATACGGTGTCCTAGCTCTCCTCCCCTTTGCCTAAAAATGTGGGTTATGGCATTCAAAGACCAAAAATCACCACACTACATGACTAAGGCCCCGTTTGGCTACACACTAATTGTCATTTCTCATTTTTTTTTTCATTTTAAATCTTCATTTCACTTTTCATTTCCTTCTTCATTTCATCTCATTTATACTGGTACTTCTTATTACTTATACATGCACTTTTTTAGTCCTTATTCGACATTTTACCAAATTTATTCTGCTCTTGTAAAATTTCAGTTTTTATCATTTTTCGCTTTTTAGCCATTTAAACACCAAAAACATAATGTTAATTTATTTTACACCTCGAACATGTTATAAAACCTAAGTAGGGTATTTCTTTTAAATAGCGATAATTAAATTTTCCATTAGTCTTTGGGTAGCAAAGTGTTAGAAATCAAGCTAAGCATGGCCCAATGCTTTCGCGTTGTCATCGGGACTCGACAAGTCTTTGGCACCTGTGTCGATAATTTGGTCATCAAAGAAAGTAAGTCCCACAAGTTTTCGCAAACATTGCCGATCAAGCAGTTTAAAGATCAAATATTCCAAACTAAAAAGAAAATTACTAATTTTGATATTTTTATCTTCTTTATTCAAAAAATTATAGAAAAATACAAAATAGTTTTTAAATGAAGAAGTGGATTCGTGCATGTGTTTTTTGAAAGTTAAACCTGTTATAATCAATGTCTATCTAGTGAAATTACTTTGATTTTAGTGTGCTGTAATTTCAGGTGATTTTTACAAGCATAGAAGAACTGGAGAACCACTAGACATTGAGCTAGAGAAGACAATCAGAAATCTCACGAAAGAAAAAGCAGCAGTAGAAGCATCAGTCATGGTAGATCAAGGAGAAGCTAATTAGAATATACCAGTGGTTACAACTGATAGACCTCAGTAGAGACAGAGGACAATGGAGGACTTTTGGAGGCCAATCATCAGAGAAGAATATTCAGCTGTGAGGCAGCCAGCTATAGATGCTAACAACTTTCAATTGAAGCCTGCCCTCATTACTATGGTACAACAACATCAATTCACTAGACATCACAGTGAAGATCCAAATAAGAACCTAGGCAGATTCTTGGGGATGACCAACATTGTCAAGCTGAATGGAGTCAATCAAGATGTTATTGCTGGCAAAATTGCTCTCATTTTCACCAAGTGGACACATAAACTGTAATCGGGCTCGAGTCCCCACCACACAGATCGAGCACTGGGGAGGAGTCGGTGGAAGCTTATTTACACAGAGGTACTCTTCCCCATGCTCCTCTCACTCGCAGAGAATAGGGGACATATTGCCTTTGGGCTAATAAAGAATATGAGCTCCTAGATGCTTAGAGAGATACAAGCAAAGCTGTCGGGTGAAGGTGAACCACGTAAGAACTGGAGCGTATGACCCATGGATATCTTCTACCATGCCATGAATTACACTTCGAAAGGAACTATGGATGTGGCCTCTGGAGGTGCATTTAGGAGAAAAAGTGCTGAGGAAGATACTCAGCTGATAGAGTAACCATAGAGCTCCATCTAAAGCTTTAGGGAGCAGTAGCAAGCTGAGAGGTGGAGTAATTGAACTGAACAAGATGTCAACAATTGAATCTAAGCTAGATACAATCATGAACAGGATGAACAACTAAGAAAGAAAAGGTTATTCCTATAATGAAGTAGGAGTAGTGGAAGGTGTTAGGCTTCTATTGATGATGGACTTGCTTATAAGGTCCCTATCAGGTTGAGGAAGCTCAGTTTGTTAATGGGAATAGAAGCTACAATTTCAAGCCAAACAACAACCTTCCAACCCACTATACCCCAGCCTTAAGAAACCATGAGAACTCTTCTTATGGAGGTGGAATGCAGTAAGGTCCATGACCAATGTAGAATTTCCAGCAAAATTATGCTCCACCTGATTTCCAAGGACAGTAACAAGGCAGTCAGAGGGCGGAAAATCAAGGACAAAGGAGTTCCCAGTCCTTTGAGGATTAAATGATGACTTACATGTCTGAGAACAAGAGAATTTTGAACTCGAATACGTAGAAATTTGCTGAGCTTGAAGTGTTCCAGGCAAACACAATTGTGTTTTAGGCCAACAGAAATTATTCTCTGAAAAATCTGGAAACTCAAGTAGGACAATGCTAAGTTTGGGGGAGTTAACTCCCACTACAATGTCCCTATAGATTGCAGACAGGTTAATGGCTCAACCTGAAGGCATGTGCTTGTCAAGGTGGGAAAGTTTATTTTTCCAATTGACTTTGTTGTGATTGATATAGAGGAGGACAAGAAAATTCCACTACTGCTTGGAAGACCAATCCTAGCTACAGGAGCAGCTTTGATTGATGTGAAGAAAAGGGAGCTTAACCTTAGAGTTGGCATAAAGGAAGTCCGCTTCAGTCTTAATCAATGTTTGAAGCAACAGGATGTTGAGCAAGCTCATTATATGAAAACTAATAGTGTTAATTATGTTTGAGCATAAATGAAAGAAGCATAGAAAATCGGAACAATGAGGCAAAATTCCAAGTGGAAGAAAAGAGCTTTGAAGGTCTTGTCTTAAAAGAGTTACCAAAACATTTGAAGTATATATTTCTAGAAGAAGAGAGATCCAAGCCTGTTATAATAGCAGCTGACTTGACTACAGAGAAAGAGAAGAAAATGGTGAAAATTCTAAGAAAACATCAGGAAGCTATTGCATGGTCAGTAGAAAAAAAAAAGGGATCAACCCATCAATTTCCATGCATAATATCCTCATGGAGGAGAATGCAAAGACCTCAATTAAGCATTAGAGAAGGTTGAATCCAGTCATGAAAGAGGTAATAAAGAAAGAGGTTCTCAAGTGGCTAAATGTAGGGTTTATATATGCCATATTAGACAGCCCTTGTGTGAGTCCAGTCCATGTAGTACCAAAGAAGGGAGGAATGACAGTAATTCGAAATGAAAAGAATGAACTTATTCCTATAAGGATTGTAACTAGATGGAGATTATCCATTAATTATAGGAAGCTGAACACTGCCATTAGGAAGGATCACTATCCTTTGCCATTTATTGATCAAATGTTGGATAGGTTAGCAGGACATCCATACTACTGTTTTTTGGATGGTTATTCTAGTTACAACCAGATAGTAATAGCACTTAAGGATCAAGAGAAGACCACATTTACATGGCCCTATGGAACCTATGCTTTTATGGATGATTTCTTTGTGTATGGGTCAAGCTTTGAGAACTATATGGAAAATTTGGAAACTATACTCCAAAGATGCAAGGATAAGAACCTAGCTTTAAACTAGGAGAATTGTCATTTTATAGTGACATGAGGCATTTTTTGGGGCATAACATTTTTGCAGCAGGTGATTACTTACCCAAATAGTGTTATTTTATACCCTTAACACTCCATGTTTGAGCACTTTTTGTGTAGTAATCAGCCTAATTAACCAATTGGCATGTTAAGGACCCAACAAGGCTACTAATCAAATTTTGTGACAAGTTTTGTTGTTTTTAAAGGCCATTTATCTTGAAGATAGGGATTCAGCTCAAGCATGAAGAACCCAATTGCAGTTTAGAGTTGAAAAGCATATAAGAAGGCAAAAGCAGAAGCAGAACACCATGCAATGCAAGCCTTATCAAATTCGCAAGGGTTGTGAATTTTCGTAACCCCTGCGAAATTTCGAAAGGGTTGCTTGTGAATTTTTGTAGGGTTGCGAAATTTCGCAGCTCCTGCGAAAATTCTTGTCACATTTGACTTTTTGAGTTATTTTTTATTTCTTCCCAATTTCTCCTTGTATAATAGTGTTTGATTTGTATATTTTGGTAATTTGTATTGACTATGGTGGTATGTAAGGCCCTTAGAAGACTTTGTATAGAATTATTCAATTATTGAAAATTATTTTTTTGGGAAGCTTACAGCAGAAACTCCCGTTTCTTCCATTCTCTTTCTTTTTTTCTCACTAGCCAAACACTCTCTGAGGATGATTTCTCTGAGGATGAGTGGCTAAATCTCCTTCCTCCTTGAAGTAAAGGAGCACTGGGCAAAGGAACCTGTGGCAAACCAAGGGTTTTCATGTTTTTGTAAAGCAGGTATTCACTGTCATTAATGGTTCTTTCCTTCAACTCTAGGTTTCAATCCCTTCGAGTCACCTTGAATGGTTGGTATTTGGTAAGCTCTCATGGCTCATTGGATACTTAATGCTAGATCCATTGATGTCCGTCAGTTATCACCTATGAGCCATTGGAAGGTGAGTCAAGGAGACATGTTTTTAACGATCGGTACTTTCATTAAAGAGAAGTGAATGCCATTTTCAAGGATATTTAATGAGGGTCATTTTATATTAAATGAAGAACCGATCTCAGAGATAACTATATGTTATCCTCCCCTACTTAGAAGAAGACCCGAAAAACCCCTCATTTGCCTTAGGAACCTAAGCCTAGTGACCTCGATACTTATGGGACTTCTTTCCCATATTTTAATCCATTTTATTTTTTTCAGATTTAACCGCAAGAAACTAACCTATTTATCACAACCCCAATATCCAAAATTGAAATCACTCAAGATAGCTTCCCCACCGTCACTATTTCCACGGGGTTGTTCCATCCCCGTGACGATCTTAGAACCACTGCGCTATGTAGCTATGTTATGCTAGTATGAGGTATTAGGTTATAAATTTGTTGGATTAATACTCTACTGCATTTAATAAATGGCGTCATTGCTCTGGGATGGTGCCTTAGTGCAAATGATAACAGATCGAACACTGTGACTTTATCACAAGCTCTGGTGAATTTTTTTCTCTTATCATTCTTTCTAGCAATTTACTGTTAGTTTGCTTAATTTCATTTCATTGTTTATATATTTTTTAGCTAACATTAATCCTTTTGGTAGATTTTTTTTTTCTCTCTTTGGTGTTGTCCTATTTTTCTTGTAGGAGTTTATGTTCCAATGGATTAGAAATTCAAAAGTACCAATAAAGTTAAGATTCCACAAGAATCAGATTCGACCAGTGCCTGAATTTAAAACCCAATGGAACCTCCACCTAAAGAACAAGAGTCAATAAGGAGTGGAAAGGAATCCCATGCATTTTAGATCCACGAGGACCTACATATACCCTCACTTCCGATGAGTGCACCTCCCGCATAGTGCCCAACTGAGCAGAGATGGTCATTAGCCTCACATCAGGCCACTCCTTCCCACTCTTCGGCATGGAGAGGAGAACCCCTTATTCATACATAAGGGAGTCTCTAGTGAGGTCCGCAACACCTTCAAGGAGGAGACTCCGCCACGTGGATTTAATGAGGCGAGCTTTTTCCTCTACAGCAGAAGGATAAAGAAAAATTTTGGGCCCTAACTCCATGAGGCCAAGTGAGTTATCTAAAATTGGGGATCGAGGTGTAGGCTGAATTTTTGAAGAAATTCTTCCCCACTCATAGAACAAACAGCTTGAAGAGGTAGATTTCCAACTTCTCAGCCAATGAAAATGAAAATTTTTGTGCATGCTAGGAGAGATATATGGAAGCACTCAATGCTTGTCCTCACCATGGGTTTGACACATGGCTGTTGGTTAGCTATTTTTATGATGGTATTTCTCCTACGATGAAGCAGCCGCTAGAGACTATGTGTGAAGGAGACTTCATCCGTAAAAATCCAGAGGAAGCTTTGGATTTCATGAGTTATGTGAAATAAGCATCAAAAGGTCGGGATGGTTTCCAACTCCAAGGGAGATGGAAAGAATGAGACCTCAATATAGTACAAGGGGTGGCATGTACTCTCTTCCGGAAGACATGGACATGAAATCCAAAGTTTCAACCTTAGCTAGAAGATTAGAAGAACTGGAAATGAGAAAAATCGCATGAGTGTGCAAGGATCAGGATTCATGTTAAAATAAGTCATGTTTTATTTGTCAGTCCACTGAGCATCTGAGAGAACAATGTCCAACTATTTCAGCAATGAGGGAAATGTTTGTGGAGCAAGCAAATGTTGTTGGTCAATTTAAACCATCAACCAATGCACCATATGGCAACACTTACAACCCTAGTTTGAGAAATCACCCTAATCTCTCATAGAAGCCAAACCCCACAAGACGCATCCACCTCGCTCCCCACAAGATGAGATCAACATTTCTCGAATTATCATACAACCACGGGCCAACTTCTCCGCAATGGAGCAAGCCATTCTAAACCTACAAAGTGGGTAGGTGATTTTGTGGGAGAGCAAGACAAGAATGTGCGCTAAACTGTGAGAATTGACACTCAGGGAAAGCACTTTGAACCAAAGGATGGATGGGTTCCAAAATGAAATTGCCCAGAAAATTGACAACTTGTAATATTCCATCTCTAGGCTCACCAATCAACATCAAGTCCAAGAAAAATGGAAATTCTCCTCACAAACTCAGCAAAACCCCAAGGGAGTTCACGAAATAGCTGACTCTGGTGAAACTGCTCCTAAAATGGATGAAGTAAAAGCAGTTATCACCTTGAGAAGTGATAAAAAAGTTAAGCAACCAATGCCTAAACCACTTGATGAAGCTAAAGAAGGGCAAGATGAGGAGCTGGAAAGAATAGTGATCAAAGAAGATATGATGAAAAAGAGCATGCCTCTACCATTCCCTCAAGCACTTAAAGGAAAAAAGGGAGTGAACAACTCATCCGAGATTTTTGAAGTGTCGAGGCAAGTGAAAGTCAATATTCCTCTTCTAGATATGATCAAGCAAGTCCCAACATATGCCAAATTTCTAAAGACTCAGGCACTATAAAGAAAAGGATTGAATGAATAAGAAAGCCTTTTGATGGGAGCGCATGAGTGCCACCATACAGCTGCAAGACTCTAGTGAAGTACAAAGATCCGTGGTTTCCTACCATTTTAGTGAAATACTGGGGAACTTGTGTAGAAAGCATTGTTGGATTCGGGGAAGTGTAAACTTGTTACCTTACCTCGCACTATAAAGTAATCGATCGTGAGAGTCGCTTCCACTCACCTTCTCATCACCTTATCTTTGGCAGATAGATCCATAAAAATTCTAAAGGTAGCTTGAAGATGTTTTGGTGAAAGCGTAAATAAGTTCTACTTCTATCCTATGGACTTTATTGTTCTCGATATCGAGCCAATGATACATAGGAGCCAATTGATCTGGTACATGCAGGTGCCTGAATCAACAATATTTATATCCTTAAATTTTTCATCAATGTGAGCAAAGCTACCGCAAAGATAATCCGCCTAGGTCGAACCCTTGACGGGTTTTCTCAGATAAATGAGTCACAGCGGAGTTCAAACCCGGTAAATTAAATCTGATTTTAATGCCTGGGTGAAACAGAGCTTGGCGGTTTTGCAAAACCAAACTAAAATAAGAAAAAAAAAATGTAAAATAGAACCCTCGTTTCGGCCATCGGGTTTAGGGTTTTAAGGCACCAATACGTCCTCTGTCTTTTTCTCGCATCGTACTACGACAGGTCATTTCCTCGAACCTGATCTTCATTTAAATTTTTAAAACCAAACCCTATGATTTTCCTTTGAAAGATGGCATTTTATTAGCATAAAGTCCTCAAGCAGTTGAAAACACATCTCAAAAAACACTACTCCCACAATAACTAATAGAGATAACTAATCTGGCATCAACAGATCTAATGAAAGTATCCATTGAACCCAAAAATCTTGCCAAATACACATTAAGGAGAGCATGCTTAAGAGACTTTAACCTAAGGTCCATTGAACCCAAAAATCTTGCCAAATACACATTAAGGAGAGCATGCTTAAGAGACTTTAACCTAAGGTGAGAAGGTGAGCACAAATAATGCTCACATAAATGTAAAGTAAAAATGAGGACCGTCGCTCATTTTCTCCCAATCCTGTAAATGTAGTTAACATCCTTCAAGGAGGAAAGAGGGCCCACAACCATCCTCTCTGAGCGTCATCCTCGTGAGGGTGTTCGCGTACCAGAAAAGTGGAAAAGAAAAATACAAAAGAAAGTGGAGAGGTAGAGGAAGTACGCGTTAAACCGCCCTCACATCACGACGTGAAGTGAAGTGAGTTGATTTGAGTTTAAATAAATCCAAGGGGCTTGTATATGCTCGCAGATATGAAAATTACCAAAACAAAACTAAAACAAAAGCTATTACAAGGTTAAATTGGAAGAACAAAAAATGTAACAAAAACCTCGAGGCGTGAAATGCAGAGAAATTCCAGCTTCATAATGCGTCAGCAGGATGCGGCGCTGGCAATGGCAAAGCACCCTGCAATCGTCCCATTTTTCTCTCACATTTTGCTCTTCTTTCCTTCTCGATCTTTGATTCGCAATGCTAAGTTTGACTCAAGTAAATTCTCGTGCTCGATCGACTCAACAATTTGGCATAATTAGTCGCAAAACCTAAAATTTGCCACAAAACAAGTGAATGTGAGAATAGCTAGGGACCTTAATGTGCAAATTCGTTAATTAGAATGATTAGTACACAAAAAGCACCAAAACCTATAATAAATAGTGGTCTTGGGTAATAGTACCCTTTTGGGCACTAATCACCAATTATGCGCCTACTTCATACTTCTGAGACCATTCGCTACATTAAATGCAATCACACTTAGAACGGGTCATGCAACTCACTTTCTAAGTATCATGACAATGGAGCTCAATGATTCGTTTAAACGTAAAGCATGTTCATATCCGTGAGGAGGTGTGCCCTACACTGACACTATTATAGACGAACATTGTGCTTAGAAGCTCCACCACCTATATCTCAAGCAAAGATTCCAAAGAAGCCTCCAAAGAACAACTTCTAAATGAAACCTGGGATCTAACAAATTTCGCTAGTCCCACTAGCCAGCCTTCTCACTGCTTCTCACAAATTCGATCATCCTTTAGTTCTACACATTTCTCACAAGACGAGGATGAGATTCCACCCCCAAGTAGCCTACTCCTAGGAGGTATCACTCTCCCTTTGCTTCCTCTGAGCCACACGAGGACAATGCAACATTTGCCGAGGGGAGGGAATAAGGAAGTGCACTTTATGTTTCGAGTCAATGAGCCAGGTGGGTTGAATTACTTTATAGCTGAACAAGTATAGTACACGTTTTTAGTTTCTAGTACATGTCTTTAGTTCGTGTTTTTAGTTTATCAATATGTTTCTTAGTTTCTTATTTTTCCCATCGGGTTTCTCATATTTTTTTTTTGTAATTCTCAACTTACAATGGGAGAAATTGAAACTCCTGTCCCCATTACTCCCTGACTCAGAGGTGTTATGCTATAATAGTTGATGAATCATGTTGAAACCTTCCTTGTCTCTCAACTTTACTTTCCTATTTCTGATCAATCACATATCTTATATTGGTTTTTAAATTATGTCGAAAACTCGTTCTCGCTTCTCCTCACTTTGCAAAAATCTAGCTCTCAAGATTGACCACCTATAATAGCGTCAGGATTCCTGGGTGCCACTTCAATGAGTCTCAAAAGAAGTGTACCTGGTAACACTTACCTTCAAACCTTCACGTCCTGGGCGGTATACGACTTAAAAGTCTTTAAAGCCCTGCCTTGGGTTTTTCAACTCGTGGTCGGGAGTCACCGACTTGTCGCCGTTACCCGTAAATAGGTGGAGTGTAGCACTCTGTGTGAAAGGAATACCTGTAACTTAGCCAAAAGTCCGGAGGTGAAATTCTTAAAGAGTTATTAGTGTTGAAAGATCCTTATGACTTTGATGCCCTAAACTCAATAAGCTGGAGCCACCGCACCCCGCTGGCATGGACAATTGCGGAATTGACACCTCGCAGACGCACCTCTACAATGAAAAAGCTGGGGAACAAATGAGGCTCCTATTCTATTGAAAGCCGGTTAGTCGCCAGGTGTAGAAAAAGAGCGTTGAAGCCGGGAGAGACGCTAAGTGTAATATTTTGAAAGGTACAAAGTTAACACTTAGGTTTAAAGGTTCCGGTTACTGTTCAAAGAGTCGAAATTTCTTTTGATACTTGAAATTCCTCGCATAGCACATACTCCCTCAGATAGTCATCAAAAGATTTTGATTTTGACTCGTTGAAGGTTAGTTCATCACCCTCATTGTGTTTTTGGGAAAACCACTCTGTGATATATATATAGTCTCATCTCGCTTTAATTGCTTTGTATTCCTTCCTTCATCGCTAAGGGATCAGTAATGTGCTCATTGTGGAGTGATTATACCCGAATAGTGTTGTTTTATACCCTTAACACTCCATGTTCGAAAGCACTTTGTAGTAATCAAACAAATTTTCAACAACTAGCTTGCATGTTAAGGACCCAGAAGTATGCTGCCAATAATCAAATTCTTGACAAGTTTTGTTGTTTTCAAAGCATATATTCAAGATAGGGATTCATCTCGAAGCATGAAAAACCCGGGGCCAGGCTCAGTCGAAAAGCATAGAAGAAGGTAAAGAATGCTTAACACTCATGAGTGCAAGCCTTGTCAAATTGGCCCAGAAATTCCTCGCAACCCTCACAAAATACCCTCACTACATTTGACTTTAAGTTCTTATTATTTCTTCCAATTTCTCCCAAATAGTGTTTGACGGTGGCGGTATTTGGTAATATGTATTGACTTTAGTGGTATGTAAGGCCCTTAGAAGACTTTGTACATAATTATTCAATAATTGAAAATTGTTTTTTTGGGAAGCTTATAGCAGAAGCTCCCGTTTCTTCCATTTTCTTTCTCTTTTTCTCATTAGCCAAACACTCTCTGGCGGATGACTCTCTCCGAGGATGAGCGGGCCAAATCTCCTTCCTCCTGCCAGGGCAAAGGCAATGGCAAAGAAACCCGTGGCAAACCAAGGGTTTTCATGTTTTGTGGAAGCAGTGGCCTCAAACGTCGTAATAGTTCTTCCTTCAACTCTAGGTTTCATCCCTTCGAGTCACCGGAGTCGTTAGTATTTCCAGAAGTCCTCACGGCCTGGGTTGGATACTGTTTAATACTAGATCCAATGATGTCTGTCAGTTATCTCCTATGATCCATTGGAAGGTAAGTCAAGGAGACATGTTTTTACTGACTGAGACCATTAATGGGAAATGAATGCCATTTTCAAGGATATTTAATGAGTGGCCTATTACGCCAACGAAGAACCAATTCTGGGAGATAACTATAGATGTTATCCTCCCTAATGTGAGGAAAAAGACCCTAAAAAACCTCACAATTAGTGAACCCAAGCCTAGTGACCATGACAACCTGATGATCAAAACAAATCACGTATAAGCCTCAATCGTTAGCCTATTCTACCAAGAAAAACACATCCCTATGGACGATCCTAGAACCACTATTCTATAGTAGCTATGCTACGCTAGTATGAGGTATTAGGTTATAAATTTTGTTGATTAATACCCTACAGGGAACGAATCAATGGGCTTGAAAGTTTACTAAGCCAAGATTTCTTTGATCAAAACTGTTATTGCACCAACTACAGTGAAGGGAATCAAGAGTTTTCTTGGGCATGAAGGATTTTGTAAAAGGTTCATACAAGACTTCTCAAAATTCAGAATAATCATACACAAACTCATTGGAGAAGATTTGAATTTTGATGAAGTATGCGCTCATTCGAGGAAACTCAAGCCAATTGGTCATATCTCCCATCATGGCTACACTAGACTGGAGCAAATAATTTGAAATTGTATGTGATGCAAGTGACTATGTAATGGGAGTTTTTTTGGGGCAAAGAAAAGAAAAGATATTTAGAGCCATCTATTATGCCAGTAAGATTATCAATGAAGCTTAAGGAAATTATTCAACAACTGAGAAGGAAATGCTAGCAATAGTCTTTGCTTGTAAGAAGTTCAGGCCATACGTATTGGGAACCCATGTCATCATACACACTGATCATGCAACAATCATATCTCAGTGGCAGCAGCATGCAAAACCAAGACTGGCAGATGGGTAACATTGTCGTAAGAAGAATTTGACTTAGAGATCAAAGACAAAAAGGGCAGTAATAATGTGATAGCTGATCACTTATTCAGAATAGAGAAGCCTATTGAAGAAGAATGAGAGATTGAAATTGAAGAAAAATTCCCTGATGAGCAACTTTTTCAGGTAACAATTCAAGTGCCTACATAAGCTGACATAGTGAATTACCTAGCATGTGGTGTTATGCCTACCAGAATCGACTTATTTAGCACAAGAGTAACTTTGAAACAAATGCTGATACCCATATATGGATGACCCATTTCTATTTAGAAGAGGTGATCAACCATCATAAGATACCGTGTTTCATATGAAAATGTGGACAATATTATTGTCATATGGATAGACACTGCTAGTGATAATGTTTTTAGAAAATTCTACAATCAGGTTTTTATTGGACAACTCTATTCAGAGACTATTCTAAATAGATGAAGCATTGAGACAGATGTCAGAGAATTGGCAATATAAACAGAAGAAATGAGATGTCTCTGCAAGAGATGTTAGTGGTATAGTTTTTTATATATGGGGCATAGACTTCATGGGACCTTTCCCACAATCATTTGGAAATCTATACATTCTCCTAACTATGGATTATGTATTCAAATAGGTTGAGGCTATAGCTTGTCCCATAAATGATGCCAACATAGTTGTGGGGTTTATTCAAATAAACATCTTGCGTAGATATGGAGCCCTAGGGACAATCATTAGTGATGAGAGAAGCCATTTTGCAAACAAGTTATATACAAAACTCTTGATCAAATATGGAGTCAGACATGTTATGGGATTGGCTTATCACCCTTAATCAAATGGGCAAGCATAAATATCAAATAGGTTAATCAAGAACATACTGGAGAAAACAGTGAATACAAGCAAAAAAGACTAGTCAGTAAAGCTAGTAATGTATTGTGGGCTTACAAGACTACTTATAAGACTCCTATTATAATGTCCTCATATAGGATTGTATTTGGAAAGCCTTGTCATCTCCCTCTTAAGATTGAATATAAGGTTATGTGGGTAATTAAGAAGCTGAAATGTGATTTCCAAGCTGTTAAGGAGAAGAGATTACTCCAGATGAATGAATTGGAGGAGCTGAGAAATGATGCTTATGATAATGCCAGGATCTACAAGGAGAAGACTAAAAAATGGTATGATCATATGAGAAGAGAGTTCAAAGTAGGAGAGCTAGTCCTATTATAGAATTCAAGGCTCAGACTCTTCTTAGGAAAGCTTATATCTAAATGGAGTGGTCCTTATACAGTAATTGCAGTTACACCTTTTGGAGCAGTTACACTAAGAGCAAATTTAGGGAATGAATTCAAAGTGAATGGCCAGAGACTAAAACATTACCTTGGAGGAATTCTGAATGAAGAATAGTCCCAGATTAGAAGAGATTGAAAGAATTACTGAAAAGAGAGCATATTACAAGAAGTCCAGCTAAAGATAAATTCAAGTTTGAGCTATAATGAAATCTCTGTGAGGATTTTCCAATTGCTTTCTTCTTTTAAATTTGATTTACTATTATTTCCTTTCATTTCTAGTTTATTTTTGTGTGTTTGAATTTTGTTTGATTGATTGATTGAAGTTCTTTGATTTTTCTTAGTTTAGTTTAGTTAGATTTAATAAGTTAAATAGCTATGAATTTCTGAGATATAAATCTGCGTTCCATTGATATATCTGTGAATGATTTGCTGAAAATTTCTTGAATTAAGTATGCTGAATGAATGAAAGTGACGAAAATAAGCAGGAATCAGAATGAGAAAATTGCCTTCTCAGAGTCGCGACATCATTTCAATGTCGTGACATAAGCTCCAAAAGTTTTCCAATGTTGCAACATCAACACTACAATGTCACGACATCGAAATTCAATGTCGTGACATCGAAATTCAGATTCGCGACATTGCAACCCCAATGTCGTGACATTGAGTCAAGTCACTTAAAAATTTTAATCAATGTCGGTACATCAACACTTAAAGTCGCGACATTGTATCCACAATGTCGTGACATTTCTTCAATGTCGCGACATCGCACTTAGGGTAACCTCCCTATTTAATTAAGAGAACACATAGTAAAAAATTGAAAATACAAACCAAATTCTTCAACTTTCTAAGCCCTAACCTTTTCCAACCTCCATCTTTGAAACCAAGAAAAATGTCTAGCCCTAGTTCTCCTACCCTAGACGAGGTCGTTGAGAACATTATGGAGGATGTGCTACGAGAAAGGGAAGAACAAGCCATGAACCAGGAAACGGTTCCTGCTAAGGAAGTAAGAGAAGAGATCGAGGAGGTGGAAGTTGAGGCAGGAGAAGAGAGTCTTCTTCACCAACAAGGGAGAAGAGAATTCAAGAAGACGCTCGTAAAGAAGGGATTTGCCGAAGAAAGAGGATTCAAGGAACTCGTTCCGCCCTTCAAGGAGGAAGTAGAAAGAAGAGGATGGGAGATGTTGTGACACTATAAAATCTGGGGGTCCGTGGATCACCCATCAACCTGCGGAATGCCTATGGATATTGTTTAACTTGATACCACATCGTTGTGTCCCATTTACCTAGATCCAAAATTTAACAAAATCGGACAGAGTCTTCTTTGTACGAGGAGCTCTATCCAAAACCCAACCTATACAATAAACAATAACATGACCCATCTGAGGCCTAATATAATACAATGACCGCACTAGGTCCATTTATGAGTAAAAATTGACCACATTGGGTCCATTTATCCACATTCATATAAAAACATGCAAGATTATATTAAAAATAGTCCATATGAGTTCAATTACAACTATTTTACATAAAAATACATACCAAAACTAGTTTGCTAAAAAAAAATTACAAAAAGAATTATAAAAGCCACAAGTCGGCTTTCTTCACTTTACGGCCCCGAATGAGAGTCGTCCACCAGTGTGTATCCCACACCTGAAATATTTTTCCCATATAGGGTGAGCCACGCCTAATAGAGTAATTCCTACGGAGGCTACTCCCCACCTAAGTGCACATGCAATGTTCACACTTGATAATTCACATTCACGTCAACATTCCAAGTAAAAATATGCAGATTCTGGAATGGAAATCTACATGCCATGTTATTATGAAATGAGATGAGACTCACTCATGTCTTTATCGACTCCCATCACACAATGCAATGCCAATGTGTAATAAAATCCGTCATTGGTGAATTTCATCCAATGATCACTTTATAAACAAAACCCATGTGTCTTTGTGAGCAATGAATTTTTGGAATCACACCACAAGCTTCGCACACTTAGCTACACTTTTTGGACTTTCACCGTCTGAGTGTATGAACAAGTAACCGGGTCTTTCACTAAAGGGAGTGTCTAGCCCTTCTTGCTATTACCTAACACAAGTTTTCCATGTCATGCAACCGTGAGACTCTAATGAACTTCTTCTAATGGTACCAAGCCCACTTATCAATCACCAATCATGGTGCTTGATCTCAACCATGCACTCACACCCATAAAATGCGATGTCCCCATACGTATGCAATGTAATGCACCATTGCATGTTAATGTCATGTCACATATGTAATGAATGCCACATGGACAATTTAAATTATACATTTCATCATGTATCATGGACAATATATCATATGCATATAATCTCCAAATAAACACTCATTCTAATGTCAATATATTAATGCACATATATAAACATTTTTTCTAACAACAACAAGAAAGCATGTTATTACAAAATCAAGTACTAACACCCTTGATTCTCAAGTCTAAATGTGACATATAATATGCCCACAAAACAACCCCAAACGTCCATAAAAATCAGCCCCAAACAACCCTTTAACAAGCCATAAAGGCTAGCCCCAAACAAGCCCTTAAATAGGGCATACAAACCAGCCCCAAACATGCCCTTAAATGTCAAGATTTTTAATCCAAACAGCCCTAAAACAATTCTTTGAACATGCCATAAACACTCACACTTCAGCCAACAAAACCAGCCACAAACAGGCTATAAAAACATCCATAAACAATTTTTAAACAATTCAAATAGCCCTTTAACAACCATAAACCAGATTTTTAATCCAAACAGCCCCTAAAACATCCTTTGAACATGCCTTGAACTAGATTTTTAATCAAAACAGCCCCTAAAATATCCTTTAAACATGCCATAAACTATCCCAAACCATCTCACAAAGCCAACTCATAAATAGGCCATAAAAACGGCCATAAACCGTCCAAAAACCATCCAAACAAGCCCTTAGGGCATCTACACAAAAACCTCCCTTAAATCAGCCCAAAAAGTAGAGGTAAAACCAAAGTAGGAAGAATCCATACTTCTTGAAGCGTAGTAGAAAAGGTAGGAGGCCTCAAGAACACCTCCTAAGCCCAAAACCTTTAATTTCCCCAAATATCCTCATTTGGATCTTTGGTGAAACTCCTCGTTTTTTGGTACACACGCGTAGCCCTTATCATGGTGATGAACTTTAGTTCTTGGCTCAACGAATTCCGACCGACGGAACTCCATGGATCGTTGAAAGAAGTCTTGGACTTCTTTCTTCCTCTCCCTCTTTCTCTCCCACATTTTTTCAGTAGAAAAATCCCCTTTTTTCTCTCCCAAATCTTACTTTTAACCTTACCCAAAATTTTAAAGACTTAGCCCACGTTGCGCCACATGTCCACAACTTGTTCGGGTCCGTTTTTTCCCCAAAGTGATTTATTTTGTCCCGGTTTAAGTTCACATTATTTTATATGAAATTTACTTAAATTATTTCCCAAATTTCAAGATTTTCTTAAAAATCTCGTTTTTAGAGTTCACCAAACACTCATCGCCACGAAAAACGTGAAAATTCCAACTATCTCGGAACTACCGCAAATTCATTCGGGGTAACTAGATTTCACTCGCAGAAAATCCAAATCTGAGGTCCGCTTTGTCAATCCGAGATCTGTGAACATTTCAGGTTTGAAACTGCATCTTCCATAGTGGCAATTTACCTTCTCCTCTCGCCTTTTTTGAAAAAAGCAAATTTCATCTTGCTTTGGCATTCTTCCCTTAAAGAATTCCATCCCCAAAATTCACATACACAAACACATACAATCACATGCATATGCAACAGTCATTTAATATCACTGATCACCCATCCTTCACTAGTGTCTTCGTGTTCCTATGTTACCTCCTCCACTTCACGGTGTTTCCTGTACTTTTTACCTCACGATCTTGCCTCATGTACGATCCGTCTAACCATGATACATATCGATTGGCTCTCGAAGGTTCCCATCCGCGCCTTGACAAACTCTCCCCCGATCTACCTTAACACATGAGTCGGGATTTTTGGTATTTTGAAGCATGGAAGCTATTGCTTAGAGTGCTCTAAAAATTGCCAATATCATAAGAGTATTAGCATAGTGAGGCATTTGAGTCGGTGCCTCTGAAAAAGGGATATTAACCTCGATTTTCTTGAACATGCTCAAGAATCTAAAGAATTGCTCATCTAGCTTAGCTTCTATAGCCTCTAAGGGAATGGGACTTGAGGCTTGTAAACCTGAACCTCCTTCTTCCTTAGATCTCCTTCTTCAACTTGTTGTTTTTGCTGCATTTTTCTTGTTATATCTTCGCCGACCAACCTCGACGCTTGCTTCAATTCTCTCAATTTATGTATGTTTTTCTTCCCTCAGTCTTCTTAACATAAATATATTGGCTCCATACAGTTCTTTGCCACTCCTTAGAGTCACTGCCATACAGTCTTTAGGATTCTTCTTAGTGTCGCTTGGGAAGACATCATTTGACTAATTACACGTGGGACCGGCGCCTTATCGTGTCTCCAGGGATTTTCGGATAGGCATTTATGTTGGCTTGAAGCCACAATTGTGTTTGAGATCTTCTTAGCTAAAAATTTTGTTCATGTATATTCAGCAATCTTTTGTTTTCTCCCATGAAGCTAATCCTCTTATCTTCAAAAGACTGGGACCTTCTTTATTGATTCTCAACCCTGCGTTTACGCTCTTTACTGTCTGAGAAGCCATGTTGACCATCTTTGCTATTGATCAGGCATGCATGGGTCTACGTCGCTTCTGGCTGTTCTTTGGGTCCATATGAAATTCTGTGGTTTCCAGGCAGTTGTGTGGTATGAGTAGGATTGAGGTTTGGCTTGGGATTTTCCCAGCTTCTATTAGCATTAAGCGTGCCTCCTCAACGATAAGGACCTCATGGGCTAGTCCTTCTTGACACTACTTTTTCACTCATTTCTTTCAATTGTTCCCACTTCCATGTGCTAAAGTGCATTCTTTACTTGGTTTCCCATCTTGTTCATCAATGCATCAAGTTTTTACTTCTATGGCGATGAATTACGTTTCGGCTCACTTCATACTCAGTTAGCTTCTTTGCTGCTCATTGAAGTATTAGATGAGTGGATTGCATTTAGCAAAATCTTCAATCGGAAATTTGTTTTGGCTTTCCTTCTACACTCTTTCTTTTGAATGATCCACAACATGCTACATCAATTATGCCCTTGGAATTGTAGTTCATAGAATGATAAAAGATGTCCATCCGAGTAGTTAGATCAACACCATGCATTGGGCATCTTTTCAGCAATCTCTTGAATCTTTCCCATGCAGTGTAGAGACTTTCATCCTCTCCTTGTTTGAACACTATGATTTTCCCTCTCCTTTCTGAAGTGAGGGTATGAGGGAAAAATCTTCTCATGTAAGCCTCCACCAACTCTTCCTAATTATTCATTAATCCATATGGCAATGATTTAAACCAAGTAGCTGCCACATCTCTCAATAAAAAAGGGAATAGTTGCAGCTTGATCACCTCAAGTCTCACCCCATTCAACTTCACTGTGTTTTCCATTCATAAGGATCTTCCCATATGCTCTCACTTGGATGCCCGATGTATTGATGTTGTTGCCTCTGAGGTCTTTCTGCCACTGCTTCTTTTATGACAGGTTGCATCCTTTCTTTCTACTCTACCATAGTTGTTGATTTAGCACTTTTTACTTTTCTTAGATTTCTCAATGTTTTTTCCAGTTTTGTATCCAAAGGTAGCACTTCTGCTTTTGGTTTTCTATGCTTGTAAAATCTTCCTTAAATAAAAACACACTAAGATAAAATGAAATCTATGAAAAACAACTATATTCAATTTAAGCTCATAAAATATTTTCAGTAGCCTTCTTAGCTACTACAGTTTAAACTATTTTTGTAATTTTCTGAAATTTTTGATAAAACAGAGAAAAATGTTCAAATTAGCAGTTCTCTCTTTGGTTGGAATATTGATACTTAGATTCTCATGTCCATCCCCAGCAACGGCGCCAAAAACTTGTTGATTAACCAAACTATACCAACAAAATCTTCAACAGCTGCAAAGGCTAATGTGTCTCGTCCTGGCGATGGCGCGAAAACTGTTGATTGGGTGCAACATGGCGGACAAAAAATAACTAGATCTTGACATTGTTGTTTGGACAATTTTCGAGCGTGCTATCAAGAACTAAATCAGGTCAGCGGCATGCTTGTAAAAATTTTGTTAATCAAGATAATAAAGATGTGTGTTTTCTTTGTGTGAAAAATATTCATTTGTAATGTGTTTTAGTCTGGTTACTGCGGGTGCACAAGTCGATACCAGTAATAAAGTGAATTTAAGTCCCAATATCATTCACGAGTTAGATGAAAAATCTAGATGGAAATTACCTCACCCTACTCTCTTATTTGAACTACAAAAGTTTAAATTGATTTGTAGGATTTAAACTAAGGAGGAATTATAAAAACTAATTAAAATTACATGTATATATGTGAGAAGAATTCGAAAATAATAATTGAGATTGGAAAGTTCATTGGGTAGTAACAACGGAAATAGTTCAATGTACAATTATCAATTTACGCATCGGTTATACTTAGTTGACCGTCAGTTTGGTGAACTTGTCAAAGATGCAAGGTAGTATAGTTTGGATTTCTCCACACTATACATTTCGCTAAATAGATTTTTATGTTCCTTTCAAACACTTGAGTCTAATCGATTACTTAGCAAGGCCTCAATCTCTCTTTTCTACTACCAAAGATGCGGGTATTTTCCTTGTCACTACTTCACACAGTCTTAGGCCGAGAAGAATTCTTGCCCCTATAGGCAGGGTGTGCAAGCCTTCCTAATTTGTAGTGGTATCTCCATCCACGATCTGATAAAATTCTCTATCTCCTTGATTAGATCTCTACTAACACGGTCGAATCCTTTCATCAGAGAAGGGAGAAACCTCTTATCAACTAAGTGATATATCATCAACTCATCCTCACACCATGAGTAATAGGGTTATCAGTAGTCCTTCGAGTTCATTAGTTCCATAACAGTAGTCTATACTTGAGTAATTATTCCATACCCTCAGGATTCTCTGTCTCTATGTCACTCAGTGGGCCTCTTGGAAATCAAAGCAAGATTCAGTCCTTTTCTAGGTATTTGCCTTGTATTACGAACAAGTAATTTTAGAACAACACCAATCAAAAATTCAAGATTTCGAACTATATTTCAAATTATGTAAGAAAATAATAATTAACATCGGTAATTCATTTCAGAGGGAGCTCAGTCTTTCAAAGCGGATTACAATAACGGTGACCCAACTAATCGAGGAAAGCGTCAGAAGGGTGCAAGCGGCAGCCTGTGAACTCATAAATTCTCCAAATTTCATTCAAATAAAGAGTATGGAAAACTAAGATTTTTAGAACTCAAACCCGACTGACCTTGCATTAGATCATTGTTCAATAATCCAAAAAATCAAGCTAAGACTAAATTGAAAAATAAGAAATAAAATTAAAAAAAAAAGTAAAATTAATAAAAAATGATGGGTCATACTTCAAGGATGAAATTGTGGATCCCCAAAAATCTGGCCTAGTAAGTTGCTTTGTCACAACATAAAAGTATAATCGCGACATAGTTGTCATCTTTCTTTACTTGACCTTTGTCAGCAATTGTAGTTTTCTGCCGCAACATGGTTTCATTCTTTATTCTTGGATTATGTCTTGACATAATTTGAAAATGTCACAACAAAGTTCTGCTTAAGTTGTTTAGTAATTGTCGCGACATAAGTGTCTTGTGTCACGACATAAAATCTTTGTTGCAACCAACGTCGTTCGCGTTTCATGCTTGAAAAATCAATGGCGACATGAAATTTCTTACAATAGTGACAAAGCTTCTTACTGCCACCGACTTGGTTTATGTCGCGAGCTTTGAAATCGGTATAAAGCATTCTTTTTGCTCACACTATGTCACATGGTTTTTACGTTACGTTCTCTTCGTCTTATGTCGCGCCAAATATTTTGCCTTGACTCTTCCGACTTTGTTTGCAGCATTCTTTTGGTTCTTCTCGACCTTTGTGTGACAATATTTTTTGCGTGGTGATAGAGTTTCTCACGGTTCATGTTGTTGTTGTGCGACCGGATATTTTCATCATCGCGACATAGTCTTGTTGTCTTTGTGATGAATCTGAACTCATGGTGATAGACCTTGAAAATGTTAGCGACATATTTCCTTCAACTTGATCTTTATTACTGGTTGAACTATTTGTTGTAACGTTAATCGACATATTTGACGTCTCATTGCTCTTCCATTTTACGTGGCTACATAATTTCCTTTGTCGCGACGAAATCATTTCTTTCGCGACTTAATATTGGCGACATATGTTTGATTGTTAAGATAAAACTCTACTGTCATTTGCTTTATCATTGTCCCGACATAGCAAAATAATATTGCGACATTCTTTTTCAACAACTTCTTAATCAATGTCGAAGCCATGACGCCATTGTGCTGACAAGTTATATTGTTACCATTATGTCACCACATTCATTTCTTTGTCACAACATATATCATTCAATCTTTCTCATTTTGTGTCAGGATAAGGATGTGAAATGTCATGACAGAGCTCTCTTTGAAACTTGAGTTTAGCTTCAACTTTGTTGCGACACTTAAATTTCGTTATGACATAACTTCTGGCAGTTCCGTGAGATTATGTTATGACATTTTGAAATTATATTAAACAGATTACCCTTTTAATAGACTTTGTACGATAGAAACCGCACCAAAAATACAAAGTTGGTGAATATTCCAATAATTAGGCAATTTCAAATGAATGGTAAACTTCCACAAAAAGATCTTGAAAATGAATTAAAAACAGGTAGTTTAAGGACTCAGCAAGGTTCTCTCCGGCTTTTGTCGTGGCAGTTCGATTGTTGTATTTCTTAGCCACTTGCCGGTTTTGCATCATGACAATGAGTTTGTCCGTTAAATACGCAGCTTCCTATTCTGGCAAACCAATATTTGCTCTTGCTATTTTTTCTTTTGCTCTAAGCACACACGAAGCTATAAAATCTAACAGTGAAGAATTCTATAATTTCTCATTAAATTGAACATTAAAGTTCTTAAAATATGCATGAAAAATGGAATTGAATTTTGATAAGTTTCCTCAAATAAAACTTGATGATGAATATTTATCAAGTTAAGTATGGACAGCTAGTTCTTAAGCACATGCTTGAGTTATTCTAATCTATGGTGGATTGGGATATGTTGAGAGTATAAACCGTACGTAGATTAATTAATTTAGATCATATACCGACATTCCAAATTGATTCAAAGCATAAGTGTGAGACTTGTGTTGAGGCAAAAATAACTAGGTCTGTGCTTGCAAGCTGTTGAAGAGATACTGCGAGCAGCTTGACAATCCATAGTGATATATCTGATTTGAAATTCGTACAAACAAGAGATGTTAATAAATACTTTATTACCTTTGTAGACAATAGCATAAAATATTGCTCTTTATAAAACTGAAGTTGAGAATTAGCTCAACAAGATAATTAAAGTGCTCATAAGTGATGGAGGTGGTGATTATGAATCGACATTTGCTGACCTTTGTGCTCAGAATGGGCTTATACATGAAACCACAACACCTTATTCACCTCAATCCAATGGAGTAGCTGAGTGAAAGAATCTTAATTTAAAAGAGATGATGAATGTAATGCTAATAAGCTCTTATCTACCTCAAAAGATGTGTGGAGAAAAGCAATTTTATTGCTAATGCACTTTTGAATGGAGTTACTAAAAGAGGCATAAATGAATCCATATAAGTTATTATGGAAAGGAAGAAAACCACTATAATACCTAGGATGTGGGAATGATCTTCTTCAGAAGTGTCCTCCACCTACAAAGGTGAAGATATGACCTAAGGTTATTGATTGCATTTTCATTAGTTATGCACATACTAGTTGTGTTTATCAGTTTCTTGTTTATGAGTCGAATATCCCAAATATTCACAAGAACACAATAATGGAATCGAGAATGCATCATTCTTTAAAGATGTATTTCCATGTAAATCCAAGGAGGAGCCAGATTCATCAACATGTATGTTGGAGACTATTAATGAAAATAGTCAAAATTATAATAAATATAGTGAGTTCGCCCGGCGTAGTAAAAAAAGCAAGGGCCAGAAATGCGTTAGATTTTCTAATGTATATGCTCGAAGGGGAACCTCAAACTTATAAAGAGTCAGTGAACTCTCTAGGTCTCTTGTCTTGGCCGTGAGGGTGAAATTGGGATTCAATACTCTGAAAACCACACTTGCCAGGAACTGGGGATCTTCCGCATGTTGTAAACCTTTTAAGTTCAAATGGGTTTTGAAGAGACAAAGAAAGGTAGATGGATCAATTGACAGGCTGGAGAACTTGTCAAGGCTCTGAGCAAACTAGAACCTCGATTATTTTGACACATATTCTTGAATGACGAGAATAAATTTCATAAGGATGGTGCTTGCAATTTCTGCCTTGAGAAACCTTGAAGTATATCAAATGGATGTGAAAACAACATTTCTTAATGGGGATTTAGATGAAGTAATCTACATGGAGCAACCTTAGGGGTTTTCTGCTCTAGGACAAGAAAAGAAAGTTTGTAAGTTAGTGAAATCCTCGTATGGGCTAAAATAAGCACCAAAACAATGGCATGAGAAATTTGACAATGTTATGATGCCATAAGGATTTAAAATCAATGAATGTGACAAGTGTGTGTATTTCAAGGATACAAAACATGGATATGTTATTGTATGTCTATACGTAGATGACATGCTTATTGTCGACAGAGGTGATAAGATGATCATATCTACTAAGAATATGCTAAATTCAAGGTTTGACATGAAAGACATAGGACCTACTGATGCTATATTGAGAATAAAAATCATAAGAACATCATATGGAATCATTCTAAGTCAATCACATTATGTTGATAATATTCGTAGAAAGTTTGATAAAGATATCTGCAGGTAATCGGAACACCGGGTTGATGTAACTCATACATCCAGGAGAACAAAGAGAGAATATTACTCAAGAGAATACTCCAAAGTAATAGAAGCGATCCCCAGTGCACCTAATGAGTTGTACAAGACCAAACATAGGTTATTTGGCTAGTAAGCGGTAGTTAGGTAATCTTTGAGGTGTCAACGTGGCAGGAATCGCGAGCACTTTAAGTACTTGTTTACTCGTGATTATGGGCTACACTATACAAGATATTTTGCTGCACTTGAAGGTTATGGTGATGCAAACTAGATATCAAAAATTTAAAGACTTAAAATCCCATAGTGGTTATGTGTTTACACTAGGGGGAGGAGCAGTTCCATGGAAATCCTAAAAAAAATGATTATTGCTAGATCCAGAATGAAATCTGAGTTTATAACATTGGAAAAATGTGGGGAAGAGGTGGAATGGTTACGCTACTTCTTAGAGGATATTTCGAGATGGCCAAAGCCTATGCCTCTAATTTTCATACATTGCGATAGTCAATATGCTATTGGTAGAGCACAAAGCAGTATGTATAAAGGTAAGTCTAGACATATTCGTTGTAGACACAACACCATCAGACAATGACTCTCGATTGGTGTTATCTCTTTAGACTATGTAAAGTCCAAAAATAACATTATGGATCCACTAACTAAAGGGTTAAATAGAGGTTTAGTTGAAATGTCATCGAAGGGAATGAGACTAAAGCTCATAACAGAATAAGTCGATTTAGTGAACACCCAACCTAGTTGACTAAAGGTCCAAGATCTATGTTCAAAAGGGACAACTAAATTGTAAATACTTGGTCATATCATTGTGGGGATCTTCCCTGTCCATTCCTATGATGAAATAGTGATGCTAGTAAAAGGAAGGTTAAGCTATGCTTTTAATGATCTTTGGGCATGGAAAATGAAATAAGAGTAATATCAGTTGCTTACTCTTGAATTAAGAGATCACCTATGTAAGAGTGACGTGGGGTCGCTTCAAAGGGAATTGAATAAGGCATGATTCCTATTAAGCTCTTATAGAATCAGGCGCATGTCCATGGCAAAAATGGACATAAAAGTGGGAGCTAAAATGTGTTAGGAAGATTCCTGTGTGAGATATGTCGTCATCTACACAAATTGTAGAATAGTTCAAGGATATCATGTTTACTATTTAGTTAGTAAAGAATATATTTTCTGAGGAAGGTTCAGGAGACACCTACCTCTCTATCACGAGGTTTGCTTGTTGAATCTATCACCTGGTCTTTTGGAGTTTTGAAGTTTTTTGTCATGAATGTCATTCATGTGGGGAATTGTTGGAAAATCTATTTGAATGACATTCATTACAAAGGAATGATTATGAATGACATTCATTACAAAGGAATGATTATGAATGACATTCATTCTTGTGGAAGTCTGAGAGGCCTCAACAGTTGTTTAGAAAGTCTGAGAGGCTCCCAAACAGTTTGAAGACAATGGGTCTTTGTTCCTCTATAATATGAGAGGCCCCGCTCATGTTCAGCATTGAATCATATTTCTCAATTCTTAAATCACGTGTGAATCGGTAGGATCAGTGGGTTACGTGTCCAGAGTGTTGTTAGTACGGTGACATGTTCGAACTTATTCTTAGTTAAGCTAATGTTATTAGTCTTTGCCCCAGTATGTTGATTTATCTATGGCGGACAGTACCAATCAGATGATCTCCAGTACTAGAAGAGATGATGAATCTATTTTAAGGAGATTGTGACTCCTCACAAGTCTCGGCTTTCGACTATAGATGATACGAACCACGCCAACTTATGATGAGACCTATGATCAAATTAATCTCAGAAGAATCGCTCGTCTTCGGCTTGGATGGATGACCTCGACTAATTACTTATAGAAAACCAAGAACCTTGGTATAAGAGGACGCCACAATCGGTGATGGAGATTGATTAGTCAGGTCTTGATAACTGAATAACGATAAGTTAAAGTTAAAACGAAGAAATTTAACTCTCGCGTTTTATTAAATAATTTGAAAAATACAAGGATAACACACCTATAAATAGGCCCCCATGAAAAACAACAAAGTCGGCTCATCCTGCGAAAAACTAACATATTTACTAAACTACTCACTAACGTCCTGAAGGGAAACCAGGCACTAATTTAAGATAGACTTGGTAATCAAATAAGCAGCAAATCATGACCAAATCAGCAGCAAATCAGCTCCAAATCAACACCAAATCAAAAGTCCGCACCTTGAATCTTGGTCTGTCGTTTTTGATGGCGTGGACCATCTTTGTTTCCTCTTTGGGTTGAACACGTGAGCTTAACCCACTTGGAAGGCATGATTAAGCATTAAAGAACTCGATCTCTTGGCTCAAGCTTGTGTCATCGGGACCACGAGTGGGGATACAAATGATGCACTTCAAAATTCACTAGCCATGCCTCATCGATCCCCCTCATCTTGAGAAAAGAGTTTGTCCTCCAAGTGTACTACTCAAAATGACTCAAGTTAGTGACATTAAAAGGAACACTTGCATTACTCCACGGGCAAATCTGGCCAGGCGTGTTATTAATTTGGAGTATCACGCTCGAGGACTTGAAAAGGACCATTGCTCCTAAGAAGCAACTTGGAACGCCTTTGTGTGGGAAATCTTTCTTTGAGCATGTGCACCTAAACCCAATCTCCGGTTCGAAAACCGACTTAATGGCCCCTTTGTTGCTAATTTACATGCTCCAGTCACTTTGCTGATCGGTGGTCTTGCCTTCTCATGAATACGCAACAAGTTCGACTCTCTTTTGCCATCTACAGATTAACATGCTCCGAACCTATAGTAAAGGAGATAATGTGAGAGGGGGTTGGTGGATTAAAAACCTACGATCTAAAAGCTTGCAAAGGCCCAGTGTAAAATGTATGGAAATGCGTTATAAGCCAAACTTACTAGGTCCCGTTTGTTGCCAGTAGGTGTTAGAATCAACTAGGGTATAACCTGGGATTCCTACTACGGCATTAGCAAAGCTACTTCAGCAGTATAGTGACTTCTAGGGTCAGAACACGAGAGGATTAAGTTTTCCGTCTGAAATGATGATGCGTGATTTAAAAATGGTGAATTTAATTTGTGAGGATTTTAGGTGGTGACAGCTTCAGAGTGAAGAGGGTTTTGCAAGAAACTAAAAATAAGTTGAAATAAAAATATAAAAAAGAACTCCGCTGAAGCATTGGGCCCATGGGTTTAAGGTTAGGCTACTTAGAAGGGTCCTCGGTCTTTTTCTCATTTACGTTGGGAGATGACGCTATAGTCATTTCTGACGAATCTTCGTGGATTTTGAAAACCTAAACCTAATAGTGCCTCCTTTTGATGAAAGCATTTATTTAGCATTTATGGTTCCCGGTGAAAATCTATCATAGGCCCATCTACAGTGGTCGTAAAGGGCAACTAATGAATCTCGGTGGATCTAATAATAAGCATCCACGAACCACCAGGCCACAAGTATTGTTGAAAGGGATACTTAAATGGTGAAAATATAACATAACCTACCTCGATTGGCTTGTAATGTAACTAATGGATATTAGTCTATCTAAGCTAAGTACGAACCCTAAAAGCTTTTGGCTTGGCGAAAGAAAGTACATCAGCTTTAAACTGGGATTTGCAAATTTGAGACAAAACATCAAAACCTGTTCGCGTGAAAAACGAGAACCGAAGTTTGCGCTAAAGCTGTTTGCTGACAGCCCTCTTCTTTCAAGGGATCTAACCAACCATCCTCTGATTTGTCATCCTCGGAGAGTGTTTGGTAGCCAGAAGAAAAGGAAAGAAAATGGTGGAGAAAGAAAGGAAGCGCGCGAGGCGCCTGCCTACGTAGAAATTGAGGTGATTGATTCTTACAAACCTTGACTCTAGCTTATGCTTTGACTCGAGAGCAGGAGTACAAAAAAAAAAAAAACTGAAACTAAAGTATTACAAGGGTTAAATTTGGAAGAAACAACAAAATGTAACAAAAAGCGTGGCGTCAGCGGGTGAGCAGTCTGGCTGGATGAGCAGATGCTCGCATGATGCACGATTAACGAGAGCACATTCCCTGTAATGCTCCATTTTCTTCACTTTCTTTCTTCTTTCCTTCTAGGATCTAATACACCTTTGATGAGTTCAACTTCGGGTTCTTCGGTGTTTGAGTTGACTCGGCTTGATTTTGGCACACCGGCTAGCTACATAGCGCAAAATTTGCCACAAAAATGCGTCAATAGAATAGTAGGGACCTTAATATTGCAAATCGGGTTAATTAGAATGATTAGTATACAAAAAAGCACTCAAAACCTGTAAATAGGGTTCAAAATAACTGCACAGGCATAATCACACCCTACACATTGCTAGTCCTTGCTTGATGAAAGAAAGAAAAGAGAGAGCATACACAAAATGATAACAAAATAGCATACACAAAAATGGTATTTCTAAAGGTTGTGAATGAGTAATCCCTAACCTAAGTAAAAGAATCATCAAAGCCTTATCCAATAACACTATCTTGAAGTGAATGCCATATAAAATTGAGTATCAAAGAACACGCTTCTAACTGGTTGAATCAACCGAGACTTCCACAATCTAAGTGTTTGTTGATCGAGTTCTCAACAATAAACTACCAAACACACTCTCCCCAACCAAGCTATTGCCATAACCTAGCACAACCAACTTAAATAGATCGGGACCCACTTTTTATTCCAACTCTTTTGTGTTGTAGAGGTGCAATGCGAGGGAGTAGGCTCACCAAGTCCGTAGCAGGGGATCTGCAGTGACTCCCAACCAGGTAAGGCTTAGAGCACCAAGTCATAGGGTCTTTACGACCACAGAAACTCTTCGAGGTTTCACCTCGGACTTAGAATGATTTCGAGACTCCATCACCTACAACGCCCGACTCCACCCATCCACGGGTGTGAGCTTACCCAAGTCGGTGAAACCCTGACCCGGTTAACCCCGGAGCCTTAGAGGCTTTAAAGGCTTTTGCGCCATAAATCTCGGACCGTGCTCGGGTTTCAGAAAAGCATTTCCTTCTTTTCTTTTCTCTTCTTTTATTTTGGGAGACACATTAACCTTCACTTGCATGGGAGTCCTTGCCTATTAAAGGTGGTCTGAAATGAAACTAGGGTGAGTTATTGCAAAGGCTTGGGAAGTGGCAGAGTTTTTCGGGTTATTGAAGAACGTGTGCCTTTACAGTGATGATTGGCAAAGGTGGAAGCAAAGGTTGAGAAAGCAACAGAATTCAACTAATCATCCACTCAACTAGGTATGGCATCAATCTAACACATCGCGAGTTAAACAAAGTTTCAATTTTCAACTTAAAGGCTGAAGCGGCTCCTGAAGTGGGTGTAATTTTTGGAAAATTAAGTTGTATAGTATAACAGCTTCACAAAACGGAAAACCAGCAAGCTACTGAATATCACAAAAATGGGCTTGCTCAAAATAAAAACAAAAACACAAATATAAAAGCCACTTCCTTCCCTAACTCTCCTGACAAATGTCTCCTTTGTTCGCAATGGAATGGATTGGAAAGTTAGAGAAAGGAAGTGCTGATGAGATGTGATCGTTTTTGGATGGGGAGCTTCTGAAAGCCATGGAACCTTATTCCTCCGTTTGAACTCAAGTGAAATAAAAACAAGTTAGAAGAAAAGAGGAAAAAGTGACTAGTTGAACATTTTAAGTACGCATTAATAATAATTTCAAAAGTTTTCTTTAAACTATATTTTGAATTCTACACTCTCTAAGATTTCCAACGATTGCCAAAAAGCCTAAGCAGTCGGGATGAAAAGTTATGAGCAAAACAAATGAGGGGTGCAGGTGTTGAAAAATTCACAGGTTGCGAATTTTTCGCAACCTCTGTTCATAATTTCGGAAGCTGTAAATTTTTTTTTCAAAAAATATTTTAATTTTTATGACGAGAACAATTTTTTTTAAATATACACATATAAAAATAATAATAATATATATATATATATATATATATATATATATATATATATATATATATATATATATATATATATATATATATAAGGAATGAAATAAGCGCACGGTTCGGGAGAAAGCAGTGCACATGCACTATTGCCGGTGCGGGTACTGCGGTTCTGCGAAAATTTCGTAGGTTCTTGAGAATTTACGCAATTTTGCCTTATCTTTTAACTGAAACACTTGCAAAAATAAACACATAAAAATTAGAAAAAATACATAAAATTGAAAATTAAGCTAGACACGAATTAACTAAAAATTAGAGAAAATCTAAGAGAAAAATTAAGAAATCAAATAAAATAAAGTAAACTAAGAAGCGAAAGTGGGAGGCCAGAGCACTTTAAAGCACCATTCTCAAACTGGAGGCTGCTTTGTGTGGAACTTAAATGCACGGGATCGAGATTGCTCAATCGAGACAACACACAGGGCTCTTTGTTGTGTCATGCAATGTGGTACTTGTGTCTTTGATGTAGTGGCGGAGGCTTTGTACGAGTGGCCACTAACTGCGATATTTTGTCTGAACAATGATGGTGGCATGAGCTTTGGGAGGCAATCTTTGCGGGTTTTGAGTTCTTCTTTGCGGAGGTGATGAAAGCGTATATTGCAGCGATGGGCTTTGGAGTTGAGCGGGTAACTAGGATTCAAATTCATGAAATTGATTGAAGGATGGGTTCTTGGGACTTTCCCACTTCTTTTCCTCTACCTCCCCTGCTTCCCACGTTGGCAATTCTCGGGAGCCTCGCGACTGCGCATCAATTTCTCCTAGTCGGTCAACCACTCTCCCTCTAGGTTCTTTTCCTCTTAATGACCATCTTTGGTGTGAGCCTTGAAACCAGAATCTTTGCATGAGTGTCAATTTTTCTCAAGGTCACTACGAAGCACATCTAATATTTTGTTCGAAGAGCTTTCACGATCCTGATGTTGACTAATTAGGAATTGAATTTCTTCTGCCCTTCTACGACATCACCCATCAATTTGGTAAGGTCTAGAATTGCTTGCTTGCTTGGGAGATTGGTTAATGGTGGTTGAGAGCTAGACAAAGAGCATCTTTTGTCGATGTGGAGAGGTAAGTTGGGGTAACATAGGAGGGTGTACTCGTTCATTGGTCCCTCATAGACCTACATGGGTTTGGATTTCTCTCTACGAGGGTTCTTAGCATATGGAAGGTTCCTATAATCCCTCATTGACATGTATGCTCTAGGACTTTCTTTCCACTAAATATTCACTATATTGTTTACCCTCTTCCATTTGATCCGCGGTCAATTTTCCATAACACATGCTTGACGCTTGCCTTCATAATTTTTAATCCGCGTAAATGGATTCTACAATAGCAGGGCAACAACAGTCTACTTGACAATTGAAACTAAAAAAATAATGATGAAATACAAAGAAACCACCGGTACTTGTGATGAGGATCACAAAATGACCTGGCTCGTCGAAATACGCGGAAACCATCATGACGGCGACACCATTTGATTAGTTTACGCCAAGTAGGTGTTAGAATCAACAAAATTTATAACCTAGGATTCCTACCTATTGACGTGGCAAAACTGCTATGATATAGTGGCTCTAGAGATTAGAACACGGGGATGGGTTTTCTTCGTCTGAAATGATGCGATGATTGAAAATGGTGAATTTAAATTTGGATTTTAAGGTGGTGATAAAAAACGGGGGGGTGATGGTTTGCAAGCTAAAAATAGGTGAAATAAAATATAAAAAGAACTCCTTGAGCTTGTTATTAGACCTTGGGTTTAAGGTTCTGAAGCCTTAGGTCCTCGGTCTTTCCTCACGTTGGGGAGGGATGACATATAGTGTTCCCGAGCAGGATCTTCATTGGCTTTAAAACCCTAAACCACAATAATTTTCCTTTTGATAGAAAGCATTTATTTAGCATTTATGGTTCCTCTGAGTGAAAATCCCTGCATGACCCATCCTACAATGATTCGTAGAGCGACTAATGAATCTCGGTGGACAATAATAAGCATCGCGAACCTGAAAAGAATGCAAGTATTATTCAAGAGGATGCATCCCGATAGTGAAAATATAACCCACTTAACCTACCTCGGTGGCTCGTAAATGACAGCTAATGGATATCGGTGTATCTAAAGCTAAGAATACTTGAACCTAAAAACTTTACCCAAGTGTTGGCCAAAGAAAGTACATCAAGAAAACTTTAAGCTTGGGGTTGAAATTTGGGAACCAAAATGTCCAAAACCTGTGCGAAACGAGGGGAACAAAAGTTTGCCTTAAGCAGATTGCCAGTAGCCCTCTCTTCAAGGTGGAAGGAATACAACCAACCATCCTCCCGAGTTGTCATCCTCGGAGGGTGTTTTGTGACAGAAAGCGAAAAGGAAGAAATGGAGAAGAAAGAGGCTGCGGGAAGCTGCGCCCCTCTACGTATTCTTAGAAGTGAAGTGATTGATTCTTACAAACATGACTCTAGCTTATATACGGCTCAGGCAAGGAAATTACAAAAAAAAAAAAATAAAACTAAAACTATTACAAGGGTTAAATTTAGAAGAAACAACAAAATGTGTGAAAAGCGTGGCGTCAACAGGTGAAACGGTGTTGGATGAGCAGTGTAGCGAGAAAACATTCTGGAATGCTCCATTTTTCTTCACTTTTTTTGCTCTTCTTTCCTTCTAGGATCTGATGCACTGCTTGATGAGTTCAACTCGAGGTTCTTCGTGTTTGAGGTGACTTCGACAATTTATTTGGCTGCTTGCTTGCAGAATTGCCTAAAATGTGATCGATAGAATAGTAGGGACCTTAATGCAAATCGGGTTAATTAGAATGATTATTACTTACAAAAAAGCACTCAAAACATAATAAATAAAGGTTCAAAAATAGCACTTTTGGGCACTAATCTAACACCATGTGTGGAAAATAGTCTTCCCAAGTTTTAATGTTCTTTTTAATGATAGCTCTCAACAGGCAGACAAAGTTCTATTCCTTGCCTCAGTCCGTATCGGTTTGTGGATGTAGTAGTAGAAAACAATATTTTTGGTTTCATAACATACCTGAGGTCTTTAAACATAACTGGTACCATCTCTATCAGAAACGGACATCCTGTATATCTTATGCAATCTCCTATGACCTCTAAGAACATATCGGTAGCTTGTGAAACACATGATTCGTGAGCGAAATCGTTAGAGAGCTAGAGATTTGATTGCTCGAGAATCAACGGCTATTTATAAACCTAAACCTCCTCTTTGCCCGGGTAGCTGGCTTTACCAGAGTATAGTGGCTCTAGGGTGGTGCAGGGGATGGGTTTTCTTAAATGTAAGTGACTACTCAGTTGACTCAGGTGAATTGGTTTGGATTTGGGGTGTTGTACAAACGGTGGACTGGGCCAAAATAAGCAAGCAAATGTGAAAGAACTCCCTTGGGCGTCGGGCTACACTAGGTTTGAGGTCTAAGGTAGCGAGGGTCTCGGGTCCTCTCAGCGCGTTGGGGAGGATGTCCTATAGTCATTTCCTGAACCAGATCTTCATTTGACACTAAAAACTAAACCCTAATAATTTTCCTTTTGAAAGATGGTATTTATTGAGCATTTACGGTCTCGAGCCGGTGTAAACTATCTCCTCTGACCATTTCATACAGTAGGCAATAAATAAGCGACTAATGAATCTCGGTGGATCTAACAACCAAAAGCATCATGAACCTAAAATATTATTTGGTCACGAGGTCGACAAGATGCGTCTAAGGGATTTAAACCTAAGATTGGAAGGAGACATAAAAGACAATAAATACACAACGTTGAAGCGTGAGAACCACATAGATCCCTGAGTACCTTCCTGTTCCAAGTAAAGGGGTTTGTGACAAATCGCAGTTGTCTCCCTGTGAGGGTGTTTGTGGCCAGAAAGTGAAAGAAAAGGAGAGAATGAGAAAAAAGAAAAGAAACGGGAAAACTCCGCCCAGGTTCTTTGTATTAATTGCAGAAAGAAAGATATGTCTTTATAGTAAGTACAAATGGGCTTATATAGCCCTCAAATCAAGAAAAATTACCAAAATACATGGAATACCACTATTACATGAAGGGTATTTTAGGAAAAATCACAAAAAGAGGTGCTTGGGGGGTAGTGGGTCAAGATTTGGAACGGGTTGTGGAGTCGCGGGTGCAAATTTTACCGCAACGTGAAATTTCACAGGAGAAAGCCACGTTTTCTCTACTCACTACTTTCCTTTGGTTTCCGATGCACTGTGCGAGTTCCTTTCGGATTCTTTTATGCTTGGAGTTGACTCAATAATTTTTGGCGGTTTAAACTTGCAAAAACTATAAGAAAATAATGCGATCAGTAGTATAGCTGGGACCTTAATGTGCAAATCGGGTTAATTTAGTTGATTAGTACAAAAAAGTGCTTTCAAAAGCACCCAATAACTGGGGTTCAAAAATAGCCTTATTTGGGCACCTAATCACTCCCCGACACATTATAGTCCTTAGCAATGAAAGAAGAAAGAAGCGTGAAACAATAACAAAATTATGTTCTCAAAAAAATGGTATTAAAAGTATGTGGATGGTAATGCTAACCCTCGATGAAATCAGAAACCCTTGATAACCATATCTTGAGAGAGTAAATGTCATATAGAATTTAGCATCAAAAGAGTTTCCTTCTCTAGAGAATCAAACTAGAACTTCCACCAAAATCTAAGTTTTTATATGATTAGTTTTCAACATGTCAAGCGCGAAACTACAATCTCCCCCTCGACAGAAACTATTATGCAAACCTAGTAAGCCCAGCAGGCAGTAAATAGATCCGGACCCACTCTTATTCACAATTCATTTTGTGTTGCAGGGGTGGTGTATCTTGAGGAATCGACTTCACCAAAAGTCCATGTAGCAGGGATCCACTAATGACTCTAACCACTTAAAGGCTTAGGGCATCAGAGCCATATGGATTTTGACCACTATCTTCGGGTTTCACCGGGACTTCCGATGATTTCAACTCTAGCACCTACAATTTGCTAAACTCCGCCTATTCACCTGTGTAGTGAGCACTAAGTCGTTGGCTCGACCCAATTGGCCCAGAACGCCGGCTTTCAAGACTTTCACCATACCCCTCGGACCGTGCTCGAGTTTGAAACGCCGTACAATTTTTCTTTTCTTTTTCTTTTTCACTTCTTATTTTGGAAGACTCAACGCTACTTTTCATGGGGGTCTTAACTTTATTAAAGGTGGTCAACAAAACTAGGTCGGGAGCTTTACCCAGAAGGGTTAGAAGGCTAGGCAAATTTTATTCTTGTTGAAACGTATTGCCGCAGTGTTGTGGTTAGCAAGAAGGTGGAAGAAAAGATTCGAAACTTAACCAAGAATTCAGCGATTATCCACTGGAATTAGGCATGGAACTAATCTAACCTCAACAGTGGACAATGTTTCTTGCCGGCTTGGGCAGGGCATAAACACAAAAAAATGAATGTAAATTTGAAACTATAATTGCAAGCTGTATGATATGTATAAAAAGATATATGACTATATTTTTTTTTAAAAAAAGAAACTAACAGCTTCATGTTGACCGGACCAAAAGACATGTACAAATTTATAACACTATTGCCAAAAGACTATTGTCTAATCGGCGGCAGTATAAAAACTTAACCTGTGGGACCAGACATGTCTGAATTTATAACACTATTGCGAAAAACATTGTCTGAAAATCCGACAACGGCGCCATAAACTTGTTGACCGTATATGTCTTAGCTGATTAGTTCAAAGATTGTTTCAATTGGAGTAAATTGTTCTTGAGTGGTTTTGATCATGGATTATCTTTATAAAGTGCCTGGTCAGAACAAGTAGTAAATTAGGATTTAAGTCGGTCATCGATCTGAGAGATCTCGAAGAATTCTCGATAACTACCTCGACCTTCTTTGAAATCTACACTATTTGGACTGGTAAAAGACGAATTGGAATTAGCTTTGACAACTTAAAATAATAAAAAACCTAAGAAAAATCAATTAATAATAAAAATGAATTGAATACGAAATACAAAAGTAACAAATTAAAACTGAGCAGTTCTATGAAGACTTGTTAGAAAGAATATATGCGTGAAACATCGAGTTGGCGAATGCGATCTTTTGCTTATTGAACCACAGTTTAAAACTGGTCAAGGAATATGTGATAATATTTTGGACTCTCGAGCCCACAATTCATTATCTAGAAGCTCCCGCTTTGTTTCTCTCGACGAGTGTTTACGTTTAATGCGCGGGTTTGCATTGTTACGGGTATTTTTCTTTTCAACACTTCATACCTGACATGGTATTTATCATCTGAGCTCCTAAGACCTCAAGTCGTACCTGGTCTACGCTATCTTTGGTTCCTCTTCCTCAATTAGAACGCTCATCAATTTCGCTTAGATCTGCGCTAACACGGAAGTTGGTTACTGGTCGAGGTGCAGACTCTCGTGTGCTAAATTGATAAATTGCTCCACTCGTTCGTCTCCAGAAGTGAGAAGGGTTGTCGATTTAATTACGGGCGCACATTAGATCACCATTGTTGGGTTCTCATACCTTTGAGAAAATTGTTTCATTACTCTCGGGAATTCCTTCTCACCGTGATCACTCGGAGGGCCTCACAGGAAATCGAGCTTGAGGCAATCTATTGCGGGTATGAGACAGCGACATTGGGATCGATAGCAATACAGGCCGACAGAGCAGCTTTGCAAGCGGAGTTCAAACGACGAATAAAAATTTATGCGGGGAAAGATAATTCGGCGATAGCGTCCCAATGGAAGTTGAATCTAAATCATAGATTACACCATACATTGGCTTCTTTGATCAGAAAGCCGTAAATCGACAGCGGGGCAAATTCGGAAATTGTGAATTCAAACAACGAACGATAATTTGAAGAAATATGAATCTGTGACTTAGTACGCGGAGTGAACGTTCGAGATCAATTTGAATGATACAAACTAATCTAAAAATAAAAATGAAGAAAGAAAAGAAAAGAAAATTAAAATCACGAGGAACCGGCAAAACAGTCTCTTTCGGTCGCCAGAGGCTGCGTTCTACCATTCGGTAGCGGCCCAGTAACATAGGGTTACGAGAAGTTAGGCCTAATTTCGGTACACTTCTTTTTGGGCTACGGTTTAAAAATAGCCCGGTTGGTTGTTGATGTGTGACATCAATTAACTGTCGCGACCTGTTTGTCTTAGTCATGTCGTAGAGTCTTTGTTTGGTCACGATGTGTCTTTGAATTGTGGCGATGTCGCGGCGGCTTAAGGGCGTCAGCGACCTTAGCGTGCGTTGATCTGTGCGCGATGACGCTAAATGTTGTCGCGCGACCTCCTGCTCTGTACAGTGGTTGTCGCGACCTACGGATGTTATTAGCGACCGCTTTGGTCTTTTCTGCGGCGGACCGACATCTTCTTGATAATGCGTGACCTCAAGTCTTTACAATTGATGTCGCGACAACCGGTGTTGTCAGCGAGCCTTCACTCCACAGCCCCGTTGTTGCAATCATTTGAATGATAATAGCGACTTCCTTTTGCATTGCCAGTTGATATTAGTGACCATCTGCTCTTTGAGACTTTAGCGTTGTCGGCGACCTTAGTTTCCTTGCAAGGCGATGTCGCGGCGCTTCCGCCGATCGGCGTGTGGAGCACATCCGGAATGTCGCGACATACTTGTTTGTTAATGAACTGCGGCCGTTCTTTGGCGGGTCAATCGGCGACCTCGTCAACGTGCGGGTTTGAATTACGCTGCGACCTCACGAAGGATGTAGCGACATCTGTCTTCTTCATCAATTTCTGGTTGCTGCCTTTTTGAGTTTCTTTCACGCCCGGCTTCGTTTTGTCTTCAATTACACTTCATTTGCGGCGAACTTTGCGATTCTATTTGAATATGCATTTTGATTTATGTAAAAGCCATGACATCAAATTATTTATCCTTTCTTGGCTTCTCTATTTGCAACTTCCTTGACCAATTATATCGATCTTCCGACCCATTACTCCTTTGCGCAGAATGCGCTTTCTTTTCATTCCCTGTTGCCGCGGCCGGTTTGGTGGCTATTCCATATTCTTGCATATAATCGGTCTTTATATAAAAATCAATCGCGGAAAAATGGTGAAAATGGAGAAGTGACTTTAAGCTCATCAAACTCCCCCAAACTTAAAATTTTGCTTGTCCCCAACAAAGAAAAAGAAAAGATTGTTTGTCCTCAACAAAAAGGACATTTTTAATTACGTTTGCAATTGTAACCAATTTAATTGAAAATTTAAAATTGCATTAGTTTTGTGTCCATTCGACTTCAGAGTCGAGATAAAGGTTAATTTCTACTCAATCAGGGGTACATAACAAAATTGTTGAATTTGTTTTACAAACAGTATAGTTAATTGATTCTGCTGAAATGTAAGTTGGTTTTCTTTCTCATTTTCTTAATGAGTCAATTAACCCTTAGAGGATGTTCCCACAGTTTGATCTTTTTCTGCTTTTTCAATTCCATGGCTTGTTGTTCATATTGATCTCCACTAATGTAGGTGATTACAACCTTCAAGATGTCGGTCTTTGGGCTTGTATCCCAGGCTTGGGTAGGGAGTAGGATGATTGGAATTTTTTAGGTTAAGATTACCAATACTCCTTTTTTCCTTTCTTACTCATCTGTGACCCCCTTTCCTCCTTATAATTCCTTAATAGCTTCCCAGCTTGTTTGGGATACCTGATTTTCTTCTATTCAAGCGTATGCTCCCATTTCTCATTCATAATTCAAGCGGGGATTTTCTTACGTCACCATTAGAATGGGTGCAATGTTTTGTTTTCTTAAGCTTCTAACACTCTTAGCGAACTTGGGTTGGTAGCTTCCATACCGAGATGGCATTAAGGTGTAGGTGTTGAAACACCTAGAACATTGTTCAAGAGGAGTCGAACCACAAGACAAAAACCTATTCCCTTGAGCTTTCTTTTTCATTTGTATTTTCGATGTAGATCTTTTTCTCTTCCATTCCCTTTTTTTTGTATTTTCTCGCGGTTCCTCAAAAAATTTACATTCCCCAAACTTCATTTCTTCCTCTCTCTCTTTTGAATTCTTTGAGGTAATCCACGAGGTTCTTTGGAGGTTGATTCTTTAGGATGGGTTAGGGTCTCAAATTGGTTTATTTTGAAAAATAGGGGCTTGTTTAGGCTCGGTGCGGGGCCGAAGTGTGCGTGGCATATGAATAGGGATGGCTAGAATGAAGCAAACTCTCAAGGATGGCTTGCATCTGGTGGGGATTGTATCACCTAAGTTTACGCCTTGATCACTAATCCTAACAAGTTCTAGAAATTGGGTTGATTACTTGTGATAACTACGAGTTTTCTTTGACTCATATCGGTGGATGAAATTTAGATGATGTTAGCTCCAACAGGTTCCTTGACTCCTTTGTTCATACCACAAACTCCCAAGAAAATTGTTTTGTTCCTTCAATCGTGCCTTCACTTATCACGGACTTATCAGCAAAATTCAAGCAATAGCAATTTATGTTTCAATAGAATTACTGTCATTTGGCTCTTGATAATGCACGTGAATAGAATTATTAAATTGATTTAAATCGAGAAGCTAAAATGAAAGCTTGAAATAAAATTCATATGTAATTATGAACAACCAATTTGCAAATCCTAAAATCTATTCAAATAAATCAAAACATTTCGATCTATTACAATCTGTTTTCTTCTGCGTATCTAAGTTGAGAAAACCCTTTGTTTGAATCTGAAATCACATATATTCTTCGAGAAGGTTGCGGCTCAGCTTGAAATTTGGCTCACCCGGACAGAGCTCCTCTAAGAGTGGTGGCTCTTAACAAGGTTGGCTTCGCGACAAATTGGGGTTGCCTCTCTCCCTTTTTCTTTAGGAGATTCTTGGTTGATGGATTCTAACTAATCCATATTCCCCGCTTCCATCGACCATTCTCTTTATTACAGACGTTTTATGGAACTGCCGAATGTTTCCGACTCCATTCATTCCATAAAACGTGTTCCTTTGGCTTTCTTCTTTTCTCATTCTCCACTTCTCTCCATTTTCTTTGTTTTGTTTTTCTTCGTTACTCTGACCTTTTATAGTGCTTTTTCGTTTCTTGGAGGGCAGCCATTTGTCTTATATTTACAATGAGTGGATTAAGTGAAATTCCTCGAACCTTGCTCTTCTAGTAATTCTAACAGGTTCGTGGTTTTTGATAGAGAGAATTTTGAAAGTTTTTCTGAACTTATTATTTCCCTCGGATTATTCCCTCGAGCGAGTGTCAGGCTTGTTGATTCGATTAGAATTAAAATTTGTTTGCATTAATCACTATTTATTACTACGTTTAATTTATTTCGTCTAGATCCTAACTTCCGGTGAGAATGTTTCGGCGTCATTAAATTTAGGGCAAAATTAAGCGCCCGGTACGGCAATTTACCCTCTTTTGTCGCGACATATTACTGTCGCGACCTGAAGTGTGGGAGGACGAAGTCCTCTAAGGTTCTGTTTATCGAGCATCTCGAGGACATTGTTGGTTGTGTGACCACTCTTCTCTTTTGAAGGGATTACTCTTGTCACGACCCAGAATTTCTGTCGCGACCTCAATTTCTTTTGCAATGAACTTTTGGTCGCGACTTACGACCTTGTTCTTAGCCGGCATTGATCACGATCCAACGTTGTGACCAGGTTCCCTATTTTGACATCATTCTTGTGAACAACGACTTTTCACTCTTGATCAATTATGATTTACTCATCATCGAGCAAAACAATTTCACCGGCAATTCAAAGAATGTCTTCTATTTCGAAATTTCCACGAAATTTATATAGGGAAGATGTCTCGCTTACCGCTGTGATTCTCTTCTGCAGGATTCTTCGGAGTTGTGCGGAGTTTATTCCTTCTTGCACGGTCATTTAAAAACGCCATGCTGCAACTACGGGAAGGATTCAATTAAACAAATTAACTTCTTAAGTACTAACTAATCATTATAATAACTAGAGAAAACAAATCAGGTTAATTACAAAGATAAAAAAAAAAATAAAAAAATAAAAAAATTCAAAGTCTAAAAGCCGAGAAATTAAAAAGTCTCTCTATGGGTTGCCTCCATCAGTACGCTTCAGTTTTTGAATACTGATGGACTTTGCTGTTTGATTTTCTTTCTCTCAATGAACCAGTTGTAGCTCTTCTTTTCTTTTCTCCACAGCACTGATAATGCTTAGGTCTTTGTCCACGTGACTTTAAGTCCTCCCAAATCAAGTCTTGAGTGTTCTTGTACTCCAAAAGTAGTGCTGACACCAGGAGCCATATGGTCCACACCTTGATTTCCAATTTTCACAGGGCACCAATCTTAATACGAGTTAAATAACAGGAAACTTGACCACCTGGTGCTTTCCTAAGTCCTTTGATCTGTACCATTTCTTTGTCTTGTCTTTTTGTAGATCTTAGCATTATCGCAGAAGCACCATTTGCCAGTTCTTCGGTTCATTTAGGTTGAAGCAATCTCTTCCTTTGCCATTTTGAAATCGAAATTCAGCTTCTTGATGGCCCCATAGTATTCCAATTGAGGGAGGTGGCATGGCTTGCCGAAAATCTCTCGGATACATGTACAGGGACATCGTGGGTTTTAAGATGTGATCCTGGCAAGGCCAAGTGTATCATGTGTTTGGAAGACCAATCCTTCTGTGAACTTACGGTCTTTCGAGGATCCTTTTACGACTTTCCAGGTTGGAAATTCTGCTTGCCCATTAGTCTAAGGGATGATAAGCTGGTATATGTTTGATCCATATCTGCTCATGAGCTTTGCACCGAGGCTTTGTTTCAAGAGTGCTTCCATCGCGATAATAGTCTGGGTGTTTGACCAGCCAATATCATTCTTTTTGGAAGCCACAAATGTGCATGTTCGCAGACGTGCTTCCGCCCGTTTGAAAACATAATCCTTTACTTCAGGTATATCGGGACTTTCAAATGGTTGGAAAGGGGATCCCATAAAATCTATCCCCATGTAAAAGATTTGCCTGTGTACTCGTGAGGGCATTTCATTTAATGGCGACTCATTTCCAATCTTTTGGCATCTATCATAATTTGACCCGTCGATGCAGTCTGCAGCTTGATTGGCCAATAAATCTGGGTGGAGTATCTTATGTGGTATCTTCTCCAGAAAAATGCTATATGGTGATGCATGGCATTCATTCATAATTATGCTTTGTTTACCCTCGGCACATCTTCTTCCAAACCATATCGACTCCCTCTTAAATAGTGGGCCATCGGATATAATCTTCTTTGCTCGATCTGACTTTCTTTACGTTGGTGGGCGTTCGGGGGCACTGCAGCTAAGTAATTCACAATATCAGCATACCATGGCATTTGGAATAACAATTGAAATAGTTTATATGCAGGGAGAGCTACCTGCCAATCTCCCCTCTCTTGCAGCAGTTTTCAACACATTACGAGGACCAAGTGATCGACCATCACGTCACATCCCTTTTTATCTCTGGGCTGGATCAAGCTCTTTGCGATAGTAGCACCCACCTTATCGATCTTGGCTTAGCTTCCTTATGACACCAAGATATATTTGATGCGCATCAGTGCCGTGTGAACCTGCTTATGGAATACAAAGAATGTATGGCCCTGAATTTTCATAAGCAAACACTATTGCTTGTATCTCATACTCAATTATTAGGAATAGTTTTCTTGTGCTTCAAGTGAAGGTTTCTTCAACGCTTAGTATATGGCTGAATATTTTCTCTTTTCTTTGCTCATGACCCCCGTTGCGAAATCGGCATCACACATTACTTGAATTCAGTCTATTAGTGGGTTATATTGATTAGCGAACGTCAATCTTAGTTCTTCAATGACACTGCAGAATCATCAAAATTAAAATTTTGTGTCTTTCTCCGATGTCTGCATAATTGGTCATTTATTTTGAGAAGTCTTTGATGAATCTCTGTGTAAAAATCGGCATGCCTTTAACTCACTATCCCTTTTCTTTGTGGTGGGAGGTGCGAGGGACGATATGCAGAAATCTTGGATTGGTCCACTTCACCGGCATGTAGCGCAAATTTGCTGATAAAAACAATACCTTCTGTTACCGTAGTAACATTTTTCCCAATTTATAGTGCTGTTGCTTGTCCTTGCATCTTTGAAGAAATCTTGTTTTCGGGTTGTTGTTCAAACATTGTTCAAACCGGACCACCACCTTGTGAATCATCCATAAAAAATTTCCATAACTTCTTCTGAAGTTTGAGAACATTGACATCATATACATCTCTGGAAAGTAACACAGGAGCATTGCATAAGCAATGGCATCACCAAAAACAAAGAGTTGCCATAGAACTGATAACCAGACCCTTTCTTGGTCTCGGTCTGTTGCAATCTGGTTATGCGGCTTTTTGAATACCCATCAAGTAAGTGAGGATCATCAGATAATCTGTCCATTTATCTGATCAATGAAGGGCAAGGGAAGTGATCTTTCTGGTTGTTGTGTTTGACTTCGTAAATAAATGCGCACTCCTCATCTTTGTGTGCCGTTCTTTGTTGGGTAATTCATTTTCTTTCATTGGTTGATAAATCCACCCTTCTTTGGGCCCATGGTGGGCTAACCCCGGGGGCCCTGTGAAGTATGCATAATAGATAAAACCAGCATTTAACCATTTAGTACCTCCTTCGACTACTTCTTTCATTCTTTGGATTAGATATCTTTGATGTTCAACAGTTGGCCTTGCATTTTCTTCTAGAAGTATTTTTTGTGCATGCATATTGATGATGGACGTACCTTTTAACTCTTCAATAGACAAAGTATAGACTCCTTATGATTTCTCCAAAATTTCCAGCAACCTCTGAACCTCAGCATCACTAAGTCTAGCGAAATTATTGCGGTTTCTTTGGCTAGGGTAAGCATACTTTACAGTAACGGCAGCTTTGCTTTAAACTAACCCTTCTTCACTGGTTTCTTGATGAGTGTACTCACTTCAATTTGGTCTCTTTTTCACCTCGTTGTTTAAGACTCATCACTTTCTGTTAGAATGTAAGCGGTAATAAATGCAGATCAAAATCTTCAAGATCTTTGGGAATTCATCTGCACCATTAGATGAAAAATTGGGCATTACAATCATGGTAAAATTGAGAGTTGTTGACATATGCATCTTACATTGACCCACATCTTCTCTCTATGTCTAAACTCCTCAAGCTTCCGATTAAATTGAAGTGACTATCTCTTTTCCAACTACGAGGTGAAATTCCCTGCACACATATCAGATTAGAGCTGCTCAGGTTGCAAAGAATGGCAACCCAGTATGAGAGGGACTTGTGGAATCTTCCTCCGTATCAATACGATGAAGTCTTGGAAAAATAAAGTTCCCCACCTTTACCGACACATCTTCTATGATTCCTTCGAGGTTTTCAAGGGTTCTATCGCCATTGGGAAGTATGATGAGTGGGAGTAAGCTCCCAAGCAGCACCCTAGCAACGTGAGAATAGGGCATTAAATTGATGCGGCTTTGAGTCACGAGAGCTTTGCGGCTTTCCGCTCTCGATGGTCTGGGAATGGTGAGCTCCACGGATCGCTTCATCTTTACGGTAAGCCCCCTCTTGATCCGCGACATTGCAAGTTGCAGTCAGGTTCACAATTCTTTCTTCAGCAATCTTCCTTTTTCTTTCGGTATGTTTCAAATTTTTGCATAAAGTGGCATGCGGTAACCACTACACAGTGAGCATCTTGATATCCCAGCTTAAGAAGGTTTTCAAGAACGCAAGCTGCTTCTCTATCTTGGACTACTGCGACCTACGTGGAAATGGAATTTGCGAGCGGTGTTATGGGTTTTCTTCTTACTTCTTTCTTCTCCGGACAGCTGTTCCTTCTTTCTTTCTTTCTCCAGTGTTTCTGCATTATCTGGGCCTTCATCTCCCTTGTTGCTTTCATCTTTTTCTGTCTTCTTCTCCAAGTCTTCCCATACAGGCGCACCACCATACAATCTTTTGGATTCTTCTTTGTGTCATTGGGAAAGGCATCTTTCATTTGATTTTGCAGGTTTAGGGCCAGTTGCCCTATCTGTGTCTCCAGGTTCTTGAGAGAAGCATTAGTGGTCTTCAGAAAAATTTGAGTGGCATTTGAGGCTACAATTCTGCAAACTTTTGTTCATTGAGGGTTTAACTTGACTTCTTGTTGTCCCGTGGATGCGGCATTTTGATCATCTTGAGTGGTGGAATATCTCATTTGATATTCATTTACGCTTCCTCCTCTTCTTTCACTCTTGTTGGAACCTTGGTGAGCTGTACGATATCTCTAACGAAAGGATCTTTGTTCATGCCTTTGGCCTTGTGAGAGCCCCTCCACCATATATGAAAAATTTTTGCTGCAGTTCACCAGTCTTCCTGGATGATAGTGTGGCGCGGGGTTGGGTTTGGTTTAGTGGTAACTCTGGCTCTCCCCAGTATAGCAATATACAATCATAAAAATAGTTCTTGAGTGGAGTACCTGAAGCACTTCCTCTCTCAATAATTCCTCTCCAAGCGCTCCTATTATTTCCATGAACCGGTGTGCATCTTCCTCTTGCTTGTCCATTCTATGCATGATGTATCTGGCACCTCCATGGCTGTCATCTTGCTCGACTCCATGACTCTCTTCCTCACACTTGATTACTCTTGAAAGAAGGAATACGATGGAGCTTTCATATTGCATTTAACCAGGTCCTCAATCGAATCTCTTGCCTCTTAAAGCACTCTTACGTTTGAATGCTCCTGACATGAAGCATCAATAATGCCCTTAGATGTCATTAGAGGCATGACACACTATGTCCATAGGTCCTTCTACAAAGTCCATCCCATAGCTCAGGACATCTTTCAACAACTGCACGAATCTCCATGCTACATAAAAGGCTCTCATCTTCCTATTTGGAACACAATTATCTCCCTCCGTCTACGAGGTGAGTGATGGAGGAAGAATCTACCAGTAGGCTTCCTGAAGCTCCTCCCAGTATCAATAGAGAACCCGTATGGTAGAATTCATACCATGTGGCTCTTTGTATCTGCAGAAAATGGAAATAAATTCAATTTAATGACCTCTGATCCCACCCATTCAACTTTGCGTGTTTGCATTGCGAGAAACCTTCGGATGCTCATTTGGGTCATACATTGGGATGACAGTGCTGTTGTTTGTGAACCATTGTGTCGGTCTTTTAGTTCCAAAATTGTTGCATCCTTCTGGTACGTAAGGTGAAATGATAATCTGAATAATAGATCTTCAAAGTCACTCCATTGTATCGGTGATTGGAGGCCTTGGCTGTGTTCGTTGTTGAAGCCTTTGATGCAGTGCGGCCTTTCATGCGTTGCCATAGTGAGTTTTCGATCTTTTCGCCTTTCTCAAACTTCAGGTGTTCTTTCACAGTTCGATGTCTGTGGAATCGAGATCGATTACGTTTTCCCTGCTGCATTAAGAAGGATTTTCTGAAATCAAAACACACTTACATTAATAGGATTAGTCGAGACGACAAATATTTTCAATAGCGACTTGTTAAAGTTAGTGGCTAAAAATAACCTTGCCATGAAAAACTATTTTTGTTCTTTTTCTTTTAAATGTCCAAATTAGCATTTCCTTCTTTTGTCAGAATATTGATCTACAAAATTCTTTCGATCCCCGGCAACGGCGCCATAAAACTTGTTGACCGGACCAAAATACATGTACAAATTTATAACACTATTGCCAAAAGACTATTGTCTAATCCAGAGCAGGCGCCCTTAAAACTTGTTGGCGGGGTTAGACGTAATACCAATTTATAACATTTATTGCCAAAAAAGACTATTGTCTAATCCCGGTAAGCGGCGTATCATTGTTGGCAGGTATATGTCTTAGCTATTTTGATTAGTTCAAAATTGTTTGGTTGCAGTCGTGTTTGCGAGTGGTTTTGATCAGTTATCTTTGCAAGTGCCGCGGGTCGAATAAATAGTAAGTGGAATTTGAGATCGAATGTCGATCCTGAGAGATCATAGAACACCAAATCAACTACCTGAGCTACTCAAAATCTACACTATTTGGACTATGATGTAGACAATTGAGTGCTTTTGACAACTTAAATAATAATAAACCTAAGAAAAATCAATTAATAATAAATGAATTGAATATTGAAATACAAAATAAGCCAATTAAGACTGGGCGGTTACTGCGCATTGGAAGTGCTGCGTGAAACATCAATTCGGCGGGAATGCCTTGATCTTTGCTTATTGAACCCGCAGTTTAAAACTAGTCCAGGAATATAATAATAGTGTGTAGTTGGATCTCTCCAAACCCCACAATTCATTATCTAAACCATTGTTTCTCGAGAAGACAGGTGTTAAATAACTGCTGTCTGGGTTGCCTTGTTACGAGTACATTTTTCTTTCAATACTTCATACCTGACATGGAGGCTAGCCATCGAGGCTCCTAAGATATAGTCATTGCTGAATCTACACTATCTTGGTTCCTCTTCCTCCAAGGAGGCTTGACTCAATGTCTCCTTTCCTTGATTAGATCTCACCACTGCTTCTGGTGGATTTACTAATCGAATCGAGTGAAGACTCTGCGATGTGTGCCTAAATTGATAAATTACAGCCCTCGTTCTGTCACCAAGTGAGAAGATTCATTAATTTTAAATACGAAGCATTAGATCACCATTGTTAGGTTCTCATACCTTTCAAAAATTGTTCTGTGCACTTCCAGGAATTTGATTCATGCAGTATTAAACTCAAGGAGGCCTCACGGAAGAAGTAGAGCTTGAGAAACAGATTCTGGCTGGGGTACATGAGACAGACATTGAGGATCAGAGTAACAAAAAATACACAAGACTGACAAGTAGCTTTGCAAGCGGGTTCAACGGCTTGAATAAAATTTATGGAAGAATAATTTAAGCGATAGTGATGATTAATCTCTTTGAGTAAATCACTAATTCTTTCATACATTGACTTCTTGATCGAAAACGTATAAATCATTGGGCGAATTCCAGAAATTTGTGCGAATTAAACAATAGATAATGGTGAAGAAATATGAATGCATTCAACAAATTTTAACGGAGTGACGTTTATCGAAATTTGAATGAAAATATGAGCTAATCTAAAAATAAAAGCGAAGAAAAGAAATGAAAAAGAATTAAAATACAGGAGCATAAGAGTAGCCAGTCCTCTCTTTCATGTAAGAGTTGCGTTCATTCAATAGCGACTTCGTATTTGAGTTACGGGCCCTGAGCCCCGATGCACTTCTTTTGTTGCCGGTTAAAAATGAATACGATTGGTTGTTGATGTGTGACATAAAATTCTTGTCATCATTGTCTTCGATCATCTAATATGAAGAGTCTTTGTTGGGTATGTGATGTCTTTGAATTGTGCCGGCGATATTCTGCGACTGACTTAAAGACATCGCGACCGCGTGTCTGTGCATTTGCGATGTCGGCGACAGCTTCGATGTTGTCGGCGACCTCATCTCTACGTATTAATTATTTCCGGATGTGGCGACCCTTTGGTCTTGTGGACAATGGCGAACATCTTCTTATGGTGACGCAAGTCTTTACAATAGTGTCACTGACATTGGGTGTTTGAACCTTCCTTTTCCAGCGTTTGTCATGTCGGCGAATGATAATAGCAGACTTTCGCTTCCATGTAGTTTGATCATGGTGAGCTTATCTCTTGACTGTTGTCCGCGACATAGTTTCCCTTACTGGCGTGTGGCGCCGTTGATCTTTGATGTGTGACCATCAGGCATCTCATGACATGCTGCATTGTTTTTATCTTTTATCGCGACCTCTTGTTGGTGTTAACCGACCTCAAATCATCCATATCTTGGGTTTGCACTGATAAATTTCTGCGACCTAGAAGGATGTAGCGACACATCATCTTAACTTCTTCATCGATTTTAGGTTTACCTTTGCCTTTGAGTTTCTTTCGCCAGCTCGTTTGATAACCAATTACTGGCTTCATTTATGATGAGCTTTATGGATTACATAACTTTAAATATGCATTTTGATTTACGTAAGCTTCATGACATCAAATTGGCTAAATATTTTTCGAGCTGCCACTCCTGGCTGCGACTTCAGCCGATGATGCTCTCAGTCTTGCTCAGACCACATTAATACTTTGCGCAAATTCTTCTTTCTTTTGAATTCCTCTTTGCCACCGGCCGGTTTGGTGAAAGTTTATTCATATTCTTGCAGCATAAAATCAGTCTTTCCCATATAAAAATCAATCGAAAAATGAATGTGATGACTTAGCTCATCATACGACGAAACTAAGCAATGGCTTACTAACAAAACAAAACTAGACACCAAAATAGTAGTAAAACATCATCGCAAAAGCACTTCCTTCGCTAACTCCCCAGCCAAATGTCACATTGTCTCATGGAGGGCTCAAGGATGGCCGGCGGTGGGATGTCGTCACTACACTGCGGTGGAAATTTCTTGATGAGTAAGGAGGAAATATCCCAATTGTTGTTCTTCTTTGCCAGCATATTCAATGACGTAGAGACACCCAGGTGGGTGGCGTTGTTGTAGTTACTGCGGAGGATGATCTGAGAAACTGGCGTGCGATGGGAGAATGGAGGTGACGGTGACTGCGAGTCTTTGCACGAGGATGGCGTGGTTTTGTGCAATGGCGGTCTTTGTGCGTGTCATCCTCTCAGCTAAAGTTGTGTGAAGCGACCATAAAGATGATGACGTGAAAGTGCGGCGCATCCCATAATTGAAAATCCCGGTGGATATAGAGATATCTTTGGGTGGTGGCGTTGATGTTACTGGGATCGGCGACATGGGCTGAAGGCTTAGGAGTGCGAGGATGTCGCGCAGCGTGTAGGTAATGGGCGATCTCCCAGGCTACGCGGATGGCAATCTGCTCTACGCATCCTGTGAGATGGTCAACTGCTATGTCTCAACTATGTCCACAGGATGGGGTTGCTGAGCATGGCGAGATTTGCCACCTATCCGCGTAGGAATGGCCTCGCAATCTCGGCGGCTCTCCAATTGGGGCTCAGCAGGAAAACCCATATGCTCTAACACTTGCTTATAGCCTAGCCTGCAGGGAACATGAGGGGGCATATGGGCTTAGCGGTCGAGGTTCCTGATGGACCTTGTTCTCAAGGAGTGGAACAAGGAGGTCATGAAAAGCTTCCGGCGGGGTGGGCAAAGCCACTCGGATATCGATGTAGGCTCGGGGCATAAGCTGCTCTGTGTACGATATGTTGGAGTGGGAAGAGGTTGGACCGCAGTATATGGTCGATGGGAGCTTGGGGGGACTGTGCGGGAAAAAGGATAGATCCGCCCATTGCGTCTGAGATGGGATGGAGCCTCACGAGGCGGGGTGGGGCCCTGGAGTCAGAGTCGGCGGTGCTGGGACCAATTGGAAGTTCGAATATATAGGCTTGCAATGTCGACCAGTGTCCCTCACGCCATCAATGGAGAAGTGGTGGCAGAATGAAAGGGACTCACGGATCATAGTATGGGTAGAACTTAATGACCACGGGTAAGAAAAAAATGGCGCGAGTCGTAAAGGCTTCGAGAATGCAGCCACACAAGCTTCATGGAATCTCTAGCTGGGATCGGCGAGCAAAATTTGGAAAATCATAATATGTTTTCTGTTTCCGCTGCTGACGCGTAAATCGAATGACACAGTAATGAAATTTGATGGAAGATGGGACACCGCAGATAATAGAAGTGAGACATATCCCGGGGAGAAGTCTCGGCCCGGTCCCCGAACGAGGTGGGGAGGTCGACTCTGAAGGCTGGTGGATGACTCGCGGGCCGGCTGCGAGCACTGTCTTTGGAGGTGGGGCCCGCGCCCGGGATGGCCGTGGTGAGGAGGAGATGGAGGAAGTAGAGGCCCAATTTGTGTGGCATATGCCCTTGGGGTGGCGGGTGATGAGAATAGAGGCATGAGGAGTAGTAGTGTTCGGGTTTTCTTGGGGAGGAGTGGTTTGACACAGGAAGGCGCGTGATGGCAATATGGCAACAACCTTGTGGGGTGTGGCCGGCGCCCGGCAGGCAGAGAGGCGCACTTCGAGGCCGAAGTTGTTCCACCTCGTCTTGGCCATGCTCAGGTTTGGAAGAAGGGGGAGATAGGAGAGGTTGGGTTTGCTTTTCTTTAGAAAATGAAGGAAATGAAATAGAGAAGAAGGAAAAGAAAGCGGGGTTTCTCATGAGAGGGATTGGGAAGGTGAAAGGGTTGGATGAGTGGCGTCCATAAATGGGCACTAAAAACTACGTTTAAAATTTAAGGAGAAATTTATGGTGGGGTGCAAAAGCAGAGATGAGGGAGGAGACGAAAGGCGTCGAGAGACGAAGGTCGAGACAAGCGAAATTTTAAGCGGGCTACAAAATTTCAACCCTTTAGCTATAGCTACGCCTTCTTATACACACATAAAACATAATGCCAAAGTGAGAATTGCATATGAAGAATGAAAAATTACAAAGAAAACTAACTAAGATTGAGGGAATTATGTAAAATTACAAAAAAGGAAAACTAAGTAGGAGACACAAAAATTCAACAAAATTTGGAGTGGTTTTGAGTCTGGCTCCACGTACTCGGTGCCTTTCGGGTTAGGAGGGATAAAGGAAGGGTTTTACTCGCCCGCGCAACTGCGGTATAGCGCATAGGGCTTTAGCCTCTGCCCATTGACCTTGAATACTCTGTTGTCCTTGGAATTGAGCACGCCGGTAATTGGGTCCGTAGGATGAACTTGATGGTTGATAGGTGATCCGTCTTGACTTAAGCTTGCAGGAAGAGGTGGAGCTTGAATCATACACAACAATACTTGGTCCCCATGCTTGAGGTTTGCGGGCCTTAATTTGAATCATGCATTTCTTCAATGCGTATTTTCAATTTTGAGTTCAAGTAGGCATACGTTTCGGTAATTCTTCGATTTTATGTCGGACCGCTTTTGAGGCTGACTCTTCCACGAAATCCGGGTTCATGCTGATGGCCCACCATGCCTTATATTCAATCTCCACAGCGAGTTGGCCCTTTGCCTGCCAACCCAAACAATCGCGGGCATTCCGAAGAATAGATCTTGAAAACTGTCACACGTATGCCCGGGGTCAAGCGATTTGAGGCCGGTCTTTCTGTTGGAGTTCACCACTTTCATCAATATGTTCTTGATTCCACAGGTGGCAAGCCAGCTTGACCACTAGGCGCTGGGGATGGCAGGGGTGCGGCACTGTGCTTTACCTGTATTTAGCTGGAGGGGTTTCTGGTTTCTAAAGTGGCAGAGCCTCCGTCGCGATTATGGCCTTGGGGAGCCCAGTCTTGAAAGCATGTGACTGCTGAAATTTTAGCCTACCTTATTGGTCTGGCGCTGCGTAGGGTACTCAACCACTTGGGCATAATCCGGCCCCGCGCTGTATGTGCGCATGTAATCGAGGAAATGGGAAGCAGCCATAAAGTTGATGCCTAACATCGAATAAATCAACTACCAGAGTATTGGGTTGAGGCACATCATGTGGCGGTGAAGATCTTCCTAGTCTTTTGGCATTTGTCGCATGCGACATGCGTTGTGGGCATCCTTGAGAAAGCCAATGGGCAGATTGGAGCACCTACATGGCGGTCTGCGGGAAGCAAATGACCTCCCACATGCGCTCTCATGGCAGTGACTAAGTATTCCTTATTGTTCTTCCTCAGGCACACATCTTCTAATTATCTTATCAACTTTGTATTTGAAACAAGAATGGCTCTTGCAAAATGGCGGAATGAATCTTTGCAAGAATATGCTTTGTCTTTGTGTGCCTTCCGGTCATTAAGTATTACTCTGTGCCAATTGGCAATGTAGCATACCATGGGGCTTTCTCTACTAACAACAGCGAGGACTCCTCAGACTTCGTCTCTGCTCATTAGATTGAAGTTTGTGGGGTGTTGTGTGCTATTGTTAGTGAGAAGTGATCACATATTCTCTTATTATACCCGCTTTTTATCAACAATCTAACGGGTTAAAATTTCTTGCAAACAGAGAACCCATCTAATAAGCTAACCTTATGTTTTCTTGGTGAGAAGGTGCTTCAAGCTAGCGGATCGGTGAAGTGATGTCGACCCCACCAAGTAGCCACGCGTTTATCCAAAACAACAACGCCCATGGTTATTTCTCGGTGGTGGTATAATTCCTCTATCTTCGTTCAGCGTTTTGCCCATGATATGCCCCACATGGTTTCCACTTCTTCTCTTTAATGCGAAGCGCTGGGCCTGGCAAGATCACTCACATCACACATAACCTCAAAAGGCAATTGCATATTGGGGGCCCTCACTAAAGTGCTGATGCTCAAGTAAGTTTTAAACTCTATAGCTCTTTTGTGAATCTTGTCATGTTGGCTCCTTTTCCCTTATTATAAAGTTAAGTACCAGAAGTCCTTGATGAACCTCTTCATGTAGAAACTTACCTTTTGCATACCCCTAGGAATTGCCTCACTTGTTTTTGCTACATTGGCGGGAGGGGTTTTGGAGTAGCTCCATTTGCCTTACATGAGCCTCAATTCCACTGTTGGATATGATAGCAAAGCCTAATTCATGGTTGATATAAATATTTTTTCCAGTTCACCTGTTTTCTCAATGCACCTATGCGGGGCTTGGTTTTCTACGGTTTGATCAAGCATTCTTGAAACTCCGCCTCCATATATCTTGTAATGTCGTCCATGTGAACCTCATAATGTGCTCTGCAAATCACTTCTAAAGATACTAAGCATGCATCTCTGCTGGAATGTGCGGGGGGCATTACATAGGGCATTCTCACGTAAGCATAAGTCCCAAAATGGACAGGTGAAAGTGGTCTTTTCATGGTCCTCTGCCGACAATTTTGATGCGGAAGTACCACGAGACCAGCCATCGACAAGCGATGGGGTGCCCGAATTACCTCCTGGCGTTCCGCGAAAGGTAATGGGGAAGTGATCTTTCTTGTCACTTCATTCGAAGCCTCACAGTAATCTATACCTCCAACCTATGGCAAGGCGGGTGGGCACCTCTTCTCCCCCTCGCTGATGCACAATAGTCTGCCGCGTATTTTTGGCACAATCGAGTTGGTCGCCCTGAGTGTATCGGATATGGGGTATATGATGCCGACTTGCCTTCATGCATGTTGGTTGTGGCTGCCGGATGGATCTTCACGTTTCTTCTTCTAAATAGATGTGAGATTGATGACTGTGAAAATTTGAGGCTTCCCACTACTAATCGAGAGATTTCCGCGATAGCCTACTTGTTCTCACGAGATCCGGCTGATTGTTTTCACGTGAAGCATTGACGAGGAGGATACGCATTGCTCATTTTCTTCTAAGTATGCATACTTTATTGAGTTTGAGGATCCAACTTTTGAGGTTCATTAGTTCCTTCTCGTCGGTAAAGGTGAGAATTTCTTTATTTTTTCTCCATGGCCATATCGATGCACACAAGTTTTGGGTTACCAAGTCTTGGGGCTCAAGTGCTCAAGATAACTCCTCGTCAACACATCACATGGTATTCTTTTTCTCGGGGAAATAGTGTCCAATTATACCAAACCTCCCTGAGCCCTCTTCAATTGAATTTGCCTTATGCTTTTTGCTTTCCGAAGTGGAAGATATTGAGTTCAAGTGTGTTCCCGATGTAAGTTGCATAACTCCATTTCGACAGTGATGATCGCGTGTGGAGATTGGATAAGAATACCAGGATTATAAGGCACATAATTATTTGGCCCACCAGCGCGGCTGCGTATCCCGAAGCACAACAAAATGTGCGAGGATGATGGGGCTGCTCTTGGGGCTATCACACATCCTCCGCGGTGCCCGCCGAGGTTTTATGGATCGCGTGCGCTGAGGACGATATTGGTGGTGAGGCTTAAGCTCTCCCAGCTTGGCCTTGTTACATTGAACAGGGGAAGCGGGTTAGACAGCGGCTTCCAAAGTCTAGCAATGCCTTTTCTACATAAGTTCCCTTAATGTTCAACAAGATGGTAGGACAGCCCGAGTCTTTGTATTTCACTAGGGTCTTGCATTGAACCAATAGCGTGACTTTGTTAATCGAGGAAGAACTCTTATCACAACATTCAACCCCCTCTTCCACGTGCACGGGTCTTTAAAGGCCACATAGTTGGAACCTGTTTGATCATATCTAGCAGGGGGATGTTGACTTTCACTTGCCTTAGCACTTCTAGAATCTCAGCCTGGTTGATGGCCTTCTTCTTGCTTTTTAGTGCTTGAGGAAAAGGTGGAGGTGTGCTATTCTTCACTGCATCTTCTTTAATCACAATCTTTTCTGGTTCAGCTTCCTGATTAATGCCCAAAAAGTGCTATTTTGAACCCTATTTATTATAGGTTTTGAGTGTTTTTTGTGTACTAATCATTCTAATTAACTTGATTTGCACATTAAGGTCCCTACTATTCTCTTGATCCGCATTTGTGGCCTAATTTTGTAAGCTATTTATTCCCAAAATTGTTGTAGTCGATCAAGCACGAAAATTCGAGTCAAATCGGCATTGCAAATCGAGAGACCGAAGGGAAGAAGCGAAAAATACAAAAGAAAATGAACTTCGCGAAATTGCATCCTGCGAGCACTGTTCATACTCCAACCGACCCGCGATCATCCTGCGACCCGTTTTACACCTTTTGATGTTGTGCCACGTTTGTTTCAATTTTGTTTCTTCCCATTTTGTATCCACTTGTAATAGCTTTGGTTTTAGTTTTTGTAATTTCCACGCTCGGCGTATAGGCGAGTCGAGATATAAAGAGGGGATCAATAAAGCAATAGCCGCGAGCTTTTTCAAAACCTCTGCTCACTTTCTCTTCCATTTTCTCTCATTTTCTTTCCACTTTAAGACGCCAAACACTACCCTCCGAGGATAATGACCTGGAGTATGACCGTGCCACCTTTCTCCTTGAAGTGGAAAATTTGTGGTACAAAATCTTAAAGGCTGAGGAGGGTTCCCTGTTCTTCTGCGGTACTCACTTGGTAGTTTTATTGTTCATTTATAACTTTAGGTTTTTATCCCTTGAATCCCCTTGAATAGCTATTATTTGTTAGCTTTTAGGATTCGGTGGATCACTTGTGCTGATCTGTGAGATTCATTAGTTACCACCGCGACTGGTGAGTCAAGGAGACTTGGCCCCTGCGTGGGTGACCTCTACGCTCAGAGTGAACACCATCTTTCAAGGATAATTGGGTTAGGTTTTTGCATAGCTAAATGAAAGTCAGGTTCGGAGGAGATATAGGTCCTCCTCCCAGCCAGCGAAGAAATGATACGGACCACCTCGGTTAAGTCTAAGCGGTATCTGATGATACTTCAAAAGGGTTTCTATTTTATTTTTTCTTATTTTATTTTCAACACGCAAACAACCAATTTACCAACGTTTTTATAAATTCTTTAAATCAGTGAAATTCGCATTTTAACTCCCACTTTTAAATCATTTGTGCAACTCATTCAGGTTAAGCCCTAGAGCACTATCTTTGCAGTAGCTTTGCTACGGCGATACAGATATAAATTTTTTGTTGATTCAGGAACACCTGCGTGGCTGCAATTAAGCGGCGCAGACTAGGATGGTGCCTAAGTGCAATTGATGAAGCAGTTGGTGCAGCTTGATCCTCATTACAAAATCTGGTGAATTTTCTTTTTTATTTTTGTTACCAATTTCTGCGATTTTTCAATTTTCTTTGTTTAATTTTTTTAGTTAACATTACCCACTTTTTGGGTGAAATTTTTTGTCTTCTTTCCTTGTTTGTGTTTTCTCGTGCGGGAGTACATTTTCGATTAGTTAGAAATCGAGCAGAGTTGATCGAGTGATTTTCCACGGGCTGAATGATTGAATCTTGACCAAATGGAAGGAGGCAATATAGTGAGTATTCGGTGGAGAAACCTAGGGCATACATGTCGATATGAGTTATAAAGACCTTTCCATGGTAGAATCAGCAACCCTTAGGGAGAAATCCAAACCCATATAGGTCTATGAGGGATTATAGAAACCAATGGATGAGTGCACCCCTCTGCAGTGTTCCCCCACCTAATGCACCTCCTGCTTCTCCATATTATGCCTCAACTCCTCAGCCACCACAACCACCACAGTTGACATCTTCAGTTGAGTAGGCAATACTGAACTTGGGCAAACTAGTGGATAATTTCCAAGGACGAGAGGGCGGTGAATGTCGGGCTGTCGGAGATAACGCCGCAGTGCAGAGGCTCACTGAACAGAGGTGGATGGGTTCCCGGCCAAAGAGGTGACATCTGCGGAATCCATCTCAAAACTCACAATCGGCTTGTTCGCCAGAGAAGGAGGGTATCGAAGAGGTGCGGGACCTGACCACCACGGTGGAGGAGAATATAAGCGACAAAAATGAAACAATTTCCCATTGTTGACGGAGGCGGGTGGAAAGGAAGCGATTGGAAGGGACCGAAGAAGCTTCCTCCCCATGGTGGATCCTTACCATTGGCAACAGCCCGCGCCCAGCGACATCCTCCCAGCGCCCGGTGCACATCACTGCGACCTGACTTGACCCACTGAAACCTGATCCGCACCCCAGAAACTCTGTCCCCAAAGCTGTGCCGATCCGTCAACGCTCATGCAAAACATCGAGAAGTTAGTGGCCGCTAATCGAGCCTTTGCCACACGTCAAAGCACTAGCAGCGCCCTGCTTGCACGGCATAGCGGTGGTTCGATGGCGATTGGCTATGGCTGGACCTTGGCATTTCTTAAGTCGGCAGTTCCGACCTCGAGCTTGGGGTGGTTTGGGGAGACACCGGTCTCCCCCGTTTTCATCTTTTCTTTACACATTTTATTTTTATTTTGATTTCTTTAATTTTTCTTCTTAGATTTTCTCTAATTTTTAGTTAATTTTGTTTTTAGATTAATTTTTATTTTTTTTTGCATTTTTAAAATTTTCTTGTGTTTGCAGATTTTTGGTTAATTTTTTGGGCTGAAGTAGCTGTGTTGTTTAAATCTTTCATGAAATTCGAGGCTTCTTATTACAGGACAGTTTTATTGTGCTGCATTGTTCGTATTTTAATTTTTTATGATATATATATATATATATATATATATATATATATATATATATATACTCTCTGCCTACCACCTCTATATATCTCTCTCTCATATATTGGTATTCAAAATAAAAATAAAAATAAAAAAAATTTGATCTTTAGTAAAAATAAAAATATAAAAAAAAATTTCTAATCTGAGCCCAACAGGTTCAAATTTTTCGCAACCCCTCGTGACCCAATTTTGTTTTGACCACTTAACTTTCATCAGAACTGTTTAGGTTTTGGTAGCCATTGAGCTTAAATGGCCAGAGATCCAAATATGCCAGAAAGAACACTTTTAAATTATTATGATCTTAATTTTTCAAAATGCTCAAGCGGTCACTTTTTCCTCTCATTTCTTCTTCCTAACTTGTTTATTTGAGAAGCCCAACGGTGAATAAAGGTGTCGATGGAAAGCTTGTGAAGTCTCTATCAACAACGGTACATTTCATCAGGAGGTAGCACTTCCTTTTCTAACCAATCAAGCCCCGTGCCCGAGACAGGCAGCGACATTTGTGGTTGGGGAAAAGTTAGAAGGCATAGCATGTGTTATGTTCTTGTTACTATTTTGAGCAAGCCCTTTTTTTTTTTTTTTTTAATGTTCAGTGGTTTGCTGGTTTTCCTTTTTGTGAAGCTTTTATACTATACATGTTACTTTTTCAATTCAAGTGCCCGCGTATTGGTTTGGCCTACAACCTGCGGTTTGAAAAAATTGAAACTTTTGTCAATTCTATTGATGTTGGGTGATTCCATGCCTAGTTGAGTGAATGATTAGTTGAGTGCTTTTCAACCCTTTTTCTTTCACCTTTGCTTTAACTTTTACAGTGCACATCGAATTTCAGCTTGAAAACTACCACAACACTCCCTTGCTTTGCAAAAACTTATCTATGATTTAGATTTGGCCTTTATGGGGTTAAGGGCCATGAAAGAAGACCAATAGTGATGTTTCCAAAGAAAAAAGAAAAGAAAAACAATCATAAAGCTTTGCCTTGCTTGAAACCAGTAGGTCAGAGGGGTATATGGCGAATCCTTAAAACTTAGGTGCCACAAGCAATGGTTGAGAACCCGCAAACTTAGTGCTTCGCCCATGGGTGGATGGGTGGAGTTGAGCAAGTTGTAGGTGCTGGAGTCTCGAAATCATTCGAAGTCTGGGGTGAAACCTGAAAGAGTTTATTGGTCAAAGATCCTTATGACTTGGTGCTAAGCCTTAATTGGTTGGGGTCATCGATGATCCAGTTACATGGACTTTGTGTTTGAGGGTCGATTCTCGGCATTACCTTCGTTATTGAAGTGGGTCCTATCTATTTAGGTTGGTTAGTGTCACGCGATGGCGGCCGGTAGCCTTGGTTGGGGGAGGAAGTCGGTTGAGTTTATTGTTGAAGCGATCAAACAAACACCCAGTTTTGGTGAAGTATCTGCGGTTGATTCCTAAGAAGGAAGCTTTTGATCACTCCTTTGGCTGCCAATTCATTCTCTCGAGATAGATGTGAGGGCAGGGTTTCGGTGATTCTCATCGAGGGTTAGGCATTACTCATTCACAACCTTTTGAAATCATAATAATTTTTGTGAACATCATTTTTGTTTTTTGTGTATGCTCTCTCTTGCTGCTCTTTCATTGGGGACTTGCCGTGTGTGAGTTAAGGGGGTGTGAGTGGTGCTAAAAGTGCTATTTTGAACCACATTTATTATAGGTTTTGAGTGTTTTTGTTTTTAATCATTCTAATTAACCGATTTGCACATTAAGGTCCACCCAATCATTCTCCGATCGCATTTTATGGCTAATTTTGTAGCTTTGCAGCTATTTATGCTGAAATTGTTGAGGTCGATCAAGCACGAAGAATTCGAGGTCAAACTTCAAACATTGCAAAATCAAAGACGAAGGAAGAGGCAGAAAAATACAAAGAAATGGAACTACGAGAGCCCTCTGCGAGTTCATGCCTCCCAGCCGACCCGCGCTTTGTTCATCTGCGACCAACGACACACGCTTTTTGGCGTTATTGCCCTGTTTGTTTCAATTTTTGTTTTCTTGCATTTTATCCACTTGTAATAACTTTTGGTTTGGTTTTTTTGTAATTTCCCTTGCTACATGGCGTGTATAAGTGAGTCGAGTCGCAAAGGGGATCAATCAAGCAATAATTTTTTGGCGTGGAAGCTTTCAGCTCTCCCGCCTTTTTAACTTTCTCTCCATTTTCTCTCATTTTCTTTCCACTTTAGACGGCAGAAACACCCTCAGGATGACAACTGGGATGGCGTCATGGCTGCTATCATAAAGGTGGAAGGCTGCAGGTCTACGGATCTTAAAAATTTGGAGGGTTCCCACTGTTCTTCACCTTGGGTACTCAGCGGCAGTTTTTGTTCCATTACTAACTTTGGGTTTATCTCTTGAATCCTTGAATGAGTTATTTGATGCTTTTTAGGGTTTAATGGTCTTATTGCTAGATCACGAGATTCATTAGTTTACCCTCTATGACCCATTGGAAGGTGAGTCCAAGGAGACTTATTTTCAACGTGGGTGACCCTTTGTGCTCGATGGTACCATTTTTCAAGGATAGTATTTTGGGTTAGGTTTGTGCTTCGTCGTCAGGTTAGGAGATGACTGGGTCATCCTCCCAGCCCAGCGAAGGAAATGACCACGGATACCCTCGGTTGCCCTAGGATCCTAAGCCCCGGTATCTGATACTTGAGGGTTACTTTACTTTTTCTTATTTTATTTTCAGCACATAAATGACGATTCTATTGTTTTTATAAGTTATCAAATCGAGGTGAAATTCACCATTTTGAACTCCTTACAAATCATTTGTACAAAGAAAACCCATCCTGCGAGGTTGAGCCCTAGAGCCACTATGCTGCCGGTAGCTTTGCTATTAGGACTTTAAGTTATAAATTTTGTTGATTAGAACACCTGCGTAGCCTGAATCACTTCCTTTTCCTCTTTATCTAATGCAACTGGTTTGAGGACTAGGCGCAAACCTCCTTTCCACTTCTCAAAGTGATCCTTTGCTTTGACTTCATCTATCTACGGAAGTTGGCTCACCCAGAAGAAGAGCTCAGGCTAGCCTCTAGTTGTGAGAGAACTTCCTTTTCTTGCACTGTTTGCTGATTTGTGAACCTAATCCGAATCTCGCAAATTTGTTGTCAGAATTTTTGGGCAGAATCGGTGCGGGTTCTCAACACTTTTATTGGTGTGCCTTCTGTGTATCGATCCTCTGGTTAACCTGACTATTTCACGCATACGTTTCTTCTACAAGCGCCCACCACTTTGCTGAATTCATTATAGCTTGCTTTCAGGAATAGTGGTGGTGGGCGTGGTGAATGGCTCGCATTAATTGTGCACCAAAATTTTTATATGTTGGAGGTTTTTAAAGTTTCGGAGGTTAGGATGGATCCTCAATTGGGATTATATGTGTTGTATGAGGCATTAGTGGTTTGTATTTAGAGTTTGATACTTGGTAAGCAGAAATGAGGCTTTGGTGAACATTTCGAGCCTTGTTAATTTATGGGAGCTCGAGGCAGAACGGCTTTTGAGCGAGCTTAAATCCGGGCTCAAGCTTGGCTGATTTAAAAAAAAAAAACTTAGCGAGGCTCATTAGGCAGTTTTCCATATGAGCAGAGCTCGAGCTTAACCTCGACTCAAGCAAGATCAGAGCCTAAATAGAAGGACCAAAAAAGAAGATAATGATATCAGTTGGTAAAAATAACATCCATATCATCAAATAAACTAAGTTATTAAGGTTAGAAGATAGAGTACATTGATGGTAAAAAAAGGTTATCTCATAAATAAAATAATAAAAGAATGAAAGATAACAAGATAAAAGCGAAAAAAAAAATAATTTGCTAAAGATTGGAGATAATGAAAAAGAGAATATCTCTTGTGATGCTTCTGTTCATTTGCATATCGCGTGAAGTGATGGAAGTATAGGCGTTAGAAAAATTGGTTGGGGGAACTTGCTAGTTCTGAAGGTGGGATTCAAGTCACGGCGAACGGTGGCTTCTTGACCCCAGCGGGATTCACGCACAATGCGAAGGCAGGTTGCACGGAGTTCCTCGGCTTGTGTCGTCAAAAAAACCCATGCTTTTCGGCCCCAGAAATGCCTCACGATTAGCCAGAAAGTCTACTCGGCTTGCTTTTGTGAAACTGGGTCTGCCCTTGAAATCTAATGAAGAAAAAAAGTCACTATTCTATTAAAAAATGGACTAGTTTCGAATCTTCATGCCAATAGAATATTACAACATTGTAATGGCAAGTGAATAAAAAAACTACTAATTTCCCTTAACAAATTGAAATAGGCGGAATGAGTTATGACCCACCTATCCAGATATTCTAGAAATATCATCCCAAATGACTGAAACATAATCACGATTCCTTAACAACGAGAAACTATTTAATAACTCTCTTGCTGCGACAACAACATAACATAATGCAATTATTAACATACGCAATAAGCTGCTACAACAGTTTTATCGATAAACATACTAAAAATTATAACACCAACAGTTTAATACAACTGCTGCAATCAGAGATTCCAAATTATGTAAATAGATCATAATCTTTCTAAGCAGTTTTATCAATAAAGCTTAATCTTCAAAAATAAATGTACGCACATCATAATTTCCCAATATTAAGATTAGATTCTATACAATCCCAAAAGAAAATTAAAATCCAAAAGAAATAATACTAAAGATTATAACATGCAAATTCTCAAGAAGTCGAAATGAAATTTTAAACACATTTCGGCATTAATGACTTCAAGTCCAAAGGTACAAATCCTCTGACACGCAAATTAAACAATAATTTAAATGGTCTATTATAAGTAACTTTCTAATTATATATATATATATATATATATATATATATATATATATATATATATATATATATATATATATATATATATATACTCATATATATATTCTTGTTCTCAAAAAATACTTACGAGTTGGTGAAAGCTCAAAGCTCTAAATGCGCGACGTAACAAATCCCCAAACAAATCAAAGCTTGAGCAGTCTAGGGCTTCAATGAACTTCGATGATCAAGTACTCTTCCTCGACACTAAATCCGACCTCTGACAACGGTGATTTATTAGAATGGATGAATCACGTCTCGAGCCATTTTAGATAAGCATCGAAATTTCATAGCATTGACTTTCCACCAATTCAAAGCATCAAATTCATCATAATTTTCATCACTAGGCTTCGCCAAATTCCTTCTTTAAGATAAATCCAACTTCGGTTTATTTTCAGAATGACATCGAATGATTTTCATTACGCATCAATGGCATCCCTTTTTTTCGTTTTCGGCCCCCAGAAACATCCCGTATCACTATTGACATTGCTAGTGTTAGCACTTGTCTGCTATAGATGCATAAAGCGAGTAAAGTGCATGCAAGGATTCACTAACCTCATTAACTATGATATCACACTCTTCGATGAAGATAAATATGTGGAAAACAAAATTTTATGAGCTGCGTTTTGTGCAGAGGATCTGACAATTTGCTCCAATTGCCATCAATAAGTACACTCTCCCAAATACTTTTTGCAAACTTTTCATTCATCTTTGTAGTCATTTTTCATGAAATCTCTCTAGTGTCGAGAATTTTATTCATCTTCAACTTTACTTTTCATAATTTGTGAAGGAACAGAATTTGAAGTGGGGATATACCGGGAGAAAGCACGTAGCTTCTTTAAACACTTCAAGTTGCAGAAACCTCAGCGGCTCGGTGTCCAATCACTCTTCAGTTGGCAACCATTTATAGTAGAATCCCTCCTTGAACATGAGCTCTTTGCTTTAGCGAAGTGCCAACTCAAGCATTGCATGTGTTAGATTCCACCTAGTAGAGACATCAGTATTAGATGTTTAGGGTTGATGTAACTTTTAATTGGCAGTAATTCATTAATTTATCAAACCTTGAAGGAGGCATCTTCATGTACGTCACACTTTCCCGGATATTCTCCAATCACATCACGAATCTCTAATGATTCATCTTGCACCATGAGATTTGAAACATGTGCACAACACCGAACATGAAATATCTTCTTGTTAAAGTAAAGATTTGCTCTCTGCAAAATGATTTGTGAATTCTTCTTCTTGAGATCATTTGAAGATGCATCCAATGCAATAGTGGAAACTTTATCTTCAATATCCCACCAGATAAAGCATTGAAGGAATACAATGCGGCAGTGCAATCGGTGTGAGGAGGAGGTAAGCAGCAAAAGATTACATTCTCTTTTTGTAAATTCAACTTTCGACATCTAAGTAATGACCGAGGTTGGAGCACATGTACCAGTGTTTGATCATAAATAACTAGTTAAGGCGAATACAATATTTTTTACTTCAACACCCTTTCAATTTTTCCTTCTCTCAACTGCAAAAAGTTTTTATGCAATCAACTCTCAGTGTGGCGTTTGATTGGTGATATCTTGGGTTGAATTTTTGGCAAGCTAACACAAATAACGTGCTCCACCATCACGAAAGGGTACTCATGCACCAATAAACATCTTAGCAAGCTCTCTAACTTTGATAATAGCTGTCATATTGATAGGTTGATAACAAAGTTTGCCTTGATCTTCCTGTAACCTCAAACAGCCAACAAAGCTTCTTTGGGGACCTTTTTTATTTCGAATTGACAACAGACGACGCACACAAACTTTCAAATGCCTCTTTAGATGGCCTAATTGGCACCTCCCCTCTTTATAAACTAACATATTCTTGCGGTGTCGCATTTTGCCCACCCCTGTCTTGTCACTCCCGAGTTACAACATCAGGGTCATCCCGAAGCAAGCGATTTTTCTTTTGTTTGGCTTGGTTGACAAGAAGATGATTGATCAAATTTCTTAATTCATCCATATCATCACAGTTTGACATTTCATCGAGTGATTTGAGCATTCTTGGTATCTAGAAGACCAGCAAACCAAAAGAGCCAATCAAATTAATAATTAAAAAACAAAGTGGTAAAAACAAGAAATTACACACACATGCACGAACACATCCTCCTTTGAAAATTAGAGGATCATTGAAAAGGTGAGGAAATTATTTATGAACTAAAGTATTTCATCAAAAGCTACCATAACTAATATATGTATCCGATTGAGTTCTTTCCTTCACGAAAATTATAAGAAAAATAAAAATAAAAACCAACATCAATGAAATCTGTGTAAGAAATCCTCGATTTAAGAGTACCAAATAAAACCAACAACTTCTGCGAAATTACAGAAATTAAAAAAAAGTATTCTGCCAAAAAAAAGTATGAGAATTAGAATGATCAACCAATAATATCTCTAAAATTACGATATCTCATTTAATATCTGATAGTTTGCTTCACATAATGTTTGCCATGGAAAGGAAGCAAATATTTAAAAACAATGAAAAGTGAAACCTACCAATATATTGTACTTCTTCTTATTTGGGTAGCAGTGACGAAAGTTTACGTAATTTTTACGCAAAAACACAAGTGAAATTGACACTACGACATGAAATAACATAAGGGGTATCATTTGATCAAATAACTTTTGAGCCTCAACGTAAAATTAGAGTGTGTTCAAAGCACATCCACATAATAGAATAAATGAAAATGGGTGTCAAAAGTAGTGGGGCTATATCATTTCAGGGTTAGTTGAGTGGTAAGGAGAATGAATGTGGCCTTGATTTTCCGTTGCCACCTGACTGACTAAAAATCAGCAAAAGGCCCCCGCCTTACACCTAAGTTCCTACTCTTTGCAGGTAGTCCCGAGCTCTTTGTGATATAGTGGTCTAAGGAGTCGAGGCTGCGGGGATGGGTTTTCATCCTAAAAATGGTTTGCATCAGTGCATGAAGGTAAGGCTTTCTATTTGGACTCTTTGGATTTGGGTTTTAAAAAAAACAGTGGGAATGGTTTGAAAACTGAAAATTGTAAAAACTGAAAGTTAAAGGTGAAAAAGTTAACTTTGAAAGTGGAGTCTGCTTAACTTGGCAGAGTTAGGAAAATGACAAGTGTCCTCGGGGTTATCTGGCGGTTATGACAACGACCTATAGTCCACATACTTGGGATCTATGTTTAACTAGCAACCTCACCCATGACAACTCCTATTTGAGTCAATACAGGGTAATAGTTATGACTCCTTTCGCATTTAAAACCCTTATTTAATATCATCTCGAGGCTAGTAAAGGTGCCATCTAAAGAACAATGATAAAGCATGGAAGTGATGGCCAAATCAATAGCAGTAAATGCTATACAACCTAATTTGAGAAACCCCTAACATATAAATATATGTCATTTTAGAGGCTCGTAAAGACCATCTAAAGGAATCCACCAGTACCTCTCTCACTTGGTATCTGCTTGGATTCAGCATGAGGTATTGGCCAAGTGTGATATTCAATGTTATGCGACCATGTTTTGAAAATACAAGGGCCATAAATACTACCTGTAGCTTTTAGTACAAAAGAGAACAAACATGCATATGCCCCACCACCAAGCTAGCTTCCTTCCTCTTCAGAAAGGAAACCTTGAAACATCTTGAGTTGTCATCACACCGAGAGGGGTGTTGGCAATAGAAAGAGGAGAGAGAGGGGAAAAGAATAAAGCAAAACCTAAAATAAAAGACTTTATTTACAAAAGAAATAAAAAACTTACAAAAATATCTTCTCCACGGGATTGTTGCTTCCCCAATTGTTTACTTGGGTTACAAAAATGAGAGGAGCTTATATATGAGCCTCATCAAGGTATGAAAATACCAAAAAACCTATGAAAGTGGCTAAGTTATAGGACAATTAGAAATTAATACACCAGTTTGGGCGGACTGGCATTAATTACAAGCATGTGGCGGCCGAGGCATCAAATTTGCTAAGTGGGGAATTTGTGGCGAAATCAGAACAATTTATTAGGGTGAGCGTTGTGCAGCTGAAATTTAAATCGTAGCAATTTACGGTAATCAATTATTTTAATTAAGAGCAGGTGCTAGCGGGGTGTTGGGTGTCTGCGAAATTTTTGTGTTTTAAACGGGTTTTGCGAAATTTTAATGGGTTAAGGCTGTCTTAAGATTTTAATAACAGCGGCATTCACGCGTGGTTGAATCTTGCTTCTTTTCATCACTTAGCTAAGCGCATCACATTTTCCTTCATTTTGCGCACATGGTTTCTCGTGATTCTTGGGCTGGTTGATGGTGAACTTAATTTCCAAACTTCATGATTCATCATTTGACTCGAATTGGACTCCAAGGAGTCTTGTGAAAAGCACATAGCAATACCTAAAGACAAGATGCTACTAAGAAGACTGGTGTTTATAAATGACACTGAATTATCTTGCAAAAAGCATAAAACCTATCTAATATATAGGGTTCCAAGTACTGGGCTGTCGGGCCTTCTGTTTTGTTTGGAAGATTTAATAAAAATATCAAATCTTTCTCTCGCTCAGATGCTGGGACCGATTCATTCACCGGCCTTTCTTCCTTTTCCACTTCTTTAGGTTCCTATTTTAATCCAAAAATCTCAAAAGTAATCCTCCCTTTCCTCCTTTTGTTGTAACCCACATTCAAGAATTTGTTGAAAAACTTTTCAGTAGAGGACAAAAAAGAAAGCAATATATTCTAACAACAACACAAAATCACATAACCATGCCTGCACACCTTCCCAGTAACAAGCACACCATTTATGCTGTCAGCGAGGTCAAGGGTTTTCAACAAAGCCAGACAAAGAACCTCTTAGATCAGTGAGTCATCAAAAGAAAACTGTAAAATTCGACCAATCAGATCGATTAAGGCTATTGAGGAAGAACTTGAAAAAGGAAAGAAAATCAAAAAGAAAATCAGGAGTCTAATCTACCTTGTCAGGATATCAGGCGATGCTAAAAGCGAAAGCTCTGAATTGATGGGAGGAGAAAAGGGAGTGGTAGGGTTTGTTGATGTGGAAGTGTGAAGGTCCATGAAGATATTGAGAGGAATGGATTAAGGAGAGAGAGAGAGAGAGAAGAGAAAGAAGGAGATAGAAAAAAAAAAAAAAAGAGTTCGGTAGAATTAGAATTTAGAAATCTTCTTGATTTGAGGCAGCCATGACGGACTGAAGGTTTGCTTTTATTTTTATTTTGGGTTAGGGCTTAAGACGATTAGAGCGGCCGAATAATAAAAATACGTTTTTAATGTGGGAGGCTCGGTTGGGCTCGAGGGCTTGCTCGGGCTCGGCCGAAATTTATCAAGCCTAAGTAAAATGAAGCCAGCTGGTTGCTAACGAGAGCTGAGCGAAACCGGCTTTCGGCAGAGCTGGTAACCTAATACCGACCTATTGTGATGACCCAGTAACGATTGGCTTGTTCGACTATCATCTCCCTCGTGAAGGAATAGTTGAATGATGCTTTTCGCTGGTGCTGGTGGGCGATAAATGAAGCAAGGCGGTTGAGCGCGGCCACAGTGCCTCGACCCGCGCTCGCACCTCATGTTGATTTTCTCATTTCAAGCTCTTCAACCTTCTTGACAAGGTGGATAACTGCCTTCATTTCCGTCACTCCATGAGGCCGTACTCCCTCGAGTTGGTTGTGAGCCTCATCTCTTTACTTCTCTTGAGTTTGGAGTTCATCCCAAGCTTTAGATTTCTCTCGGCTACACATAGTTTAGGAAGTCCATGGCTAACTACAGTTCTTGTGAAGTCCCCTCCACACATAGTCTCTAATAATTGAACTAAGCAGCGGGGGACATCCTCATAAAAATGATTGGCGCTTAGCATCATGTGACCGCCATGGTGAGAGACCGGGCACATTTATGGTTTCCAAATACCTTTCCCAGCACTAGTAGAATTTCTCATTTTCATGGGCTGTTGATGAGTCTAAAAGCTCATTAGGTTTTTAATCCATTTTTCTGACTTTATTATGAGATAAATGTTGAATTGTTTGAAGAAAAGTGGATAATTGGCTCAAATTTCATTTTGCAGGAAAATACAACAAAAACTCAATTTTTGCCAAATCGAAAGAAATCAACACACAGGTGAAGTCCTGGCCCACGGAAAGTTAGGTCCCGAAACCAGCTTCGGTTCACAACCATTCGGTCACGACATCGACAAATTTGGCGCTTTGAATAAGTGGCGTGAGAACAAGTGAAGTCGTGACGAAAGAAAGAGTTCAAATGAGTTTTTGTTTATGTGGCGGAGCATCGCACCGATGTCATGACATAAAAAGCGGAAGATTCAAGATCAGGATCGCGGGTGGGTCCGGAGCCACTGGTAAGTGTGGTACAGAAAGGAAGGTGGCGAAGAAGTTGGAGTCCGCGACACCACCAGGTGTCGCGACACAGGAAATGGATTGGGAAGAGAAATTGGTTGCCGGCATGCGAAGCTGGGTTGCAGCTTTGAAGAAGAAAAAAGAAATAAGGAAGAAAAAGAGGTCGCCAACATCGCAGAGCATAAGAATTGATACATATGAAGGCAAAAAAGCTGCCAACACGTTGCGACCCAGAAATCAAAATCACAACATGAAATTAGTGCACAAACAGCAAAGTGGTGCAACCTAAAATTGATCTTCGCCTTCGAAGATGAAGAATGAAAGAAAATGATGTAGCGACATACGACGAAGAACAACGAACAAGTATGTCGCGACATGACTTCGATATTAAGGGCTGCATTGATCAAGGCATTTGCAAGACAAATTGGTTGCAACAAAAAGGAAAGGAGTCGCGGCGTGCAAACGCTCAAGAGAAATCCATATCGCGACATCAATTTGAAGTCGCGACATAGAGGAAACGATATTTGGGCTTTTTCTTTGGATTTCCACACTTGGAGCGTTTTGGGGATCGGCGGTCTTTTACGAGTATAAATGAATGGCTTTAGAATAGTAAGTGGTTTCTCTTCTTCCACGATGAAAGGAAAGAAGAGGAACTGGTGTATATTATATAGAGTAGATTTTTATTTTAGATTTTTAGTTTTATTTTCGGTTTTGAATCTAGACGGTAAAAGCGGTAAATTTGGATTTTGATTTTAATATTTTCTTAAGCATTCTGCATGCCAGGTATAAATCTAGTAGACTACGGAATTCATTCTTCTCGGTTTTATTGCAATTCTGGTGGGTTTGTGGTGTTACTCCATTTCTTAATTCCGCGTGCGATGATGAAACGACTGTTGGATTTGATTTACATTTAGTTACGATCTTTCGCATTTATAGAAATTAGTGGGTTAGATTTTTACTTAGTCGATTGTCGTTTAGATGGATAAGTTCCCATGATGATCACTAATAGCTCTGCAGTTGAGAGATCATGTCTTTCTGAACCCGGGACCTTTCGGTGACACTGAAGGCAGGAGATTCCTAGAGTTGAGAGCATTCTTTACGGGTATGTTCGACTACCATTAATGACTAACGAAACTCGAGAGTTCATTTTGATAAATCCCCATTCGCTCATAATTGAAGTAGGATGGGTGTATTTAACAATATATGTTCAGAGGTCACCTGATCTAAAGATGGTTCCCGATCCGGTGTTAGCTTAGATCACGATCGAGGGAAATGGACTCAAACATGTAGATCACGAGGTTAAGCCACCCATTAAGTAGTAGAAACTTAAGCAAAAATCACGAGAAGGTAAGTAAAAGTTACGTCAACGAGGAAATGGGTGTGAAGTATTGAAAGAAAAATACCAGTCTTGCGAGAAGAATGTGTGAATACGGGTAGTGGTTTGATCTTGATATTTAGAGAAGCAAGGATATTAAATCGTGGAAATCCAATTTCAATAATTAGAATCTTAGACAAAATCAGATCCATACACATAGAGCAGTACGGACGTAGTCTTTAGAATTGGCCCGTTCGTTGTATTTCAGTGATAGTTTTCGTTTCTCCACGATGGCGGAGTTCAATCCATTCTTTTTATGTACAATTTACTTTTTTAGTCATTCACTTTTGTTTCTGAGTTTATTCAGACACTGTCAATAGTATAAATTTTTAAGTACACGATGGTTTTGATAAAACATTCGTGTGAGTTTTAGTCAACGATGGTATGAAATTTTAGTGGTTGGGTTGGTTGACTGTAGTCGCTATCAATCTCACATTAGGAATGGACTTACATTCAGATTTACTACTTGTATGACCTGTGCGGTGTCATAAAGCTGAACCCATATTTTAATTCTGAACAGTAAGAGAAATTTATTTTAGCAAGCAAGCTTTATCAGTGACATGGGTATAAGAGAATTGTAAAGGCTCTTGTAGCTATGTTAATTTGAGGGTTTTAGTCTATATAGAAAAATGAGAACAAGTTTTTATGGCGCGGATTGCCGATTGTAGAAAATTAGTAGATTAATATCACGACAAAAGAAGGAAATACTAATTTGGACATTTTTATGAAAATAACAAAAAAATAGCTTTTCAAGCAGTGGGTACATCAGCCACTAATTTTTAACAAGCCTTGTTGGATATAATTGTTTAAGTTTGACTAATCTATTAATACGAGATTGTGTTTTGAATTAGAAACAGCTAATGCATAGGAAAGCAGGATTAGGCTTGATTCAACGGACACTGGTGGGAAGACACTTTCGGAGCTTAAGAAAGACAAAAGAGCGAAAGCATGGCGCCATGGCGCGGATGAGACATGACCGGGCAGGCTTGAGAGGACGTGGTGAGAAGGCCCCCATTCTTAGACACAATGGGGACTGCGGAGCCTATTGACAAGGGAAGAGTCATTACGCAATCGGGCGACCTACCATGGATGCCAAATAATTTTGAACTAAAGCCAGCCTTAAATACAATGGTTGACGACAGCCGGTTCTTGCGATGCATCACTTAGAAGATGACGAGCACTGGGAAGATTTCTGAGAATGGCGAATCTGGTGAAGCGAGAATGGTGGGACTGAGAGGTGATAAAGTTGCATCTCTTCCCATTTCTTTGAGAGATATAGCACCCACATGGTATGAATCATTACCTTATGTTAGGTTGATGCTTGAAGAGTTGGTAGAAGCTGCCCGAGCGATTCTTTCCCCACGTCTCAACTTCCCGAGAGAGAAGAAGGGATAATAGTATTCCAACAAGGGGAAGATGAGAGCCTATGTGTAGCAGGAAGATTCAGGGTTTGAGGTGCCCGATGCATGGAATAGATTTGAAGACCAGATGGACATATAGTGTATCATGCTTTAAATAGTACATCCCAGAACCTCCGATGTATCTATCTTGTACTGGAGCATTCAAACGAAAAGTCTTGAAGGGCGAGAGATACGATAGAAGACTTGGCAAAATGTAATACTTAAACTCCATCTGAGTTTTCAAGAGAGCAACGAGAGGAAAAAGGGGTCATGGTACAGGCAGATGGCGGCCGTGGAGCGACAAGTTGGATGCCGTATGCATAGGATGGGCAGTGAGAGAAAGATGCCTGCTTGCTCATGAAATAGGAAGGCCGGTGGAAGAAGAACTTATGAGAAGAAGTGTTGATGTGCCAGCGAAGAAGGATTCGCCACTGAACTCGAGGAGGTGAAATGCGTGAGCGAGCAAGGACATCATTTCAAGCCAAATCTAACACGCCCCTGCTACGATCCGGCGGCCGAGACACGAGAAATTTCTGTATGGTGGAGGAGGGGCATTACTCGGCCCCAGGCACGGGGCGACATCCTCGACAGGATGTCGGCTGACCACGAGGTTTCAGCGGCGACATCAAGGAGGTGAAGCGAAATGAATATCGAAGTCGAAGGAGAACCCGACCATTTGAAGAAACGAAAATCTTTACGCGATTCATGGAGGGGGCAATGAGGCTAGCCACAATTCATGAACGCATAAGCTATGCGACTTGGAAGCTTGAAGTCACGATACTCCACCTCTTTGACTTTCAAGAAGAATGCTAGTGCCTACATTGGCGAAAAATTTAGTAGAACAGCGGACTGAATATGCAAATCGAGGAGACGAGGGTACATTCCTGGTGACCTTTCCGGAAGAACCCAGGCGCATGGCAATTCGGTTAAAGTGGAAAGGATTTGACGACAAGCAGACGAAGAAAAAGAAGAAGCCCGAGGCGGAAAGGCGAAAGGAAATGAGAAGAACACCCGAGTTGGAGCGGTGAAGAGTAATAAGCAGAGAAAAAGAAGGAAGGGCACACGGCGATATACACTGCTAGTGTCGATATGAGACATTCCCATAGAGACTTTAGAAGTCAAGAAGAAGAACGAGTTTCTAAATTCTTGGATATTTTGAAAATAGAAATAAATATCCCATTCTGGTGATCAAACCAAATATATATACAAAATTCTGAAGGAAATCTTCCGAGCAAACGGGAAGATAGGCGAGGAAGGAATAGTAAATTTGGTACGCTACTTGATTGCCATTATCGACAAAGCTTCGGCAAAGATGAAAGACCACAGCGTTTCACCATTCCCACACTCCATAGAAATATGAATTCAAGAAAGCTTTATGTGATTCTGGCGCAAGTATAAATTTGATGCCTCTATCAGTGGTGCAGAGACTTAGTTTGGGGGAACTTACCCCAATAGCAATTACATTACAGATGGCTGATAGATCAATGGCACAACCAGAGGGCATTCTGGAAGATGTACTTGTCAAGGTTGGGAAATTCATTTTCCCAGTGGATTTTGTTATCATCTTGAAGATGGAGGAGATACCCAAGTTCCTTTGTTGCTGGGAAGACCTTTCTTAGCAACAGGAGCTGCCTTGATAGACGTACAGAAAGGTGAACTGGCACTCAGAGTTGGGGATGAAGCAGTGCATTTTAATATTAATAGGAGTCTGGAACATCCTAATGTAAATGCAGACATTTGTATGGCTGTAGGAAACAATAGCCTTCTTAAGGATGAATTGAATTCTGATTGTATCCTTCAACACTCTATCAATGAAGTGAGATGAATTTCGGTATCTTGAGAGTGCTGATTTTGAAGTGCCTTCAAATTTGTTTAACAAGGAAAGCAGTCTCGGTATAAATGAAAGCGGTCGAATGAAGTAAGCGGCGAAGCAATAAATTCATGAGCATGAAACGCTAGAGCATAAGGGCTAACATTGGAAAAGAAATTACTTGATCATTTAAAATGAGTTTTAGAACCGAGAAAGAAAACCGGTTATAATATAATTTGCATTATTTGGTGAAGAAACGAAGATTGCTGGTAATTCTAAGAAAATACAAGGAAGCAATTGCTTGGTCAATTGAAGATCTGAAGGGTATCAGCCCCTCCATTTGTATGCACAAAATATTGCTGGAAGATAATGCAAAAACTTCTATCGAGCATCAAAGGAGGCTGAACCCAGTGATGAAAGAAGTTGTCAGAAAAGAAGTTACGGGAAATGGTTAAATGCGGGTCTTATATATGCTATATCAGGATAGTTCTTGGGTAAGCCCGGTGCATGCTTGGTTCCCAAGAAAGGTGGATTCTTGTGATCGGAAATGAAAGAATGGCGAGTTCCTACAAGAAGCGTGACGGGATGGAGGTGTGTATTGACTACGAAAATTGAATCACCCAGCCATAAGGATCATTTTCCCTGCCTTTCAGTGATCGAGATCTTTGGATAGGTTGGCGCGGGACACCCTCATTTTTGTTTTCTTGATGGATACTACGGATATAACCAAATTACTATTGCACTGAAGATCGGGAAAACCACTTTTACATGCCCATTTGGTACTTTTGCTTTTAGAGGAGAATGCCATTTGGTTTGTGTAATGCTCACGGTACCTTCAGATGCATGATGTCTATATTTTTCGTCTGCGAAGAAGTTATGGAGATCTTCATGGATGATTTTACGGTGTATGGATCTAGTTTTGAACAATGCACGCATAACTTTTGGAGCGGTACTTGAAGGTGCAAAGACAAGAATGCGGCTCTGGGTGGGAAAAATGCCATTTATGGTTCTGAAGGAATTGTCTTGGGGCCGCATGATTTAACGATGGGGCTTCAGGGGTAGACCCGGTAGTTTCAATTATAGAAACCTATTTTACCCACTACAGTCAAAGGGAATCATAAGTTTCTTAGGACATCTTTGGATTTATAGAAGATTTATCGAGATTTCTGGGTGCTAGACCACTATGCGAATTCTTTGAAAAGATACTAAGTTCTATTTTGATGAATCACACTTGAGAAAGCATTTGAAGAAATCAAATCCAAACTAGTTGAGCTCCATCATGTAAACCAGATTGGAGCAGAGAATTTGAAATCATGTGTGATGCCAGTGATTTTGCAATGGGAGATGTATTGGGACGAAAGATGAAAAAGTGTTGAGGCCATCTACTATGCTAGCAAACCTTTGTAAACCTGAAATTACTCTACTGCGAAAAGGAGATGCGGCAATAGTATTTGCATGTGAAAGTTCAGGCCATACATTTTAGGGTCCCGTGTTGTTATACACACGATCATGCGCGATTAAATGTCTGTGAAAGAAGCCCAGCGAGATTGATCGGGTGGGTGTTATTATTACGGGAATTTGATGTAGAAATAAAAGACAAGAATTAGTGACAATGTGATAGGCGATCACTTGTCAAGAGTAGAAAACCAGCATCTGAGAAGAAGGAAGAGAAATAGCGAGAAAATTTTCGGATGGCAGTTATTTTAATTGTCGCTCAATCCTGCACAGTATGTTGATATTGTAGATTTCTTAACTTGTGGAATTATACCGCGGTCGGCTATGAGAGAAAAAAAGTTAGGGTTGACAGCCAATTTACATACAGGATGGCTTATTATTGTTTAAGGAGCGATACGATTATAAGGAGATGTGTGTACTAGAAGGTAGGCAAAGCAAGATTTTACAGAATGTCATGCATCACCTTATAGAGGACACTTTGCGGGAGATAAAACGATACATAAAATTCTCGGTTAAGTTCTATTGGCCTCGATTTTTAAGGATGTTTGAATGGAGTAAAGTTATTAGTGATCAATGCCAAGAATGGGAAATATCGACCAAAGGCATGAGATGCCCGCAAAAAGTGTATCCCTGGTGGTGCGATTGTTTGATGTATAGGGAATGAGATTTTATGGGGCCTTTTCAGTTTCATTTGGAAATATATACATACTCCCAGGCGTGGATTATGTATCAAAATGGGTAGAAGCGACATGTCAAGAATGATGCCCGATACGGTTGTGGGGTTTTACAAAGAAATATTCTTCGTGATTTAGGACACGAGGAACTATAATTAGTGATGGAGGAAGCCATTTTACCCAAATAAGGTGTTTTGACAAACTCATGAGCGGATATGGTATCAAACACATTATGAGCTTGGCTTATCATCCTCCGAACAAATGGTATTTAAATTTCCAACGGGGAAATAAAGAAGAGTGCGGAAAAGGCGTAAGCTGACGAGGGAGGGTGGTCTTTGAAACGATGATGCACTATGGGCATACGAATTTACTTTTAAAACTCCATTAAGTCTCCATACCGGACTTGTCTTTGGAAAACCTTGTCACCTACCTCTTGAGCTAGAATGTAGCTATGTGGGCCATCAAGAAGCAATTTTGATTTTAAAGTTTGCTAAAGAAGATAGATTACTCTAGTTAAATGAATTGGAAGAGTTGAGATAAGGCTTTGTGATAGTGCGGAATCTCGAATGAAAAACAAAAAAATGGCATGATCAAGCGAATTTTGAGGGAGGAATTCAAGGCGGGAGATCGAGTCTTGTTATTTAACTCCAGTTAAGACTCTCTTTCGGGAAAGGTGAAGTCGGAATAAATTGAATGCATTTACGGTGGTATCGAAGCACACGAGTTTAGGCGAGTGACACTTAGAACCAGCAATCATGAGGAGTTAAGTTAATGGTCGAAGACAAAGCATTATCTTGAGAAAAACAATTGGAAGATACACCCTTAGTTACGAGATGAAGAAAATTGAAGAAAGCGAGAACAATGGCGGCCAAAAAGTCCGACTAAAGACTAAAAATGGAGGCTTGGCTTTGTGGAAGGCAATCCACACCCGGTTGTTTAAATTTTCTTGTTCCATTTCTGATTCCGGTGTTTAAAATTTTTAATAGATTCTTGTAATTGTATTCATTAGTGATTGAAGAGTAGTTAAATATTTTTTTTTTTAGTTTTACAGGACAATGAAGATTGTGCAAAAAGGAGAGCATCTGCAATCAAACTTCAATCAGCATAAGAGACCAAAAGGCGAGTTTTTTCTTCTTCTTCTTAACTGTGATTTGAATTTTTTAAATTTGTCTTTGATAAAGCATTATTGAAAGTTTGGGGGAATTTTTATCTTGTTTTGATGTTTAATTGTTGAATGTGATGCATGATAGAAGTTGCTAAATTTTTGCATGATGAAGATGAATTGAGTAGTATTTGTTTTGATTGGAATTGAATAAATTGAAATTGCTATGAATTTGAGTGTTTATGTTTGGGTCGCAACATTAATTCAAAAGTAGTAACCAAGAGTGCTGGATGTGAAAAATAAAAGTGGAAAAGAAAGTCAAAATAATGAAATTGAGGTCACGGCCCGAATAAGGAGGAATGAACATTTTATGTTACAACATATTTTCACAATAAGTGACCACATTTGAGGTTACAACCTTGAATTTTGATATCGTGAGCGAAATAGTCCTAAAGTCAAATAAAGAAGGTTAAAACCTCTCATTTTAGGCGTCCAGCAGTAAAAATAATAATAATAATAAAAATCATTGAAAATCATTAATTTAGTGGCCAAATAGTTAATGTCTTGACTCCCAAAGCGCTGTCATGACATCAAACCCAGCATCTATTCCACTTCAAATTCAATTAGACTACAATTCACCTAACCTTTGAGTTGCATCATTCATTCGAGAATCTTTGAAATAAATAGTTATTAATCGAGAGCAAATCAATGTCTTGGTTGAACCAAATTGTTTTAGTATGGTCGGTTTAGGAGAATAATCGGAAATTTAATAAATTCAAGAAAAACGTTAATATTCTCACAAAGGCCCAAAAACTTGATTGGAAATATCAAAAGAAGCGAGTCGAGGGCCTCATTTAATCCACTCATCGAAATTTAAAGAAAGAATAAATGGCCTTGTAAGTTCCCAAGAGGCGCAATTCACTATAAAAGGATGAGAGGGCAAAGGAAAAATAAACGAGAGAATGGAGAAAAAGAAGAATAAGAGAAAGAAAGAGCTCCAGGTTGCGAACACGAGTTTTATGGAATGAATGGGTCGAAGAAAACAAACCAATTCCATTCTTTATTCCATAAAACTTGGTGTAATCAAGAGAGTGGTTGATGGGAAGGGAATAGGAAGAAGGGTTAATTAGAACCCATCAACCAGGGAAGCTCCAATTTGTTGAACGACCTTGTTAACTGCCGAATCACTCTTGGAGGAGCTCGAGTCGAGTGAACCAAATTTTAGGCGGAGCTAACCTTCAAGGGGAAGAGATAGGATTTTAGATCGAAATAGAGAGTTTTCACCGAATTTAGTTCTGGTTTAATTTGTAAAGCGAGTTGTACAATATCAAAATATTTTGATATTGAATAAATTTACGTTGACTTACAAATTGATTGTTCGAGAATATATGAAATTTTTGTTTCTGTGTCATTTATTTTAATTTCAAGAATCAGAATAAATAGTGCTGTTTTTTTTCCAAGAACAAAAATTTGGAAAGAATCAGGGGCTGAATAATTAAAACTAGAAATTAGGAGTATTCTTCTTGTGTTTTAAATTCGATTAAATTCTGAAATTGGAAAATTAGTTATTCTTGATGGAGACAAAATGCTTGGTTGAAATAATGTAAGTAAGCAGGTAAATAAATACAAAGTCTTGAAGAAATAATACATAGGTCAACAAAACTTATGAAACTTTGGCGGGAATTAGGAACATCTTACGGAAAATTTAGGATTGAGAGTCCATAGTCCTAGAGCTTGTTTGATTATTGATTGAGGCGAAATCTAAGGTGAAAACAATCAACGGGGAAATGATAGAGCCATCCTTGCGACTTGAGCTTCCTAGCCTACCCTCAAAATATGCATAAGCATATTCTCTAGTTCCTTGATCTGAGCAAATAAAGCCTTATTTCTTGGTAGTATAGCTGAAAACTTGAAATTCCCTTCCTTGCAATAAACCTACAGCAAAGAGCCCAAATTATCCAGTTTCCAGTTCAAAAAAAGTTTAATATAAAGGAAGAAACAAGTTTGGGGGAATAATATTTCCAAATTTTGACAATGAAGGAGTTGAAGAAGTAAAGAAGCCAAAGCTAGTGAAATAAGGAATAAGTTTTGTCTTGTGGCCTATTTCCCTTGAACAATTAAGCTCGTAGGGGTGTTTAACACCTAGCACCTAATGCCAACTGGTATGGGAGTTGCTAGCCCAAAGTTCTCTAAGAGTAATAAAAGCTAGAGAAGACAAAACATTGCACTATTCCAAATCTTAGAAAATAAAAACAAAAGAGTTCGAGAACAAAAGAAATCTGCTGAATCAAGTACACATATGGAAATTGAAATTCCATAAAAGAATTCAAAAGATGAATCGGGCTAAGATTGAGGAGGAATCGAAGAACAAAGTGAAAAGGGTGAAAGTTAAGACAACAATGTAGAAAGATGGAAACTAGGTGATTTACAACTTAAATTTTCCATTATCTGATTACCTAAATGACATTATAAACTGAGACCTCATTGATTTTGAAGGTTGGATTTACCTACATTAGTGAGATCCAATATGAAAAACAAACGTATGGGACTTTGTGGCAAGCAGTCTAAGATAACTCCGAAGATTAACTAAATTCAACATGAAGATGAAAAGTTGAAGACCTACACACACACAGAGAACAAGACTTGTTGAATAAAGCAATTTGAATACATTAGTTCATCGAAATTTGTGATAAGTATACCATATCTTATTCTTGCATCAAAACTGAAATTTGAAATATTGGTATCTCTTAATTCCAGATCATAAAGGTGGAATGAGAAAGAATGTGGTATGAATCAGAAAAATGTCCTTAAAATTTTCTAAGCTTATTTGTTTGAGGACAAACAATTCTATCTCTTCTTTGCTTGGGGACAAGCAAAATCTTAAGTTGGGAATTGAGTCTAAAGCTCATGGGTTTTTTAATCCATTTTTCGACTTTATTATGAGATAAATGTTGAATTGTTTGAAGAAAAGTGGATAATTGACTCAAATTTCATTTGCGAGGAAAATCGTGAAACTCAAATTTTATAAAAATCGAAGAAATCAGCACTGCGGCATAATTGAAGTCACGGCTGGAGAGATTGGGTCGCGATAGAAAGCTCGAGTTACTTGACCATTCAGTCACGACACATCAACAAATTTGGCTTTGAATAAGAGCGAAAGAGTGAACAAGTGAAGTCGTGACTTGAGGAGGTTGCGGCGCCAAAGGACATAATTTATGTCGCGACATCACTCACGATAATCACGACATAAAAACGAGGAAGATTCAAGATCAAGGACCAAGAGATGATGTCGACCACTCCAATAAGGTCGCGACTGAAGAAGAGTTAGAAGCCGAAGAAAGTAGAGGTCACGACCTTGCCTTGATGTCGCGACACAGGAAAATAGTTGGGAAGAAAGTGGTTACCAAGCGATAGAGTGAGGTTGCAACTGAAGAAAAAGAAATAGGAAGAAAAAGGGTCGGCGACATCACCATGAAGTCGCGACATAAAATGATACATATGAAGGCAAAGAGCTACTGACCACGATTGCATTGAGAAATCAAAGTCCTGACATGGAAATTCGTCATACAAGCGACCAAAGTGGTGTAACCTAAAATTGATGTACCGCCTTCGGAAGGTGAAAGAATGAAAGAAAATGATGTCACGACACGGGTAGTCGCGACATACGACCTTTGAAGGAACAAGTGAACAAATGATGTGACATGACCGATGTCGATGTTAGTCAGGCATTTGCAGGCTGGTGGTTGCAACAAAAAAAAGGAAGAGTCGCGTGATCCTGAAGCCATCAAGAGAAATCCATGTCGCGACATCAAGATTTGAAGTCGCGACATAGAAATGGTGGGCTTTTTCTTTGGTTTCCACACGAAGTATTTGGGGATTCGGCCAGTTACTGCCGGTATAAATAGATAGCTTTAGAATGGTAAAGTAGTTTTCTCCTTCTTCCGACCCAGAAAATGGAAAAGAAAGAGGAACTCGATGTATATTAGAGTAGATTTTTATTTTTAGATTTTTAGTTTTATTTGGTTTTGAATCTGCGACGTGCGAAGCTTGAGTAGAGCTGGATTTTTAGTTTTATTATTTTCTTAGCATTCTTTGCTTGGAAATTTATAAATCGGACAAATTTAAAATTCATTTCTTCTCGAGTTTTATTGCAATTAAGTGGTTACAATAGCGTGATCGGTACTCGAATTTCTTAATTATGATCGTGTCGAGCAGACTCATTTTAGTTTGAATTTGTTTAATTCACAGTCTTTCACACTGTTTATAGAGGTGTTGGGTTCGATTTTTACTTGGTGATTGTCGTTTTTGAATGGATAAGTTCTGATGGTAGTACCTAACTCATCCAGGTTGAGGAATGTATCTTGCTCACGATATCGAAGGATGCCCTACGAGTGACACGACGGAGATTCACGAGTTAGAGAGCATTCTTTTAAGTGTGTTATTCACCATTGACGAGCTGTTGAGCTCACGAGTTCATTTTTGATAAATCCCCATTCGCTCATAATTGAAGTAAAGGTGTAGTTAACAATATAAATTATCGAGAGTTCACCTCAATCTAAGGTAAGTTTCAATCCGAGTGTTAGCTTAGATCGATCAAGGAAAGGGATAAACCCATAGATCACAGGTTGAGCCACCCATTAAGTAGTAGAAACTTAGCTAAAATCTGAGAAGGTAAAGTAAAGTTACTGTTTGTCTGACGGGAAATGGGTGTGAGTATTGAGAAGAAAAATACTCGGATCTTGCAAGAGAATGTGGAATACGGTGGAAATTTGGTTTGATCTTGTCTTGAGAGCAAGGATATTCATCGGTGAAAGCGAAAATCAATTCCAATAATTAGAAAATCTTGGACAAAAATCAGATCCATACATAGAACAGAGTAACGGACATAGTGCTGGAATTGACTGTTCCATTGTATTTCATTGATAGTTTTCGTTTCTCACAATAAACTGATTCAATCCATTCTTTTATGTACAATTTATTTTTTTTAGTCATTCACTTTTGTTTTAGTTTAATTGAAACATATTCAATAGTATAGAATTTTTAATTTTTGTCGTTTTGATAAAACATTCATTATGAGTTTTGAGTCCAAATAGTATGAAATTTTAGTAGTTGGGGTAGTTGACTTTGTAGTCGCTATCAATCTACGTAGGAATGATACGAACTTACATTCGGTTACTACTTGTATGACACATTGCACTTGCGGTGTCATAGGCGAACCACTTATTTTAATTACGAACATTAAGAGAAAATTATTTTAGCAAGCAAACTTATCCAAAGTGACATGGGTATAAGAGAATTGTAAGGCTCTTGTAGCTATGTTAATTTGAGGGGTTTTAGTCTATATAGAAAAAGGCGAACAGCTACAAAGGTGTAAATCTGCCTCTTCAGACTATTGGTTCTATGTGTGGAGAAAATTTCTTGAACTTCGGCCCTGCGTTTCTATCGATTCAGAATGGTCCTCGGCCTCGAAGTTAAGCGAATCTTGGCCTTATCCTTGAGTCGAGAGGAAAAACCCGACCTCATCGGATCCATATTGGGAAGCATCATAACTGAAGGTGTTGCGAGACTTCCCTCGAATTCCGGATGTGTGGTAGGGGTTCTCCTCTCTCCCTTACCATAGAGGGAGTGGGGAGTAGAGGCACAATGTAAGGTCTGACAATCATGTCCTCTGGTGGGGGCACAATACATGAGGGTGCACTCACCCTTGGGGGATCTGTATGTGGTCCCTGTGGACATATGCATTGGGTTCCTGTACCCCCTTGTTGGCTGCACTTCTCACCGGTGGAGGCTGATCTTATCAATTCGGCTCACTTCACGGCTTTGTTCTTGTGAAGCGATTCTTTCAACTTGCCCTGCATGATTTCCCTATCCCGGTGGTGCATGGCCCCACATATGAACAACCTGTGAACGCAGTGAGAAACAAAAATCAAGGCTACCAAAAAAAGGTTATTGTTAAAAAAAAAAAAAAATGAATGTGTATGGACAGTATAAATATTGAATCAACCTAGCAGTGAACTACTAGGAAAATTGAAAGAGATAAAAGTTCACTAATGCTTGTGATGAGGATCAAAAGTTCAACAACTCATCATTTGCCTTCAGGGCACTATCCGATGATAAAGCGCCATTTGATTCATGACGAAATGTAGTAAGAAATTTAGAGATTTGGTGCTCGGAATCAACGATATTATAAACCTAAACCTCTTCTTTACTTTGTGTGGCATGGCTCACTGCGCAGTGTAGGTAACTCTGAGGATCAAACACGGGGGATGGGTTTTCTTCGGTGTAAGTGACTAGCAGGTTGAAGCAAAGGTGAATTTTAGTTTGGATTTGGGGTGTTGTACAAACAGTGGGTGTGTATGGTTTGCAGACTAAAAATAAAATGAAGTAAAATGTGAAAAAGAACTCCTTGAATCATCGGGCTACTAGGTTTGAGGTCTTAAGGTAACTGAGGGGTCCTCGGGTCCTTTTCCTGTGAATTGGGGAGGATGACTGCAGAGTCATTTCCCTGATCGGATCTTCATTTGACACTAAGCGGAACCCACCCAATAATTTTCCTTTGAAGATGGTATTTATTGAGCATTTATGGTCTCAGACAGTGAAAAACTATCTCCTTGACCCACCTTATAGTAACTAATAAATGGCAACTAATGAATCTCGATTGGATCACAATAATAAGCAATCCTTAAACCACTACAAATATTGCAGTACATGTCGTTCGAGATGCATCTAAGGGATTTAAACCTAAGGTGGAAGGAGACACGTAAATGACAATAAATACGTGTTAAAGCGTGAACCCTCGGAACCCTAAAGACCCTCCTCCGATGGCCTACCTCTTCAAGGATAAAGGGGTTTGGCCCAACCATCCCTTGAGTTGTCATCCCACGAGGGTGTTTGGCGGTAGAAAGTGAAAAAAAGGAGAAAATGAGAGAAAAAGAAAAGAAGCGGGAAAACTCAGCCCGGGTTCTGTATTAATTGGAATGAAAGAGATGTCTTTGATAAAGTACAAAAATGGGCTTATATAGCCCCCAATTATTAGTACCAAAATACATGGAATACCACTATTACATGAAGGGTTTTTTTAGGAAAAATCACAAAAAGAGGTCAAATGGGGTTGAACTGGTCAGCGATTTAAAGCAGGGTTATGTACCGCAGGTCGAGAAAATAGTGTGTTACTTAAAATTCATATGAGTCGCTAATTTCAACCCGTGAAATTTCACAGCTTCGTTACCGGGCCCTCTTTCCTCTCCTGGTTTCGACATCCGGGCATTACCGAGTTTAACCTTGATTCTTCTCGTGCTTGAGTCGACCAATACTGGCGAGTTTCGCTGCAAAAACTACAAAATAGCCACAAAATGCGCACGCAGGCATAGCCCGACGCAATGTGCAAATCGTTAATTTGCATCAGGCACACGAAAAGTGCTCAAACCCACAACTGTGGTTCAATAAAATAAGACTATTTCGGGTACTAATCAACACATCATCCGTTTTGTGACATGGGATAAAATGAGTCATCTTTGAAAAGCTATCCACAACCACAAAGATAGAATCTCTACCACGTCTAGTCTTAGGCAGACCTAACACAAATTCCATTGAAATATCAACCCAAGGTTCACTAGGAATAGGAAGTGATGTGTAAATGCCATGAGGTTGCACTCGAGATTTAGCTTGCATACAAGTGATACACCTCCCACAAATTCTCTCAACATCCCGCTTCATGTGAGGCCAATAAAAATGTTCTTGCAAAACCCCTAAAGTCTTGGCATATTAGGAATGCACAACTTATTTTCCTGAAACAAGAACCCCTCATGTCTAAAGAACTTGTCATGGGTTGACTTTTCATAACAAACATATTCTTCACTAAAATCTTGGTCTACAGGATACAATTCTTTAATGTGTTCAAAACCAAGCAATTTAGCATCAAGAGTAGAGATTAGGACATGCCTCCGTGAAAGTTCATCGACAATGATGTTTTCCTTACCTTGTTTGTAGTGGATGAAATATGAAAATGTTTCTACGAACTCCATCCATCATGCATGTCTCTTATTCAACTTCTGTTGACCCTTTAAATGCTTCAACGACTCATGGTCGGTGTGAATCACAAATTCCTTAGGCCAAAGATAATTTTGCCAAGTTTCCCAGGCCCAAAACAATGCATACAACTCTTTGTCATAAGTAGGGTATTTCGAGGCTGCCCCACTTAGCTAAAATATAACAGGTCATTCCTCAGATAAGAACTACGCCAATACCTAAACCTAAAGCATCACATTCAACCTCAAAAGTTTTTTCAAAGTTAGGTAAAGCAAGTAAAGGAGCATGAGTTACTTTTTCCTTAATCAATTGGAATGCTTTTTCTTGCTCTTCACCCCCAACATCCTTCTTTATGACTTCGGTTATTGGTGCGGCTATGCTACTATAGTCCTTCACAAACCGCCGATAAAAACTAGCAAATCCATTAAAAAACTTGAACTTGCTTACACTTTCGACTTGTGCCGGGCCTTGAATCACTCAACCTCTCTTCATCAATCAGACCTCAGGCACCAACAACAAAACCAAGAAACATAAGCCTAGTTGAAAATGCACTTCCTAAGGTTAGCAAACAATCTTTCTTTTCGAAGCACATCCAAAACAAATTTTAAATGAATCAAATGATCATCTAAGTTCTTGCTATAAATGAGGATATCATCAAAATAGACAACTACATATTTTCCAATGAAAGCACGCAAAACATGGTTCAGTAACCTCATGAAAGGGCTAGGTGCATTAGATAACCCAAAAGGCATAACTAACCACTCATATAAACTATATTTTGTTTTGAAAGTAGTTTTACATTCATCACCTTCTTTCATTCTAATTTGATGGTACCCACTTTTCAAATCAATTTTGGAAAAGATACAAGAACCATGCAACTCATCAAACATATCATCTAACCGAGGAATGGGATGATGATACTTTATTGTTATATTATTGATGGCTTGGTAATCAACACACATCCTCCACGTCCCATCCTTCTTAGGAACCAAAATCACTGGAACGGCCCATGGACTCATGGTTTCCTTCACGTATCCCTTTTCCATCAATTCACCGACTTGCTTTTAGAGTTCCATTGTCTCCCCGTATTACTTCCTATTAGCTTAATCAGGCTAATGGTAGCACCGCACAAATCAATTTGATGTTCGATCCAGAGGACCCCTGGAATTTCTAGGAAAGACGCTCTCAAATTCCTACAAAAGATGCAATTGGAATCCAGGCAAAGAAGGCCAAGCTCATTCAATGTTAAAAAGTGTCTCTTTGTACAAAAGCACAATCATAGGCTTGTTTAAGAACAAAAATCTCTTAACCTCACTTGCCTTTGCACAGAAATTGGTTTTTCTCTCTATGTTTCTCCTCTCATTCAATTCTACCATCTTTTTTTCTCTCTCATTTTTCTCGGTCTCTCTCTCTTTTTCTCTTGAAATTTTTTCAATCAATTTCTTTTTGTCACTCTCTTTCTTTTTCTCACTATCTTTTTCACTATTTTTCTTTTGTTCACTCTCTTTTTGCAACCTCACTTGATCTTCATAAACCTGACTTGGGGTTAAACAAACAAGAGTGATTGTCCATTTGTTGTGCATGAATGAGTACTTATTGGTGAAGCCGCCATGCTTAACTTTCCTGTCAAATTTCCATGATCTTCCTAATAACAAGTGTCCAGCTTACATCGGAACTACATCACACAAAACTTCATCGTTGTATTTTCCAATACAAAAAGAAATTAACACTTGTTTATTCACCCTGACCTCCCCACTACATTCAACCATTGCAATTTATAAGGTCGAGGTTGCTTACTTGTTGGCAGCCCTAGTTTCTCCACCAAGGTTATGCTAGCGACATTAATGCAACTCCCACCATCAATGATCACACTACATACCTTGTTTTGGATGTGGCACCTAGTGTGAAAAATGTTCTCCCGTTTCTCCTCATCATCTTCCTTGGCTTGCACACTTAAAACCCTCCTTGCCACCAACATTTCTCCTTAGGTAGCGTACTCCTCATCATCAGTATCCTCTAAGGATAGCATAGAATCACAATCCAATTCATTGTCCATTTCAATCTCACCATTGTCTCGCATCACCATAACTCTTTTGTTCGGACAATGGCTTGCTATATGACCCCTTCCTTGGCATTTAAAACACTTAATATCACGATTTTGAGAAGTGAAAGAATCATATTTACCTTGGTTTCCTTGGCTAGTCACCTCTTGTTTTTGTTCCATTTTGGGCTTGGTATTGGGTTGCTTCTCTTCCTTCCTCCATTGATTTAACTTCCAAGTGGATGAAATTGGATTAGGTGTAGAACGTGTGTTACCACTACCCCTCCTCTTGACTTGATTCTCAATCTTGATAGCCATATGCACCATGTCCTCCAACTCCACATAATGTTGTAATTCCACCACATTTTTAATTTCCCTATTTAAACCCGCTAGAAACCTCACCATTGTAGCCTCTCGATCTTCTTCAATATTCGCCCTAACCATGACAACCTCCATTTCCTTATAATACTCCTCCACACTACAGTTGCCTTGCCTCAGGTCTTGCAACTTGTTATACAACTCTCGGTAGGAGTAAGTCGGGACAAATCACTTCCGCATCACACTCTTCATCTCTTCCCATGTCTCCACCAATGGCTCCCTATTTCTTCTTTTATTTAACACTAGTTAGTACCACCACACTATACTCTATGATAGCAACTTCACCTTTTAATTTTCGGAATAATTGTGACAATAAAAAACCATCTCCACTTTTCTCTCCCACTCAAGATATGCCTCAGGGTCATTCTTTCCTTGGAATGATGGAATCCTTATCTTAATGCTACCCAAAGTCTTCCCCCATTACCACTAACAACAGAATCATGATCAATATCATCTTCAAAACCATCCCCCTCATACTCTTCTTCTTCTACCCGCACTCCTCTTCTTGGAAGCCTCTCCCTTCTATGCCTTGTTGGAGGGTTTCGTGGCTGCTCCAAGCTTTGCTCTACCCTCTCATGGAATTGTTCCTTCTCAGCCCTAAACATCGTCTTTACTTCGCTAGTTAAGGCCTCCATAATGAACTTCATGTCAATTCCTCCCACCACACCTTTGGTTGTGCTGTTATTTGACATATTGCTGCAAAACAAGGTTAGAAAAAAAAATAGGACCTCATAAATCACTCCCTCACGTGCTTTCACTCAAAGAATGATTCACTCGTGTTTTCACACAATTTTTCAGACTTTTTCCCGCTCTAATGTTCTTACCTCTCTTGCCTTTTTCCACTCATAATCTCTCTTTTAGTTCTTTTGGAACTAATCAAAAAAATCAAATTTTTAATATATTTTTTTTCATAAAATTCAATGGAAAACCAATTAAAGGATGGGTTGGTGGCGTTAACCAAAGTCAAGCCTTACTAAAGCAACAAAGGTTAGGGTTACTAAAAAAAATGTCACAAAGAATTCTTAGTTTTTACCGATTTTTTTCTATACTATGGTGGTGACTTGATTTCCAGCAACTAGAATGATGATAAACTCATAGGAATTTTATTTTTTTTCCTGCCTCCAAACTCTTTTTTTTTTTTTTTTGTCTAGCTTTGGATGTACGATTCAATATAAGGGAAGGCAAGAATTATATCAAATTAAGAATGAAGAAATTCAGACTTGAAATGGAGTAGACAATAGATTGTGAATGAGATGGAGGGTGGAACGGATGAAAGTGGAGACTCGGTTGGGTTTGAAAAAAATTGAAAAGATAGGCAAGACAGAAAATAGAACCTGTTGCTTTGATACCAAATGATACGAACCACACCAACTTGTGATGAGACCCGTGATCAAATTAATCTTAGAAGAACCGCTCTAGTCTTCGGCTTGGATGGATGATCTCGACCCGTTGCTTATAGCAAAGCAAGAACCTTGGTATAGGAGGATGCCACAATCGATGATGGAGATCCGATTGATAAGTCTTTGATGAATGCCACATAATAACTGATAAGTTTGAAGAGTTCTTTCAAGAACCAAAGATAAATTTAACCCTCAATTTTTATTAAAACTTAATCTAAAGAAAACAGGGATAACACACCTATAAATAGGCCCAAAAATATGAAGAACAAAACAAAATTCGGCCACAAAGGAAAGTAAATATTCGACTAACACAAGAAAGGAAACTAATGATATTCCTAAACTACTTACACCCTAAACGTCCACAAAGAAAGGAAACTAGATAATTTAAGACAAGACTTGGTAATTAAATAAGCAGCAAATCAGCAGCAAATCAACTCCAAATTAGCACCAAATCATGAACAAATCAGTACCAAATGAGCAACAAATCAACAAGTAAAAAACGCCTTAGATCTTGGTCCAAATCCATATTTACTTTGATGATGTGGACCATCTTTGTTTTTCCTTTGGAGTTGAACACAAGAGCTTCTTCCACTTGGGCATATCGAATTAAAAAATTAAGTGACTTCTTTAAATCTCTTGGCTCTATCTCGTGTTATCAGGCCAAGTGGGATTTCAAGCGGGTCTGCACTCCATTCCCTAGTCATGCCTCCATCAATAGATAATCTTCTTGAGTTCTTTGTTCTTTATTTTCCTTTTTCCCTTCCTGTGTTCTTGGTAGTGTTGTCACTGTGGTTTTGCAAGTATTATTTGTTTCCTTAACCAAAATGTGGTTGCAAGTTTACCAAGCTCATGTACAAGATGATGCATGTTAAAGTGAATGACTGAGTGTTTGATAATTGTAGGTGTAAACCGTGATGGAGCTAAAAAATAAGCTGAGGGGGCGTAACTAAGTTCAAGGGGTTTGAAATATGCATGAATTAATTAGTTGGTTAGTATATCGGTAATTGAGTTTGTCCCGAATAAAAGGGCAAGGGTGAAAACCGTTATATATGCATTTTTTCCCAAAAACCCGTACATTCGCCCTCACTTAGACCATCCCCCGTGTGACAAGACGCGCACACACATATTTATTATATTCCTCAGGGTTCCAATCCAAGAATAATATGAATTAGCAACATGTTGCTTCATTATTATAACTTCAAATTTCTACATTATATTGATATCTTTTTCTGACAGGCTGGTCCAGGACCAAAAAAAAAAAAAACAAGTGGAGCTAAAATCATGAACAGATTTCATGGGAGGTTGTAGATTTTAATCAATTCAATCAACCACGTGCTTTTTGAGATTGTCTGTGAAGGCAGTAATGTTAGCCATAACTCTCAAACCAGCCTCCTCTCCCATAATTCTCTCATTCAGTTTGGATAACCTGTCCTTGATTTCAGTATCCTCTATTACCTTCCTGAACCCTTCTTCTAAATCCTTCTTCCCGAACCCATGAATCCTTACTCCTATTTTCCATACCTTAACTATGTAAGCACAATTCACGAACTGGTCACCGGCAACTGGATAGCACAGAAGACGTTTCCGGTACTGTATTGCCTCTAAGGTAGAATTCCACCCACAATGTGTGAGATAACAGCCGACAGCCACGTGCTGCAGCAGCTCCATCTGGGGTGCCCATGAAACCACTTTTCCTTGCTTTGACACCCTCTCCAAATACCCAACCGGCAGACCTCCACTCCAGTCCGGCCGTAGTGCCCAAATGAATGGCCTTCCAGAAGCTTCTAGAGATAATGCTAAATCCTTCACCTTTCCTTCTCCGATTGGGCTGACCCAACTTCCGAAAGAGATGTAGACGACTGTGCCGGGCTTCTGGTGTTCTAGCCAATCCAGGCAATTGAATTCTTCATCGCAGAAGGTCGGGACTCTCATTGTGGCGTGCTTACTCAAAGGTCCGATTTTGAGAACAGGCGGGATGTTTCCAGGTCTTTGGATCAGTTGGTTTTGTAGTTTTCCGTCACTATATTCCTCTGGAAAGGAATTGACAAGAATCCAAGGAAGAGTTTTTGCACGTACCAAGATTCTTGACCAGAATTGGAATCTTCCTCTTTTGGCTGCAAATGTTCCAATCAACCATGGAAGATCTTCAGTGCTTAGTTCAGGCTGGCCAGGTAGAAAGCATATTTTTCGTTGTTCCTCCGGGATTCCTGCAAAAGAAAGTATATAGCTTCTTGTTGAATATGAAGGGAATGACCGGAATTCAATCATGTAGATATTATTTGTTATAGGCATAAAGAGTCTTCGCAACTTTACATGGAGATGTTTAAAAATAATAATAATTTAGGCATGCTGTGAATGAAAAAACATGTGATGAAAAATATGAACGAAGACAAAGGTAACGACAGAGGATCAATGCTATAGAAGGGCAGATAAATCAGAGACTGTATGTTTGGACTTCTATTATGTGCCAATGAAGACCGGAAAAGAAACTTTTAAAACACTAGTTTCCAGAAAAACTTATCATTCTACCAAATTTCCTACTCAACCTACCATATAATATTAAGTCTTACTGATCATTCGAGAAAATTTCCTACTCCACCTACCATATAATATTTAGGACTCTTAACTTTACTTATTGGCTTTGTTTTAACTTGACTAGAAGATGGCAGTACTTTATAATGCTTGTTGTCTTTCTGGGTTCATGATTCGCGCTCGTGATTGAGAAAATTAGTACAAGTATTATAAAATGGAGAAATAAAAAAAATAAATAATAAAAAAAAAAGATATGGATATGAGATGGTGAGTGAAAAATACGAAGCATCACTGACCAGTTTCAGAAATAAGTCCTGCCCCGATGAGTTCAGGTATGGCTGAAATCAACCCGTAAGTGGCAAGCATAGCAGGCCAAAATCCTGCTGCAGGTATCCCACATCGTTCCGCTACTTTCATAGCCCAAGACGCTAGCAAATCAACAACCATACCTACAACTCGCCCGTCTTCATCAAGCTTCCGAATTAAGCGCTCCAAATAAGCTGGCATGGTGTTCTCCATAGACTTCTCTATGGCGAAAAAATCACGAGGCACGTCCTCGTCCAAACCGTCTGGTATCGACATAAATAAAACCCCGTCCTTGGCGTCGACTTTAGGCGCAATTTTCCGGTGAATGAATTCCGGGGTGATCATAACCGGCATGAATCCTCGGCTTACCAAGCATGAACCGAGCTTGAGCAGCGGAGTGACATGTCCCTGTGCCGGATATGGAACCAAAAGGATCATAGGCTTTTTCCTGTACTTCATATTTGCTCTAACTCATAAAATCCTCTTGATTCTAGTAAGGAACTTCAACTACTGTTTATATACTTATATGCCGGATGAAAGCCAGGCCGGGCGGCTGGAGCATGTGAATAGTTTTATATATTGTTGGCGACTCGTGGCAAGCCCTCTTCCAAAAACAATATAGATAAAAGTTTGAGCCAGTCTGGTGGTGATTTAATTTGGATGGGATATTAAAGGAAAGTTTTACTTTTTAGGTAGTATGACACCCACAGGATAAGGACCACAACCACATGGTCCATGTGTATCTAATGGAAGGCAATGAGTTAGGCTCATGGACACCCACAGTTATTGAGTGTAGTGGAAAGCTGTTTCAGCACGTGATGATTTTCATGCCACATGCTCAATTTCTCATCCGTTGCCCACCGAGTTGCACCAATGGAAAACGATGGATCAGTTTACAAACATATATAACTTTTTCTTTTGGCTTTCTTTTCTTTTTTTTTTTTTTTTCTTTTTTACTTTGTATTTATTTAGTTTTTTTTTTTTTATCTGGGACACAAAACTAAGTATTAACAAAAAAATAAAATATTTTTTGATTTCCAAAATTGAAAAGGAAAAAAAATAAAAGGAAATAAAAAGGTAAAAAGGAAATAAAAGTTTTCCTTTCTTGGTTATCCATTAAAAAATTAATTTAATGAAAGGGGAGGGGGAACAAAACACTTAATGAAAAAATTAAAATGTTTTTAAATTTCAAAACATTTGTTTTTCAGTTTTTCTTGTTATTCTTCGTCCATTTCCTTTTTTTGCCTCTTAAAAATCCTAATAATTTTCATTAAATATTATAGATAAACAAATAATCATATTTTTGTATATTTATTAACTTTGTTGTACATTATTGTATTATTTTGTTCTTATAAGCGTGGACCTTGAGTGTAATCATACATCTTTACCACTAGAGTCAAGTCTCAAATAATCATAATAAGGGCCCATTTGACCGTGTTTGTTAAATGTGTTTCTAGCTCTAAAAATACTTAAAACAGTTTTTAGGGGAAAAAAAAAAGGTGTTTGGTATTATTTTCAAAAATGCTTTTGAAACTTAATAATGTTTTTTTGAAAAGCACTTTGAAGGTGTCTACGAAAAACACTTTAGAAGATTGTAGATATTCCTAAAATATCTATTTATTTATCCTTAAATATCAATTTATTTATCCTTAAAATATCAATTTATCTTTCCTTAAAATATTTATTTATATTTCCTTGAAATATGTATATAGGTTTATTCATTAATCCAAATCTTTCTCTATTTTTTTAAAAAATTTTATAATCATTAAAATAGTTATTTAAGGTTTTATTAATATAAAATTTTATATTTTTTTTTTATTTTGTAATAATTTTTTATTGATTATGATATCTATTTTTGAAAATAAATTTTAAATGTCATTTTTTATAATTTTAATAATATAAAAGTGTTTTTATACCTATAGAACATGTTAGGAAAACATTAGTAGAATCATTTTTCTAGATTCCTATAAAAACGTTTGTGATAGAAGTGACAAACGACCTTAAAATGTTTTTCTTTTTTGACTTGAGGCCTTAATAATGTTAAAAGTGTATTTTTATCATAAGAATATTTGGTTTTTGAAAAATATTAAGGAAATAAAATTAAGATAAGAAATAAAAGGAAAGAAAAAGATAAGAAAAGAAAGATGGAAAATTTTCTTTATTGGTTATCCATTCAAAATCTAGTGAAAAATATAAGGAATTCCTTTTTTCTTTTTCTTTTTTGCTTATGTGGACAAAATTGGAACGCAGCCCTTCATACCCTTTTACCACTTGAGCCAGGTCTCAAGGGCATATTATTTAATAATGTTAAAAGTGTATTTTTATAGCTCTAGGTGTTCAGTTATTTTTGTGCTCTATAAATTTTGGTAAAATCAACCTAAACCCGTTAGTGTATAGGTCACAAGTAATACAATGGTTTTCAAATTAAAAACCCTAGATATCGAACCCACATGGAAGAGATGGCTTAAGTGAGGATTAAATACCCCGGCTACTTGAGAATTTTACTACAAAGCGAAAAATTTATTGATTGATTAGGGCTAAAAAATGAAACTAAGTTAAACTAAAACCGATTCTTGAAAATTAACATGGGATGGATTGAATTGAGAGAAAACTTAGAGATTAACACCTAGGCTTCCAGCCACTCCATTGCATTTATGACTTATATTCATTAAAAGAGCTAATTAGCCGAAAATACTCAGTATACCTAAGGAACTCCTCAGATGAGGCTCACTCTTTCAGTTCCTCCTCAATTTCTCACACCTAATCCCTATTCTCCTTTGGTCCATCTGCAGTCGGAACACGTGATGCTTGTTCTGGTAAACTTCGTCCTAGGGAAATTTTATTATTGGTCACCTCTCAATCCATGTAATGGAATTTCCCAGGTTATGCTCAAATCAATCACCTCTCGGTCCATACGATCATCAACATAAGGTTAAATGATGTCCCTCCTAATAAAATCCATCTAGTACTAGGCATTCATAATTTCCTAGACTTCTTCGATTAAGTTAAATTAATTTTATCAATTATAAGATATTAGGGAATGAAAATCAAGTCCCAAGGGTATACTTCCAGCTATCACTTTGGAAATCCTTTGAGCTCTAGGTCTCAATCTCACTACCTAGCATGCAACAATTGAATAAAAACCTGGGAATTCATAAAACCACATCCATAAAACCTCAACACAAGATTATATTCACAAAATCATTCAAGACAATATATAAACCAAACACCAATGTCAACAACCAGCCCTAAAGGAGGATTTAGCCACTCATAGCAACCTCAAAACCCAACAAAACCATGTTTACACCAAACATAATGATGAAACATTAAGAGAGAGAAAAGAGTTTAGGAATACAAAACAAATGTGAAATATAAAGCCTATAAAACTCTGTTTCACTACTATAAGAAGTCCCCTAGCAACTGGATCTTGCAATTCAGCTCCTAAAACAAGCCAAAAATCAAGTAAATCTAAAACCCCAAAAATCTTAACTTAGAGAGAAACCCTAAAAATGGAAAATGTTCTAGCCTCCAAGTCATTTCCAAGTTGCCCTAAAAGGTATTACAAGTATGGTATTTATATCATTGGGAAAGTGGGCCAAAAATGGAAGCATTTTTGTCCTAGCCTGACACCCTTCACCTTAACGAAGAGTCTCGCCTTTTAGTATTTCCGGGTCATGTAAGTCTCCCTTTCGCCTCACAAGACACCGCCTTAGCGAAGGGTGGCTTCGAGCGTGGGAGCCGAGTGTTTCTTAGAATGTTATTCCGCTCCTTCGGCTGCACGAACACCTTTCTACTGGCTTAACTCCTCTCTTCGTAGCGATGAACTTCTTCGCCTTAGCGAACCCGAAAGACTCGATCTTGCTCTTCAGCTTCGCAGTGACGGCTGCTGCTCAGCGAACTACCCGCTATATCGCAAAGGTATTCCTTCGGCCATGGTAGCGCTCGACGCCGTTCTCGCCGACTTTTGCCCTTTCTTGCTTCGATTACTTCACCGCAAACTTAAAACAGATGAAGGATTATTGCAATATTTACAAATAAGGGTGTGAATCTAGCATTTATGTTACATAAACAAATGAGAAACACATTATAAATGCTAATACGATTCATCCCTATCAAACACCCCAAACTTAACGTTTTGCTTGTCCTCAAGCAAAGACAAAGACGTATCTTCCAATTTTTTTTTTTTTTAAAAGAAAACATGAGTCCGTAGAGGTATTTACTTTGCAATGTTTTGCCTCAGGAATTATGCATTCCAACACATGAATAATGTTTCAAGATAGTGTTCTTCAAAGCTCAATAGGTCAATTGGACGAGCCAATTGCACCTAGATCAGTTCTAAATACGAGTGTGTGCGCCACCCCATTAATCCAAATGCAGTTTAGATGAAATTAGGAGAATGTGTGAGGTGAAAGATCTCTCACTCATGAAATGTTTCCATGGATGAAGAGTGACCAAGACTTCATAGGCTTTCTTCGCATCCCATTCTCCACTAATGTAGGCATTACATGCTATCGGGATGAAATAAGTCTTTTCAAGCTTGTAATGTGTGGCTAGGGTGAGAGGGTAGTTAAATGAGTCATTTAGGTTCAGATTTTACCCAAAACACTCTAACACTTTCTCCTTCTATTCTTGTGCTTCATCCTCTAAAATTTGACTATATCTCCAATTGAGTCATTCACTCAATCTGATTAGCATCAAAGTGCTTTTCATATCGCTTCACCCCCAAACTTATTTGTTTCTATATTTTTTTTAAATTACCAAGACTTTTTGTTTTTTTTAACATCAAGGTATAGAGCAGTTCAATATTCAACCCCTTTAAGCTTTCTACCTACCCCATGTAGCGAGTTTTAGGTCAACAACTCCTGGACCGGTTGGCCTTAGGGTATTAGGTGTTAAAACACCCCTATGGACTTAGTAGCTCAACGTAGGAAGACTACTAGGTTAAATTTGTCTCCCCCTTGAGTTCTTTTCTTCTTTACATTTTTTTCTTTGCTCTTTTCACCACCCCTTCCTTGACATTTTGTACTAATCAAAACCACTTCATTCCAACTTCCCACCAAACTACATGTCATTCTCATGATTTGTGCACTATAAACAACATGTTAAGTGTAAAATATGGGTTCTTGACTGAAGGGTAAACTATGGACTAATGCATAACTGGGTAGGCTAAAAAGGCTCAACCAATTACAAGGATGGCTTATATCATTTTCCAAAAGATGTGATGCCTAGGATTTCACCTCAAATGATACTTAAGCAAGTTCTAAAGTCTCATGAGATCTAGACATTATGATTTCCCTATAATTTTTCACTAAACCAAGCATAATTGGCTAACAGGGGTACATGAGACTTGTGCTTAATTTGGTGCAAACCTATAGCTAAGTGTATAACTATATGTTCATCCTATTTGACTTTTATCTCAACTATCTTTTACATTATTCATATGTAGAGAACAACATAATTTGGTATCATCATAGGCATTTGAGGCATCTCAACAACATACCCAAAAACAACAAAATGTTCAAAACTGCTATGCACTGTGGCATCAAGATGAATCACTCAAAAAATGCATATAAGAACTAACTATGACTAAAAATTGATCAAAAATGCTAAAACTAGTCAAACATACCACAATAACATAAAAACCATCTAAAGCATCCAAATTATCTAGAAACGGTATAAAAATAAAGCAAAATAACCAAAATAAGTAAATTATTCCAAGTGCATCAGGTAGCACCAATAAAGCATAGTAAATGAAAATACTGGAAAACACCCTGAAACTTAAAATCAACACTATCCTCGGTGCAACACAAAATGTAGGGGGAAATAGAAACTTCCCTCAAATTGTCGGTGCTCCGCCAACAGCTTCACTATCTGATGGGATTCATCGACGCTCTGCGTGGTCGGGAGCCATGCCGAACTAGAATGGAGACTAGAGAGTCATAGGGCATTGCTAATGATGTTGTCGGTCCTTTGATAAATGGCATCAGCTTGCTTAAGAAGCCATATTTTGCTCCCCTCGCACCTCATATGCCCTCAGACCGCTACCGTGAGCTAACTCATCCTGGAGAACCACAAGTCTCACAAACTATCGTTGTAGCTGTGGATGCATATAGCCTCATGGTGCCTCATCAGTCTCGTCATTACCTCTAAACTCTTCCTCTACTTGCTCTCCCACTGCCTCTCCTTGCCCTGCTTTTGTGTCCTCCATGTCATCAAAGGATCTATGCTTAGTCTTGGGAAGCAACACAGGTCCGTGGGGGATTTTCCTCCACTCTAACATCGACACTCGCTAGGCCACAAACAAGTGGATCAAGAAGGATGAATAAGGGCTCTGGTACAACGCCCTTGGGTGAACTCGATAATCCCCCTCTCAATAACATGCCCCACATCGAATTTAACGCCCTAAATGATCGCAAACAGCAGGATCGTCTTGTCTCTTGTTATAGTGGAGAGGTGAAGGCTTGGTTTTAAGGTGGCATAGAGAAAATTGTACCAAGCCTTTGAAACCAGTTTGAGGTCCGACATAAAGAAGGTAGTCACCTCGGATGTATATGGGTGTCTTTTCCATACACCTCTATTGTAAAACTCGGGAAAAATTCAATTTTTCTGAAAAATGGCAAAACGGTAATTTACCGCTATAGTATAGGTGGAAATCTGAAAATTTTCTAGATCTCGAATGACGAAACAAACTTCACCATTGAATTCTTCTTGCAAAATCGAGTTACCCAATTAAATTTCATCAATTCCAAGACGGCTCGACTCACAGCCGAGTACCGATGTGTCGAAAGGACACATGAGGTGGTGTCACACTGTATGAGACCAAAGGTCGCCACATGGCAATTAAGGAGAAGGGACATGGCATGAGAGCCATGTAGGTGAGAGTGCCACCTAGAACATGTGTCTATGTGACACATGGACCATGGAAAAGGTGACACATGGCAAGATGAATAGTAGAGTGAGAGAAAGCTTCTTCTCACTTGAAGGAAATCAAAAAAAAAAAAAAAAAAATCCAGTGGGCGAAGGTGAGAAAGAAAGGAAAGAAGAAAAAAAAAAGAAAAGAAAAGGAAGAAAAGGAAAAAAGAGAAAAAAAGAAAGAAAAGGAAAGATAAAAAGAAAAGGAAAATGAGGAGACTGTAATGAGGAGTGAGGTAAAGAGACAATGAGAGAGGAAAAAAAAAGGAACGACACTTCCCTTCGCGATCTCCGTGAACCCGGCAAATAAACGCTGTCGGCAAGAAGAGACAAGTCAGTCCACGCGACAAGAGCTACTCATGCTACCGTAAACTACGAGTTTCACACGCTCCAAAGGTAGGGGTTTCTCTACCAAGTTATTTCGCTTCTGTGGGACCATGTGTACGCCATTTTGATTAAGCTATAATCTTAAGGCTGTGTTTATTAACGGTCAAGGACAAGATCCAGATGTTTTGAGACAGAAATTCTAGACCCCTTAGCTACTTGTGTGTAGTTTCTTTGTTACGATCAAGGCTTTGTTAGGCATCCAAACGCCTGCAGAGCCATGAACGATCAGCTCTAGACTGAACTCCAAACTCGCTTGTGGTTTGAGTTGGCCGAGTGTTATTATCGTGGGTGTAGTGTTTGGTTTGAGTTCGAACAATTTTCGCGTAATCTATGCGATCGGGTAACTTCGATTTCAAATGTACCATAACTTTCTTATCCAAACTCCGATTAAGGCTCTTGACTTTACGAAAGCTCTTTGAGTCTGTAATTTAACCATATGCTAGTGAATGGAATTTGGTATACCACAATAGGGTTTTTCCTGCTTGTTCAAAATTGGATGTGTGATTATTTTGTAAGTACTGCTTATGCCATAATTGATAAGGGTACCAAGTTATCCTTGCTTATATGATTAATACTTGCGTTGATATATGTCGAGACGATGAAGTGAATAACATGTTTATCAGACAGGAAGATGTCGAGATATATGGAAATTAAATGGGAATAATTATATGTATTAAATATGATTACCCATGATATTTGGCATGAAGTATGATTTTGAACTGTTGCACGTGGCATTCATTGTGCATGTAGCATGAGATACATGCAATGGCATTGCATTGCATTTATGCATAGGACATCGCATGACATGGGTGTGAGTTTATGGTAGAGATCGACACTATGTTTGGTGTTCGATGATATGTCGTGAGTACATGGTAGATCGACACTGTGTTTGGTGTTCGATGGTGGGCTCGATAAAATGGGACAACGTCCAAAATGAGTCTCACGGTTGCATAAAAGAAATAGGAAATGAAAAATACGTGTGTTGGGTATAGCAAGTAAGGATAGATACCCCCCTTGGGTGAAAAACCCGGTATTCTTGGTTAGACATATGGATCCAGCAATGAAAGTTCACGAAAGTGTCGGAAGGCTTGCGAAGCCTACTGTGAGACCTTGGAAATTCGCTACCCACAAAAACACACGGAACTTGGTAAAAACACGTTGATTATCGAAGATTCTCCAATGGATTTTTATTTATAAAACAAAAAGCTTTTGTTTTGAAAAGAAAAAAAATTGTCATTAATGGAACATAAATGACGGTTTTCACACTGGGCATATGCATGTGTGAGGGGGTGATTCGCTTGCAAAGTAGGGTGATCCAGAATCAACAAAATTTATATCCCAATTCTTCCTAGCCTTCCGTAGCAAAGTTATCATAAAGATAGTGATCTAGGTCGAACACGGATGGGTTTTCTTTAGAGAGAAGAGTTGCATTGGATTGAAAATGGTGTTTTCTCTTTAGATTTAAGGTTTTTGTAAAAACAATGTGGGTAAATGGTTGAAAACTGAAAATAAATCGGGCCAAAGTATAAAGAACTCCTTGAAATCTCGGGGCCACTGGAAGCTTAGGGTTCTAAGTCAACCCACATGTCTCCTGCCTTTTCCTGCTAAAGGGGTAGGAGGATGACCTATAGTCATTTCCTGAACCGGATCTTCATTTAGCTTTAAAACCTAAACCCTATAATTTTTCCTCTTGAACAATGGCATTTAATGAGCATAAATGCTCCCATACGGTGAAAACACACCTCCTAAACCTACCCTACAATAACTAATAAGCGACAACTAACTGGGTATCAGTGGATATAGTGATAAGTATCCACTGAACCTAAAAAGCTTGCCAAATACACGTTAGTGAGGGGATGCCTGGGAGATTTTAACCTGGCGCGAGAAGCAGAACGCAAACACCCATAAATGCTTGGCATGAAAAGCAAGAGAACAATTAGTTTACCTCAAAACTAACACCTGGGCTGGCCTTCTCAAGGATGTGGGGCTCAAGCATCCCTGATTGTCATCATCAAGGGGTGTTTGATGGTGAGAAAGTGCAAGAAAATGTGAAGGAAAATGAGAGAAAATCACAAAACCACTGTGAGAGAGCAAAATCACGCCAATTTTATTGAGTGATTGATGGACTGAAAGATTGATTGATGTTACAAGCTTGACTGAGCTTATATAGATGCTTAGTACCAAGGAAATTACCAAAATGTATAAAGGAACCAAAATTACATCAAGGGTAGATTTGTACAAAGCCACAAAAAGTGGGTCAAAAGCGCCAATGCCAGGAGTGTAGGGAGCGAAGGTCACAAATTTTGCACCTATAAAAATTCGCAGTTGCGAAATTATGTTATAAAATTCGCAACCCGCGAAATCGTAGGTTGCAAAATTGCCTGAATTCCAAGTTGCAATTTTCGCAACTCCAAAATTTTCACTGTCTTCCTTCTTCAGCATTTTGCTCCAAATTTCCTCCGTTCGATCATGCACTTAATCTGCCTCGTTCATCGTATTTGAATCTGATTGAAGATAATGAGGTATTTGGCCTGCAAACTACAAAATAGCTACAAAACGCAATTAGTAGGCAAAGTCGGGACCTCAATGTATCAATTGAGTTATTTAAGTTGATTGGGTACAATGTGCTCAAACTCAAAGTATTATAAAAAGAGCTCAAAATAGCACTATTTTGGTACTAATCAGGGGGTCGGTGAGGACTCGAGACATGGGATTGGGTGAGTCACATTCTCATCCATGGCATGTAGACATTTGAGTAGGAATGTGTATGTTTTTACTTGAATGTGTGAAATAGCATTGCATTTGCACTTAAGCGAGAAGTAGCCCTTGTAGGAATTATTCTGTACTAGGCATTGCTCACCCCTTCGTGCGACCCCCTTTCAGGTGCAGGGTCTACATTGATGGACGATTCTTAGACGAGGCTGTGATTGCTAAGAAAGTCGACATGTGGCCTTGATAAATATTTTTGTAAAAAGTGCTTAGGACAAACTAGTTCTATCATGTATTTTTTTTTGCATAAAAGAATTGTAATTAAATTCTTTTGGACTATTTCCAATATAGTCGGCTATGTAATAATGGTAAGAGGATTGTGATCGGACTCTTACGAATTGTATTGTATATTGGGGATATGGACAGATGGACCCTGTGTGGTCATTACTACTTCTATTGAGGCCTTGGATGGGTCATGGATATACTGTTATACAAGTTGTATATTGGGTAGAGCTCCCCGAACAAAGGAGACTCTGCCCGATTTTTGTTAAAATATGGGTCCTGATAAATGGGACATAACAGTGCAGTATCAGGTCACCCGATATCCACGAGTTTTTTGTAGGTTGACAGTTGGGCAATGGACCCTTGGGTTTTGGGGTGTCACTTACCGTTGGATAGGACTCACATCATCATGTGGTAGTCCTTGTGCTAGAAAAGGGCCTTGAAGGCTTCGCTGTCATCATCGACTAGATTAAGTACTCTATTTATCGCTGCAGCACTGAAATCCACCCACTTCCCTCGTACATATACCGTCAAGTCATTCCGGTATCACAGGTTAGAGTGAAACTCTCTAACCATAGGAGCTATCCAAGGTGAGGGATACTCACAAAACTTAGTCCAACCCTTTTTCTGTATGAAAAGGTTAAAGTAGACATTGGAACCCGAGAAACCGTGCTCTGGGACAAAGTTCTGTTGTAGAGGGACTCATGGTACAACTTTTCAGCATTGAATGTGATAAATTTCTCAAGAGGTGGAGGCAAGTGCAAACTCGAGTGGTCCTCTTCCTCTTCTCTAGAACTGTCTTCTTTGGAGCCATGGAGATGAGAGTTTGGGATATCCTTGCTTTGGAATCACCGATTTTGGGAGGGGGAAAAGAAAATGGTGGGTATTTCAAAAACTAAGCCCTAGCGTGTCTATTTGTAGGGCTTTAAAAATTGGGGCCTTCGTAGTAGTGAAGGGGTGGAATTTTTAAAGTCACAAGGGTCTTCACTGCGGCGAAGAGTTCTTCCATGCAGCAAAACCATGAGGATACCAAATGTTAGGACTTTGTTCGCTGCAACGAATAGGTCTTCACAACTGTGAACTAGAGGGCATACCAAAAGTTGATGATCGTTCACCACTACGAAGGAGCCTTTGCAGCTGCGAATTTGAGGGGATGCCAAATGTTGGGATTCTTGTTCGTCGCGATGAAGGCAAGCTTTGCCTTGGCCAACTAGTTTGCTGAGACGAAGGATGCCTTCCCAGTAGCGAACCCGAACAATGTGAATCCACTAAAAATGTTTCAAAACCAAACTTTTGTTTCTCAAATTTATATTTTGTTCCTTCTTCGCACCATTACGCCTAATCCTGGCCCTACTGACAGGATCCTAACTGAGCTGGTGCGAGACTCAGATTGGACCCTTACCTGATTTTTTTTTTTTTTTTTTTTTTTTAAAGCCAACCGATACTGTGGCATGGCCCACATCCTATAACAAAATCAAATATTATATGTACATAAGGTCCGAGTCCCATTTACAAATACAAAACTTTACTTACATTTACAACCGTATAATGCACTACTACGAAAGAACCCCTCCTCGTGGTGTCGCCTAGTCAGAGCGCGGATGTTTACGATGTCTTCCCGTACTCATGACGATTAAAACCCGTGCTAAGCTTCTTTACGCCTTAGTGGGAAACATTTATACATAAACATAAATACAGATAATGTATCTTATTATACTATACCATAGTTACCATCGACTTATACTTATTCGGGTCCTCCTCAGAGTTACAGAGTTCTTCTTATGCAGAACTGCTTATAACAAACTTATGTTTATTCGGGACTCCCGTAGGAGTTACAGAACTTATACTTATTCAGAACTTATACTTAACAGACTTATGCTTATTTGGGACTCCCGTAGGAGTTACAGAACTTATACTTAACATACTTATGTTTATTTAGGACTCCCGTAGAGTTGGCGTAATCCTATACTTAATGTATTTATGTTTATTCAAGACTCCCGTAGAGTTGGCTTAACTTATACTTAACCAACTTATGTTTATTCAGACTCATAGAGTTAAGAAGGGGCAACTTATTCTTATGACAGACTTACACTAGTTCGGAGGTACCCACAGGTATCACGAGATTACTAACGCAAAACGTATCATGAATCCTATAAGATCGAAGGGTTCTATGGAGCATATACTTATCTTAATGGATCTTATCCTCGTATAAGGTACCAGAATACAATAAGTTTAACTCATCATAATCCTATCACATACAGTGGTCGTATCGTATCGCATGTATACACGTATGGAGATTAGTCCATAGCGTGTACGCCGTATCATACAGATACATATACTTATTTGATTTGATAACGAGTACCCTTAGGTACTCATCGGACGATACTTGTTTTACTGATACCTGAGTAACCAGAGGTACTACAGAGTTTGACCAGATACAGAGTACCCTAGGTACTTACAGAAACTTGATGAAATACGAGAGTACCCGTAGGTCACCATGCACTTAATCGAGGCGCATGTAATCCTAATCCAATACAGAGTACCATTAGAATTACATAACTTTAATCGAGGCAGATCACCCTGGGGATACACATGAGTACCCGTAGGTACCACAGACTTATTCAAATACAAGAGTACCCTTAGGTACTACGTGAACTTATCGATCGACTTATTCGATACATAAGTACCCGTAGGTACTACAGACTTATTCAAAATACAGAGGCCCGTGAGGTACTACGTAATCCAAATCGCAGACAGGACTTAATCGAAATGTAACTTATTCGTATACAAGAGTACCCTTAGGGTACTACAGGACTATTCGACACAGATGTAATCCTGTCTTCAGACATGAGTACCAGATACTGTACTGAACTTATCGATCGAGTACCCGTAGGTACTACAAGATTTAATCGAGACAGTGAGTTAATCAGAGACAGAGTTACCGATGCATCGAGTACCCATAGGTAATTACGTAACTTATTCAGATGCAGAGGCAATTCGGGAGGGTACTGCACACGTGAACAGATATAGAGGCAATATCTGAAATCTTTATTCTTATTTTCTATTTAGAGTCTTTATCATATAAATGTTTGACTACCTAGACCAAGAATACTTAATGAGACACAACACAATAAGTACCAAGATACTATACAAGCACGGCGTCAGAGCATTAGTCGTACGGAGTGCCTTAGTACCCTATCAGACAGAGCGCCAGATCACTAATCGTAATAGAGTGTCGTGAGCACTAATCGTATCAGAGTGCCAGAAGACTAATCGGCGAATGGCATTCAATCGAGTGCCTGAGCACTAATCGAGTACCGGCAATTAATCGTGAGTGCCGAGCACTAATTAGGAGTACCGGCATTTCAATCGAGTGCCGTAGCACTAATCGTGAGTACCGGCATTAATGACAGGAGTGCGTATATCTCAACAGGAGCAACCTCAAGTACTATTCAGACAAGAGCTCGTGGTTACTTAATAACTGGTCTTGGTTTTACAATTATATGAGGTTTCAGTAACTTACTATCTTGCTAATAGGGCATTTAGCCCCTTAGTGTTCATGCACAGATCGCCCTTCATATACCTGTAAGGTATGATGCATATGTAATCACACCTTATTTATGATTCTTATTCTTCTATGAATCTACTTTTACCAAGAGTTGAATCACTCCAATCGATCATACAAATTGAAGTGGCATTTTCATGCCAATCCAGTCGGTTTGACCGATTTTACCGTAGGGGTACTAATACTCCCTTTTCGGGGTCTTAACTTCATATTTGGCACTATCTCTTTTAAACTCTTTTTAAAGCTAAGGTGCTAAGGGTTTCATTCCAACCGAATCACCCAATTCAGAGCACCGAAATCCGCTACGTCCAAACAACCCGATTTATGCGTTCAAAGCTGGAACCAGAATTTGGCTTGCACATGGTCCCACTTTGAGTGAATTTTTAGGCCACTTAGGATCATAATTTGCGATTCCTTATTCTTTAAGTTTTAGCCCTCCTTGAAGCTCATTTTACATAGTTACTCTGAATCACTCAAATCGATAAGAATGAGCAAGCTATGACCGAAATACGAAAACTCGTCGTAAACAGAAAACTGCAATTGCGGTGTACTGGTGTTACGCTCAACATGTACCGCAAGGTGTTGGCAAAAAATGACCAGAATCCAAACTGTACCGGTACAGGTTTAGGGTGTACCGGTACATGTCACCGAAATTGCCTGCATCGTGGTGTTTTCACCCATTTTTTCCATATTTTGATACTCCAATCAACTCTACACTTCAAACACACATCAAAACCATTTCAAATTCACTCAGAATCTCCTTTCACTACTAATTTATCTTTCAATTACATATCTTCTTCAAAATTCTTTCATGAATTCCTCCAAAATCATTCCAACATGGGTTATGACCCATCCTCAAACCAACTATGATGATTAGTTAGGGTTTTATTCTTAAACCCTAACTCAATTGCTTTCTCAATTAACCATGAATCCAACCCAAAAGGGAGGATTCCATACTTATCTTGTTACATATGGGGTTTTACCAACCCTAAATTCAAGAAATCCAAGGTTAGAATGAATTCTAACAAAACCCTAGCAAAACCCCAAGTTTGGGGACAAGCTACTAACCAACCAAGCATGGAAATTCATACATAATCTCATAGAGTTCATTATCAAGGTGAGTTTCCATACCTTTTTGGCTTGATCTTGGCTTGAATCCTCCTTCTTCCTCTTCTCTTCTTCCTCTTCTTCTCCTCTTTCTTCACTGTTCTCCCAATTTGAGACCAAATTGGTCTCTTAAATCCCATGGATTTGATAAGGCCATGTTCGCTCCATAAATAAAACCCATTTTTGGTTAACTTTCTATTTGCAAATGTCCTTCAATTCTTGGCCATTTATAAGTTCAATTCCCTTTATTGTATTTTGGCCTCTGGGGTCTTTCTAATATTAGACTTTAAGCTCCCTTTTTGACCATCACTAAAATTGCCCTAAGTTTTGTAACTTTCCGGGTCTTGTTTCCATGTTTCTGCATTTAACTCACGAAACATTCAAATTAGTTTACAAAATACCCTAAACCCAACACTCAGTATGTCTCCAAAACAGCACAATCAATTTGGTATTATGGCCCTCTCTTTTGAAAAACATGATGGTTTAAATAAATTTTCAGTGTTCTCCAAAAAACTCGGTTCCAAATATGTCAGCCCCGACTTTGTTTCCTTTAATGAACTTGAAGCACTTAACACACACATCAAACAAAACAAAACAAGAATTATAACACCCAAAAAAATGCCCTAGTAGTTTTATAACATGTTTAAGCTATAAAATAAGTTAAATTGTATTTTTTTGGAATTTATATTGTTCAAGAACAAAAAAAAATGATAAAACCAGTAAATTATACAAGAATTAAGGTTAAATTGGTAAAATGTTAAAATGAGGACCTTAGGGTCATAAATGAGTAAATGTATACGCTAAAATGGAAATTTTGATGAAATGAAGTGTAAATGAAAGACAAAAGAAAGACCAAAATGCAAAAAAATGGGAAAATGAGCAAAAATGTGAGAGCCAAACATGGCCTTATGAAGGATGTAGATAAAGACCAAATTTTGGTGTTAGAATGTGAGAGTTCTCATTTGGGTAAAAGAGAAGAGAAGGGCACGTTTAGAGAGGGATTTTCTCCGTCTTGGATTCCATTTGATCGAGCAAAAGGAAACTAAAGTCAAGCTAGTGGAAGAAATCCAGAGATTTAAGGTATAAACTAACCCTAACTTCCCTTAAATGTTGTGTTTAGGTTTGATGAAAACCCCAAATTGGAATATAAGTGTTTTAAATGGTTGTAGATCAGTTTTGAGGTTGTTTTGAGTTAAGTTTCAAGGTGAATTGTGGTTTGGATTGGTGTTGAGAAATTTTTGTATAAAGGAAATGTTAGGTTTTTAGGGGAGATGTGTCAAAATTTTCCAACACCTATGTTTTTGTTTTGGCTATAACATGGCCATCACTCATCCAAATTAAAAATTATGGGTAAACTAGACTTCTAGGAGAACAAATCCCCCTGATATAAGTGTATCCAAATTTAGATCCCATCGACTTTAAAATTGGTCAAGGTGAGAGACCCTTGTTGGGTCGACTATGGTTTAGTTTTGATACGCTTTGGTGTTTCGAACAGCTTTGGTATTTAGGCCATAAGTTGATTTTCACTCATGTGAGTGATTCAAATTTCTAAAGGTAAACTAGAATTTAGAGAACAAATCTCCTCGAAATAAGTGTATTCAAATTTGGACCTCATTTGAACTTAAAAATTTGTTTAAGTGTGAGGTTCTTATTTTCAAGTCAATTCTGGTTCAGTTTTGATATGGTTTTGGTGTTTCGGAACAATTTTGGTATTTAGGCCATAAGTTGAGTTTCACTCATCCAAATTGAGTGATTCAAATTTTTAGGTAAACTAGACTTCTATGAGAACAAATTTCCATGAAATAAGTGTATTCGAATTTGGACCCCATTAGACCTAGAAATTCGTCTAAAGGGAGCTCTGTTTTTGGAAAAATTCTGGTTATGTGTTGAAAATAGAATAGTCCCAGATGTTTAGGACATATATGGAGTTTCGGTGCTCTGAATTGGATGATTCCAATTCTGAATAAAATGGATTTATAGAGGAACAATGGACTTGAAGGAAGTTGGTTAAAATATGGCTCATTTGTTCCCAAAAAATTTTTACAAGTGAAGGTGTGTTGGGTCGAAAACAACCGTAACTAGAAACCTAAATAAGTCAACTAATATTGTTCTCTAATCAGGATGGATTGGGGGCTAGCTTACCAGGAAAACCCAGACAGTCGAGATTTGGCATAGGAATCGGCGCGACGACTTTTGGTTCATTCTCTATTCTTCTCTTTCTTCTTATTTCAAGTAATAAAATTGTTTGCACAATTATTGAAATGATTACCAAAATGCATATTGATTTATTTTTAAGTGATTCGAGAAAATTGATTGTGAAATGATTGCCATGAAAAAATTGCATGAGTATTGAAATACCATTTGAGTATAAATGTATATACTTCTATTGTAAATTTCTATGACTGATTTTAATGCCCTTACAGAATGTTATCCGTCATATTCGAAAGTTAAGGATAACCGTATACCAATAAGTGTCAAACTAGCGCATCGAACAACATAATATGCTGTCACCCAACTGTAGCCCAGCGGGACAAGATTTCCGTAGTGTTCACAAAATGAATTCTTTATAACCATCGCTGTACTTAATGAGACCATATGTTACAAAATCCTTTTATACCGGCCTACAACCTAGCGGGACCATGTCAATGATTCCGTTATCTTACGCACCAAAAACATTAGCTAAATTGGTTTAACGACAAAATGATAAGAATATTTTTGAAAAGCATGATTTGAGTTTTGAATGAGTTATTGCATATGAAAGTGCATATTTGGAATGATCAATGAATTTTAAATGAATGTATATGAAATGAATATATATACGTATTGTATTGCATTGATAATTCAATAAGGTTCAAAAGCATTGCTTTAGAAAAGTCGCATGATTTGTGTTAAAATAAAATAAAAGAGAGAACTATATAGAACCACTAAGCATGAAAATGCTTAGTGCGTTGTTTATATCATCGCGCAGGTACTGAGTGAACATGTTCAAAAGCAAAGATCTTGCAAGTACAGAGTCATTTTCAAAAGCCGCATGAAGTAAAAGTAAAGCTCCGACCATGTATACATGAAACCCCATGATCGCTTTTTGATACTTTTTATATTAAAACTATGTTGTGAAAATTGAACTCTGATAAATGTTTGTAAATGTTTTTTATATTTATAACGGCTTATAATTTTGTAATGTATAAAGTGGGAATGGAGCAAATGGCATATAATGCCATATTAAATGAAAATGTATTGGAGAACAAAAATGATGGCTCCCTTTTGGTTAATGATATATACGTATATATTTTTCATAAGGATAATTATCCCTTACAAATGAGTATTTGAAATGTGTTTTATTTAGAAAAGGAATTGTATCATGATTCATAAAAAGAGGATCATGCCCTGATCCCATTTGTACTCCAAGTCTGCCTGCACCAAGGAACAGGTCCTCCACATTTAGTGGTATCAGAGCCAAGGTTTAGGCGGTTCTATAAAATGATTTTGAAATTGTTTATGACATGCATTGCATTTACTTAAAGGGGATGACGTAACTCGATGGACTTGCCTGGCCTTAATAGGTAAGCATGGATAGTACAATCCACAATAGGGTTAGAGGTGACTCGAGAAGTCACCCAAATAGCCCCGTTAGTGTGGATGGTGGGCAAGCCTCCCATGCTCCATCGATACATGAGCAAGGTCAAGCAGCAAGAGGTACTATGGATATCCTCCAGCAAATAGCTCAAGCATTGTAAAGAGCAGCACAATCAGCTACAGTTGTTCCTCAACGGTCGGCTATAGAGAAAATAGAAAAATACCGACCCATAGATTTTCTTGGGTCGAAAGATGATGAGCCTTCCATGGTGGAAAATTGGCTCGAAAGAACTGAGAGAATGCTACGACAAATGCATTGCACACCAGAGAAGAATTTAGAGTGTGCAACCTCATTACTATAGGATGAGGCTTACCGGTGGTGGTTTTCCATGACTAGAACCGCACCACCGGAAAGTGTTACATGGGAGTTTTGCCTAGCGGAATTCAGGAAACAGTATGTGGGTTGTATGTACCGAAGCAATATGAGACGAAAGTTTCATAATTTGAAGCAAAGGCAGATGGGTGTGACAGAATATCAGAGGGAATTCACCCGGTTGAGCAAGTATGCTCTAGAGATGTTAGTCACAGAGGAAGAGAAGTGTCGTAAGTTTGAGGATGGCCTCAATGATTATATTTGGGGCAATGTCACAGGATTCAGCCATGAAGATTTTTCTAAGATTGTGACATGTGCACTAAATGTTGAAAGGGTGAAAAAGGAAGAGTATGATAGAAAATAAAGAAGACGTGGCAAGAGGAACCCGTCGCCAAGTTCTTATCAGCACCGTATCAAGAAATTTAGAGAGACCATAGGATTCTAATCAAATTTCACGTACCGTGACCGTAAATTTCATCACTAGTAGCAAGACTATCTCTACCGAAGACCATCGCCTGCTATGCACCAGAGATTCATCCGTAGGACTAGCCCTCTTATTGCACATTGGGAAGAAACAAAGGAGAGTGTCGAGATTGACAGGTGCTTGTTTGGTTTGTAATCCAAAGGAGCATCAAAGTAAAGATCGTCTCCACCCGCTCTTTCACAACACACCTCGGGACTAACAGGGGTACGCTTTCGCAGTACAAAGAGCAACAAGGACAACAAGAGTATTGCATCACCGACTAGTAAATCCCTTTTTGGTTAGAATATTGATCTTTAAATTCATCAATTCGATTCCCAGCCACCAGTCACTAAAAAAACTGAGACTAAACCATATGATGTGATCAATGTATACAAACTTCCTCGGTATCGCCACTCAAGAACTTTTCGCCTCTGCAACGACGCTGTAACTGCTTCAAACCATTTTTCTTATATACATGAAAAAATGGAAATTTTTTTTTCTTGTAAAATGATTCATTTAAAATTTGTGTGTGGTCTTGATCACCGCAAGTGCACAAACAGATAAGTAATAAAACTGATATTTAAAGTCCGTGATATCGCTCTCACGAGAAGGATGATAAATCAAAGACTAACTACCCCAACTACTCAAGATCATTAATATGAACTCTACCGTTATGATGATAAGAGACTAAAAATGTCGCTCTCAGCTCAAATTCTTTTAATATACAAAAAGATAAAATTCAATAAAATTGGGGCTGAGGATTCACTGAGTGAGACAAAACTGGACATGGATCAATTAGTAGTAATCAATTTCTGCATCATTTCGATTCATAGCTCAACCATAAATTGGAAAACTAAGTTTGTCAAATATGCAAGGTAGTATAGTTTTGATTTCTCCCTCAACCATAATTTTCATTGATTAAAGGTTCATATTCATTTCTGAGACATGATTCTAATCGCCATTGTAATATAACCCTCTTTCTAAGATTTGGGTATTTTTCCTTCAAGACTTCATACTCATATTATCTTAGACTAAAAAGAATTCGGGCCTCATAGACATGATATTGCAAGCCTTCTCCAATTTGATTGACACCTCATCCTACACTTATGATGAAAATTTCCATCTCTTTTGATTAGATCTTTGCAAATACAGGATCAGAATCAATTCAGCAGAAAAAGGAGAGACCTCTGAGTGATTAAACAAATACTTTATTTAACTATCCTCAAATTATAAGTAAGTTGGTGATCTATCTGAGTAATCCTTCAAAGTTTATTAGTTCCATAGTATTAGTCTACCATACCCACAAGGATCTCGCCACACTCGATTTCATCTCTCGTGTCACCAGGGCCTCCTAGAAATCGAGCGAGATACGCACTGTATCGGCACACGCACTGGGGTACCTAGAGAACTAATAAATTTATAAACAATACCAATCAAATAAATTCAAGAATTATAATTAAAGCTTTCTTCCACCTTATGCAGAAAAATGACTATCACCAATGAACCATTCTGCTGAGCTCAACTTTCAACCGTTCACTCATAATGCTGACTAATCGATCGTGAAAATTCATTGAAATCATAAATGAACTCCAGAAACTTTCCATCATCCATTTAAATCAAACAGTAATGAAAAAGATGATTTTATAAAGAAATACTAGCTCAAAGCTGCACTTCACTACAATACTCAAATCCAGAAAATTAAAGGAAAACTAAAAAAATAAAGCTACACTAAAACTAAATCTACTAAAATGGAAAATAATAATAAAAATAAATAAAATAAAATATACAAGATCTTCAACCACCCGCATCGCCCCCGAGCTGCGTAAGTCGCCAAGCATTACTTCTCTAGAAGCATCTATATTTATAGCTTTCCAAATGTTGGGCCTCACTTCATTAATTGCATTGTGGATCCCTAAATTGTCCAAATCGACTTCTTTGGTCGCAACATAGAAAGTTCGTCATGACAAAGCTTTTGGTCTTTGTAGTCGCTTCTATCAGTTTTGTGTTCTGGTCGCATCGCTGGCTTACTCTTGGATTGTGTTGCAACATACTTTGATAATGTGGCGACATAGATTTTATTCAGCAGCCTTGTTCTTGTCGCTATAGGAATGCCTTGTGTCGCGACACCCAACCTATTTGCAACCAACTTCTCATGTCCTTGTCCTTCTGGAGTTTGTCGCAACATAATTTTCCTTGTCACGACAAACATTTACCTTTCACTTGTCAACCCCATCGTGACGTGATTTCCTCAGTCTCATAATTCCTCGTCGCTGACAGAAACTCCTTGGTCGTGACAAATGATTAGTGCCCAAAAAGTGCTATTTTAATCCCGATTTTTAATAGGTTTTAAGCGCTTTTTGTATACTAATTGTTATAATAAACCCGATTTACACATCAAGATCCCTACTATTCTACTGATCGCATTTTGTGGCAAATTTTGCGCTTTGGTGCTTTAATGCCGAATTTGTTTAGTCATTCTGCCCAGGCATGAAGAATTCTTTATTCGATCGGCATTACGCATCAAAATCAAAAGAAATAAAATCGTAAAAGGAAAAGAAAGCAAAAATATATGAATCAGATGAGTAGCAGCAGGGAGTAGTGGGAATGGGGTGAGTCAATGGAATGGTAGCCAATGTTGATGAACAGAGGAATCGGCTACACAAGAATTTTTCGCTTATCATAGTTTAATTATTACATAGCGAAATTTCAATTTTCGCTATGAAATTTTCGCTATGAGTTCCTCGGATTCGCTTATGATAGCTTAAATTCTCGCTTATCATAGCTAATTTTCGCTTATGATAGCGAAAAATCATCACGATGTGAAATTCTTCGCTTTCCTGCTTTTATCCAAACGACTGCTTTTGGTTTTTCTCTCTTCCTTTCTACCCTTGTAATAATTTTTGTTTTGGTTTATTTTAAATTTCCCCTTGCTCCTCGTCGTATATAAGCTAGAGTCAAGGTTTGTAAAAATCAATCAACATCATAATAAATTTTTGGGAGAAGCTTTCAACTCTCCCCCCGCTTCTCGCTTCTCTGCTTTCCTTTTCTTATTTTCAGACAGAGTCAAACATCAGGATGATACCTGAGATGAATACTAAACTCACTCAGCAGAGTATCATCGGTAGATCTAGCTGCTGAGATCTGCACGAGGTCACTATCGTGTTCCTTTTCTAACTTTAGGTTTTTATCTCCTCAATCTCTTGAATGGCTATTATTTGGTAAAGTATGGTTCAAAGATGCTTAATGTTAGATCCACCGATATTCATTAGTTACCTTCTATGACCCATTGGAAAGGGGAGTCCAAAGAGACTTTTTCACTGTTTGCACCACCGGGATGGCCAAGCAAGATATGCCAATTTTCAAAAGGATAAACATTTCAAGCTAGGTTTTATACTAAATGAAGATCCGGGTTCTGGGAGATGACTATGTCAACCTCCCCAACGCGAGGAAACGACCCTCGAGGACCCTCGCCTGCCCTAGAATCCCAAGCCCAATATTCCGATACTTCAAGGAGACTTCTTTACATTTTATTTTATTTAAATTTCAGTTTCATGAACCATTACACTCCCTATCAAAACCCCAAAACTAAATTTAATTCACCATTTTTTACTTCACTCAAATCATTCAGACGAAGAAAACCCATCCCTATGTTCGACTCCTAGACCACTATAGCACGCAGCAGCTTCTCTGACTACTTCAAAGAGAGAGGGCTCAGATATAAATTTGTTGATTCCTGATCACTCCTATCGTGGGTACGAATCAACAAAATTTTCTTCTCTAATTCCTCTAGCTTGTTAAGATGTGTGTCATGGTTATTAGAATTATTTGTTGTACACAATCGCTTTTAGCTATACTCAATTTTTCTTCAATTTATGTCACGCCCCAATTTATTCTATCGCGACGTAATTTTATCACCCATAGTTTTTATCAAGTCGCGATTTAAAACTTCTTGTCACGCATACGTGTTTTGCTCTCAACTCTTGGATCATGTCACAACAAGAATTTCTTTGTCGCCATCCTCTTAGTCGCCTTCATTTCTTGTCGTGACAGGGAATTCACCTCCTTCATGATTTGGTTGTCGCGACAGAAGTAATCTTTGTCGCGATAGAGATTTTGTTGTTCTCGGTTGTGAATTCTGAATGTTATGTTGCGATAGGATTTTCTTTGTTACGACAACAATTCCTCCTTAAGCTGGCTTGATGCTAAAAACTTTGTCACAACATAAAAACACTTGTCTCAGTTGACTTGTGTTGTAATCTGAGCAATTTCTGTCATGACAGGATTGTCTTTTTTCGTGATAGAGTTCATCTGTTAGTCTTCAGCTTTTTATGTTGTGACATAAATTATATTATTGCAACATAGCTTCTTTGCTCTTTACTTTAATCATTGTCGCGACAGAGTCAAGGATTGTCTCGACAGTTTTCTTCACGAACTTCTTCAATAATGTCACGACAATAAAACTCTTTGTCATGACAAAATATATCTTTCAGCCATTGAGTTATGTATGAGCTTTTTTGTGACATTTAGTTTCCTCGTCATGATGATAGTTCCTTTAGCTCGCCAATTTTGTGCTCACAGCATCGCCATTTTTCCACATTTTTTGCTTCTTCGTTTGTTTTCTTTTTTCAAATAACACCTGCAAAACATAAAGTTGGTGAATATTCCATAATTTGGCAAAAAAATAGATCTAAAATTGTTAAAAACATGCCAGAAAAATGGATTAAAAATAGATGAGTTTAAGACTCATCATGCGCCGAGACAAGCGACATAGACCATAGGCAGACAGGATGCCCGTGCTCTAGCCAGGGCATATTCAATGAAAGGAGTCAAACATAAAGATGCCCCGAATGTGATAGTTGGTAATTTCCATATCTTTGAGACTATTGTACATGCATTGATAGATCTAGGATCAACTCATTCCTCTGTTTGTACTTCCATTTCGAAGCTCGTAGTTTACCTAAGAGGAAACCTGTATGATGCTATCTTGGTGTGACAAATTCCATAGCTTAGTGTCATTGTGAATAGAGTTCACAGAGATTGTCCTATCAGAATACGAGAGTATGAGTTTCCGTGAGACTTAATCTAGTTATCATTCAGAGAGTTCGATGTGATATTAGGGATGGTTCAAGGTCTTGACATGGTGATTGACCTGAGAGAATGAAATGAGTGACCTGGGGTGGACAATCGAAAGTGGCAAGGAAGTGACTTTTATCGGCAAGAGGTCAAACCACCTCTCTAATATGATATCCGCCGCTGCTGCTAGAACAATGGTTTGAAAGGGTTGTGAAGCCTATTTGGTGTATGTGATTGATACGAAAAAGGCAAAGCCTAGCTTATTAGACACCCCTATAGTTTCAGGATTATTCTGACATGTGTTTCTAGGAATTATCACTGTTCTCCACAAAGAGATTGAGTTTGCAATAGACGTTGTTTCAGGTGCCACTGCATCCATTACACCGTATAGAATGGCTCTAGTGGAGTTAAAAGAATTTTGTGCTTTAGTTGCAAGAATTGTTAGAGAAATCATTTATGCGTCCGAGTGTATCACCATAGGGAGCGCCAGTGCTTTTTGTTAAGAAGAAAGATGGTACGCTTCGGTTGTGTGTTGATTATAGGCAATTGAACAAATGACAGTGAAAAATAAGTATCTATTACCCAGGATTGATGACTTGTTCAACCAATTGAAAGGTGCAAGTGTATTTTCAAAGATCGACCTACGATCTGGGTATCATCAATTAAGGATTAAGGATGCGGATGAAGACGTGTTTTTAGAAGTATATGGACATTTTGGAGTTCCTGTATGCCGCTTGGGTTAATAAATGCACTAGCGTTTTCATGGACTTAATGAATTGTGCTTTCAATCGTATGTAGATCGGTTTATTGTGGGAAGTTTATAGACGCATATCCTCATTCAAAGGACGGAAGATCATGATACACACCTCTCGTAGTGTTAGAAACCTTTGGAGAAAGGAACAAATAGAGCGTAAATGAGTAAGTGTGGATTTGGTTGAGGGAAGTGTCATTTCTTGGACACATTGTATCAAAAGAAGGAATTAGGTGGATCCAAGGGAGATAGAGATGATTCTTGAATGGAAACCACCGAGAAGTGTCACGGAAGTTCGTAGCTTCCTAGGCTTAGTAGGTTACTATAGAAGGTTAGTTAAGGGGTTTTCGTTGACTACATCCCCTATGACGAGATTGCTCTAAAAGAATGTGAAATTTGAGTGGAGTGGAAAGTGTCAAGCTAGTTTTGAAAGTTGAAAGCGTTCTTAACCGAGGCATCGGTTCTTACTCAACCGACCTACGATAAAGAATATGTGATCTTTAGTAATGCTTCGTTAAATGGACTCAGATGTGTCCTTATGCAAGAGGATAAAGTGGTAGCTTGTGCTTCAAGGCAGTTGAAGCCGCATGAAAAGAATTACCATACACATGATTTGGAATTGGCCGCCATTGTGTTTTCATTGAAAATATGGAGACACTATCTCTACGGAGAAAAGTGTTTCATCTACACTGATCACAAAAGTCTTAAGTATTTACCCTCATAACAAGAGCTTAACTTGAGACATCGTAGATGGATGGAATTGATCAAGGATTATGATTTTGTGATCGACTACCATCCTGAAAGCACGTCGCGGGCGCGCACGCCTCGAGTAGAAAGTCGCAACACTACGAGCATTGAATGCTCATTTGTCATTATCAGACAACGGTACAATAGTAGTGGAATTGATAGCAACTGAATTTGTTAAATCAAATGCTAGAGGCACAAAAGAGTGATAAGAAAACTTATGCAATTGTAAGTCATAATAGAGAGGGGAAATAAACTGAGTTTTCAATGAATGAGGATGGATTCTCAGGACAGTAGGACCAGTTTGTGTACCCAATGATGACAGTTGAAGCAAATCTTATTCCTCCCCTCCCTTGAAGAGGCACATTGATCCCTTTGCTTGCATCATGGTAGCACGAAATGTATCAGGATTTAAAGACTTCATACTGGTGGTCCATAATGAAGAGAGATGTTTTGGAATTTGAGACCAAATGTATGGTGTGTTAGAAAGAAAGCAGAACATCAAGTTCCTTCGGGATTGTTTGCAGCTTATTAGAATACTTGAGTGGAAATGGGACCGAATCACAATAGATTTTATGGTCGAGTTACCTTTGATAGGGAGAAAGCATGATTCAGTTTGGGTCGTGGTAAACCGATTGACGAAGTCAGCTCAGTTCCTACCAGTAAGATCCGACTATTCACTTGAGAAGTTGGTAGAGCTTTACATAAAGGAAATAGTTTGGTTATATGGGATTCTAGTGTCTATCTTTTCAGATAGAGCTATGAGGTTTACCTCAAGATTTTAGGGAAAATTGCAAGAGGCTTTAGGCACTTGATTGAATTTCAACATAGCTTTCCACCCGCAGACAGATGGACAATCAAAGAGAGTGATTCAAGTTTTAGAAGATATGCTAAGAAGTTATGTGATTGACTATGAGGGTTGTTGGGATAGACACATTCCTCTAGTTGAATTTGTGTATAATAATAGCTTCTAGTCGAGTATTGGAATGGCGCCTTATGAGGCTCTCTACGGAAGAAAGTGTAGAACACCACCTGTCGACAGTTATGAGAAGAAAATAATCGAATTTTATTTAATTCAAGAGACCGAAGAAAAGGTGAAAATGATTAGAGAAAGATTGAGAGTGAATGGATAGACAAAAGTCTTACTCTGACTTGAAAAGAAAGGACATTCAATATGAGATCGAATTTAAAAGTGTTTTTGAAAGTATCGCCTGGAAGAAAGCTATGAGATTCGGCAAAGGGCAAGTCAGCTCTTGTCTACTGGGCCGCGAGGAAGTGATAGAGAAAGTGGGTCCAGTGGCATATCGATTAGCCTTACCTCTAGAGTTGGAAAAGATCCATAATGTCTTCTATGTGTCAATGCTAAGGAGGTATAGGTCAGACCTATCACATGTAGTCTCTTTAGAGACAATTGAGCTTAGACCGGACTTAACATACGAAGAAGAACCTACAAAGATCTTGGCACAAGAAGTCAAAGAATTGTGGAACAAGCGAATCCCATTGGTCAAAGTATTGTGGAGAAACCACAAGATAGAGGAATCCATGTGGGAAAGTGAAGAAACCATGCTAGCGTATCCAACTCGTTCAACGGCGCACTCTCGGCGACGAAATTCTTTTTAAGTGAGTAGAGAGTTGTAATGCTCAAAAAATTACCCTCATAGCTTTAGATAATATGTTTAGGGTATAAAATAAGTTAAATTGTATTTTTTTCGAATTTACATTGAAAGAAGAACAAAAAAACAGATAAAAAACCTTAAATTATACAAGAATTAAGGTTAAATTGGTAAAATGTCAAAATGAGGACCCAAGGGTCATAAATGAGTAAGTGTATATGCCAAAATGGAAAATTTGATGAAATGAAATGTCAATGAAAAACAAAAGAAGGACCAAAATACAAAAAAAAAAAAAAAAAAGGGAAAATGAGCAAAAATGCTTGAGGCCAAACAGCCTTATGAAAGATGTGGATTAAGACCAAATTTTGGTCTTAGAATGAGAGAATCATTTGGGTAAAAGAAGAGAAGGGCACGGTTTAGAGAGGGAGCCAAGTTGTTGTGATTCTCTCCATCTTGGGTTCCATTTGATCAAGAAAAAGGAAGCTAGAGTCAAGCTAGTGGAAGAAATCAAGAGATTTAAGGTATGATGAACTAACCCTAACTTCCCCTAAATGTTGTGTTTGGGTTTGATGAAAACCCAAATCGGAATAGAAGGTTTTAAATGGTTGTAGATCAGTTTTGAGGTTGTTCTGGGTTAAGTTTCAAGGTGTATTGTGGTTTGGATTGGTGTTGAGGAAATTTTTGTATAAAGGAAATGTTGGGTTTTTAGGGGAGATACTGTCAAAATTTTCCAAAACCCATGTTTTTGTTTTGGCCATAACTTAGCCATCACTCATCCAAATTGAGTGATTCAAAATTCTGGGTAAACTAGACTTCCAGGAGAACAAATCTCCCTGTATAAGTGTATCCAAATTTGGACTCCATTAGACCCATAAAATTCATTAAGGTGAGGCCCTGTTTTCGGGTCAATTCTGGTTCAGTTTTGATACAGTTTTAGTGTTTCCGAATAGTTTTGGTATTTAGGCCATAAGTTGAGTTTCACTCATCAACATTGAGTGATTCAAATTTATAGGTAAACTAGAATTCTAGGAGAACAAATCCCCCTGAAATAAGTGTATCCAAATTTGGACCCTATTAGACCCAAAAAAATAAGCAAAGTGAGGCTCTGTTTTCGAGTCAATTCTAGTACAGTTTGATATAGTTTTGGTGTTTCTAAAAATTTTTGGTATTTAGACTATAAGTTGAGTTTCACTCATCCAAATTGAGTGATTCAAATTTCTAGGTAAACTAGATTTCTAGGAGAACAAATTTCCATGAAATAAGTGTATTCGAATTTGGACCCCATTTGACCTATAAATTCATCTAAAGGGAGCTCTGTTTTTGGGCAAATTCTGGTTATGTGTTGAAAATAGAATGGTCCCAGATGTTTAGGACATATCTGGAGTTTTGGTGCTCCAAATTGGATTATTCCAATTTCTAAATAAAATGGATTTATAGAGGAACAATGGACTTAAAGGACGTTGGTTAAAATATGGCTCATTTGTTCCCAGAAAAATTTTACAAGTGAAGGTGTGTTGGGTAGAACACAACCGTAACTAGAAACCTAAATAAGTCAACTGATATTGTTCTCTAATTGTGATGGATTAGGGGTTAGCGGCAAGGAAAACCCGAATTGAAATCGAGATTCTAAGGATAGAGATGAAGTGCGACCTTTTTGTTAAGTTCTCTATTCTTCTCTTCTTATTTCAAGTATCAAAATTGTTTTTAATTGTGAAATGATTTTCAGCAAAATGCATATTGATTTATTTTAAGTGATTTGAGAAAATTGATTGTGAAATGATTGCAATGAAAAAAATTGCATGAGTATTGAAATGTACTATTTGAGTATAAATGTATATACCCTATTGTAAATTTCTATGACTGATTTTTAATGTCCTTAATAGAATGTTATCCTTCATATTCGAGTTAAGGATAGATTGGTATACCAATAAGTGTCAAACTAGAGTACTGTGAACAAATGTAATATAGTGTCACTTCGATCCGTAGCCTAGCGAGACAGTATCGGTAGTGTTCACAAAATGATTTTTTTTATAACCAGTCAGCAGCCCAACGGAATCGTACTATGTTATAAAACCTTTTTATACCGGCCTGCAACCTAGTGGGACCGTGCCGGTGATTCTGTTATCCTACACACTGAAAACATTAGCTAAATTCGTTTAAGGGCAAAATGATAAGAATATTTGTGAAAAGCATGATTTGAGTTTTGAATGAGTTATTGCATATGAAAGTGCATATTTGGAATGATCGATGAATTGTAAATGAATGTATATATAATGAATATATATACATATTGTATTGCATTGATCATTCAATAAGGTTCAAAAGCATTGCTTTAGAAAAGTCGCATGATATATGTTAAAATAAAATAAAAGAGAGAACTGTATAGAACCACTAAGCATGAAAAGGCTTAGCGCATTGTTTTTATCATCACGTAGGTACCGAGTGAACAGGTTCAAAGCAAAGACTGTGAAAGCATAAAGTCATCGTCAAAAGCCGCACGGAGTAAAAGTAAAGCTCCGACCATGCATGCATGAAACCCCATGATCGCTTTTTGATACATTTTGTATTAAAACTATGTTATGAAAATTGAACTTTGATAAATGTTTGTAAATGTTTTTGATATTTATAACAACTTATAATGTCGTAATGTATAAAAGTTGGAAATGGAGCAAATGGGCATATAATGCCATATTGAATGAAAATGTGTGGAGCAAAATGATATTTACTTTAAGTTAACGTATATATACATATATTTTTCATAAGGATAATTGTCCTTCTGAGTAGGTATTTGAAATGTGTTTTATTGAGAGAAAATGGGCGTATCGGAGTCGTAAGGCAGGTCGGATAGGTGCGGGGCGCGAGCTCCTCACAAGAATCCCCAAAAATAGCAAAATTAAACTAAAAAAAAGAAATAAAATATGAAAAATAAATAGAGAAACGAGATTCTTATAAAACTTGGGTTGCCTCCCAAGAAGTGTTATATTTATTGTCGATAGCTCGACGAAGCTGTGTCTCACTGTTGGTGCTACAAACAAGATGATTTCTACACTAAACCCAAAGAATGAATGATGGGTTCTTAGTCATGTTTGCCAAAATATGATGAGATGAGATTCTTTGGTAGGATAGATGTCTTTTGGTTTTTCTTCTTTTTCTTCACATCGGTTGATTTTTAAATTCCCTCAACTGATAAGTACATTGCATCCACCTTCCTCACAAATGGTACTGTTTCAGTTTGGTCCACTTTTGAATTCAAGCTTGAATTCCACTTTCTTCTCTGTTGTTCTTCACTCGGTGAGGTAACACTAGGGCCTTTTTCGGGTGCTTTTTTAGGGACCTTTTTCATGTTCTCAACTCCATGCATGGGTATAGCTTCTACTCTCATGCACTCTTCATTTGCTATTACATGACTTGTCGTTTTATAGATCTTGAAATACACTTTGTCATCTCAACCCTTAGAGTCAATTCTCCTTCCAATCGATAGTGCGGAACTTGTGGCAAAAATGGCCTCCCAAGAATAATAGATTACTTTTCATCTTCCTTCATGTCTAATACCATAAGTCCTACAGGAAAAAATAAATTGAATTAGTACCCAAAGTGCTGTACATGAGTCCTATTTTAAGATAGGTTTTTTGAGAGTGCTTTTTGCATACGAATCATATTAATTAAGCCGTTGACATGTAAGTCAGTGAGTAATGCGGTTGTTTCGAGGTTGTTTACATTAGTTTGCAGGTTTCATAAACCTCCTCCATCATATCCAAACGACATGATTATGTGATTTATCTTTGGTCGTATGAGATTCTCGTTGATTCATCAAGCCTGGATGAAGATATATCAAGCTGGAAGAGGAGAAGTGTAGGCTAGAGGATGCAGGATGGCTAGGCAATTTCACTATGGCATAGCGAAATTTTCGCAATGATAGTGAAAATTTGTAATCATGTGAGGGTACTGGATTATGTAAATTTCATTTCTCTTAACAAATTTTATTATGATGGCTTTGGCTATCATGGCAAAATTCTATCTAGAAAGTGCGTATAGTGAAAATTTGAATTTTATTATGCACAATATTTAACTTTGATAGCAGAATTTTCCGATATCATAGCGAATTTTTAAGCTATCATAGTGAATTCCTTTGTATCATGAAAATCTTACTCCTTTGTTTTGTGATCCAAACGACTCCGTTTTATTTAATTCCTCTTTTGCCCTCAATGTAATCATATTATTTAAGTTAGTTTGGTATTTTCACATGTTTGGGAGGCTATATAAGCCATGTTATGAACATTTTGTAACCTAATTATTCATTTCACGCAGCTTTTCACACAATCCCTGTTTTGGTTCCCATTTTCTCTCTTCTCTGCCATAACCTCTCATTTTCTAGGCTCTTAAAACCATTGGCACTGAGGATGACAACTCAAAGGATGTTTGGCTAAGACTCAAACCTTGAAGAGGAGGGTTGCTAAGTTAGTTGATGTTGGTTTCTTTGGTGTTCTCTGTTTTCATGGCAGTGCTGCGCATTTGTGTTTCAAACTTTCAAACTAGGTTTAAATGCTATTGTATTTTCTTTGGTCGATACTTGGCATGCTTTAGGGTTGTTATGTATTCTTAATGGTAGATACACTGACATCCATTAGATGTCATTTACGAGCCCCGAAAGTAGGTTAAATGCTGTATTTTCAACTGCTGGAACATTAAATGCTCAGTAAATGCTATGGTTCAAATAGGAATGTTATTAAGGGTTGGTTTTAAAAGTTAAACAAAGATCCGGTTTGGGAAATGACTATATGTCATTTGCCACCCCAATGCGAAGAAACTAACTTGGGGACACCTATATAACCTCATCATACCAAACTAGTGACCCAGACTTGAGGAGTCTTCCTTACATCTTATTTTAAAGCTGCTCGGCAGAGTGACAACACCAACCACACACTTTTAATGCAAATCCAAAATCAAATAAAAGCCTCACCATTTTGAATCATGATATGAGTCATTTGTAAGATGAAAACCCATCCACCCGAGGTCGACCCTGAAATGGCTATCTTTGCGGTAGCTTGACTACGGAAGTAGGAGGAAATTTAGGATACAAATATTATTGATTCCGGATCACCCTACTGTGGCATGAATCATGAACTTACCTACCTTTATGAGAACATCTACAATAATACCTTTAGGCGAAGTCATTGACCTATCTGCCATTTGAAGTGATAGAGGTGTAGGTGTAATTGATAAGCATGAATTTTATGATTATTTTTCATTCATCTTTGCATGATTTTTGATGTTGAATACTTATTTTAAATGCAAATTATGGATACTTCATCAAATTTATTATTTTTTTAGGAATATAATAAAAAAAACAAAAAAAACAGTAAGAAAAGAAGCTAAAGGTGGTCAAAAGTCCAGAGTCGCGACATTAGCTGAAGAATGTCGCGACATCATATCAGAGTCGCAACATCGGATGAAAGGAGCCGCGACATCAACAAGAGCTATCAGAGTCGTGACATCGGTTGAAGAAATAAGAGAAAAATGATCAGATTCACGACATCACATCAGTTGCGACGGCAGGGAGGTAGCCACAACATATTTCCAGAGTCGCGACTCCAACAACTACATCATTGTAAAGTCGCGACATTGATACTCAAAGTCGCGACATGGTCCAGATATGCAAAAATGCATAGTCGCAACCCCAAAAATAGAGTTAGGATATCATAGTGGAAATGTTGCGACATCAGTCGCAGCATCTGGCGTGACTTGGGCAAATTCATGGGCTTTTTCTGTGTTCGTATTATCGGCCTTGTTTTCAGGGCCCAATCATTAGGTCCTATAAATAGAAGGTCCTAGGGTAGAGTGCGAAGCTTTTGGGGGGATCAACTTCAAAGTAGCGGAAGCTTTTTTACATATTTTTTTTTTCTTTTCTTATTTTTTTATTTTTGGTTTTTCATCTTTTAGATTAGAGTAGTAGATCTGAGCTAAAATATTGAGCTGGATCGTTGTAAATCAAGCTTCATTTATGTACAGAACGAGTGAATCTCAGAGTTATTTATAGATCATTTATTAGTTTTGATTACATTTTCAATGAATTTGTTTGATCAACTAGTCATTGTCACTTGTGATCTAGTTATGGAAAGCTAAACTCCCTCTTGGAAGGGATTGGTATTTTGGTTTTCATTTTTTAGTATTTAAATCAATGTTGTGGGTTTGAGTATTGGATTGCTTTAATTGATGTTGTTCTTTAAAAGAACTGTTCTAAGTATCAGTAGATCATAAACAAAAAGAGCTGTATCTTTGCATTGATTTCTAGGATCCTTTTAGTGACACAGAGATGGGCTACCTAGGCAAAACGTAATGTAGGGTATACTGAGTATTGCTTTAGAGCTAATGCCTTATAAATATCAACTACGATGAATCATGGGATGTTCCCTGGCTTACCTCGACTTCAGGTTCATGGGTGATAATTGATTAGTGTAAAGTGCACTATTTGAGCCTTGTTTATTGCAGGTTTGAGCACTTTTTATGTACTAATTAAGTAATTAAACAGTTTTATTAAGGTCCTGTTATTCTGGGTGCATTTTGTGGCTAATTTTATAGTTTTGCAAGCTATTTTATGCCAAAAAAATTGTTGGAGTGTCGATCAAGCACGAAGAATTCGAGTCAAACTCAGCATTGCAGATCAAGGCCAAAGGAAAAGCAAAAATGCAGAAATTGGAAACTGCAGGGAAATTTGTGTTGCAGAAATTTTCCATGACCTATTATGAAAATTAGCGAGGTTGGTAGCTCTGCACATTTGTTCATGGCTCATGCAGCTGTTCGCTCACGCTGCCCGTTTGACTTGTTGGCTGTTGTTCCCTTTTTGGTTTTCTTCATTTATCATGTGCTTTTTGATTTGGTTCTTTATGGTATTTTGCTTGGGTACGAGGTAGTATATAAGCCACTTTGCTGCTTTGTAATCAAAGGCAACTTTTGCTCATTAATAATTAAGGCGGGGAAGCACCAGCTCCGCTCTTTTCCAACCTATCTCCACTTTCTCTCACTTCTGACATGAAACACCCTCCGAGGATAACAACTTGGAGGATGAGTGGCTAAACCCCCTTCATCCTTGAAGACGAAGGCTACTGGAGGAGGGTTCCAAGGGTTCGGGGGGTTTCTCACGGTTTGTGAGGTGATTATTTATGGTTTTTGTGTTTCACTCTCAGCCTAGGTTCAATCCAGCAGTGCATCTTGAATGACTGTACTTGGCAATCTTTTAGGAGTTTAGTGGATACTTGTGTGATCCATAAGATTCATTAGTTTGCCCATTTATTAGTCCTTGTAAGATGGTCGAGAATAGGTTTCACTGATTGGGGCCACTAACGTTCAATAAATTCCATCTTTCAAAATGAAATTTATTATGGTTCAGTTTTTATAGCCACATGAAAGATCTTGTGAAATGACTGTCATCTCCCCAGCAGCAGAGAAATGGACGAGAACCCCTCGGTGACTTTTTCGAACAAGTCCCGGCAACGACACTTAAAGGATACTTCTTTTACATTTTATTTTATTTAAATTTCAGTTTTCCAAACAATACCCCTCACTTTATTTTATCACACCTTAAGTCAAACCAAATTCACCATTTTGGCCTTCATACATCAAATCATTTTGTGCGAAGAAAACCCATCACGAGTTGACCCTAGGCCTCTACGATGGCTTTGCTACGGCAATAGGAGGAATTTTAGGATATAATATTGTTGATTCCGGATCACCCTACTGTGGCACGAATCAAATGGCACCGTTGTCGGGGATGGTGCCTTAGTGCATTGATGAAATTCCCAATTGAACACTTAATGATCCTAAATCCATGAGTTTTGAGGTGAATTTTCTTTTATAATATTACTACTCCGGTTTTTTTTTTTTTTTAGTTCATTTCCTTTGTTAAAAAAAAAAAAATTTACTACGAGTTGTTTTGTGTTGTCATGTGTTGCCTGTTTTTCTTTGTGGGGATCCATGTTCTAGTGGATTAAATTGAAGCAAGTGGATTTAAAGTCGGTGTTCTTGAGAGCCCAATACTAAATTGGAAGTGGTTGAGGCTAATGGAATATCTAGGAAGAACAACAAAGTCGACCTTAGAGAGAAATCTAGAAATGCATATAAGTCATGAGGGACTATAGAAACCCTCCATGGATGAGTGTGCCCTCATGCATGGTACTCCAGCCAGCTGCGCCCATATGGAAATTCTTAAACCTAGTTGGGAGGAGCCCTAAACCTCATGGGGACCGAGCTTACACAATATGCCTCTCACATCCACGGTATGCTTCAACTTCATTAAGGCCTCAGCACACATCAGTCTCCCGGTTGAGCAGACGTGCGGACCTTGGCTTAATTAAGGTGACTTTGTGGAAGAAGCGAAGGCATTCAATGCCCGATTAAGTCAAAGAATTCATCTTTGTGGAGAACTCCTGGACTAAAAATTAGATGGACTTCTAAGTGAAATGGATCATGAATTCGATAGCACGCAGAAATTAAGAATTGATCGAAATTTGACAACTGGGAATCAAGTTCCAGGCCTTGCGATCAACATGTTCATCAAGAGGAAAGGGGGTAAAGAGGAAGAGTACCTAAGTAACACCATGGTGGAGGAGGCGATTCGATAACGGCTATTGGAATCCTCGGATATTGGTGCCCATTGTGCATCCCACTTGGAAAGAATTCTAATCTTTGGCCCGAGGAGGCGTGGAAAAGTAGGGAGGAGCCAGCTTATCCTTCCAGCACTAATCCCCATAAATTTAGATCTAGTGCCCTTTGCTTGGCAAAAACAGCCTTGCGAGGGTGCATCACTGCCTTCTCTTGACACAATTGATTAGTGCCCAAAAAGTGCTATTTTGAACCCTATTTATTATAGGTTTTGAGTGCTTTTTGTGTACTAATCATTCTAATTAACCCGATTTGCACATCAAGGTCCCGGCTATTCTACTGATCGCATTTTGTGGCTAATTTTGTAGTTTTTGAAAGATAATCATGCCAAAATTATCGATGCAATTCAAACACGAAGAACCCGAGTTGAACTCATTGTTGCAGATCAGATCCCAGAAGGAAAGAAGAGCAAAAAGTGAAGAAATTGGAGCACCTGCGAAATTTGGTTTCTGCGAGAACTGTTCATCCTGCAGCACTATTCACAATTCAGCCACTGTTCACCTCTCCTGCGGTTTGACACCATGACCCTTTTTGCTACATTTTTTTTTTTTTTTTGTTTCTTCCTATTTTGTCCTTATAACAGTTAAATGCTTTTGTTGTTTATGGTATTTTTGCTTTTCTTGGTGGCTATATAAGCCATTTGTATACACTGTTATGGGAGACTTTTAGAAGTAAATAAACTTTAGGGCACCAGTTCTCCCATTTTTTTTCCTTTTCTCCCATTTTCTTCCCTTTCACTCCCTTTCTCGGCTACCAAACACTCCTCTGAGGATGACAACTCAAAGGATGGTTGGCTAGACATCTTTCCAGTGAAGAGAGGAGGGAACAGCGCTAGGGTTGGAGGTAACTCCACACGGTTCCTACATTTTAGCGCGCATTTATAGGTATTTATGTTTCTATATCTCAATCACAGGTTTAAAATCTCTTATTATGCCTTGATGAACCCGATGTTGGCCAATCTTTTAGGGGTTCGGTGGATGCTTGTGCTAGATCCCTTTGAGATTCATTCAGTTGCCCACTATTTGTCTTGTATGAGTAGATTTATGAGATGTGTGTATTCCTTCTTAGGGGAACATTTATGCTCTTGTAAATCTTTGTTTTGCAAGGAGAAAATCATAGGGTTTAGTTTTTAAAGCTAAATGAAGATCTGGTTCGGGAAATGACTATAGGTCATCCTCCCCAACGCGAGGAAATAAACCCGAGAACCCCCCTGTGACCTTTTGAACCCAAATCAATGACTGACACCTCAAGGATTCTTCTTTTACATTTTATTGTATTTAAATTTCAGTTTTCCAAACAATACCCCTCACTGTTTTTACCAAACCTTAAAAATTCAAATTGAATTCACCATTTTGAACTTCACTGTAAATCATTTGTGCAAAGAAAACTCATCCCTGAGTTTGACCCTAGAGCCACTATACTGCAGTAGCTTTGCTATGACAGTAGGAGGAATTTAGGTTTATAAATATTGTTGATTCGGAACAGCACACTTTGCCTGTGAATCAACAATCCACGCAAAACTCCACATTTGCCAAAGCTAAGGGCGATGCAATCACTACTTGTGCAAAACCCAAAGTTGACCTCTACTCAAGCCTTTACCACTACATCAAAGACATTAGCGACCGCTCATATTGCATGGCTGTAGGATGGATTCGGGTCTTTGGATTTCGGACATGGAGCACACGGACCTCGGCAATTCCATAGCTCCTTTGTTCTTGACCTCCACGAAGCCTTGAGGGCGGTTTGGGGGAGGCACAGTCTCCCCACTTTTGTTGATTTTTCTTGTTTATCTTATTTTATATTATTTTATTTTGATTTCTTAAATTTTTCTTTTTAGATTTTCTCTAATTTTTAGTTAATCTTTCTTTCTAGCTTAAATTTCATTTTTCTGTACTTTTTTTAAATTTTTTATGTGTTTATTTTTGAAGTTTTTATCAAATTTTGCTGCATTAGGAGGTCCGGGGAAAGAGCCAAGAATTCCTGCCCTTATAGCTCGATCACAGTAGGGAAGAGAACAAAGTTTGTCACTGTATGTGAGACCTCAGATAAAGTAAAATGATAGACACGGGTTGCAAACCTGGGAATTTCTCTAGATCTCGAATGACGACACGGGACTGTTGAGTTTGTCTTGCGAAATCTAAGTACATAGTCGAATTTCAGCAAATTCCGAGAAGGTCATAATTGCACGTATTTCAAGACAAATGGACGAATAAGAGGGTGACACGTGGCATGAAGATGCATGCCATGTGGCACCTAAGGAGAGGACACTTGGCACTTGGGTGGAAGCCAAGTGTCACACTTCTATCCTGCATGAGAGGATAGTGGTGGGAAAGTGGGCATGAATGACATGTGGAATGCTATGTGTCATGAGGAGAGAAGGATGAGGTGTTCTACACCTAGATAAGTATTCTCCACCTAAAGAAAATTGTTCGGTGGAAGAGGAGAGAGAGGGAAAAAGAATAGAGGAGAAGAAAAGAGAAAAAGAAAAAGAAAAAGAAAGAAAGAAGAAAGACAATGGAAAGGAAAGAGAACCAGCAATTCTCTGATTAACAAACAGTGGAGTTGCAGCAGTGAACGAATATGTACTTTGAGAGGTAGGGGTTCTCTCCTACGCTAGTTAGTCTTTGTTTAAGAGCCATGAAATGGCCATGACGGTTAGCCCGAGTAGTGGGCTGGTTTAAAGAATAATTTTGATAGAAATTGTTGTTGGTTGGGACCGGTTTCTAGGTCTGTGTAGTTTTTAAGGCTGCGGAGTTAAGGCGGTGTTATCTTGTAGTTTGGGATACGACGGGATGATCTTGGTTGTGTACTGTTGATGAGTCTAAAAACTCATTAGATTTTTAATCCATTTTTCTGAGTTTATAATGAGAATAATGATGAATTGTCTGCAGAAAACTGATAACTAACTCAAATTCCAATTTGCAGGAAAATACAGCAGAAAATCAAATTTTAGCAAAAATCATAAGAAATTGGCAGCCCGAGAATTGAAGTCAAAGCGGAATTTAAGTCGCGACGGGAAGCGAATTTCCAGTGATTACAAGTCCGCGACATCAACAAATTTGGCTATGAAGAAGAAGTGAAGAATGAACAAGTGAAGTCGTGAGCGAAGAAGAAGTTGAGACAAGAAGGACTTGGTCTAGATTAAAAGAAGCAGTCAAATGAAGAAGTTCATGTCAGCGACATCCTTTGCGATAATAAAACTACCAGAGATAAATGATGTCGTGATACCGCCATGAGGTCGCGACAGGGCTATCTTCAAAGCCACAGAACAACCTTCTCAAGTAAAGAAGTCACAATTAATTTTTGAAAGAAGGGACTTGATGTCGCGACATAATGATAATGAAGAATAACACCAAGGTGCATGAAACTCCAAATCGAGACAACCCGAAATTAATGGAAGAGCTGACGTGATGTCGCGACACCAGCCGAGGTCGCGGCGGGTGACTTAGCGATGAAACATGGAGATGCGTGACACTTAGAGATAAGTCGCGACAAGATTTTCAAGAGGAAGTAAAAGCATGGAAATTCGCGGCAGGTTAGAAGAGATAGAGGGAACATCAACCTTTGAATCGAGAAGATGTCGCGACATCAATCATTGTCGCTACACATGATTACAAAGAAAGAGAGAAGGTCGCGACATCACTTTCGGTATCCGCGACATCGATTCCTAAAGAAAGAAGGTCGCGACATCGTTCGGTTAATCAGCGACATCGGTTCACAAAGAATAGAATTATAGCGTCATTTTAATTAGTGGAAATGGACGGGGATCTGGATGAGTGGTTTGATTAATTCGCGACATCGGTTACAAAGAATAAGTCGCGGGGTCATTCGATCGCGACATGAGATCAAGGGTGTTAAAGGCAGAGTCGACCGGATAAAAGTTTCTACTCTGAGACGAGCGAGGAAAAAGCGAAAGTTGCGACGTGAAAGGAAATTCGCGACATCCAAGTCAAGATCGCGGCTAGCACAAATGGAGTCGACATGAACATAAGCAGATGGGCCGATTATTTTGGAAACCCCGAGGAAGTGCAGCGCCGAGTTAGGGTTTAAATCGGAACCCTATAAATAAGCGTTTACTCGGAAGAACAATCTGGCGACTCAGGAAGCGAAAATGGGTGGCTTGAAGAGAACAGTCATATTTTATTTGCTCTATTTTCTTTGCTGTTTTTATTTCAACATTGTTTTGGATGAATGAGATTTATTATTTCATTTTGATTGGATCACGGATGTTAGTTGTTGAAGTTAAAGCTAAATGCAGAATGTTATTTTCTTCAAATTCTTTGCTGGTTCGTTTGAAGTCAAATAAATTTTAGGTCGAACTTCAGTTCCAGTTCTGATGGTTCTTTTGATCGAGGGGAGCTACAGTTAGTGTAATGAGTAATTTAGAAGCCGACTTAGTTGAATTTACTACATTGTTAGAATTTATCTTTCACAGAAATTTATCGGAGTCCTTGAACTTCAGTCTTGAATGCCTTGCTAGTTTGTATGTTTTGTCGGTCAAATATCGATTGTCCTATACATGTAGGATTGTTTCATGCTCGATTTCCGGGAGGCCTGGTGACACGGAAGAGTTCACAGAGAGTATTGAACAATTTCTCAAGGGTATGCGAACCTAATATTGGGGATCTAATGGGCTCTGTGAATTATAATCGATAAATCTTCTTCTCACTTGAAACCGAGAATGAGTTGAATGACTTATCAATTAAAATGAGCAGAGAGTTCGCCTCGATTCGAACAGTAAGTTCAATCCTGTGTTGGCAAGGATCTAATCAAGAGGAAAGAATGAAGCTACATTTCCAATTTTGAGGATGAAGCAGTATAGTGTAAACCCATGCTTAACCTATGTCTCGGGGCTAAGGAGTTCAGTCCATGCTCACAGGTATGAAGTATTGAAAAAGAAAAATACTTTCCAGGGAACAAGGCAACTCGGATTAAAGTAGTTATCTAATCCTCTGTCTTGAAAAGCGGGGATGATTAGATGATGAAATGTGTCGTTAAGAGAGAAATCCACATGGCATTACCATCTTCCTTGGATGGATTCTAAATTTGAGGTTCTTAAATAAAATTAAGGGGTATGTAAGTGATATTCCTGATCATTTGTATTTTCAAGATATCACTTTAAAATAATGACGATATATTTCTTTCATTTTTATTTTAGTTTAAAACATTATTTCATTTTATTCATACCAGTTACATATCTTTATTAATATTATTTAAGTTATAAGTATCTAATTTTCATAGGATTCAAATAGTATAGAGCTTGAGTAGTCGGGGTGGTGATTGAGAATTACTTAGGATCATATATGGGATGATCTGAACTCAAATCACTTTTATTATGTTGGGCTTTGCTTTGTGAATCATGGATCAAAACCGAAAGAAATTCAATACTCTTGAAACCGTTTTTAATTAGTATAATTGCAAAGAAATATAAAAAACAAGTTTCATGGCATTATTGCTGGGGATTAGACAATAGTCCTTGGGTAATAACGTTATAAATTTGTGTTTATGTTTTGATCCATCACTCACACTTACACAGTGGGAGAATTAGCATAAGAACCAGTTTTTAGCACCGTTACCGGGGATTAGATAACAGTCCTTGGGTAATGATGTCATAAATTGGTGTATGTCTTATGTATCAAGAACAACTGTGCATGCTGTTTTCTGAGTTTGGAGATTGAAATCCAATTTTTGTGTGTTATTGCTTGTTTGAATAACATGTAGATTGTGTGAGAAAATGATGTTAATATATGCATGCTTGTTATATATGTATGATACTTAATTAATGGCTTGTATTATAGTGTGCATGGATTCCATCATGCATGTAACATGAATATTATGCGGTGACATTATCATTGCATGTGCATGGGGTCATCGCATGAATCAGGTGTGAGTGCATAATAAAATGGGTATTCGAGAGGGTTGTCCGATGCGCGGTGGTCGGAGGATTTGTCCGATAAATTATATCGGTGGGTTGTCCGATGAACTCTATCGGGTTGTCGAAATAAGAGGTTCGGAGATGGTCGGTGGTTCGATACTCGGAGGTTGTCGGTGGTTTACTATTGAAAGGGTTGTCGAGTGTGTAAAATAGCCGGAGGTTGTCGATATCAGAGGTTGTTCGATTAGGTTTCAAAAAACAAAAAGCTTTGTTTGAAACTAGTTTTTCATACATGGCAAATTGCATGGCATGAAAGTGTCGATCTTGATTCGGCATGACATGGGCATTCATATAAGAGTGTGCATATTTTTATATGAATGTGTGAATGATTTATGGATTATGCCATTGCATGTGCATAGGTGGGGAGTAGCCCTTGTAAGGAGACTTTCTCTGCATAGCTCACCCCGTTGTGGGAAAATTATTTTCAAAATCGAGGTACACCAAGAGAAGGCACTTCATGAGGTCTTAGTTGGTGAAAGACCTAAGGCTATTTATTGTGTTCTTTTGTAAAATTTCTGGGTAGAAAACCCAGTTTTTGTTTTGAACTGAATTGTTGTCAAAATTTTGTACTTTTGATGTAAATAAATTGTAATTAAACTCAGATTATATGTTTAATACAATTTGGTAAGGGTTGTGTCTTGCCTTAGGATGCTTATTATAGCCTGGAACTATGAGGTGGAAGTCGCTCTTTTCAATCCTATGTACAAATTCTAACTTTAAGACTGATTTTTTGTTGGGAACTAAAGGGAATTTGGCCCTATTCCTTCTGGAATATTGTAGCCCCATCAGTAATCTTGATGTAGGCTTTCGAATCACCCAAATCGGACCTCTACAACCCAAGTTATGGCCTTTTTACTTGGAAGGGTATGAGATGATAAGCAGTGGCCGAGCTCTTCTGGCCGAGCCGTCTCGCAGCCGAGCCTCCGGCCGAGCTGACTCCTTTGGGAAGAGCTGAGCTCTTGGCCTGAGCCCACCCCTCTGGGGCTGAGCCGAGCCTTCCGCTGCTTCTGGGATGAGCCGATCTCTGGGCGTGAGCCAAGCCTTCTGCACGCCGACCTCGCGTAGCCGAGCTCTTTCCGTTAACCTCTCGAGGCAGCTAACCTCTTCCGGCCAAGCTCTCTTTAGGGACGAGCTGACCTCTTTGGGCGCATCTGAGCCTTCTCCGCCGAGCTGACCTCCTTTGGCCGGATTCTCCGCCGTAGCTCAAAGAAGGAATGAGCTCGGCGGCGCTAAATCTCGGACACCATAACTTTCTGGCCCAAAGTCCGCTTCAGCGCGCTCGCATTCTTCGAAAGTTCCTCGAGTCTAGAATCCATCCATTTGTGGCTCAATACAATCTAAGTTCATATTGTGTTCAAAAGTGACAAAAGACAGTAGGTACCTGTTAGTTCTGCATGTCAGTTGTTGCTCATGTGAAGCCCCAACTTCGGATGATCATAACTTCCTCGTCTGAAGTCTGTTTCAAGTATTCTTAGACTCTATGGAAAGTATCTTGAGTCTAGAATCTGACCACATTCCTGTGGATGGAATTTGGTGTTCAAATATAGCCGAAGCTGACCTCTTCACCGAATCGACCTCCTGGGCTGCTTCGACCTCGTCTAGGAATGAGCTCGGCAACGCTAACTTCGGACGACCATAACTTCCTAGTCCGGCTCGCTTTTGCGATTCTTAGACTCTATGGAAAGCTCTCTCGAAGTCTAAAATCTAACCATATTCCTGTGGATGGCATTTGGTGCCCACATAGTTTCTGAAAAGTTGATCATTGCACTAAGTGCATTAATTACTGGAGTCTTGAATGAGAGGTACTGTTAGTTATAAATACCTAGTTTTGAACGCTTGATACTAACAAGAAGCATTATCAGAAAATTTAGGTACACGACAATTTCGGGGGCTAGATGGGCATAGGGCTTGATCATGCATCCATCATGCATTCTAATGAATTGTTGCATGATATTATGTGAATTAGATGCTTAGTGAATAGTATATAGGAAGTATTGAACACTAGGGTGAGAAGTTAACCTTAGGGGTTCAAAAAAAAAATATATATATATATATATATATATATATATATATATATATATAAATAATTAAATTTCTATTTGATATATGTAGATAGAAAGTCAAGGAAGGGGACGCAGGGGTCGCTCACGAGGCACACCACCTGTTTTTTATCAATAAGCCTTTATAGAGGCCATGGTGTCATGAAATACGCCATTGCACAAAGCAGTGCATTTGGGGGGGACAGGAGGACCGACAACTCCGCAGGTTACGGCACATCATCCTCCAAAGATTAGGGAGGTGGGACCCGATGGTGGCGACTCATTGGTTCCGAAAGCAAACAGGAGAGTTGAGGCTATGGAGATTACCCCCGACGCACAAAGATCAAAGTAGCTACATTTCGTTTGGGGAGGGTGAGTCCCAAGTATGGTGGGACTAGGTTAGTGCTCAAGAAACTGGAAAACGAAATGGGAGGAGTTTAGAGAGCTCTTCATGGGCAAGTTTTTCCCGGCATCTGCTAGACATGCAAAAGCCTGGGAGTTCCTTGAGTTGAAACAGGGGACGATGAAAGTACTTGAGTACGTGGCTAAGTTTACAAAGTTAGCACATTTCGGGGATGATTAAGTGGCCTCAAACATGGCCAAGGCGAGAAAGTTCGAGGATGGTTTGAAGTTGTCCATCCGGGGCAAGATTGTGGGACTTCTCCTGCAAGACATAGATTCTATGGTCAGGACAGCTTTGGCCATAGAGAGAGATAGATGATGCCCGGAGCATCCGAGACATGGGTGCTGGTGATAAGCGGAAGGAGGGTCAGCCTTCTTTGAGCTCGGGAAAGAAGCAAAGGACTTCTGTTCCACGAGGGTTTTCAAGACAGTGGTCATGGCCAGGCCAAAGCCGATCAAGGCTCAGCTACCAGACCGATGACATGTTATCATTGCCATCATCCTAGACATATGAGACAGGATTGCCCACAGAGGCAAGGATCCTAGAGTCATGGACACCCTGCACCCTAGTCATCGTGGGACACACCTGCATTACAGATCTTCCTCTACCCTAGCATGGGACAGGGAATAGATATCACCCTGTGGTGCAACACGGCACCGGCTGTTTCGCAGATAGGCCAAGAGGCCAGATCATGGGTCGAGGTCGAGGGCAGGGACCACAGGCCGGGACTTCGGGGACCCAAGGGCGTGTTTACACCGTTACACCACAGACGGAGCCTACAGATCCGTCAGTTATACAAGGTATGTTCCTACTCTCCTGCCTATGGGCAAGAGTTTGTTTGATTCTGGTGCATCTCATTCATTTATCACGTGATTCAGGTGAATGTTCTCGGGGTTTAAAGGTTGAATCCTTGAGAAAGTCGTTGTATGTGAGTTCTCTCCTAGGAATTAGGGTGAGGATTGATCAGATATGTTGGGATTGTGACTTAGAGATCTCTGGGATTCTACTCACAAATGGTTCTCTGCCATGTATCGGACTTTGATGTCATTCTCGCATGGATCGCTGACGCACACCGGTCGCCAATGGATTGGGTGGGATCGTAGAGGGCTATCGCCTACACACAGATGGTATTCTGTATTACATTTCGTGTGGGGATAAGCATGATGCTTTACCTAGGCCGTATGACTTCTAGGTGGCACTCGACATTGATAGGTCGGGCTAGTGTTTACCTTTTGCAGGACGAGGCAAGACGTGGTTCAGTCTACCTCGGTGGTATGTGAGTTTAAGGATGTTTTTCCAGACGAGTTACCGGGATTACCTCCCCAGAGGGATGTAGACTTTGTCATTGAGCTACACCCCGTATCGCCACCATTTCCATGACTCCGCATAGGATGGCGCCAGTTGAGTTGCAGGAACTCAAGGTCCTGATACAGGGATTATTGGACAAGGGTTTCATTAGACCGAGCACTTCACCTTGGGGCGCTCCAATTCTATTTGCTAAGAAAAAGGATAAGACCCTTCGACTGTGCATTGACTACTGACAGTTGAACAGGGTGACGATCAAGAATCGGTATCCTTTACCGAGGATTGATTATTTATTTGATCAGTTGAGAGGGGCGAGGGTGTACTCTAAGATAGACTTCCACACCCGTATACCATCGCCTGAGAGTTGGGGGAGGCAGATACCTAAGACAAAGATCTGTAACGTTGTAATGGGCATTTCGAGTTCACGTTGGATGCCTCTTCAGATTAACAACCACACAGCATCTTGATCTCTACATGCGAGGGTCTTCCACCCTACTTAACCTGGGCTTAGTAGTTTCGTGGACGATATCTTAATCTACTCCGAGACAAAGGAGGATCATGAAGATCATTTGAGGGTCGTTCTCCAGACCCTGAGAGACCATCAGTTGTATGCCACCCAAGAAGTGTGAATTCTGGGCTTACGTAGGTGAGATTTCCGGGACACGTCGTGTCGGCCTGTGTGTGTCAAGAGACCCCTAGAAGGTTGAGGTTGTTATGAGTTGGGAGAGGCCGAAGTCGGTCTTCGAGATACGCAATTTCTTGGGATTGGCTAGATATTACAGGAGGTTCATTGAGGATTTCCCCCGGCTAGCAGCACCTATGACTAAGTTAACCCGGTAGGAGGTCAAGTTTGAATGGAATGACTCGTGTGAGAGGGCATTCTAGGAATTGAAACGGAGGCTTACTTCAGCTCCTATTCTGGTAGTCCCGAAAAGGGGACAGGAGTACTCAATGTACTGTGATGCTCGCGATCTGACTAGGATGTGTTTTTGATGCAAACTCGGGAGGGTAGTGGCTTATGGTTCTCGATAGTTGAAGAATCACGAGCAAAATTACCCTACACATGACATGGAGTTGGCGGCCATCGTCTTTGCCTTGAAGATTTGGCGCCACTATCTATATGGGGAACAGTTCGAGGTATTTTCAGACCATAAAAGTCTGAAGTATATCTTTACACAGGGGGACCTCAACATGAGGCAACGTAGATGGATGGAATATCTAGAGGATTATGACTTCACTTTGCATTACCATCCCGGTAAGGCAAACGTGGTGGATGATGCACTCAGTCGGAAGTCGAGGCCAAGAAGAGTTTCCCTGGAGGGCAGATGATCGCGGACTGGACAAGCTTCAGTTATGGTACAATGATCAGGCTCAAGGTGTTATGGGAAGTTTAGTGGCTACGCCTTCCCTACTGAGCAAGGTGATTGAGTCTCAGGGACAAGACATAGAGGTAGTGTCCATTAGGGACCGAGTACGATCAGGTATAGGTGATGAAGGTTGGGCTATCCACACTGATGGCAAATTTTCTAGACAAGGGACTTGTGGTTCCCCAGCCTGATAGAGTTGAGAGAGGAGATCCTCACGGAGTTCCATCGCTCGCTTTCTCGCAAAGGCATCTAGGGGTGGCATGAAGATGTATCGATCTTCATCGCCAAAGATATCGAGTGGGATGAAGAGACACGCTTGGGATTTTCAGGCGACGGTGAACCACATGTCAAGAGAAGTAAAGGTCGAGCACCAAAGGCCTTACTTCAGTTACTCCAAATGCACAGGTAGTTTTGAGTGGGAAGGGAGCATGTCACGATGGACTTTATGACTCACTTACCACGAACATCGCGTAGACATGATGCGGTGTGGGTCATAGTGGACAGGCTCACTAAGTCGACACATTTCCTAGTCGTGCGGATAACCTTTATACTAGAAGAATTTTGCAGGCTGTATATACAAGAGATTGCGCCAGTTGCTACGGAGTACCGCATCCATCAGATCGACAAAGATTCCAAAGTTCATGGCACACTTTTGGAAGAGTTTCCAAAAGGCCATGGGGACACAGTTGATGATGAGCACCACTTTTCATCCACAGACAGATGGTCAGTCTGAGAGGACTATACAGGTTTTAAAGGACATGCTGCGAGCATGCGTCCTAGATTTCAAGGGTAGCTGGGAAAAGCATTTGCCCTTGGTAGAATTCACCTACAACAACAGTTATCAGGCAAGCATACAGATGGCACCCTATAAGGCCTTATATGGGAGGCCATGTCGATCTCTAATTTGTTGGACGGAGGTGGGAGAGATCTCCACCACGGGTCCTGACTTGATTCGAGACACCACCGAGAAAGTGGGTATGATACGAAAACGCCTTCTCACGGCTCAGTCGATGTAAGAGTTACGCCGATGCCGTGACGACCTCTGTGAGTTGCCTGGAGGCATGTGATCATGTCTTCTTAAAGGCGATGCTCAAGAGAGATGGTTAAATCTCTAAGAAGCTGTAAACTATCGTCGAGGTTTATCGGGCCCTGAGGTACTCCCCAGAGGGGCGGGGGCAAGCTTGCACATCGATTAGCATTACCTAATCGAAGTTTATCAGTGTCCATGAAGTATTCCATGTCCTATGTCTCTATACACTGCAGATCCACCATGTAGCGACCTGGGCGAGCTTGTTATTGATGCAGATAGGACCTTCAAGGAGGGACATGTGCGTATTATGGATAGCCGAGAGCAGGTTTTGCGATACAAGATTGTGAGGCTAATGAAAGTGTTGTGGCAACACAAAGGAGTGGAGGAGGCAACATGGGAACGTGAGGACACAATGCGTACCAGATATCCTTTCCTCTTTAAGGACGGAGGTATGTGGTTTAGTCATTTGGCATTTAAATGGCAGTTACATATGCATGGATCAGATGTATATAGGTGTGTGAATTTAGATCGAAATTCTTTAAGGGGGAAGGATGAGACCCCTGATAAAGTAAAATGATGCATTACCTGGCCAGAACCCGGGAATTTCTCTAGAACTCAGATGACGACGCGGGACATACCGTTGAGTTCGCCTGCGAAATCTAAGTACATAATGACCGCGACCCGAGAAGGTCATAATTGCACGATTTCGAGACAAACTGACGAATGGAGAGGGTGACACGTGGCATGAAGATGCATGCCACGCGGCACCCAGAGAGGACACTTGGCACTTGGGTGGAAGCCAAGGTCACACTATCTCATGAGAGGATAGTGGTGGGAAAGTGGGCATGAATCACATGTGGAATGCTATATGTCATGAGGAGAGAAAGAAGAGGTGTTCTACACCTAGATAAGTATTCTCCACCTCAAGAAAATTGTTCGGTGGAAGAGGAGAGAGAAAAGGAAGAAGAAAAGAGGAAAAGAAAAGAGAAAAAGAAAAAGAAAAAGAAAGAAAGAAGAAAGACAATGGAAAGGAAAGAGAACCAGCAGTTCTCTGATTAACAAACAGAGGAGTCAGCAAGAGTGAACGGATCCCAGATCGAGCGTAGGGGTCCTCCTACGCCGGTTAGTCTGCTAAGAGCCATGAAATGGCCATGAGGGCTAGCCCGAAAGAGCGGGTCGGGTTTAAAAGAATAATTTCGATAGAAATTGTTATTGGTCAGGACCGGTTTCTAGGTCTAGTTTTCTAAAACCAAGTAGCCTGAACCGATTGTTGTACCGTAGTTCTTGGGGGATCCGAGCGTGATGATCTTGGCTGTGTATCAGGCATGCCGTTTTCAGTTTGGAGATTTAAATCCAGCTTTTGTGTGTTACCTCGTCTGAATAACATGCGACATGTAGGAAATTATGTTAATATATGCATGCTTGTTATGTATTAACGTGATGCTTGGTGTGAAGCATGTATTATGAGTGTTGAATGTAGTTCCCATCATGCATGTAACATGAGATATTATGCAGTGACATTATCATTGCATGTGCATAGGGTCATTGCGTGAATCGGGTGTGAGTGCATGAATAAAATGGGTATTCAGAGGGTTGTCCAGTAACAGTGATTCGGAGGGTTGTTCAATAAATTATATCGGAGGTTTGTCTAATGAACTCTATCTGAGGGTTGTCCAATAAGGGGTTCTCGGAGATGGTCCAAAGGGTTCGACACGGAGGTCACCCAAGTGTGTAAAATATTCAGAGGGTTGTCTCGATATCAAAGGTTGCTCAAAGAGGTTTTTAAAAAAAGCTTTGTTTGAAACTAGTTTTCATACATGGCAAATTGAAGTATGAGAGAGTCATGAGGACTGGTATTATATGCAGACATTCATATAGAGATATGCATATTTTATATGAATGTGTGAATGATTTTATGGATTATTCCATTGCATGTGCACTTAGGTGGGGAGTAGCCCTTGACTTATTGACTGTTATTCCCTTTTTGGTTTTCTTCCCATTTTATCCCTTGTAATAGCTTTTGATTTTGGTTCTTTTTGTAATTTTGCTTGGCTGGGGCAGTATATAAGCCCCTGTTGCACTGTAATCAAAGACAACTTTTTGTTCATTAATAAATTAGGTGGGAAGCTTTCAGCTCTCCCGCTCTTTTCCCTTTTCTCTCACTTTCTCTCACTTTTTGGGTAGCCAAACACCCTCCGAGGATGACAACTCGGAGGATGAGTGGCTAAATCCCCTTCATCCTTGGAGACGAAGGCTACTGGAGGAGGGTTCCAAGGGTTATTGGGGTTTCTCACAGTTTCAACGCAGGTGATTGTTGTTGTTTTTGTGTTTCCTCTCAACCCTAGGTTCAAATCCCTTCGATGCATCTTGAATGACCTGGACTTGGCAATCTTTTAGGGTTTAGTGGATGCTTATTGCTAGATCCACTGAGATTCATTAGTTGCCATTTATTAGTCACTGTAAGATGGGTCAAGGAGATAGGTTTCACTTACTGAGGCCATTAACGTTCAATAAATGCCATCTTTCAAAAGGAAATTTATTAGGGTTTAGTTTTTATAGCCACATGAAGATTCAGCTTGGGAAATTCCTATAGGTCATCCTCTCCAACGCGAGGAAATGGACCCAAGAACCCCTCAGTGACTTTTCGAACCCAACCAAGAACCGACATCATGATACTTTACATTTATTTTATTTTATTTAAATTTCGCCTTTCTCTCCAAACAATACCCCTCATTGGTTTTATCACCACCTTAAAATCTAAACCAAATTCACCATTTTGTCCTTCACTGTAAATCATTTGTGCGAAGAAAACCCATCCTTGAGTTCGACCCTAGAACCACTATACTGCAATAGCTTTGCTACGGTAGTAGGAGGAATTTTGGGATATAAATATTGTTGATTCCGGATCACCCTACTGTGGCACGAATCAACAATAGAAATGTGTTCCCGAGGCATAAGGACCATCTAGTGATTAATCATTTTAATATTTAGAGAGTTCACCTCATTTTGAGAGAATGTTTGTGCTCTTGTAATATGTGAGTGATTATTTTGACCAAACTACAAATTGAGATGTCAATTAAATTGAATGAGGCTTGTGTTATCCTATCTATGGGGGCAAGTAGACTTCAGCCCTGAGAAATGGTTGTGAAGTACTGGTTAAGGAAAAACAACCGGATCTTAAAAAGATGATCAAATCCTAAAACTAGCTATTTAGACCCATTAACCTGGTTTAGGAATATGGTGTTCTAAAGAGTGAAATGTATAGTGTTATGAGGTATTCCAAGGCTACACTACTCTACTCTTGGACAAATCTAGAATTCAAGTCCATGACTATATTGTTTTTGAACCTCATGCAATTTGATGATCATAACACTGATCCTAGTCTCAGTGTTATTCCAACTTAATGAAACCACAAATCAATTTAGTTTAAATTATCTTTTTCATTTAAGAAAAATATACAAAAAATACTTTCATTCCATTTAGGCTAGTTAATCCAATCTTCAAGTTAAAGCTTCAAATAATGATGATCTTTAGTAGTAGGGGTACTTGATCTTTAAATTTTCTCATCAATCCCTGTGGGAATGATATCTGGACTTATAATCCACTTTATTACTTGTATGACCTGTGCACTTGCATTTGATTTAGACTAAAATAAATTTTTAGTATATTATCATAACCAAACAACAGAAAATCAATATTATTGGCCAATCAAGTTGTTGGCATTATTGCTGGGGATTTTAAACAAATCTCTAGTAGCAATGATTCAACAATCTTAAAGACAATTTGGTCTATACAGAAAATAGAGTCAACAAGTTTTTGGCTATGTTGTTAGGGACTAACCAGTCTTGGGTAGTCGTGTCAAAGATTTGAGTCAATAAGTTTTTGGCACCGTTGTTGGGGACTGAATTAGTCTTTGGTAGCAGTTTCAGAAATTCTGTTCGTAACAAGAATTTTGGTTAACAATAATCTCCCCCAAATTCAAATTTTTAGCTACTAAAAATGGCATCTGATTTATGCCCACCCCAAGATCACACAATGCCTTGTTGAATGTATGCTCCTCAATGATGCAATGGATAGTGAAACTACCTTGATCTTTGATTTTTTAGGGAAGCTTCTTTGGAATAATTATACAGTAATTTTCAGATAAGTTTACTATTACATATGCCTCTAACTTTTTCTTGTTGCTCATTACCTTCTTCATGAATTTGACGTAATTATGCATTTGAGCCAAAGCATCGACAAACGGAATATTGATCTCAAGCTTCTTAAACATATTTAGAAATTTAGTAAATTACTCATCCAGCTTAGTTTTTCGGAATCTTTGGGGAAAAGGTAAGGGTGGAGTATATAAGGGAGGGTTATCGAGAAAGGTCAATATTCCTATAATAAATTCATCAGATTTTTTCTTATTTCCCTTGTTGTTTAACTCAACTCCCTCTGTATCAAATTCATCTTCCATCTTCTCTCCAACTTCTGGATTTTTCTACTACACTTTTTTTCCATCATCTTCAATCTTTTTAGGCTCATTAAGCTCTTTTCCACTTCTTAGCGTCACAACCATGCACTGCTTTGGGTTTTTCTCTATATCATTTGGAAAATATTTGAGGGATTTTCTATCAAAAATTGTGCCAACTGTCCCATTCGAGTTTCCAAATTTTTTAGAGATGCCCCCAAATTGAGCTGATTCGTCTCTATATTTTTCATACATGTGCCTATGTTCGCTTGATTATGCTCAAGATTTTTCATGCAAGTGCCTATTTTCGCTTGAATACTTTCTAAGCTTTTCATATTCATTCCAAAGGTAATTTGATTATTTTCTAGCTAAGTAAGTCTTGTCTCACTTCTCCTTTTGATTTCATTTATGACCAATAACTGCTCATTGACTCCAGGCTGCCTTGCGTTCCCTTGATAATTTGAGTTCGAAGCTACTTAATTTTGGAATCCTGGAGGTGCCATAGTGGTGCTTAGCTGATGGGGCTCATGCGGAACAATTGTTAGATTTCTATATGACAGATTTTCATGTTTTCTCAACCTGGAGTGATAATGAGAAGGAAAGTTGTTGTTAGGGCGAAATGTATTACTCCTATTATTCACATAATTTTCATTTTCAATATGAAGTGGAGTATTTTCCATAAGAGCTCCCTATGCTTGCATGTATGCAATCTCCCTAAGAGTAGGTTCTTTTGGAGCTTGTTGATTTAATCTAGACATCAAAGCTTCAAATTTCACCTCCAAAGATGACATTCTATCAACCTCATGAATTCCTCCTTGCTTTCTTCCATCACCTCTCTCTAAGGGAGGTTGGTAATTGTGCTTTGACAACTCTTCAAACATCACATTGGCTTCTCTTGCTGTCGTCATCGTAATAATGCCTCCGCATGCTATGTCTACTAATGCCCTGGTCGAATAGTTAAGACCATTATAAAATATCTGAACTTGAGCACTCAGCTCATACTCGTGCTATGGGCATTTTCTCAGCAACTCTTTAAATCTATCCCATGCGTCATAGAGCGCTTCTTGATCTTCTTGTTGAAATTGTATGATTGCAGCTCTAAACTGTGAAGTCAACTGTGGTAGGAAAATTTTAGTCAAGAAAACCTCCACTAGAGCTCCCCAAGTATATATTGAACCCGACATTAAATTATTGAACCAATTTCTTGCCTTATCCCTTACAGAGAAGAGAAAGAGCTTCAATTTAATCATGTTGTGGTTGACTCCATTCATCTTGATTATACCACACAATTGCAGAAAATTCAACAAGTACCCATTGGGATCTTCCAAATGGCTTCTACCAAATTGTTGCTATTGGACCATAGATATCATTGCAAGTTTCAACTCGAAATTATTAGCATGTATGGGTTGATGCCTAATTCCCGATTAATCTTCATTCATCATAGGTGGAGACACCTAGTGTCGGTTCCCGGATTCCAGACATTTCTTTTTGGTTCAAGTTACCCTCCCTAAATCTATCACTATTCTGATCTTCCATCTCAATTGTATCAGCTTGGGCTTTCTTTAGTTTAAACAATGTTATTTCTACTTCAGGATCAAATGGTAATAAGTATGAGTTGGATCTTCCATGCATAAAATTGGGTACCTGAAATCAAAAAATAGCACTTGAAAATAGAGTAAACAAACTTAATACCAAACAGAAAAAATTAAAAAAAAAACTAAAAAAGGAAAATAAAGAAAATAAAATAAAATTCCTAGACAAAAAGATTTTTGACTAAATTAGCAAATGTCCCTTTTGTTGGAATATCAATCTATTCCACTTAAACTGTCACTTCCCTATTAACGGCGTTAAAAACTTATTCGATTGTTTTCGTGTTATATAAAAATTTGGTAAAATCAACTTAAACCCACAAGTGTATGGGTCACAAGTAATACAATGGTTTTCAAATTAAAAACCCTAGATAACGAACCCACAAGGAAGAGATGGCTTAAGTAGGGATTAAGTATCTCGGCTACTTGAGAATTTTACTATGTAAGCGAAATAAATTATTGGGATTGATTGTTGGCTAAAAATGAAACTAAGTTAAACTAAAACCGATTCTTGAAAATTAACAAGTGGATGGATTGAATTGAGAGAAAATGTAAGACCCTGAATTTACTGTTTTCATGAATAGTAAATTTCGTTTTCATTGCCATGTGATTCGATCAAAACGACAACGAACAGACCAAAACGAGCCCCGAAAATCGAAAAATGTTGAGAATAATGTATTGAGTCTAAAGAAACTGAAACGGATTAAAACGGAATTTGTTTAAGGGGTTTTTGAAGCGTCCGACGATTTATGACAAAAATGCCCTTTTTTACGAAATAATTTTATAAATATTCCTTGTACCCCTAGAATTTTTTTTCTAAAGCATGTTCATGATAGTAAATAAGTTTAATTAGAGTATTCCATGGTCAATTTTATGATTGGAAGATCATGGAATATTGGGCTCTTGTGCTCTTTTTTATTCTGTGATAGGGTATTATTTTCAAGGAGGGCATTTAAGTCATTTAATGAGTAAGCCTAATCTAAGTAAGCAAAGCAAGAACCAATAGAATGGTGCCATGTAATCTTGGTGATCCATGTGATTAAGAATGGACCTATGAGAGCTTGACATGTGGATTCCATTAATTTTGATATTTGTCATAAAGTAGTTAACTTAACTTTGGTTGGTTGATGAGTTAAAGTTAAAATGATATTTGTGTTAGCTAACCATGAGAGTTAGTTGTTTCCAACTATGGTTTAAGCGAAAGTGGATTTGATGGAAAAGTAAGTGAATAGTGACATAAAGGGGTTTTGGTTGCTTTTGGATTATATGGTTACATATGGACCAATTAGAATTCAAGGAAGCTAACCAATGGCATGTTGTTAAATTAAGGACAATTGGAGGGAAAATTAGGCATGGAAAAGGATCATTAAAGTGCATTTTACTTGGCTTTTGGTGTGCTTACGGGTGAAACAAATTTAAAAGGCAAAAGTGAAGCAAAGAGGAAGCAATTCACGTCCATGCAAGGGAGACAACTTCAGCAGCCCCTTTCCAAGCCATTCAAGTAATTCTCATGTCATTTCAAGTCCATTTCAAGTGTTCATCATGTCCATGAAGTACCCTAGATCAAATCCTAAGTGAAAAATCAAGTTTTTAAGGTGAGATCATTTACTAGTCTATGTGAATTTGAAGGTTAATGGAGGAAATGGTTATATGATGGTGTAAATGAGTTTCAGTATGCCTTTATGTAGATTTGAACAAGAGATTTATTTGAATTGCTAATACCAAGTCACTAAAACATAAGGTAAGCAATTAAGGTTTTGTTGGATTTATTTATCTAAACCTTCAATTGAGTTATGTTAAGGCTTAGCTATTAAATTGACATGATTCTATGTTGATTTTGCTAAGAAATTGAAAAGAAATAGTGAGATTATAAGGGTTGTAAATTTCAGTCAACATTGGATGTTAATGGAAGTGATGTTGTTTGATTGGTTTTAATTGATTTAATGACATTACTTGAATACTTGAATGAATTAATGGAATTAAAAGTTGAAAAAGAAAATGAGATATGGCATGGAGAGGGTTCGGCCAAGAGAGGGTTTAATTGGAAATGCTTTTGTTTGATTTAGTTTAATTGAATCAATGGCATTTGATGAATTGTTAAATGTAATTGTTGAAAGAAAATGGAAGAAATTGAAGAAATAATGATGAATGTGTGACATGTAGGATTCAACCACCCTAGGAAAAGTATGAAAAAGTTGAGTTTCAATTGATTTCAATCAATTGGAAGTGATCAATGCTTAATGGAATGTATTAGAATTAAAGTTTTAAGAAAAAGAATTGATTAAGGTATAAATGTAATTTTTGCTAAGGTGAAGGGCATTTTGGGTTTTTCACTTTAAGCATGCTACTGGCTTGATTTAAAGCTTGTAATGAAGTTGTCATGAGCCTTGATATAATTGGAAGTGAATTGGTTAAGTTGAGATTAAATTGAATAAGAAAATGTTTAAGGGTTACTTTCTAATTTAATAGGAAGTATATTATAGTTAATGGTTTAATCGAATATTGTTAAGGTATGAATGTTAATGGATTTATGATAATGACTTTAGAGGAAAGTGATTAAGGACAAAGGTGAAAAGTTTTTAAAGGAGAAAATGGCTTAAATAACTAAGGTGAGGGAAATGTAAATGTTTATGGAAATATATATATATATATATATATATATATATATATATATATATTAATGTTTACATAAATATATATGTTTTCATATCTATGTTATAAATGTTTAAATGGAAAAGTGAAAATGTGGTTTTCTGACTTTAATTATGTTGAGAAAATATGAAATGATTATGGTTTCCATAGTTTTATAAAGCATGATTTATGGTTTCATATATTAAATGAAATAAGTTTATAATATGTATTATATATATATATATATATATATATATATATATATATATATATATGTTTTCATATCTATAAAAAGAGAATGTTAAAATGGGAAAGGAAACGGGTTTTCTTCACTTTAATTATGTTGAGAAAATATGAAATGATTATGGTTTCCATAGTTTTATAAAGCATGATTTATGGTTTCCATATTAAATGAAATGTATTATATATATATATATATATATATATATATATATATATATATATATATATTATATGAAAATGTTTATGATTGAATCCATGGTTACCCTATGTTACAAAGATAAAGTTTAAAGGAAAGTCAACTAAAGTGCTTTAAGTGTGCATGGTACATGGAAAGGGATAGATTTTTATAAAGGAAGGGGCAGCGATGCATATCGCCATGCACGTGAAAAGTACGAAAAGGTTACCAACGCACGATGTGATTTATTCCTTAGTGCAATGGTATCTAAAAAAAGATACAATTTATCAGAGGTTCCTTTTGGGCAATCGTTGATCGTAAGATTGTTTCATCGGAGGTTCTTTCATGGGCCAACGGTGTTTAACGGTAGGTGGGTTCCATTGGATATGACGGATTCAAAAAGGAAAAGAAAGTAAAGTAAATGTTTATTGAAATAAGATATTTATACAATTGTTTTATACATTGTATTTGAACTATATCTAGAAACATTATTTTCCTATGAACTGTGCTCTCACTGAGCTCCTTTAGCTCACCCTCTTTCAAAATGTTTTTATGGCAGACCGACGAAGTAGCTTCGAAAGCATTCCTCGTGCCTAGTGACACTTCTCGTCTCACGTGATCGACCACTTTTAAAAAATGTATAGACCCTGTTGTAAATAATCATTATGCACTTACTTTAAATGTATATATACGAAAGAAAATGAATCACAGAGCCTCTAATCCTCTGTGGAGGTAATGAGGCGGTTGCGTAATCCCGACTAGCCCAACGGTTATAAAAATATTGTTATATTTCTATGGTCTTTTAAAATGATTTTTAATTTTGATTTGAAATTTCGGGTGTAATTTAATATCCCGTGAAGACGGGAGTAAACGAACATTATCGATGTAAAAGGTTTTATCAGATGTGTTGCAAAATTAGAATGTCTAAAACATAGGAAACTCCCGCCCCATTTTCTTAATATAAGTGACCATAAAAGGGCTTAATGTTTAAAAGATAAGAAAAAAAAAATTCTAACCATGTTTAATAATAAAGTTTTAATGGAAAGCATTCTCAGATAAAATGGATTGGCTCCACGGATTCACTTTTAAAAAGGGTTTAAAAGAAATGTTTTCTCAAATCTGTAGGAGTGCTGGGAGGGTCCCTCGGGTTAGGAAGAAGAAATCCAAATTGGGTCCCTTCAGAAAAACTTTAGAAATTAACACTAGGGTTGGCTATCTCCATTAGTGCATTTATGACTTATATTCATTAAGTGCTAATTAAGTGGAAATAATCTTGTTCTTACCTAAGGAATCTGTATGAGGTTCAATCTTTTGAGTATCTCCTCAATTTCTCACATCTAATCCCTATTATCCTTTCGGTCCATCTAGGTCAAACAATGTGATACTTGTTCTAAGGTAAATCAGTCCTTAGGAAATTCTATTGGTCACCTCTCGATCCATATAATGGAATTTCTCGGGTTATGCTCATATCAATCACCTCTTTGGTCCATACGATCACACATAAGGTTAAATGATGTCCCTCCTAATAAAATCCATCTAGTACTAGGCATTCCTAATTTTCTTGACTTCTTTGATTAAGTTAAATTGATTTTATCAATTATAAGATATTAGGGAATGAAAATCAAGTCCCAAGGGTATACTTACAGCTGTCACTTTGGAAACCCTTTGAGCTCTAGATCTCAATCTCACTACCTAGCATGCAACAATTGAATAAAAACCAGGGAATTCATAAAACCACATCAATAAAACCTCAACACAAGATTATATTCAAAAAATTATTCAAGACAATATATAAACCAAACACCAATGTCAACAACCAGCCCTAGAGGGGGATTTAGCCACTCAAAGCAACCTCAAAACCCAACAAAACCATGTTTACACCAAACATAATGCTAAAAGATTAAGAGAGATAGAAGAGTTTAGGAATATAAAATAAATGTGAAATATAAAGCCTCTAAAACTCTATTTCACTACTACAAGAAGTCCCCTAGCAACTAGATCTTGCAATTCAGCTCTAAAACAAGCCAAAAATCGAGTAAATCTAAAACCCTAAAAATCTTAACCTAGAGAGAAACCCTAAAAATGGAAAATGTTCTAGCCTCTAAGTCCTCTCCAAGTTGCCTTAAAAGCTATTGCAAGTATGGTATTTATATCATTGGGAAAATGGGCCAAAAATAAAAGCATTTTTGTCCTAGCTCGACACCCAAAAGAGAGAAAGAAAGAGGAGAAAGAAAACCATAAGGAAGGAGAAAGGGAGGAGGAAGCTTTTCCTCCATTGTTTTCATATTTGGGTGGATCAAGAACTGGTCCTACACACTTCAAGAGGTGAGGGATTTTTCCTCCCTTGTTATTTCCTTTGTCTGGGCCATGGAAATGGCATTTCGTTGAGTCGGGGTTTGTTATTACAATGAATACTCATGCAGAATTTTCTAACCGATCTGTTATCGCATGTTATTATATTTGCTGTTTTTTCGGGTTTTAAGACCGAAATCCAGGTTGGTGTGTTATTCTCTAATGGATGCCATAGTAATTTTCTCTGAACTAATCTAGAAGCTACTACATGTTATTGTATATGTTGTTTTTTTGGGTTTTAAGACTGAAAATCCAGGTTAGTTTGTCATTACTTAAAATGAATACCATGCGTAATTTTTCTAGAACTGATCTTGTTATCGCATGTTATTATATATGTTGTTTTTTCCGGGTTTGCATCAAGAAAATCATTGAGTATTACGCCTGCAAGGATTGAATGATGCGTAATTTTTTCCTGTTTCTAGACTCAAGAAAATCAATTTGGTATATTATTGTTTGCATGATTACTTGTCTACGAATTTTTCTGTGTTTTAGATCGAAGAAAATCAATTTGGAGTATTATTGTTATATTATCAATACATGCACAATTTTCTGGGTTTCAGATTCAAAGAAAAATCGGGCCATGTATTATTGTTTGCATGATTAACATGCAAAATTTTCTGGGTTTAGCCCTGGTTGTTTAGGCCATAATGCTCTCGTCCAAACTCCGATTCGAAAGTTCTTGGACTCTATGGAGAGCTCAGGGAGTCAAGAATCTAGCCATAAGCCGTCCAAATGGGCGAGGTGCCTACATCGGCGCCAAAACGATTGTTGTACCGCAAATGAATTCGCTATCAATATAGGTGTTTCAAACACATTGGGTTGTAATGTGTTGTGCTGAACATGGTCATTTTTGGCATGTAGCAGGTCGTGGCGGATCGACATACTATGTCTCAACCCGGGAATATGGAATTATGGCGATTACTCGCTTAAGTAATGGTCGGAATTACATATAATACATGCTTGAATGATGTGTTGACATGAATGAACTGAATGATAGAAAAGATGTAGTGCATGCTTATGTGATGTACTGATTTGAATGTGTGGAATATTAACATGACTGCATGTATGTTGATGTTGAACTGAATATATGAAATGTTGTGTGCATTAAACATGAGTGTTCATGGCACACACATAGTGTACGGTGTACAATGTCCATGTAGAGGTCTTCATTCATTGGTTATGGGCTTGAGTGTAGTGTCACAAATTGCATTGCATTTGTGTGCAGTAACACCGCATTACATGGGTGTGTGTACATGGTACTGATTTAGCACTATGTTTGGTGTTGAATTGTGTAGGCTTGGGAATGGGACGAAGTCCAATAGAGTTCCACAGTGTTAAATGAAAATTAAAACGAATAGTATCGGGCGAGCGCTAGGATAGAAACTTCAGGTGAAAAGCCCTAAAACCTGGTTACACAGATCCACCTGAAAGCCCGAAAAACACCTGAGGGTGTAAGAGACCCATGCAGATCTCAGAAAGCAGGTCGCCTAAAAAGACACGAAACGATTAAATGAATATCACATATCACGGGGGTTGTAAGATGTGAGTCGGACTGATCGTATTGATTTCATTATACTTGCATTGGGTGGTGGGTCGAAGGTTGACCCGGTACATGGGGCATGTAGAGTGTCGTCTCATCCATGCATGTAGTTTATTTTTTTCTTTATAGGACAACATGTCTGCACGGATTGGTTGTTTGTGTGACTGTGAAATGATCATTTGCATGTACATGTTGGTGGGGAGTAGCCCTTGTAGGATTTATCTCTACTGGGCGTTAGCTCACCTCGCCAGGACCCCCTTTCAGGTACGCATGTAGTGCGCATCGGCGCCCATGTGAGGCCGAGATTACGGCAGGCCGGACAAGGCCTTGATTCATGTTTTGTGTATATATTAGAAACTAACTAGTTTTAATATATGTTTTGTATTAAGAGTGATGTAATAACTCTTGGATCCATAGAAATGTATGGTTTTGTAACTGTATGGACGAGTATGGATCATGGGCCTGGTTGGGTCATTTTACTCATGTACGGGTCTCATGATATGAGACACACAAGTTTTCGTAAGTTAACGGTGGTCAACGGGACCCCCGGGTTTTGGGGGTCATAGATTTTGGGCACAATTTCCTCTCAATTAGATAGAATTGAGAAGAATATTCCTAAATCAAAAGAAACAAAAAAAAGAAAAACCTTTATTTAGAACACCATAATATAATAAACCCATAAAACTAGGTAATAAAAATAATGATCTTATCAAAGCATTAGCACAAAAATTAGAAACTTTGAACACAACAGACCCCTCAATGTTAAAAAGACAAATTAACTTTCTCAGTGGATCTGAAACTGAATCCTCTTTAAGTAAAGAACAAACTCAAGACTTAAACCAAGAAGATGAACAAATAAATAGAATAAAATATCAAAAAACATGGCAACAAGGAAAAAGAAATTATTATCCAAGGCCTACACCTCTAGATATTCTATATGAAGAAAGACTTCCACCAAGGGCCATGTATAATGATAATCATATTTATGAGTGGAATATTGATGGTCGTTCTGAACATGAAATCCTTAATGTTCTACGGCAAATGCTAATTGCAACAACTGCCTACTTAATGGAAAATGATGACCATAATGCCGCACAACTTCTAATCTCCAGATTCTCTGGAACATTAAGAAGTTGGTGGGACAATTGTTTAAATGAAGATGAAAGAAAATTCCTGCAAACTAGTAGAAATGAAGAAGAACAACAAAATGCAATTCATAGAACTATATATGCAATAACCAAACATTTTGTTAAAGATCCCAGGATACTCCAAGAAAGAAGTTCTTAAATTCTTCAAAACCTAAGATGTAGAACACTAAGTGATTTTATATGGTATCATGATGTGTTCATTCCAAAGGTCATGATTAGACAGGATGCAAGAGCTCCATATTGGAAAGAAAAGATTCTCATATGGACTCCTAGAGCACTAAACCAAAAGTTCAGAATGTAACGCCTCAAAATACCTCCTTAGAATTTCTATAATAATTTTATTATATATTCCGGGTATAATTGAGCCAAACTTGGGTTTTTCCGAGAAAACTAATAAATTGTTAAATCGTGAAAAGTAAAATGAATATGCGAGCACATGATTAAATATTATATGCTAAAATGAGAAATTGATTGAACACGAAAATTAACCCAAGTAAAAAAAGGCAAATTGGAAATGTGTAAATGAGGACCTAAGAGTCTAATGAGAATGAGCTTAAATCCCAAGTGAATTAAATGGTAAATGAAAGTGAAATGAAGAGTTAAAATGCCAAAAATGAGAAATGGGATTTAATGAAAGAGCCAAACATGGCCTTAAGAGAAATAAAGGATATTAGACCACATTTGGTCTTAGAAGGCTCATTTGAGCCAAAAACGTTTTAGAGACAAGAGAGAGAGAGAAGAGCTAGGGTTTGGAAATAGTTGGAGCCGTGAGGGGCCGTTTGATCGGTTCCAAATCTTGGAACTGAAGTGTGAAAATTTTTGGGATTATCTGACTGGTCTCGTGATGCTAGTGACTGTTTCAGATTTTCATAATTTATGCACAAATTATGTGTCGGCGTGGATGAGGCCGGAAATGGCCATGGAAATCGGTTTCAAAAAGTGGAACAAATGTTTGATGAGGTTGCCTGGATAGCCCACTTGCTCGCTTAGAAACTCCGTTAAAACAAATTCCTGCTTGTGGTAATTGACCAAAATGTCCATGTATTGCTTGCTTGAAATTGTTTGAATAGAATGGCTTGTGTTGCGTGGAAAAGATATTAATACATTATCCTAATGTGTTAACGACAATGACATAATTATATAAAATATAATTGTGTTTGTAGCCCATTGGAGATGATATTGCAAATTGCTCAAGTGAGCTACTTTGGGAGTTAGCGATCAAAGAAATTAATGTGTTAATGCTTGAGGTGTTAACATGATGTCACAATTATATGGAATATAATCAGGTGTGTAGGCCATTGAGATGATTGTGAATTGCCCAAGTGAGCTAATTTGGGTGATGGTTGATATTATTGAATTAATTCAAGGGTGTAATTGTAAAATTGAGAATATATGATTTTATATATATCGGGTATAAAAATGGTTGAAACGGCATAATGCATTTATGTGCATCTGCAACCTAGAAATTAGGTGTGAGTGCATGACACGAGTTTTTCAAAACGAACATAATTATAAAGGAATTTCACAGATGATTTTCCGGAGAATGAGGTTGGGAGACAAATTAAATGTATCATTTCGGATGAGGACCATGATCAAGCTTCGGGAAGGTTTCAACACATTCGCCTGAGTAGCCTTCATCTTTTTACCGACCTCGGTAGCTTTATTTTCAAGAACAAATGTGTTTTGTTTGAAATGATTATTTCACATGGCTTAGGCAAGTGTGAGGGAGTCGGTGAGGACTCGAGACATGGGAATGGGCATGTAGATATTCAAGTAGGATCACTTATTTACTTGAGTGTGTGTTTAAATTGGAGCATTACATATGCACTTAGGTGGAAAGTAACCCATTTAGGGTAATTCCAATTACTGGCTATAGCTCACCCCGTCGGAGAACACGCTGCGTACAGGGGTGCCTGGCAAGATCGACTCATTTTAGAGACCGATTTTGAAGAAAGTCGTGTCAGGCTTTGATGTTTTCGATAATATGTATTAGAATTGTAGATTTTAATATGTATTTGTATTAAGAGTAATAAAATAACTCGACTATGGAATATATTTAAGTATGTTGTTATGAGTATTAATGCAAATTCAAGTGGCCATTTTTACTCATTTTAATTAGATATGAACCCGATGTGGTCATGAGATTGGTGTTTGGACAGGTTTTGTATTTGGGTAGAGCTCCCCGTACAAAGGAGACTCTGCCCGATTTTTGTGAGTGGTGTCGGGTTACCCGGCATCCATGAGTATTCCGCGGGTTGATGGGTTGTCAATGGACCCCGGAATTGGGGCGTCACACTTTGGGTAGGCAAGATGGTCGTGCTCTAACTAGAGCATATGCAATGAAAGCAGTAGAAGATACCGACGCCCCATATGTGATAGTCGATAATTTTACTATCTTTGATACTATTATGCATGCATTGATAGATCCAGGATCGACTCATTCATACATATGTACTGACATACCCAGCTTGGGTAATTTACCGAGGAGTGAAACCGAGTATGACATCTTGGTGACAAACCCCCTCGGACATAGTGTTATTGTGAATAAAGCATATAGAGATTATTATCCTATCAGAATAAGAGAATATGAATTTCTAGGAGACTTGATAGAGTTATCCTTCTCGCAGAATTGATGTGGTGGATATGGGATGGACTCGGTTATCCCGACACCGCGATATCGATTGTAGAATGAAAAGAGTGACCTTAAGGACACTAAATGAGGTGATGAAGGAATCCATCGACGAGGTCAAACCACCTCTCTATCGTGATATCCGGCAACCACCGCCAGAACAATGGCGCGAGTGATGTGAAGCCTACTTGGCTTATGTGATTGATACGAGTAAAGACAAGGCCTAGTGTATCCGATATCCCTATCGTTAGTGACTTTCTAAACATGTTTTCGGAAGAGTTGTCAGGATTGCCTCCATAGAGGGAGAGCAAGTTTGCTATCGACGTTGTACTAGGTGCCACACCGGCATCCATTACACCGTACCGAATGGCTCCAGTGGAGCTAAAGAAATTGAAATTGTAGTTGCAAGAACTATTAGAAAAGGGATTTATTCGTCTGAAATGTATCACCATGGGGAGCTCCCGTGCTCTTTGTTAAAAAGAAAGATGGTACACTTCGACTATGTATTGATTATAGACAGCTGAACAAGTTGACAGTAAAGAATAAGTATCCGTTACCGAGGATTGATGATTTGTTCAACCAATTGAAAGGTGCAAGTATCTTTTTCAAGATAGACGGCGAACCTGGTATCATCGCTTGAGAATTAAAGATGAGGATGTGCATAAAACGACATTTAGAACGATATGGACATTGCGAGTTCAGAATGCCATTTGGTTCGACAAATGCCCGGCCGGGCCATGGACCTAATGAATCGTATCGACCGCACGCGGATCAGCTGTCTTAGTGTTCATAAACAACATTCTTATGTATTCAAAAGATCGGGAAAATAATGACACACACCTTCGGGTAGTATTAGAAACTTTGAGAAAAGAGCAGTTGTATGCGAAACTGAGCAAGTGTGAATTTTGGTTAAATAAAGTGTCCTTTCTTGGGCACATTATATCAAAAGAAGGAATCTGAGTGGATCCAAAGAAAATAGAAGTGGTTGTTGAATGGAAGCCACCAAGAAATGTTGCTGGCGCGTAGTTTCGACCCAAGTAGGTTACTGTAAGATCTGCATGGGCTTTCTATGACTACGTACTGATGACAAGATTACTCATAAAATGTAAAGTATGGATCGAGGAAAATGTTAAGGAAGTTTGATAAGTTGAAAGCGTTTCTAACCAAGACCGTTCTTACTCAGCCTAATCTACTAGTAGAATATGTGATCTTTAGTGATGCTCACTAAATGGACTTGGATGTATCCTAATGCAAGAGGGTAGTGAGAGTCTATGCTTCAAGACAACAGTTCGCATGAAAAGAACTACCCCATCGCATGATTCGAATTAGCCGCTGACAGATGAAGCCAAAATTTGGAGACATTATTTGTATGGAGGAAATGTTCCATCTACACCATCATAAGAGTCTAAGTGCATTTTGCCCCTCACAAGGAGTAGCCACTGAGACAACGGAGATGGATGGAATTGATAAAAGATTATGACTAAGTGATTGATTATCACCTGGGAAATGCTAATGTAGTGGCCGACGCTTTGAGTAGAATGTCAATGCAAACGCTTCGAGCGTTGAATTCCCATTTGTCATTATCAAACGATGGTACCGTAATGGAATAATTGATAGCGAGACCGAAAATGTTGAACCGAGTTCTAGAAGCACAAAAGAGAGATGGAAAGATTTCTGCCATAGTGAGTCAAATTGGAAATGATAAAGAGACCGAAGCTGGGGCCAACTAAAAATGGAGTTTCTTATATTATAAGGATCTGGCTCAGGTACCCGTGGATTAATGATTGAGGAAAGCCATACTTGAAGAGTACATAGTGGGATCTTGCTATCCATCCCCGGTAGCACAAAGATGTATTTCAAGATTTGGAAATGTCATTCGTGGTCCCGAATGCAAGAGATGTATTAGAGTTTGTAACCAAGTGTTCGTGTGTCAAAGAGAAGGCAGACACTCAAGTTCTCTGATTATCAGAGCTTTTATCAAAATACTAGAGTGGAAATGGGACCGAATCACCATGGATTTCAGGGTCGGGCTACCATCGACGGGAGGAAGCATGACTCGGGCTCACGTAGTGCATCGATCGACCAAGCCGCCACTTCCTGGTCGAGAGAACCGACCATTCGCTTGATGCGCCAGATATCAAGGAAATAGTCTCTACTACATGGGATCTCAGATCCATTATTTCAGATCGAGATCCGAGGTTTACTTCGAGATTTCTTTGGGAAAATTGCAAGAGGCCTTAGGCACTCGACACTGACTTAGTAATAACTGCTCCACCTGCATTCGATGGACAATCAAAAGAGTGATCCGCATTCCTGATATGTTAAGGAGTTGCGTGATCGACTCATGAGGTAGTCAGACTTAATACATGCCTTTAGTTGAATTTGTGTACAAATAATAGTTTCAATCAAGTATTGGAATGGCGCCTTACGAGGCTTTATAGCAAAGAAAATGTAGAACAATCGTTGTGTTAGACTCGAATTGAGGAAAAGAAATCGACGGGCTCCGGGGACGGATACAAGAGACCTAAGAAAAGGCGAAAATGATTAAAGAAATATTGAAAGTGGCCACGGAGCAGACGTAAAATCATATGTCGACATGCTGAAAAGGAAAGATATTCATATGAGATTGGCGAAAGTGTTTTTGAAAGTATCGCTCGAAGAAGCGCTTATGAGATTCGGGGAAAAAGGCAAGTCGAGCCCTAGATTTATTGGTCCATATGAGGTGATCGAAAAAGTAGGTCCAGTGGCATACCGTTTGGCATTACCTCCGGAATTGGAAAAGATCCATAATGTTTTCCATGTTTCGATGTTGAGGAGGTATAGATACGACCCGTCGCATGAAGTCTCTTTGGAGACAATTGAGCTGAGACCAGATTTGACCTATGAAGAAGAGCCAGTGGAGATTTTTGCTTCGCAAAGTGAAATAATTGCGGAACAAGAAGATTCTACTAGTCAAAGTGTTGTGGAGAAACCACAAAACCGAAGAAACCACTTGGGAAAGTGAAGAAACGATGCGACAACAATATCCGTAACTATTTAAATAAGGTAAATTTCGAGGACGAAATTTTCTTAAGTGTGGGAGAGTTGTAACGCCCAAAAAATACCCTAGAATTTCTATAATAATTTTATTATATATTCCGGGTATAAATTGAGCCAAATTTGGGTTTTTCCGGGAAAACTAATAAATTGTTAAATCGTGAAAAATGAAATGAATTTATGAGCATGTGATTAAATATTATATGCTAAAATGAGAAATTGATTGAACAAGGAAATTAACCCAAGTGAAAAAAGGCAAATTGGAAATGTGTAAATGAGGACCTAAGGTGTAATGAGAATGAGCTTAAATGCCAAGTGAATTAAATGATAAATGAAAGTGAAATGAAGAGTTAAAATGCCAAAATTGAGAAATGGGATTTAATGAAAGAGCTAAACATGGCCTTAAGAGAAATAAGGGATATTAGACCAAATTTAGTCTTAGAAGGCTCATTTGAGCCAAAAACGTTTTGGAGACAAGAGTGAGAGAAAAGCTGTGGTTTGGAACACTGAGCTTCGTGAATTCTCCATGTTTGTGCAAGATTTTGCAAGATTGTTGAAGAAGAAGGCTAGGGCTTCAAAGGACAAGAGATTTCAAGGTAAGAACCAAACCCTAGATTTCTTTAAATGATGTTTGGGTTAGAAAAACCCTAATCCATCTATGGGTTTTGTTCATGGTTGGGTTAGGATGACTTTAGAATGTTATTGAGAGTGATTCCCATGATTTGTTTTGAGATTTTGAGTGATTTTTGGAGAAAATCACAAAAAGGAGAAACTAAAAAAAATCTGGCATTTTCGGGCTCCTATGTCGCAGCGTAGGGAACCCACGCCGCGACATAGCCCTACACCGTAATGTGGGATGCCCTCGCCGCGGCGAGGCCGGGGTGCCAAAATGGCAACCCTGTACACTAGTCTACATAACAGAAGCTACACGTCAGCCAGAAAGGGGGCGGGAGCACACCTTCACAGTCAGACACTGTTCATTATGATCAAATTTCGGATTTTTGTTTCCGAAAGTCTAGTATTCTTACACCGATAGTTTAAGGACCCTAATAAATGATTAATGGGATGACGAAACGTACCATACCTCGCCACCTTGGCAAAGCTTCATTTCGCCTTGGCGAGTTCGTCTTTGGGCAGACTTAGTGTCTTAACCCAAGACCATTAATGAAGATTAATCATAATTCACTAAAAATGTATAATAATTGTTTATCCACTAAAAGTGGCGTAATTGTTCGATTCAGTGACTTGTTTTAGACCACCTAACCTAGGACCAAGATCGAAGGGAAGGAAACGAGAGCCGATAGCCTTCTGGTTGTTTCCATCGACTTATTCTTATTTTCAAGTGTTTTCGTAGCTTACCAAATAAATATGAAATGATTATATGGAAATGAGTATATCTTTGAAAATGATATTACGAAAGTGCATATGGATTTGAAATGTGGATATTTGAAATGTCGATAATTAATCGCATGTGAGTGATAATGAATTATAACGAATTGATCACTTATACTTAATTAACGATAACTGAACGATCATCACGATGCGATCTACACCGAATCGCGCGAAGGCAACCCGAATTATCCAATGTCCCACTCAAGTGATGCAATCAATTCCATCCGCCTTGATGGCGTGAAGGCATTTAAATACCACATGTCAAGGTGCACCAATCGACATCCAAAGAAGATAGAGGATCGAAATCGCGAAATGTGTGCTATTAATAACATCGATAAAAAATAAGGGGATTCACCGAACGGAATCCATCATGAATGTGAATTGTATAGACAAAGTGAAATAACAAACTTTCATCAATGAAAATGAGATTTGTAAACTAAATATGTCCTTAAGAGTACATGTTTGAATCTCATGATTTGAGTTAAATGATTTGTTGCATGTGGAAATGCATATTTTGATATGACCAATGATTTGTAAAGTGAAAGCATGTGAAAATGAATAAGCATGAGTATAGTTTGATATAAAAGGCATGGTTTTATGATAAATGCATGTCATGTTAAACTTAAAATCACAATGTAATCAGATAACCATAAAGACTTAAAAATTTAGCTTATAGTTTTTATCTATGCGCAAGTTTCGAGTAAACAAGAAAAAAGACAAGATCAAGAAGCGCAAAGTCATAGAGAAAAGTTGCGGAGTATAAGTATATACCCCGTCATATGCATAGCATTTCTTTTGAACATGTGATGTTTTGTGAACAAAAGAGTTAAACTCTAAACTATTGTTTTGTGTATCATTTTGTAAAGGCAAGATACGTCATTTTGTAAACGAATTGTATAAGAGTAAATGTTTATGGGCCTCCCATTTAAAAATGCTTCCGCGTAATTGAAAACCCTAAAACAAAATGACATAAATAAAATGTTTTGATAGGATAAATGAAAACAAATGAGTAAACTGCAAATTAACCGCTCTTCTGTCGTAAGTGATTCGGTCAGCTATTTTTGAAAAAAAATTTAATAGAAAGGTAAATAAAATAATTAAACGAGTATCCCGGAACCGGTTCGGATCCGCCATTCGGGTTGGACCGCAAAGGGGTGCTACAAGGAAACCCTTAGAGAAAAACATCATGGAACAATTCTTTATGATGATCTTACTTACGGAGATCTCATAAATGAAGTCAAAAAAGAAGGTTTAAAATTGTGTTCACAGTTAAGACTCCAATACAAAGTCAAAAACGATTTAAAAGCCTCTAGAAAAGATTTAGGATCTTTCTGTGCCCAATATGGTATTGAAATGTCAGTACCACCCTCACAAAAACATAATATATCAAAATATTCTAGCAAAAGAAAATCATATTCTAACAAAGAATATTCAAAGAAAAAATATAGGAAATATAAGTCTCATAAATTAAATAAAACCCCTCAGAACCTGTAAGACCCGAGAAATTTCCAATTTCTGGAAAAATGGCAAAATCGTAATTTCGGTTAAAAATCCGAAATTTATTCTTCAGATCTCGATGATCTAAACTGGATTTCATCAGGAATCGCCTCGCGAAATCTAGCTACCAATGGGTCGACCCGAGATACCGGGGAATTTGCACGCTTTCGAGGCATCGAATATCAAATGCCGAAAACGACTCAGGATGTGACAAAGTCACCACAACACGTACTATATGACACATGTTGTACGAAAGCAGAGGATGATGGAACAGACAACCGAGATAGTGCCAAATGTCAGAAATCCAAGATTTGAAGGCATTTGGTGATTTTAAAGAGACCAAAACGCTGAGAGGGGAAGTGGGGATGTAGTAGTTCGCATTTATGAAACCCAGCGTATGTGACTTCTCTCTAAGATTACGGGCGATCCAACCGTCGGAATTCGTCGGGACAAGAAGGAAAGTCGCTCTACGCAGTGAGGCCTACGCGTGGGCTCTGGTTTTAAGGAGTTTCGATAAACTCCGTGAGGTAGGGGTTTCATCCTACTTGAGTTTTACACTTTGTTTAAGTGTATTTATGATGCTTGAGTTGATTGAGGCCGTGAGTGGCCGTTTGATCCGTCCCAAAGCTTAGAACCGAATTTTTAGAAAATTTTGAAACCCATTTGTGCAAAATTCGCGGATCGTAATAAAGCCGTTTGTCAGGAATTGGCAATTCAGAAACAATTTGTGTTGTGATGTGTATAAGGCCGGAAATGGCTATAAAATTTGGGTTCGTAAGGTGAAATCGATATTGGGTATTTAGCCGTGAACAGTAACCCGAGGGTTTCACTGTTCATGTGAATAGTGTTCATGAAATAAATTTTGTGAAATAATGTGTTTGGTTAAGTAATTCAAATCGAATTGCTCATGTTTGATAATTAGCCCAAGTGAGCCACTTCGTGTAATTATCGTGAAATTACATAACATGCTTCTTGTGTGATTTAAAATTATGAATATATGCATGATTATATATTTGCATGTGTTAAAATTGTATTGGAATTGGCATCACGCAGATTCCATACGCACTAAAAGAACCTGTAACGATAGAGGAGTGCATGAGGTGGTTTATTAAGAGAGTGGTTTCGGAGGGTCAATTAATAATAATAATTAATTCTGAGTGTGTCCATTACAATATCTGAGGGTAGTCCATATAAAATATCAATCATCGAAGTCTCGCAATTGATATACACGTAGGGTTGTCCACTAAATAGATCATCTGAGTCGTATCCAATTACTTATATCTCTGAGGGTCAGTTCGACAATAAAAAAACAAATATCTTTGATTTTGCCACGCAGGCTATAGGAATCAACAAAATTTGTATCCTAGGTGTCCCATCGCGTAGCGAGGCCATCACAAAGATAGCTGCCTCAGGGTCGAACACTTGACGGTTTTCGTGAATATAAAGGCAAGAGGAGTTGAAAATGGTATTTCTTCGATTTTGGCTTTGTTCAAAAACAAAGGGTCAAGATGGTTATAAGCTGCATATGCACCATAAAGGAAAATTAGAAAGTTAAGACTCCTTGGAAGTCTCGGGGTCACTGATCGATTTTAAGGTGTATTCATGCCCTGGTTTGTTTCCTCGTTAGAATAAGGACCTATAGTCGCTTTCTCAAACCAGACCTTGATTTTACACTAAACTTAAACCCTAAATTACTCCTCATGAGATATGGCATTCTGAGCATTCAAGTCCCTAACAAGGTGCATATGGCTTCAAAGAGGCAAATCACTTCGCAACTAATAGGAGAGCAATTAGTGGGTGATAGTGGATCTAAAATTAAGCATCCACTATATCCACAAAGCTTGCCAAATACACATCAAGGAAGCAGATCTAGAGGTTTCAACCTGTAGTGAGATGCAAGTGAGCCTAAACGCTTCATAAATGCAAGCAGGATAAATGAGAGTGGCATGAAAAACTTACCTTTAAACCTCCACCGCTGACCCTCCTCTTTCATGAAAGGGGGCTTTTAGGCTAAGCATACCTTGGTTTGTCATCACCAAGGTATGTTTGGTTGCCGAGAAAATGAAAGAAAATGAAAGAAAATGAAGAGAGAAGAAGAGAAGCGGGAGAACTGCAAAAGCAAAAACACTGTAACTAAAAGATTGATTCATCCTTGATTTGATACAATGCAGAGGCTTATATAGCCTTACACAATGTGTGAAATACCAAAAATACCTAAAATACATGATTACAATAGGGACAAAATGGGAATTATACAAAAACGAGATCAAGCCAGAACCAAAACACATGGGGAGAATTTCGCTTATAGTGAATTTCTATCATAGCGAAAATACAAGGCATAATGGTAATTCAAATTTTCGCTATGCATAGTAATCTCATATGATAGCTACTTTCGCTTATGATAAATAAATCGCTAGCTTAGCGAAAAATTGTGTGATAGCTTAAATTTTCTTGTAGGATTGCGAAATTTTCGCTATGGTTGCGAAATTTTCTCAATGCATAGCGAAAATCTTGTAATCCCTGCTTCCTGCATCTAGTTCAGCCTCCAATTCTTCAATTCCACGCTGCTCCAAATGTCTTCTAAGTTGCAATATGGCTTTGAACTCAACTTAGATTCATCGTGTTCAGCTCTCATCCCCGCCCGTCAAGACAGAAATGCCAATCGAAACTACCAAAACACCTACAAAGTGCAGTCAGAACACACAGACATCAATATGCCAATCGGGTTATATGGAAATGATTAGTACCTAAATAGTGCCTAAACCCACGGCGAAATAGGCCTGTAAAAGATACTCTTTAAGTTAATCGAATCACACCCTTAACTCCACACACATTGCTAGTCCTTTAGCAATGAAAACACACAAATCAAAAGGGAGAACATGCATATGTGTGCAAGTATGTATGAACAAAAAGTGTGGGTATGTAATGCTCTAGCCTTCACGTCAAAGGTCAGTCCCACATTAAAATCAGTTTGAGAGACTGCATGCCATATAGATCAATTGTCGGGGTAGTGTCCACCCTAAGGGAATCAACCTGAAGCTTCCACCGAGTGCTAAGTGTATAGGGGATCAGTTTGCATCAATAAACTAACTAGCTGCTATAATTTCCCAACCCGCTACCGCTAATGCCTTAGAAGGTGACAAACCAAATGAATCAATTTTAATTTTATTTCATACCTTTTCTAAAGTATTTAGGATGCAATGCTGAGAATTCAACCTCAATTAAAGTCCATATAATCTAGGATCCACCGATGACTCCCAACCAACTAAGGTTTGCAGATCAAGCCAAAAGGATCTCGATCACAACCTACGTGTTTCTCACTCCTGTGACTCAATGATTTTGAATTTCAGCACCTACAACTCTCTAAGCTCCACCCATCCACCCATGTAGCGAGCACTAAATCGGTGGCTCCCGACCAGTTGGTTCAGGGCACCAGGCTTTAAAGGCTTTTGCCATATACCCCTGATCGTGCTCTCTGCTCTGTACGAGCCACGCGAACAAAATCTTTTCCTTTTCTTTTTCTTTTTTTTTTTTTTTTTTTTTTGAGACATATTGGTCTTCTTTTATGGGGAACCGCAACCTATTACAGGTGGTCACCTAAATTAAGGCTAGTTTTGCTAAGTAAAAAGGGGGTCAAGCAGCTCTTTAGCCTATTAATGAAAACTGATGTGCACTGTGTGTGGCTAGCTCTCGGTGGAAGAGAAAGGGCGAAGACCAGGGACTAACCGACCAACAATTCGGATAAGTATGGAACTAGGCTAACAAAACACGACATAACAAGCAATGCCCGATTTTTCAACTTTTGGAAGAGACAAAACCACAAAAATATAAAAAATGGTTACAAAAGTGCAAAAATGTCAGATGGGTATATTTCATGTCAAGATATTTCACAAAATTATCACTTTTTCTAAAAAGAAACAAAGGTGGTACCTCCAATAGAAGATGAAACGAATCCATTGAACCGTGGAGGGAATGGCATGGTTGAATAGTGCACTGAGATCGCATCGCAACGCAGAGGAAAATGAGATTCTCCCCCGTGACCGCAACTGCAACATTTCAAAACCAAAATTGTGATAAGATGTTTGTAAATGCGAAAATATTTGAAAAGAAAATAGGTAAAAAGTAGTGGCACCACTAAAATCCAAATTAAGACTTAAAATAATATAAAGTAAAAAATTTCAACAAAATTTGGAGCGGCTCCATAAAGTCTCCCGCAGAACCACTCCCGGAGCCAGCAGCCATCGATTCGAAGGAGGGTCCAGGAGGAGAAGCCTCCAAGCATGCAGTGGGGTGTGTTGCAGGTGCCTTCATGCTCAACTCCATTGTTTTGGGCACCGGTCTCTAGTGGCGCAATGACTATCACAGAGAATGGTGGATTCTTCATTAACTACGCATTTGCTCTCCCATCAATTCTTCCTAACGTTTGTTAAGATCATGCCTTCCTACCCGTGGTGCCACTCTCGTGTAAACTTCATCGATTTTGCTCCCCTCATCCTCAAATTTAGTTTCGCTTGTTGCTCAAGTGGAAAATGTTGAGCTCCATATCATGTTGCCAAATGTGAGCTGTAATGACCCCATTTCTAAGAATTGATAATGGCATTCATGTGGCCGAAATGGCCTTCCCAATATAATCTTCGCACTTGATTAAGGTTCTCGCCACCTGTCGTCGAGAACCACGAAATCCACCTGATAGTAGAACTTATATACTTTACCAACACATCCTCTAATATCCCTTTGCATTTTCACCGAACGATCGCCATGATGTGGTGATGTCAAGTTGGTTTCAAATTCTCTCCCAAACCTAGCTTCTCTATACACTAAGTATAAAGAGGGTCGACACTCAAGACTCCAAGTTCCAATGTGTTGCTTTGTCAATGTGTGTTCCTCCAATGTTAACTCGAGATAGTCAACCTCGATCCTTGTAGTATTTCACCATTGTCTCGCATCGATGACGGAGCTAACTTGCTCGCTTAAGAATGCCTTTTTCAATGCCCAACCCCTTTTGATTGTGCCAAAGATCTTTCAAACTTTGCATAGGCAGGACGGTTTGATGATGTCCAAAAGGGGTATATCGACCTTCACTTGCCTTAGGACTTCTTAGGATGCCCGCTCATTGATGCCTTCTTTCTTTTCACCCTTAGTGTCAGGGGAAATCTGAGGTGGCATGCAAGGCTTCATCGAGTCCTCCTTCAAGAAAATGTGTTCGCTCCAATTCTTCCTCTTTTCTCGTTTCTCAATGTGCTCAAGTATCGGGTTGATCAACCTCTTTTCCACTTCTTAAGGTAATGACAAACACTTCATCCATTTTGGGAGGTTCACCGGAATAGCTCGGGCCATGGACTGACGGCAAATACGAAGGGAACCTCCGCCTCACACGATTAATATTCTTTGCTATGATGCCTCAAGTCGGCCAATTCTTCTGCTTAAGGTTACTTTCCCGCCCCATCTATTCTCTTGCTCAAGGAGCTTACATTTTCAATTTTTCAGTCTGAACCGAGCATTGATGCCTGGCTTCCCTCCACAAAATTTCCCACCACCTCGTCATTCAAAATGGCTTGCTCAACAGAGAGGAGGGGCGGGTGCTTACCGATCGTGAAGTGGTGGCACGTCACAATGCACTCCCTGGGGTACATATACAGAGGTCAGAGGTTTCGAGGAAAGGTTAGGGTGACTCCTCCAAATGGGGTCAGAAGTGTCGCCATATGGAGACGGTTCGCGACTTGTTTCGCTCCACCACATTTGCATCCTCGTAATGGGGGTTTGACATGGTTCTCCGGGTGGTCGTTGATCCGCAGCTTGAAACAGCTTTTTGACCTATGCATGGCTTTCGCCACGCTCTACACCTCATGGACCCTTTTCTTTCTAATTCTCCAATCTTCTAGCCAAGGTGATACCTTAGCTTTCAGCTCCATATCTTCTGAGAGGGCATACATGCCTCCTCTCGTTCACTAGTGGCTGAATGTCGTCTCTTAGGTTTGGCCTATCCCACTCCCTTGGAGGTTCCGCCACATAATCGGTAAAGTCCATTGCCTCACAGATTTCTTACCAAGAAATCTCCTCCACACATAGTTTCCAATAATTGTTTCATGGAAGGGAACATTCCATCATAAAAATGGTTCACCAAAGATTCATGTATATCAAAACCCATGGTGTGGGCATGCACCGATAGTCTCCATAAATCTCTCCCAACACCGGTGTAACTCTCACCATCATGAGTCGCAAATGTGTAAATTTGCTCTTCAAGTTGTTTGTCTTGTGAGCACCGAAGAATTTGTTTAGAAATTCCGCTCGCAGCCCCCCACCCCTTATGGTTCTTAGCCTTACGCATTTAGCCAAATTTTCGCTGTCCTTGTGGTCATGAAAGGCTTCAACTTGCAGGAGCTCCATGTCCACGTGACCTCTTTTGAAAGTGGTGCATACTCTCAAACCCCTTCCTCTTTATGTGATTGTAAGGGTTTTCATTCTCCATGCCATGGAATGCCGAGCAGAGGCACCAAGTAAGGTTTCACCGCCACCTCCTCGCCAGGAATTATGCATGAGGGTGCACTCTTCACCTGGGGTGGGTGTGTATGTGATCCCTCATGGATCGATATGCATCGGGCTCCTAGGCACCCATGACTTTGCCGGTCCTCTGGAGGATCCATCTGAGCACCGTGAGGATCAATTTCGGGCCATGTTCCCGTGCGTGTCAGTTCCTCAGCTTTCCACCGCAGTTGTTCCTATCCCACTCCGCATAAACTCCGCTTCCCGCACACTTCACAATCGATGTGGAAAAAACAAACTGTAAAACAAAACTAACAAAAGGGTTAAGGTTAGCTAAAATTAAAGCAAAGAAAAAACTGAATGTACCTAGAAAATTTAAATCCCCTCGCAAAGGAACTCCGCAAGCGGGAAAAAATGATAAATCAAAAGGGAATTTAGATTTTTACCAAAACTTTGCAGATATGAATCACAAGTTCAACAGCCTTCTTATCTCACTAGGCACCATCCCCAAGAACGGCGCCATTTGATTCCGTACACAAGAGGCTATAGGAATCAACAAAATTTGTATCCTAGTGTCCCACCGGGCCGTAGCGAGGTTACCGCAGATAAATGGTTCAGTGGCCGAACACTGGACGGGTTTTCTTCGTGAAATGAGAAGTGTAGTAGAGTTGAAAATGGTATTTTTCTTTCGATTTTGGGTTTTGTTCAAAAAACAAGTGGGTTGATGGTTATAAGCCGCATATAAATTAAAAATTTAGAAAAAGAAGACTCCTTGAAGTCTTCGGGTCACCTGATTGATTTTTAAGGCATTCATGCCCCTGTTTGTTTCCTCGTCGGGAATAAGGACCCATACGCTTCCCAAACCCTGACCTTGATTTGGCACTAAATCCTAAACCCTAAATTACTCCCTTCATGAGATATGGTGCATTCAAAGGAGCATTCAAGTCCCTAACAAGCAGTATATGGCCTCAAAGAGGCAACCTATGGCAACTAATAAGAGACAACTAAGTGGGTGACAGTGGATCTAAAATTAAGCATCCACTGTATCCACAAAGCTTGACAAATACACATTGGCGAGGCTAGATCTAGGAGGTTTCAACCTAGGGTGAGATGCAGGGAGCTTAAATGCTCATAAATGCAGTGTGATAAATGAGAGGGCATGAAAACTTACCTTCAAACTCTCCAATTAAACGACCCTCCTCTTCAAGGAAAGGGCTTTAGCCTAAGCATACCTGCTCACATCACCAAGGTATGTTTGGTTGCCGAGAAAATGAAAGAAAATGAAAGAAAATGAAGAGAGAAGAAGAGAAGCGGGAGAACTGCAAAAGCAAAAACACTATAACTGAAAGATTGATTCATCCTTGATTTGATACAATGCAGAGGCTTATATAGCCTTTCACAATGTGTGAAATACCAAAAATACCTAAAATACATGATTACAATAGGGACAAAATGGGAATTATACAAAACGAGGTCGTCAGATCCAAACACGGGGAGGAATTTCGGCTATGCTGAATTTAGCCATCATAGCTTAGGCTCATGATAAATAAATTTCGTCATCATAGTGAGAAATGCAGCATAAGAAAACTAAATTTTCGCTATGCATAGTAACTAAGTATGATAGCGTAAATTTCGCTTACGATAGCGAAATTTCACACTAAATAAAAATTGTGCATAGCGAATTTTCAGTGGATTACAACTTTCGCAATGCATAGCTTAAAATCCTATAATCCCCGTGACGCTTCCTACATGCAACTCAAATTCCTCCACCTTCTTCAAACTCCACGCGCTCCAAATGTCTTCAAGTTGCACATGGCTTTGAACCCGCCGATTCATCGTGCCCGCCTCTCGTCCTCGCCCCCCGGTCCGAAGATGGAGAAGTGTTTGGCCCGAACTACCAAAACACCTACACAAAGTGCTATTAGTAACACAACAGTGGACACTGACACAATCGGGTTATTCGAATGATTACACTCCAAAAGAGCCTAAAACCTACGATGAATAGGCCTCAAAAGAGCACTTTTTAAGCACTAATCATCTTTGTTTTTAAAATAATGTTCTCATACGTGGCTTGTAAGTGTAGGGAGCTCTGAGGACTCTGTGGTCCGAGTCGTCATATGCATATTCAAGTAGGATCACACATTTACTTGAACATGTTTTCATCGAGCATCGCATATGCACTTAGTGTAGAGTAACCCATTTAAAGATCCCACCATCGGGCATTAGCTCACCATGTCGAGGGACTATTATTTCAGTACGTGGAGCGCACGAGACCGCCATCATGTAGGCCGCTTTAGAAGAAAGTCGAATGGGCTTTCGTTTTATGATTACTACATGTATTAGAATTTTAGATTTTAATATAAGCTGTATAAGAGTAAAATTTTAACCCTTGTAACTATGGTATATAGTTGGTATGGTGATGAGTATTACTCTATACCCAAGTGGCCGTTTACTCATATATATATCTTCTCTCGACAATACGATCAGATTACGTGGTTCTTGCAGAGCTCTCCCATACAAGTGATGAGTGCAAAACTCATCTATGTTTGGAAGTTCATTTCACATGCTATTCAGGCATTTAATATCCATATTCATGTAAACCTATAAAATTTCCTCTAAACTTGGTTTTGTAGGATTATTGGATGAAAAGCAAGTGATCTGGGCAAGAAATGAGCAATATATTTCCAATAAGAGTCAACCGAGAGTCTCACAACGCGCCATCGAAGATTAATTTTTCTTCTCTCGCACCATCCGAACATCAAATGGTTCAAATTTCATGACTTCATTTTACATTCAAAGAACTTTCCAACGACACTTCACACGCCCAAATCCGAGTTAAAATGAAGAAGCATGGCCCCGACAAGTCGGGAGAAGAAAACAGTTGTCGCGAAAGTATGTCGCACCAGAGAGATGTCACAATCGTAAGAGACATATGTCGCGGGCATGTCACACTAGTAGTATGTCATAAATCAGAGAGGCGTCGCGAATTTAAAACCCTGGTCGCCACCAAAATGCCGCAGAACCCAAAAGGCCAAAATTTATATTTTCACCTCCAATTTCAAGCCCATTTCACCCTAGACCATATATATACTGCTTTTTAGGTAAAGAGGGATTTGTGAATATTTGAGAGCCTTTCACATGGGTTTCTCTCTCTAGACTACCCATTTTTCCAGTTTTTCTGTAGATTTTGATTTGTTTTAGATTTTAGAGTAGTTTTACAAATAGATTTTTATTTTTATCAAGAGATTTTTGCTTGCACGATATCTTGAATTTCTTTATCACGAGGAGAAGATCAAGCTCAAATCTGGTTTTTCTTCTTTTCTTGATTTCTTTCTTCATTTCCCCTTACTTTTTGTTTGATTAGTGATGATTGGAATTCAAAGAATGGAACATTAAACACCCTCTAGAGGTGGGGATTAATTGTCAACATTCAAATTTGCGCTTTTCGCTATTTTCGGTTCGAAACCGAATTTATATAATTGGTATTATTCATATAATGAATTGTTTGGAATATTAGTAGTTTATACACAAAAAGAGCCGTATTCTTTGCTCTAATTTCCTGTGAGGCCCTCCTATCAGCTGCAGATGGGAGATTCCCGAGAGTAAAGAGCAAAGTAACTTGTGGTATGTTGTAATTAACATTCAAACTAATGAACTTTGAAAATTACTTTGATAGATCACTAATTTACCAGGCGTGAGTATTAATTAGATGGATGCGTATCAATTTAGTTTCGATCAGAGGTTTCTCCTAGTCCGATGAAAGGATCTCGATCCCGAGTTAGCAAAGATCTAATCAAGGAGATAGAAAATTTGTTAGATTTGAAGGACGAGATACCACTACATCGGGAGAAGGCCAGCTTGCATTATCCCGTCTATGGGAGCAAGAATTTCGCCTTAAGAAATGGTCATGGAAGTATCAGTTAAAAAACAATCAAATCTTAAAGAAATACAATTTACAAAGAGCTATTTAGACCCATTTATTCGAAAAGGAATATGGATCTCTCGACTAGTGAAATGTATGGTGTATGGAGAAATCCAAGCCATACTACATTGTTCGACAAATCTAGCATTCAACCACAATGTCAGACTTTCATGAAATAAACTGCTTTGTAAAATAATTATCCCCATCCCTAAGTGACTTTTCATACCTTTAGAATTAAGTAGTTGTTTATTTTTGAGATTTTAGGATTAGTTTTAAACGCTTATTTCAATTAAATTGATTTTTTATTCCACATCCTATTTGATCACCTAAATACAAGAGCCCTTTAAAATCGGGTGATCAAATTCAATTAGAAAGAACCTCCAATCCTCGTGGGTACAATATCCGCATCTCTAGAGTCCACTTTATTACTCAGAGGACCCGTGCACTCTCGCGAAAAGGGTCGAGTGTTGGTAATACTTTTCATTTCAGTTTTTGAGTATACTTACTTTTGTTTCAAATCAGTTTTTTAAGTATTTACCACATTCACTCCCTTGGCCATATTTTCACATACATCAAATTGGTCATCTTTACAAGTTTTTAGCGCCGTTGCCGGGGATTAGATAATAGTCCTTGGTAATTATGTCATAAATTGGTGTACATCATTATGGTCTCCTTACAACAAGGGAGACTCTGCCCGATTTTCGTGAGTTGTGTCGGGTTACCCGACATTCACGAGTATTCCACGGGTTGACGGGTAGTCAACGGACACCTCGGTTTTGGGGCATCACAGAACCCTACTAAACCACATAAAAGGGAAATAAGATGTTTCAAATGAGGGCAAAAGGGACATATAGCTCCAAATTGTAGAAAACAAAGAATAAACGTTTTATCTTATTCTGAAGAAGAGTATTATTCTAAAGATAATACTTCTTCTTTTAAGTCTGATGATTCTCAAAATAAAAGTTTAGTTTTAGAAAAAGATCAAAAAGAAATTGACAAAATAGAAAACTGCTTATGTCAAGTAAATGTATTAACAACTTATCAAGAATTATTAATAGAAATGATAGATTAAATTGAAGATAAAGAAATTAAAGCTAAATATATAAGGAAAATAATGGACCAACATACAAAAGCTACAAGGTCTTTTCCCCTTTCAAATGTTTACAAATTTAAAGATATTATACAGCAATTTGAAACTCAAAGTCCTGTCACAATTCAAGACTTACAACTAGAAATAAAACAAATAAAAACCCAAATTGAAGAATTAAAAAATTTTACTCAACACTTAGAATTTAAAATACAAAATATAGAAAACCAAAAGGTCTCATTAACTCCTTAAACTTCTGAAGATTTAGAAACTTTTGTCAATAGTATGACTATTGTACAAAAACAAAGATGGTATACATAGATTACTTTAAAAATCAATCTTGATTTCCAATCAACTTTTATAGCTTTGATTGATTTAAGAGCTGATTTAAATTGTATACAGGAAGGATTAATTCCTACTGTATATTTTGTTAAAACTTCACAAATACTTTTAACGGCTAGTAATGTACCAATGAAGGTACAATACAAAATACCACAAGGACATGTTTGCAAAGATGGTATTTGTATTAAAACTTCATTCTTGCTAGTCAAAAATATAAGTCATCAAATTGTTTTAGGAACTCCCTTCTTAACACAATTATATCATTTCTATATAGACAGTAAAGGATTGCAAACAACCTATAAAAACCAACAAATTCTATTTGAATTTATCAAAGGGATAGAATTAAAGGAAATAAACCAACTTCAAGATCATATTAACCTCCTCCAACATAAACAAAAACAGGTTAGATTCCTTAGGAAAGAAATCCAGTATAAAAAGACAGAATAAAACCTGAAATCCAATCAACTACGATATAGGATCAAACAGGTTCAAAAAAAATTTGAAAATAATTTATGTTCTTCAATACCAAATGCTTTTTGGAATAGAAAACAACATATGGAACCCAGAACTCTTAGAATTCTACAAAAAAGAAATTGATTAGACTAAGTCAATCTCCTCGAGTCGCGGCGCCTTACGCTCAAAATACTTCGTAAATGAGAGGCAGCACTCTAAGAATGGTTATCAATTATAAACCTCTAAATAAAGTTTTACAATGGATTAGGTGCCCAATAACTAACAAAAAAGACTTAATTCAAAGGTTCTATAATGCAACAATTTTTTCAAAATTTGATATGAAATCTTGATTTTGGCAAGTTCACCAACCAGAAGATTAAAGATAAAAATGAAGATTCGTTCACAATTCCATTTGGATACTACAAATGGAATGTAATGCCTTTTACTCAAAAAGCCTTCCGACTTCAAAATATTATGAATGATATCTTCAATGATTATACTAAGTTTTCCATAGTATACGTTGATGATGTTCTTATATTTTCAAATTCTATATAAAAGCATTTTCAACATTTAAGAATTTTTCAAAAACTTGTTAGAGATAACATATTAGTTATTTTTGCATCAAAAATAAAATTATTTCAAAATATAAGAATTTTAGGCTTTGATATTTACCAAGGTCAAATTAAACCAATACATAGGGCAATTGAATTTGCTAGTAAATTTCCTAACGAAATTAAAGATAAAAATCAACTCCAAAGGTTTTTAGGAAGTTTAAACTATGTAGCTGATTTTTATCAAACCTTAGAGTTTTAATTAAGTCATTATTCAAAGGTTAAAGAAGAATCCTGCCCATTGGTCAAATGAGCATACCCAAGTTGTCAAACAAGTTAAGTCCTGCTGCGAGCTCGCTTATAATCCTTCACCCAGAAGTATTTCCTATTATAGAAACCGATGCGTCAAATATAGGATACGGTGGGATACTCAAACAAAATTTTGAAAACAAAATTTCAATAATGTTTCACTCCCAGATGTGAGTGGTCCTCTCAAGAAAATTATTCAATCGGTCAAAAGGAAATGCGAAGAATTGTTCAGACCAAAATTTCAGTGATGTTTTTAACAAAAAAATTCTTATAAGAGTTGATTGTAAAAGTGCAAAAGAAATCTTGTAAAAAGATGTTCAAAACAAATTTTTGCCAGATGGCAAGCCATTTTATCTGTTTTTTATTTTCAAATTAATTTATCAAATGATCTTCAAATGTTTTACCTGATTTCCTTTCACAAGATTTTTTACAGGGAATATGAGCAAAGCAGACCCTATAAAACCAACAACCAAAGAAACTATGCAATGCCAAAAACGCAATCCTCAAATCGCTTTGAGGTTTTGGGGAAAATTCCCAAACCCACTGTTCCAGCTTCTTCAAATCCTGTTTATATTGCAAAAGAACCTAAACTTTTACTTCAGGTTCTAGAAGCTGATCATCGATCTTCTTCAGGCTCTTTTGAGCTTCAAAAAAATTTTCAAAAAGACAAATTTTTTATCTCAAATGATATTTCAAAAACTTGTAGATTCTATGAGTTCATAGTTGTAGATACGGAGTCTATTCAAGTTTCACATGTCCCCTAAGGGTACTGACATTACTTACTCAAAATGCAAAATTTTGAAAATTATTTCAGAAAATGACTGGGAACAAAGTCCTTTTACACACAAACGGTTTTCTGAAAACTTTGTTCCTCAAACCTTTAATTATATTGATTACAAAAATGCATGGTTTAACACATTTTTTGTTAGACCTTCTTCCCACTCATGGTTTTTCAATTGGGGAGAAAATTCTCAAAAATATTTTTCAAATTGGTTTCAGGAATAGTGGCTATTTTTTGGAGCCACTCAAAATATTTTATGCCCTGAAATTCGCAAATCCTTTGATTACTTCAAAGTTAACTATGAAAGCTTTTTCCCTTCTAGAAATAGCTATTCACTTTCTTTTTGTTCTCAATTTAGTATCCCTTAGATTCTTTGTTGGGACTTTACCATCCACAATTTCCTGCCTTCACCATTTCCCTAGCATTTAGCTAGGGAGTTCAAAATCAAATGGTGAGCAGCCTTCAAAATCTCCCAATCCCAAACCTTCGAATCCATCAAAGAATGGCTTGATTCTCAAAAGCCCAAGTCTAAGAAGCCTACAAAAACTAAGGTACCTATTTGGTCCCAGCCTTTACCTAGCCCACTAGCTTGGCCCCAAACTCCTTCCAAAAATTCCTTTTCTTCAAATTCGGCCTACAAAGCCTACTTAAAAAAAGTCCAAGAACAGGTAGCTGAAACTCTGTCTCAACTTGCATATTCAGATGACGATGAGGAAGACACAGCCTCAAGCTCTGCTTTCCAACAAAATGAAGACATGTGCTATGGACTCTCATACACTCCCCTTGAGTAATGGGAACCTTGGCTCCATTTTCAAAAGCCTCTGTTCCAGAGAAATTAAAGGCTCTAAAATCCCAAGACATCAAATCTTCTACATTACTGTTGATCGTTTCATAGAAGACACTATGGAAGAAATCAAACAAGGTTGCAAATGGACTAATGATTCAAAACCAGAAAAATGGACAAGGCTCGCCAACCAAAGATGAGTTGATGACTTGTCTCCCACTTGCAAAAGAAGAAATTTTGGTTTGTCAAAAGCAATCTACTTTTCTAAAAGAAGATTCTTCAAAAGAGGACAAAAAAGATAAGAAAGACTGACTCAAAAGCAGCCTCTTTTCAAAAAGATGGATAAGGCTGAAGACAAAAAGAGATTCTTTGTCTCATCTTTTCAAAGTTCACATGTGTTGTACTATGCAAATGCCAAATTTTTATTTCAAATCCACGGACTTCAAATGTTTTGAAATCCATCAAAATTCCTATATAAGGAGGGGATGTCTCCTTAGAAGGCGGGCTAAGTTTGGAAAAGAAGCTTGAGAGAGAAAATTTGAGAGAGATTTCTAGAAAGCTTCTCTTATTGTAACCTGCTCAAGTACTCTGCAAATATTCCTAAACTCTCTTCAAAATTGTAAGTTTGATTTTCAAATAAAACTCCTCATTTATCTTCAATACTTATGTTTATTGTTTAAATATGAATGCTTTAAGATTTTCAAAGGTATATCAGGCTAGAAACCAGTAACTTTTGCAAGCCCAGATTCCTGATAGCAATAATCTCTAGTATAACAATGTCGTCGTACCAAAATACTATTTAAAATACTATTGAAATTTCTTGTTTTTTGAAGTTTAAAGGTCCTACATAGAGAAATAAAACAAATAAAAACCTAAATTGAAGAATTAAAGAATTTTACTCAACACTTAGACTTTAAAATACAAAATATAGAAAACCAAAAGGTTTCATTAACCCCTCAAAATTCTGAAGATTTGGAAACTTTTGTCAATAGCATGACTATTGTGCAAAAACAAAGATGGTATACAAAGATCACTTTAAAGATCAATCCTGATTTTCAATCAACTTTCATAACCTTGATTGATTCAGGAGCTAATTTGAATTGTATACAGGAAGGATTGATTCCCATTGTATATTTTGTCAAAAATTCACAAAGACTTTCAACGGCTAGTAATGTTCCATTAAAAGTACAATACAAAATACCACAAGGATATATTTGCAAAGATGGTATTTGTATTAAAACTTCATTCTTACTAATCAAAAATATAAGTCATCAAATTGTCTTAGGAACTCCCTTCCTAACACAATTATATCATTTCTATATAGATAGTAAAGGATTACAAACAACTTATAAAAACCAACAAATCTTATTTGAATTTATCAAAGGTGTAGAATTAAAAGAAATAAACCAACTTCAAGATCATATAAATTTGTTACAACAAAAACAACAACGGGTTAAATTTCTTAGAAAAGAGATTCAATATAAAAAGACAGAAGAAAACTAAAATCCAATCAACTCCAGGAAAGGATTAAACAGGTTCAAAAACAAATTGAAAACAATTTATGTTCTTCAATTCTAAATGCTTTTTGGAATAGAAAACAACATATACTTTTTGTATTTATAAGACCCGAGAAAATTCCAATTTTCTGAAAAATGGCAAAATGGTCATTTCGGTAAAAATTCGAAATTTTTCTAGATCTCAGATGACGAAATCCGGATCATCATGAATCGTCTCGCAAAATCTAAATTTATCACGGGCCGAATTCGTTAAATTCTCGAGATGCTCTTCTAATTTCACAAGCCAGACACCTGCATCTGGATGTCGTAAATGACTCGTGAAAGACCTATGATGTGACAAAAGTCACCCACTACATGTACTCTTGTGACACATGTTGCAAGATTAGAGAGATGATGGAAATGGATGGCTTATATTGTGCCAAGTGTCAAAAATCAAGATAAAGGGACATGAAGGGAATTCTTGCAAATGTTAATGAGAATAAGACAAAACTTGAATAGTTGTCTTCTCAAACAAGAAGGAGAAAACGTGCAGAATGAAGGAGAAATGGGCAATGAGCTTGGGTTTGTGATTTTAGAGAGAGAGAGAGTGTCTTCTCTCTAGATTTTCGTCGTTTCGAACTCGCTGGTTCTCAACTGCCAGCAAGAAAGCTTCTGCTCTACGCCTTGCGGCGGCTACACGCGACATCGATTGATGGAGTTCCCACAACTCTAAGAGGTAGAGATATTTTCCTACTAGTGATATTCTTTTCGCTAAGAGCCATGTTTATGAGCCAGCATTCCTCGGCGCTTGATTTAAATTGCACCCGGGTCTCAAAACCTTTGAACTGAGTGGAGAAAATCCCAAATTTGGTGGCCGTGAACAGTGCCAACCGAGGGTTTCACTGTTCATGTGAATAGTGATGTGATTTTCTTGGTGTGAAAATGTGTGTTGTAAGTGATTCAAAATGAATTGCTTGTGTTTGCTAATTAGCCCATGTGAGCTAATTTTGGTGTTATTGATGTGAATTTAATAACATGATTTGTTTGAATTAATTATGTTAGTATATACATGTTTTATATATTAGCATGAGTTTGTTGGGATTGGCATCATGCATTCCATACGCACCTGCAAGATCCTGTATCATTGTAGTGAGCTGAGCGTACGATACGAATCGAAAGAAAACGAAACAAGCTACAGCGAATTTCACAAGATTTTCTGAAGAATTGCCTTGGAGAGTTGTCCAACAGATCACTTCGGATGAGGACCATGATTGTTTCTGAGAAATATCCAGCAATTCGCCTCAGAGGGTAGTCCAATGTATTTACCGAAATTCAGTAGTGAGTTTTCGAGAACAAAAAGCTTTTGTTTTGAAAACTTGATATTTTACTCGCATTCACCCAGGGCATATGTGAGGGAGCTCTGGTGAGGACTGACGGACGGCCGACATCTCGAGCCAGTGCTCAATGTAATTACTCATGTGATTGTTTGCCACGACATGCGCACTTAGCATGAAAGAACCCATATAGAATTATCACTACCGAGCTTTGCTCACCCCGTCGAGGATCACTATTCACAGAGCGATCGAGCCAAGGGGCCCCTACCAGAGGTCACGTGTTAGAAGAAGCTCACTCAAAAGTACTTTTGAGATATCAAGTGAATAACATGTATTAGAATTGTATAATTTCAATATATGTTTGTATTAAGGGTAATTTATTAACTCTTGAACTATTGTATATAGTTGATTTATTTTGTGGGTATTAATACAGGGGCCCAAGTGGCCATTATTTTGGTCACATCCCACTTTTATAGGCTGTGACCGGCGCTAGGGAATGGGTAGGCTTAAGGCCACCAAAACCCGTAGCAAGCCTAAGTCCCATAATTTCTACCGAAAATTCTAAGACCTATTCGCTCTATAACTACAATGACAAATCCCGTTATTCGCAATATCAATCTAAAATCTACTAATTAACTCAAAAATCTCATATCATGATATTATCTCAAATAACATAACAAATAGACTCGTGGTCATCTATTAACAAAACGAATTTCAACGGTCTCATCAAAAATATCAATAAGGTTTCATCAAAAGCAAAATTTATCCAACTCAACTATTCAAAATTTATCGATTCAACTAAATAATTAACCTAATAACTAAGCAATTCACCATGGAGCCTTTCGGAAACTTAGGACTCTCTTATTCACCAAATAAACAAAATAATAATCCATTACATGTTTCAAATAGAACTAAGTGGTCAAGAAATGCTCCGATTCTCCTTTTCTCGTCTACCCCGAAAAGGAGGAAATCAACGGGGTGAGATAACTCAGAGTAAAATATATCACCATACTCGTGGGAGGCTAGGTACTCAAGGCCAAATTTCACAAGGATGGTTATGCTCAATCAATCAATCATCGTACATAAGTTATGCAACAAATAGCGGCAATATGAACAACAATATCAAATGAGTTTTAGAGGTTTGAACACATAAATAGAAGCTACCATTCAGAACCGTACATTCCTTTTACCTTTATACCTGAACTGCATATTCCAATCCAAAGATCCGTAGAACAGGCCGGGTTCTACGCCTAGAGTTTTACCACCTCTCTAGGAAGGCACTGGCTTTGCCCACACCAGAGGGTACCATGTGCACATAGCCTAATGACCTCCCCATCAGTTAGGCTTTCTGTGATTCATACCATCAATGACATTAACGACATAAAGTTATAGCCGACCGATCAAAGATGCAACAAGAGATAACACTAAATACAATAAGAGTTAGCTGACCGCGGCTCAGCATGAATATCTTACTCAGACACGTGACTTGTGGCATATGACAAATTCAATTCAATGAATGCTCAAGAATAAGGGTCTTAATCATAGTCAATTACTAAGATCGAAAGTCAAACAATGAAAACACCGCTATACATTTCAAGGTGCAAGATGATATAAATTTACTCCACCTCCTATTAGTCCAGCTCGCCTAGGCTATTCACCCTGAACGAGTAAGGGCTTCCCAACTTCGCTTGTTATACCAATATTCATGCAAGAAAAGAAATATAAAGATAACGCCAAAATCATAACGAGTCATACCTTGTTTATCCTTAATACTAATTAGGTCGTTACTCCGCTTTCTATTTAATCGCCTAACTTTAGCTTTTAAATAATTTATTTAAAATCCTTTACTTTCCTTACCAACATTCTGCCTTTTAACATCTAAATACCCAAATTATAATTTTAATATTCAATCTCACAACTAATTTCTTATATGTAATGTTTAATCATTAAACTCGTTTTTTTTTTTTTTGGCAGATTGCGACGGGGCTTAGTATTTTGTCTATATCTTTCTACCGACGTCGAAAAGATCTGAAACCAGTGAGAAATTTCACTAACATCCATATCTTTCCAATGATGTCAAATTGGCCCTAAAATTCGTCCATTAGGTCCTCCTATGATTCTGTCCAAGTCGACCTTCAAACAAAAATTCACATTCAATCGATCCAACCCTTAATTCCACTGATTACAACCTCAATTCATTCTAAATACATTTTCCCAAAATTTTAAACATACCGAACCTAATTCCCTTACCTCTTAGAGTACATTCTATAGATTCAAAATGCAATTGCAACTATACACATTAGAACATTAATTCACATTCCAAAAACGACCCTAATTATTCATCCAAACAACAACCATTTATCAAGTCAGCCCTTTCCTCAGCTACAGACCATACAAAACCAAAATTAAAAACCATGGCACTTTAATATACCTTCATAAGTCTCCCACCATGGAAAATAAAGGTTGATTCAAAGAATTGGCTGCAACAAAATTTTCTTCCTTCGGTGGTTCGAAGCGAATGGAGAACCTAGGATTCTTCAATTTTTTTATTTTGTTTTCTGTCATTTTTTCTGAGTCCTAATATTTTTAAAAATTAATTCAATATTGCACTTAAGTCTCTGCGGTTTTTCTTGAATTTTTTTTAAGGCCCTGGGAATTTTTAAAAAATGTCTCTTTGGCCCTTGGTCAACAAAATCTGTTGACTTTTCCCTACCCAGTTCACTGTTCACGTATTTTTATTATTATTTTTATTCATGTATTTTCATTAATTTTATTTTTATAACATATATTTTGACTTTAATTTGCTTCATAAAAATTCCCATAATTTATTTCATTCATTTGGTATTTTTAAAAATTCTATTTCGATTCAATTGCTCGGGGTGACCTTCTTGGGTATATTTTCTAAATTCCATTTTAATTGAGAAAAATTCCTAAAAATTATTATAAATTCTTGAGTGGACCTTAAAACACTAAAAATTAAATTCCATGAAAAAAATCATTTAAAAAAAATGTTTGAAATTGATACAATTTTACTCTGTATGGACCGTGTGGTCATTGTAAAAAGCATTTGGGTTCAGGTGTATTTGGGTAGAGCTCCCACAAGGAGACTCACGACCTATTTTTATAGTGGTTTCGGGTTACGACATCCCGTTATTCCGCGAAGTTGATGGGTGTGCGGACCCCGGGTTGCACCCGGGCGCCAGACTTTGTATCGAGTTAAGGAGTAAGCGATTGCCTTGGGAGCTCGGTGGGTGTATCCATAAGTTTTAGTCGATACCGGCTTTGAGCAAACCATGGAGCGGTTCTCAAATACCTAGAGCTTAGTGTCAATAGGTATATGATTACCTAGGACTTGATGGGCACGGGTTAGATCACGCATTCCTTGTGCACTTTGATGATTGTTGTGTGATGTGTGATTGTGTGTTATAAATTGTGATTGAAATTGTATGCTTGGTGAATGGCATAGGTAAGATGTTGAACACTAGGGTCGAGAAAATGTAACCTTAGGTGTTCGAGAAATTTTGGGCAAATAGTCTAGAATTAAATGAAAAAAAAAATTGATGTGAAGAAAAAAAATTTCTGGGTTTCTGATTATTATGGCCCCGGAAAAATAACAAATTTATTTGGTTATACTGGAAAATGAAAAAAAAAAATGTTTTTATTTGGTGGTTTTCCAGTAGCTGGAATGAAAAAAAAATGAAAAAAAAAAAAAAAAAAAAAAAATTTGTAAACGGCTGGATGGGGCTGCGCCGCCCGATTTGAGTCACGATACAATTTTTGTATCGCGTGACACGAGGAGTAACACAAACGGTATGGGGCGCGGGGATAGGCCACGATACGACGGGGCTCGGCCACGACCACGGCCAAGCATGCGCCTGTCACACGGCGTCTGATCTGGCGATACCGTGCGGCGGCCAGTTTCAGCGGCACTGGTGGGGGGTGAATGTCGCGATACAAAGTTTTGTATCGTGAAATGAGTGAGGGCCTAGCCGCTGGGGGGTTGTGTCACGATATAGTCTTTGTATCGTGACAGGCGAGCGGTCTGGTTAGCTAGGCGTGTCACGATACAAACAATTGTATCGTGGCGAAAGAAAACAGCCCCACTAGGGTGTGTCGCGACACGCCGTCGATCTGGCGTTTTATGGCTGCGACCTGGCCTTCGAGGATGCGCGCGATACGGGCGGAGGGCGCGCGACACGGTGCCCTGCGTGGCAATACAATGCGCGACACGGCCGGGGGACGGCTGACCAGCTCCCGGTGAGCGCCACGACACGACCCGGTAGCGGCGTCTTGCGGGGGCTGGGCGCGATCTTGTCTGACTTAGGATCAAGGTGTGCTGGTGCACCGGGCAGTTTGACTCGATTACCTTTGATTACAGAGTCATTGTTTGGGACAACTTTGTTTCGCAGGCAACATTCACAGGTTTTAAAAATAAATAAATTAATTAATTAAATTAAATTAAAAAAATAAAATAAAATAAAAAGGAAATAAAATAAAATAAATTTTTTTTTCATTAAATATGATTTAATATGTTGAAAATGTGTCTTATTACCCTAGCAATGCATGGACATTTATGTGTGAAATATTTTTCTGTATGAATAGTGTCTCGAGGCCGTGATTAAGCCTTAGAGATACTGCATTAGAACAATTCTTTGGACAACTTCCGATAAAATTATTATTTTTAATAATTTTACAAATGAATTCATCGTTTGGACAACCCTCCAATTTTATTTGTCATGCACTCACACCTACCATTCTAGGGTGCGTGCACTTATGAATGCATTACCATTTTAACAATTCATGTTAATATATTTTAAACATGCATATCTTAACAAAATTATTCCTTGACGTCATGTTATTCGATTCCATAACGATAACGAAATTAGTTTCGCATGGTACAATAACCAATTCAATCGATTCATTTTGGATATGGCGACACCTTGAATCGCATACAATCGCGTGTGATCAAAACCTTAGGTCTCGACACTATTCACGGCCACACTAGGGATTTTCTTCACTTGGGTCGAAATATTTTTGGGACCCGAAAGCACGACCATTCAGGCGCCAACAAATCTCCACATCGTTAAAATGACTCTTGCTTCAGAAAAGAATAAATTAAGTAGGAAGACACTCTTATCTTTGGGTTACTGTGAAACTCTACAAAGTGGTGTCCACGTATAGCCCTTGTAGTGTGTAGATGATTTATATGTGGCAGCGAGGCAGACGGTCAGAATCTTAGAAATATAGAGAAGTTGGACTTCACCTTTAAAACCAGTTTTTCTCCCCTCACTACACGTGCAAGCCAAAGGAGAGTATGTGTGTTTTCTTTTCTTTTCAATTAAAATGCATGTTAGTTTGAGCTTTGGGGCTTTTTGTACATGAGCTTAATTTAAATATTTATCTTTTATCATTTTATTAATCGTGCGGCGTATGCCAGTCAAGATGCGATGTATTAGGTGACCCTTGTCCCATCGCATACCTTTCCGCAATCTGTCATCACGACAGCAAATGCGGTGCTCGAAAGACATGAAATTAAGTGTTTTGGTCACGTCGAAGTCGGCATTAGTAGCTAAATTCGCGAGGCAGTTCAAGCGGTGAAGTCGTTCCATGTCGAGATCTAGAAAAGTGCGGATTTTGACGAAGAGTACCATTTACCCTTTTCATAAAATTAGAATTTTCTCAGGTTTTACAATATGATTGACATTAATTAATATTGAATGCTTTATATCACAATAGAATATTAGAAATTCATAATTAATCATGTTCCAGTCCTATATGATCAAATCATATAAAATGCTTATATTCGAATAATCTCACTATTAACAATCCGGATAAGATCATGAACCACGCTAGTAATTTTAAATTAAAGATCCTAACTTTAAATTTTCAATTACAGACAAATTTAGATTATTTTACATATAACACTTATATACAATATTTAAAGTCAAATTTAAATAATCAAGGGTTTTCAATATTTATAAGGCAGCTAATGCATGTAAATATTAATATTGAAAAAATTCCTCATATTTGTATTAATAATCAGTAAATACAATGTATCTTATTTGTTTATAGGCATATATTCCAACCGTTGTTTTCTTAAGTTTTGTTTGAAATTCGAAAAATACTAAGAAAAGAAAATATAAATGATAAGAAGAAAGAAAGAAGATTTGAAATAAAATAAAAAAATAAGTTTAAACTTAATAAATTAATTATATATATTTATTCAATCTTATTTTATTTGTTTCCATCTTAGAAATTTAAAAATATGTAAAATTTTGAAATTTTTTGATTATATTTGATTTTCTTTTATATTTACTTATATTTGATTTTTTTATATATATTTTCCACAATAAACCAAATACAAGTAAATCATTTTCCTTAGTTTTATTTTTTGGTTCCAAACGCAGGCTTAATAATAAAATACTAATTTTGTGTGAAAAATAAAAAAGAAAATGGGTATTCAAAAGGGAAAAGTATGTATAAGGCTCCTTATTTCAAAATATTTGGACATTTATCATTAAGAAGTGGGTATTCATAATTTGAGAATTTCTTCATCAAAAATCTTGGAAATTTTGATGATAATAACTATCGTAAGCTAAGAATGTCTTCTTATAAATGATCAATATACTAGTGCATTATTTAAGTGGAGTTTAATCTTGCTTTTGTAACAACGTTTTTACCCAAAACACTTTCCTTGATAGCGTTTATATAAAAAACGTTTTTATAGGAATTCGAAAAAGTAATTCTGTAAAAGTTTTTTGTAATATGTTGCATACATATAAAAACGCTTTTATATCATTAAAATTACCAAAAAGGACATTTAATATTTAATTATAAAATAATATATCATAATAAATAAAAAATTACAAAATATATAAATACATATAAAAATTTATATTAATAAAACCTAAATCAACTATTTTTTATGATTATTAAAATTTTAAAATATTTAAACTAATAATTCAAGTAATATGAATAAATAGTGAACAAATATTTATATTAAACAAAATCTAATAAATGCTTTATAATTATAAATTTAAAAATAATATAAATTTGATATCTAATGAATAAACAACACATATACAAATAACTAAATAAACCTAAATGAGTATTCATATTACAAATATTTTAAAGATTGAATTAATTAATAAACGTAATACCAAAAAAATTTTTATTAATAAAAAATTAAAATAATTAGTTTTATAAAATATTTTTTATGATTATAGAATTTTTTTTAAATATTTATAAAAATATTTGAATTATTTGAATTTTTAAAAGTATATGATATTATCAGATTTTTTAAATAAAATAAATAAATGTTTTAAAGAAAAATTAATAAATATTTAAGGATAAACAAGTAGGTATTTTAGGAATATCCAAAAACTTTTAAAGTGTTTTTTTTTTTAAACACATCCTAAGTACTTCTCAAAAAAACACTCAAAGTGTTTTTTAAACTTTCAAAAGCGTTTTTGAAATATTAGCAAAAGCCTTTAGAAACACTATTAAACTAGCCCTATTTTCAATTGGAAAAAGCAGGTATTAGGCTATTAATTTGAAAATAATTGGACATTTATCACCAAGAATTGGTATCCATAATTCAGGCTATTCCCATAAAAAATAATTAGGATTATGTCACTTAATGTTATATATTATCACAATTAGGGTCTCTTTGCCAGTGCTTCTTAGAAGTGTTTTTAGACTTAAAAACATTTTTAAATGTTTTTAGGACAAAAAAAAGGTATTTGGTAATATTTTCAAAAGTGTTTTTGAAAGTTTAAAAAACACTTGAATGTTTTATTGAGAAGCACTTGGGAGATGTTTTTTAAAAAAACACTTTAAAAGTTTTTATATATTTCTTAAATACCTACTTGTTTATTCTTAAATATTTATTTATTTATTCTTAAAACATTTATTTATTTTATTTAAAAAATCTGGATAATATCATATATTCTTAAAATTCTAATAATTCAAATGTTTTTTGTAAATACTTAAAAAAAAAAATCTATAATCATAAAAAATATTTTAGAAAAATAATTATTTTTTATTTTTTATTAATACAAAATTTTGCATACGTTTATTAATTAATGAAAATATTTTTATAATTTAAAAATAATTATTTAGATTTTTATTAATACAAATATATATATATATATATATATATATTTATTTATTTATTTATTTATTAATTCACTTATTTCTATAAATATTTTAAAATTTTTTATAATCATAAAAATAAAAATAGTTGATTTAGGTTTTATTAATATAAATTTTTATATATATTTATATACTTTTGTAATAAATTTTTTTATTTATTATAATATTCTATTTTTATAATTAAATATCAAATATCATTTTTTGTAATTTTAATGATATTAAAGTTATATGTTACAAAAAAAACTTTTTATAGTATTATTTTTTTGGATTCCTATATAAACGTTTAGGATAGAAATGGTAGCTGGAAAGAGTTTTGGCTAGAAGCTATGTTACAACTTACAAGTGCCAAACTGCCCATAAATGGTAGGTGACGAGTCAGATGACTGATTAAAAATGATAGAAAACTATGGAGGTTAGGGACCGAGCACTTACGAGTTGCGACAGAAAGGAAGAGGTAGGGTGACAAAGATGAAGAATAGGAAAGTAAAGGCAGAAGGGAGTTAGTGAAGAAGAATAGAAGGAAGCGGACAGAGCTCTTTTGGATCATCGTCTTCTCCCTTTGTCAATCAGGTCTTCATATCTTCAATGTTATCCCCTTCAAATTCTTCAAACTCTTGTTGGATCTCTCTGTATGTTTATTTTTTCCTCTTCCTTTTTTGTTTTTTCTTTTGTTGTCATCTTTGTAAGTTATATCTTGTGGTGGAATTCTGTCCATCTGGAACTTTTGGGGATTTATTTTGGGAAATCTTGGTTTCGAACATTTTTGAACTCCCAGATCTGGTTTTTTGTTTTTATATTTTATTATTTATTTTTTTATGGTTCTGTTTCGAGAATCTTGTGAAATTGGGTCAGAATACATGTATGCTTTACTTCTGATTTTACTTATTTATGTTCAATTTTATCCAGATACTCACTAAGTTTTATCTATTTCAACTAATTTGGTTGCGATAAGTTAGTAATTTTCTCCCTTATTTCTAAAATTTCGATTCGAATTTAGCTGTTCCCATATGATTTCTGGTGCTACTCGGAATCCTGGGTGGTGAGGATTCAGGGGAGGTATTTTTGTTGGGTGCCCGCAGCCATGACCAATTCCCTAAATTTCCATTCTAGAAATTGTGTTGTCTAGCAGAGAGAATAGAATGCCACATCCAGAAAATATATTCATTTGTTTGGCCAGTTAAAAAAACACTTGCTAGGTCGTGAATCAAGTAAACCAGTATTGACTTTGTCAATGGCTTTTGTCAGGTCGTGTTTTATAGTTTTCTTTGTCTGTTCGTAGGTGCCCTTTGAATACTTTCAGGGTATTCCTTGGTTAATTGAGCTATTTTCCTTGTTCTGTTAAACATAATTGGAGCTATGATAAGTTGGAGAATTTATTTTATTTATTGATATGAGAATTCCATCCTGGAGCGATTGCATTGAATGTTCAAAGCGATATGAGCCGGCGGCTCTATCCTATATGACTTAACTACTGGGGAAACTCACACTCAGCAAGCCAAGTTTGTTGTTAGAGTGCACATGTGTGCTATGCTTGGGGGGAAACTTGGAGCATTTATCATGATAGGAAACAAAAGTTAATGCAAGTACTAACATGTTTAAGCAATCAAGAAGTTGAGGTATTTTCTACTATTGAAAATTGATTTTTCTATTGAAATTGAGAATCATTGTAAAATGTTATGAGTGATTATCTTGTGCATAAAGTGTAATGCAATTTGCATTTCTAGAATCCATTGCATCACCTTCAATGATAATTGATCTTTGGATACGTTTTGATTAGATTGAATTAATCATATTTCTGGTTTTAGCTGATACTCCACTTCTAATCATAGAAAAGTTTATTCTTATATTCTTAATAATTCTTGGGACTATGATTGAGCTTGATGCAGAAGTGGTGTAGAAATTTATGTTATTTTTCATCATTTATTTGTGGTTGAAGGTGGCAGCAAAAATGACTTCTCTGATGGTTTCAATTTTGTATATGTCATTTATTTTATTGATGCTTCTGTTGCTTTGACATCTTTTTGTTAATTTATATCCTTTTTACTTGTTGGTATTGTTAAATAAGCTTGTCTTGTTTTTCTTTCAGACAAGGAGGTCTATGGCTTGACATTCCTAGCTTGTTTCCTCACCTTCACCTTAATTTAGTTTTTGAAGCCTAGATACTTCTAGTTAGAACTTGTATTTATGGAAAAACTATGAATTTTTGCTTTAAGTGCATCTAGGAGGATAATGGGATCACAGGAATTTTTTAATTTTTTTATTCCTGTGTTTTTTAGGGGCTTTCGTGGCTGTTTGCTTGATAAAATTTTGGTTTCATTCTTGACTAATATGATAGCTTTCCAATTAGCATCGTGACAAGAGTGTGTATTGCTGTGACATTTTAAGGGGTCTTTTGGATTACCTCTGTGCATGGTCCTATTGATATTACTATTAGAAAGGTTTTTAGGTGTTTGGGGGTTGTGGGACTTCTATATCATCAGGGGGATATTGCAGATGATGTGACTCAATATCAACCCCTTGCCTAACAGACTTTGATGAACTCATTAGAGAAATCAAGGTAGTCAATTCCCATCTTAGGAATGCTTTATTTACATGGTGCAATTTGCAAGAATCCCATGATTGCAATAGATTAGATAGAATTTTATTTTCAAGTGAATGGGAGCTAAGTTTCCCCTTATTCTCCATGAAGCATTTGGTCACTGAGGCCTGGCTCAGTGGTTAAGGGTTGGGGTGGGCATTGAGAGGAGACAAGGTTTGAGTCCTAGTGGGGACAAAGAATGAAAAAAATAAAAATAAAAACATTTATCTATCAAAAACCGAAAAAATAGTCTCCATGAAGCTTTAGCTTGGTTTACCTTTGACTATTGATTGGTTGTCCTAGATACATATCCATTCAAGTGGGGATGGACTCCATTTTGGTTTGATAGCATGTGGCTGCTTCCCATAGATTTCAAGGAAAAAAATTAGCTTATGGTGAAACAGTTTTTGGTTGAAGGGTGGTTGTGAGGGTTATCAATTCATGAAAAGAATGTAGTATGTCAAATCAAAATTGAGACAATTGAATACAATATCTTTTGGAGACTTAAAGGAGACTAGAAGGAATATTCTTTAGGACTTAGCTTTCATTGATGCTTGTGAATGAGAAGGGAAATTGTCTCTTGATCTTTTAACTCATGTGGCCATAAGGGAATGAAAGATTTGTTGTCAACGGAAGAGCATTGGAGGTAAAAGGCTAGGGCCAGATGGGTAAAAGAAGGGAATTGCAACTTTAAGTTCTTCCATAAGGTGGCTAGCAGAAGGAAAAACAGGAAGCTCATCAAGTTTTTGTTGAATAAAGAAGGGGTAAGTTTTAGATACTATCTAAAAACATCTGTGAGCAGGTTGTGAGGTTTTTTCTTTTTTTCATTTTTTCCCTGAAAAGTTATATACCAAGCCTCCTTGAGATTCTTATAGGTTAAAAGGTTGGGTGGGTCTCCCATCACAAATGAGAATGTTGCTGATAAATTGGATCATTCCTTTACCAAGGAGTGTGAAGATGTCTTTCAGTTGGACAAGGAAAGGGTTTTAAGGACTTGATGGGGTAATAACTCGTTTCAACAATGTTATGATGTTGTAAAATAGAATTTATTAATTGTGTTTATGGAGTTTCATGTAATAGCGGGATACTAGGATAATAAATGAGAGCACTTCATGCTTTTTATTTTCTTTCTCTTCTTGGGCTAGCTTGAGGTTTGAAGTTGAACACCCTTTTGTGAGAGATATTTTCAATATTCCCTAGCACTGGCTTTGTGGGTTGCTTTGTTTTTTTGGTTCTTTTTCTTTGGTTGGTTTTGTTTTCCTCGTTGTATACGTCCTGTATACCCCTTGGGGTCCTTTTTTTAGTTTTAATACACTTGTTTATCAATCAAAAAAAAAAAAAAAATGAGAGCACTAAAGCTATTTGCATAATGTTTGTGCTAAAAAGAAGTCTGATCTATCAAAATTACAAGTTTCAAGCCAATTAGCTTAGTGACCAAGCTTGTATAAAATCATAACTGAAGTTTTAATAATTCGTATCTGAGAGACCTATACGAAATCATTCATATTTCAGAGGGAACTTCATGGAGGAAGAGGGGGAGGGGACAATTCTAGTCTTGGTATAAGCAAGAGCAAATCCTTTTTTCTATAGCTAATCTAGTATTAAGATTTTTTCCCTAGTTGCTTCCCAAGCAAAGAAGCATATCTTAGATTGGACACGAGCGGCCCAAACATTAGCCGAAGGGAAAGCAATAGCAGGTTTAACCTCCAACACCTTGTACATGGCTTTTATGTTAAAATCAGCGTTCTTTGTCTCCGTCTATTAAGGCTTATCCTCAAGTTCTTCACACAATTTCTTTGGCCTAGCCAAGAGAGGAGCCTTTCTGCCTCATCCATCTCCTAGTCATTGAGATGTCTAACGAAAATGGGATCCCAAAACCCTAGCCCCCAGTCTCTCTCTAAACATCCTGCACTAAGCCTCCTTAGATAAGGTGGTGGAAAATAAAGAAGTGAAAGAATGACTGAAGGGGGTATCTCCACACCACTTATCCTTCCAGAATTTCACCCTTTGCTTGTTTCTCACCACAGAGGACAACTTGTCGGAAATAACATGCCCCCACCTCCCCCCCATCCCCCCCCTGGGCCAACCCCTTCTTCCTCACCATGCTTACTTCTAATAACATCCTTCCACAAGCCCTCCTTTTTCATTAGTTAACCGTTAACTCCACTTGTAAAGAAGAGCCAAATTCAGATTAGCCAAATTTTTTACATTCAAGCCCCCCATGCTTTTATACAAGCACACTGTAGACCAATTTACTAAGTGCACCTTGTGCTCCAGGGAGCTACCCCCCAAAGGAAATTTCTTGGAAGCTACTCCATCCTCAATCTCACGTTCCTTGGAAAATGATAGATAGGCACAAGGTAGAAGGGTAAAGCCTATCAAAAAAAAAAAAAAAAAAAAAGGTAGAAGGGTAAACTTGATAGTGTTCTTTTAACTAAAGTGACTCTTCCCTCCTTGGAGATATATTGCCTTTAATTAAAGTGCTTTTTGAGTTATTGTTAAGATGGGGATTACTCTGCACTTCCTTTATCTTTCCCTTGTGTATCTCATCTTGGTGTCGGTCCTGTGAAATCACTCATTTCTAACATATTCTTATAAATGGTGTAATTAGAGATAATTGAAGGAAGAATTGTGTTTTTTCATTGATCACAAACAACCTATTTATATACAAGACAATCCTATACCAAATAGGAAAAATATGAAGTTTCCTAACTCTACATGAATACATGTTTCTTTTTCCTAATTAGTTTCTAATTCTTCAATACTATAGCACCCCCTGGGTTAGACATAGATGTTGATCATGCCAAGCATTACAAGACAAGCGCTCGATCCCCCTTAAAAGGTTTTGTAGAAAATATCTATAATTGTTCTCTGGTCTTCACATTATCTGTAGAGATTAATCCCGGCCAGATCTTCTCACGGACAAAATATTGTCCCTATCTCAATATATTTGGTTCGTTCATGATATATAGGGTTAGAGGCTATGTGTATGGAAGCTTGGTTATCACCTGAAAGCCCATTTGGTATTGAAGTTTCGATCATAGCTTATCGATGGGCGACATATCCATGATCTCGCATCTGTTTGTGCCATAGCTCTATACTTTGACCTCACTGAATCCTTGGGACACCATACATTCTTACTCTTCCATGAGATTTGATTTCCTCTAAAAAAGACACAATATCCTGAGGTGGATCTCCTATCTTCCTTAGATCCTGTCCAATCTGTGTTAGAAAAGTACTCAATCTTGTATGCCATGCTTCTTATACAATATTACGTCACAGAGAACCTTTGAATAGTATAGGGTATGCTCTTATGGCCGCCCACGATGATTAATTTGTGGGAATGTATATATTGACTCAAACCTTGCGAATAAAGCGATATCAGGAACGAGTTATTGTAAGATATTGTTCGACCGATCTTCTATCTCTTAGGATCTTCAAATAGTTCTCATTCTTTAGTTGTTTGTACATTAGGAGCCATAGGAGTACTACATGGTTTGGCGCCCAATTTCCCTATCTCAGATAACATATCAAGTACATATTTTCGTTAAGATAACATAATTCCTTGCTTACTTTTCATGACTTCAACACCTAAGAAATACTTCAACATTTCTAAATCCTTTGTGTGAAACCGACTGTTAAGAAAGGATTTAAGAGATAATATACCTTTGGAGTCACTCCTAGTGATGACAATATCATCCATATACTACGGTAGAATAATGCAGAGGCTGGTTTTCTTATATGAGAGAATTCGGACTTACTTGTTTGCATGCCAAATGTCTCAACTGCATGACTAAATTTGCCAAACCAAGCATGGTGACTCTGTTTCAAACCATACAAAGATTTCCGAAGACGACACATCTTCCCTATCTCCCCTTGTGCAACAAACCCCGGAGGTTGCTCAATGTAAACTTCTTCCTGTAGATCTCCATGTAGAATAACATTCCTGATATCAAGCTGATGCAAGTCCCAATCATAAGGCGTGAGAAAAATAAATGAGCGAGCGGTCTTGACTTAGATTCACGGGAGAAAAGTATCGAGAATAGTAACTCCATAAATTTGAGCATGGCCCTTATGGCGGCCTTCAATCTAGCATACCCGTGAGGATTAAGCTTGGCTATGAACGCTCGACAACGACCAGCGGAAGCTACTTTGCGATAGAGTATGACACTAAGTCTCACGTGCCATTGTCATCTAAAGCCTTCATTTCATTTACCATAGCACTACGCCAACCAGGGTGAGATAAAGCCTTCTGGACAGTGTTAGGAAAAGAGATGGAATCAAGAGATGCAATGAAGGAACAAGAGGAAGACGACAAATGATTATAGGAATCAAACGAAGAGATTGGTGAAGCACATTTGTTGTTTTACCGCCTTACGGGCTTGATGGTCGTCATTTGAATTGGATCGATGTGAAAGCGGTTGGTGTTGAGACTAGAAATTTGGGGTTATGGCTTCGGGAATACACCTGAGTAATGGGAGGTTTAACAGGAACAATAGTAGGAGTAGGAGAGGAAATAGTGTATACTAATAAATCATTATCCTCCCCCCGACTAGTAACAGTAGAAGAGAGGGAAAAAGGGGTCCTCTCAAAAAATGTAACATCATTGAACACAAAGTATCATCGAAGAGGAGGATAATGACATCGATACCCTTTTTGAACACGAGAGTAACCCAGAAAAATGCACTTTAAGGACTTCGGATCAAGTTTAGAGACTTATGGAACATGTGCATGCAAAAACCTTGGGCTCAGTAGGAAATAAGGGATTATTAGGAAACTATTGATGATAAGGAGTTGCTCAGTTTAGAACCAATGATGGCATCCTATTAATCAAGAAACAAGCGGTAGAGATTGCATCAACCAAAAGTGTTTGGGAACATGCATTTGGAACAATAGGGCTGCGTCTTGTTCATTGAAGATGTCTATTATTTCTCTCAATACTCCATTAGAGGGTGTATCCTATGAAGGTTTGATGGAGAATCGTGTTGCTAACATGAAAGGTGAAAAGGTTCAAATAAATATTTTTGGCATTATCACTCCTTAATGTTTGAGCAGTGTAGAGTGGGTTTGAATTTGTTATGGCGAGTGAAATGAGAAAATAGCGAGAACAACTTTCATTAAATAAAGCGAGTCATACAGAGAAATCATCAACAAAGTAACAAAATATTTAAAACCGAGTGGGGATATAGCGGACAGGACCCCCGAACATCGGGTGGAGTTAAGCTGAGGCGGGGCTTCGTTTATTGACTCTAGGACTCAAATGCCTTGATGAAACTTAGCATATTGACCACATTTCACAATTCAACGAGACATATTAAATTGAAATAATTTCTTGATAGAAGGAATGGATGACCCGACGATGATGAACCGTGCGGGTTGGCAATCCCGGAGAACATGCAATAGGCAGAGCAGCTTTGGATCGAAAATCATGGACCTTGCTTTCTGTCCTCTACCAGCCTTACTTCGTCAAAAGATCACAAGCAGGACAATAATTAGAAAAGAATGAAATCTTTGCGATTAAGTGTTGAGTAAGTTTACTCATAAGTAAATTAAAGAAAAATATGTAGTAAACTTAAACGAGAGGTAAAAGGGATGAAGAATTAGGATTAATGGTGCTTGACCACAAAGGAACACATAGTTTAGACCCATCAATTTAGGGTGATAGTAGAAGTAGAGGAGTGTGATTGAAATGTGTGATAAACTAGAATTACATCATGTAGTCGGTGAAGCAGTGTGACTGATTGGAGGAAGAGGACATAGGCATGTGTCGGGTTTTTACTGATCTTCAGCCCAGTGCAATGGTGGGAGTAGAAGCGAGGAAGCGATAACAGCATACTCATGTGCGAAGAAGTCTGTTGATTGCTCTAAGGTATTACTTGCGTACACAACGTGAGCAGATTGAAATATTTGGTTTCGATTTAGCAGCTTCTTACACTCCTGACGTGTATGTCCTGGCTTATGACAATAATAACATACCACTCCCACGAGGGGCCAGGCCGGGCTCGAGAATGAACCACTTTATCTTGGTTTGTTGCTTTTCCGGATCATAGTTACTATTTTTACTGACCAATGCATTACTCATCTGAATAGATGGGGAGATCTCTGTACGTAATAATCGGCTGAAAGTTTCCTATAGCGAGGAAATCTCAAGACTTGAGAGAATATGAGATTTGACTGTATCAAATTCTGAAGGAAGACTAGCTAGAAAACCCATTATCGCCATCTAGTCTCTCTGAGTTTGTTAGACTTTGATATCGGCACTAAAGGGCAGCAACATATTCAACTCCTCATAAGTTTTCTTGAATTCCATGAAGTGGGCGATAAGAGCATGTCGCATTTTTGGTCGATAAAAAGCCTTGCATACCTCAAATATTCGTGAGACATTTCCCTTTTCGAATCTGAAGCTCAAGTAATCCATTAATTCTTTAACAAATTCAGTATTCAATTCGCGGGTTATCATGTCCAATGGAATTACGAATATGTAGATAAAGGCAGGCATCTTCCTCCATCTATTGTTCTTTCGAATCATCAGTTGGTGGCTCCTTAGTGAGATGAGAAGCCATACAAATGCTCCTTACATAGAGGTGAATTGTTTTACTCCACTCCAAATAATTAAGTTCATTTAGTTTGTGTTCCGTGATTTTGGACATCATCGGAACCATATTTCTTCTTGATAGGCTTCTTCATCGTCACGGATCACTCATTGGAATAACTAAAGTACCACTGAGAGACAGAAACAACAATTCTAGAGAAACCCTAGTCACACTGTGAGGTTTCACTTAAAACACCAAAAACTCAATTGGATTTTGGCACCTGGGCAGATAAGATGAACTCCCAGGGCTAAGGCATCTTTCTTTGGAGTGGCTAAGGGCGACGGAGCATCCACACGCCCCCATGTGCAGCCCATTCGTAGTGCGTGTGAAATAGAGTGAAATCACAATATCGGGGCGTGTGGCTCACACACTGGGTTTCCGGCCACTGAACTTTGTGAAGGTGGTCGTCGGTGGCCGGCCCTCCTCCTCAGGTGGGCGGTGTCACCCCACGCGCCCTCGAAGTTGGTTTTTCAAAGAAACAACCCACGGTTCCTCTGTTCTTCCGAAAAATCCCTCAAAAGTTCGCCTTTTCTAGGGAAAATTCAAAACCTTGCTTTGATACCATGTAATCAGAGATAATTGAAAAAAGAATTGGGTTTTTTCATTGATCACAAACAACCTATTTATATACAAGACAATTCTAAACCAAATAGGAAAGAATATGAAGTTTCCTAACTCTACATGAATACATGTTTTCTTTTCCCAACTAGTTTCTAATTCTACAATACTATAACAAGTGGGATTCAGCGTATTAAGAACAAGTCAGCAAAATTAAATTTTCTTACTTGGGGAGAAACTTATCATCCATGTTTAAACAAAAACAATTGAGTTTATTAATGACCAAACAATTCCAGCACTCACCTTCTTGAAATTAGGTCACTCTCCCATGTTCCTAGTTAAGTTATTAAATTTATTAAGGATCAAATATTAAGCTTTGTGCTATTCATTAAGATTATTATTATTATTATTTTGATGGTCTTGAGTGTCTAACCAGCTTTCTCGCATCTCGACTAATCCCATAGGGCTCTGAAGTTGACGGCTGGGTAAATCTCTGGTGGTCCTAAGTGGACTCGAATTAGTGACCATTGGGGAGCAAATCCAAGGCCGAACCAACTGAGCTAACCCTCAAGGTCTATTCATTAAGATTATTTTTCCTCTCTCCTTATTACTAACCCATGATTTTTAATCATTAATAATTTAGAGCTACAGTATTACTTTTATTTTATGTTTGTGCATGGATGCTGTGTTATTTATAAATCATATTCTGTCTGGATATTAATCCTATTTACTTATTCTGGTGAACCATCCAATTCCTCTTTTAATTCAAAGCCGGTTTTATTTTATTTTTTGGAGATCAGATGAAACAAGACAAGGGTCACCAGGAAGAGGAAGAGGAAGAAGAAGAAGAAGAGTTGAGCATGAAGAAAGAGGGTCCTCTCACCCAAAAAGGTGCGCAAAACTGTTCCACCCTTTTATGTCCTAAGGCATCTGACATCCTCCCATCCTATGCTGGAGGGACCCTTCTAAATTTGCATTCTAATTTGTTTGTTGCTTATGATATTCTGTTGTTGTTGTTGTTGTTGTTGTTATTATTATTTATTATTATTTGCTGATAAAGGACAAAAATTCAAAAGGTTTTAATGTTTAAAATTTTAGGCATTTGGGACCAGAAATAATTATAAAAAAGATTGATAAATTGAGTTTGCTATGATACGAGTACAAGTCTTGCCTTTATTCATCAAAAATGAGTACAAGTCTTGCCTGGCTTATCTTTTCAGTTTATCTTTAGATAAAATGATAGTAAAAAAAGTGTTTTTTCTATATTTGCTCCTGTTTTGGAGGTTTATGTGAAAATTTGAGCCATTTCATATGAAATACTGAATTGAGTTAGATTTAACTACTACTTTTATTTGATCAGTACTACTACTTTTATGTTCATTCTGAAATCTTTCTTGGGATTTGATTATGAAAACAGATGGGAAGAACCATGACAAGGCTAATGTCATGCGATCAAAACATTCTGTCACAGAGCAGCGCCGAAGGAGCAAGATTAATGAAAGGTATATTGAATGAATTTTGTTTAGTGCATTGGGCTTCTAATGCATTCAACTCAGTGCCAGCGGTGTTACAAATCTCACAGATGTTCATAAAATTAATATTCTAATGACTAGTTTATCATGTATTTACAAAATTGGTTGTCCTCATACGATTATGTTGGCAGCCAAAGCTAACCAGTCTTTTCCTTGAGAAACCATGATATAAGTATCACTAGGAAGATCATTTTAGCACCTTCCTCTAATATATACTTCTCTTTACTTATAAAAAAAAAGTATCACTAGGAAGATAATTGAAGTAAAAAACTGAGAAATAAAATAGATCCAGAGGAGGAAGAATTCACTTGCAATGACTAAACTATCAAATACGAAGAGAGAGGTTAGGGGAATTGTATTACCTATATATATTGCTGACTGATGATATCTAAAACATCTGCATTCTGACCTTGAAATGGCCAAGAATTTGTACACCTTTATTATTGTGTAGTCACACCTTGCCCATCTACCCACCCTTTCCTTGATTATTGAGGGGTTAACTAAGTTGGGAAATGAGTAAATTTACCATCTCGATCCTCTTCTCTAGTCAGAACCCACCAAAACTTTCCAATATATATATATATATATACACACACACACATTCAATTCCAATTTATTCTATTTTTTTCCTTTATTTTTTCACCTTATTTCTCTATCTTTCAGACCTGTTCTCAACATTTTAAACTTGCACATTTTTTTCCAATGTTCTATCCCAGTCACTTTTTATCAATCTCAAGACCATCCCAGATCCTCAAATTGACACTTTTTCCCCTCATTCTCTAGAAACTGCCCTCTCAATCTCATAGATTTGTTTTCCCATCTTAACTTATGGGGGCAAAATGTGCTCTTTCAAGTTTGAAGAAAAATCTGGCCAAACTTTTTGATCATGGAGCTTATATGTTGCAAGGGCGGAATTTGTGATGGATAGTCCCCAAAGTTTAAAATGAGATTAGGGATGGGTTTGTAGTAGTTTAGGGGAATAGGATGTAACTTTGAATGGTAAGGGACATGTTTGGTTCCAAAGGTTATAGGACTTATTTGAGGTTTATATATGATGAAATTAAGGTTTATAATGAAGGATTTTAGGTTTGGAAAAGTTCGGGTTTGGTTTGATGTAAAACAACCTTGTTTGGAGCTAGTTTGTGGTTTTCGGAGCGTTCTAAGGTAGGCTAGGGCTGTGCACGAATTTGGGGTTTCTCTAAGGTTAAGGATGATGGTTTGTATGGTTTCTAGGGTGAAACAAAGTATATGGAAAGGTTTTAGAAGTATGAAACAAGATTTGGAAAGTTTTGGGTTGAGGTTGAAAAATTGGTTATGGAAAGGTGAAGAGAAGATGATGGGATGAGTAGAGGTTATAGAAGAATAGATACTTACTTCTCACACCTCAAGAATCCACCATGATACAAGAATCGAACTCTCGCTACTCAAGAGTAATCCACCCAAGAGATACTATAACAAGTGGAGAACCCAGCAAAAGCAGAACTCAAAATATTATTAAACTCGAATCGATCACAAAAATACTACATTTGGGTGGTGGGGAGGTGGGGGTTTATATATAGCCCCATACTTTCTAATTCAAATAAAAAAACTCCTACTTTGACTTGGAAAACAAGACTCTCTAATTGAAATAAAGCAACTCCTCAAAAACAAATCTTTCTCAAAGGAAATAGTAACTCTTTTTTTTTTTTTTTTTTTTGATCTTAAAAGCAAAGATAAATGTGTATATGAAAAGAGAGCACAAGGTGCCTAGTGGAGTACAAAGAGAGCAAGGAAATACGTGCTCCACTCCTTCACCTTATACCCCCCATCCAAGACAAACCCACCAACTAATCTAAGTTAATAACACTATACAATCCTAGCCCACTCCACCGCAAGGAAAACAAAAAATGATTTCATCCTGTGAGCAGAGGGTACTTCATTCTCGAAAACTACCCTATTCCTTTCCAACCACAGCGTCCAGAAAATACAAAGAGGCGCCGCCATCCAAACTCTCTTCCGTTTTTTTCCGACACTAACACTTTGCCATGCAAGGAGAAGTCACTGAACCTGATCCGAATACCCAAGCAAAGTCGCATTAGCCAAGAGAATATCCCATAATATCTTGGCTCTCGAACAATGGATAAGCAAGTGGTCTATTGTTTCCTCATTCTCTTCGCATAAACAACACCCTCGTTTATCAGTGGAAATCCTCTCCCTTAATCGTCCGCAGTAAAGACCTTACCCCCCGCGAAGCCTTCCAAGCAAAAAAGCTCCACTCAGAACGATCGTATTCCAAATGGATTGCCAAGGAAAGTCTGTAGGAAGAGAATACCTCAGCTTACGATACATAAGACTAACTGATAAACCGTTAGTTAGAGACTCCTTTAATAACAACCGATCCTCTTGAAATGGCCTAATTTTTTTGTTGTGCAGGAAGAGGAGGAACCTTTCCACCTCTGCCACTTCCCAGTCATTAAGAGGTCTAAGAAAGACTGGGGACCAACCCCCATCCTCCCTTGAGAAATCCCAAACATCTGCCACCCTAGCATCCTTATGAGCCGCCAAATTGAACAAGGTGGGGAAGACACAGTTTCGTTGCACCACGGGTCCTTCCAAAAGCCCAACCTCCTACCATTACCTAAAGAGGAGACGTAATTTTGAGAGAAGGTGTGCCATTCTTTTCGATGTCTTCATAGTCCAAGCACTGTGCCTACCCCCGATATCCCTAGAGAGTTCCATCCCCAACTTCCTCACCAACCAAGGCGCAGATCACCGCCCGTAGGGAGTCCCTCTGCTGTAAACCCGCCAAAGATTCACTTGCAAAGCAAAGCTTGAAAGGAAATAGTAACTCTTACTTTGACTAAGAAATCAAACTTTCTAAATTAAGTAAATAAACTATTACTTGGACTTAGAGAACAAATCTTTTTATAATAAAACAACTTCAAATCAAAATAGTAACAAGACTCAAAATACTTGGATATGGAAATATATTTGATGTCTCCAAGGTTTCAAAACCTCAAAAATCCGAATTTTCCATAATGAGGATCGAATTCCCAATGTTTGTTGTAGAAGCTCCTTCATCAATCCCCCATGGTTGGGAAAAAAGACTTGCCCTCAAGGCTTCACCTTGATAAGACCTCAAATCCTTGACATTGGATGTAGGTAAGGTATCAAAGATGTCGGGCAGCTCCAAGTTGTAAGCATTCTCTCCAATCTTCTCAATAATGTTGTAAGGACCGCATGTTTTCTACCAAGGAACTACAACTTCGAACTCCGCTTCACTTCAAGGGATTTCCTTCCTTTACTTTCTATAATCAAACAACAACAACCAAAGCCATCACATCCGAAATCAGCTTTCATTTCCTTCTCCAACTTAGATTTCAGACGATAAAGGACCTCTTTCTCCCCAAGTTTGCCTCAAAGCCATCATGGTCGCATAGGTGCCAAGATAATTTTATGGCCATCCTGTGGAATGGTGTGTGTAGTGTTTTTGAAACCATCATAAATTACCATTATGGTCTCTGAGCAACAAGTGACAAACATCCATCGGAACAATATCGCACCATATCTCATCCTCGTGATTGCCCAATTGTAAATAAGACAAAGCATCTATGTTTTATCTCGCTATCACTTCCCATTTGAACCACGCTACTATAAGGTTTTTGATGTGGGGCCATATTCAAATCCAATTTTTGCACCATTCCATGAAACATACCTCAAAGCTCCTACTATCAATAATCATCGAAAAACTACCCTTAGATAAGACCTGCAGGAAAACATCGATCGCAAACCAATCTTCTTCACTCACAATTGCTCCAACTTTAAGGCTCCTTTGAGTAACTAAGGAAGTCTCACGGTCAGGCATAGTAATCTCTTCTTAATAATCTCTTCTTAATCTTCTTGCACAAGCTCTTCTTAACTAAGGAAGTCCAACTACCTTTACTAGCATGGAAGTTAACAAAGCATGTTTTCTACTCAAGGAATCCATAACTTCCTCTAGAATCTGCTTCACTTCTTATGGGATTTCCTTCTCCAACTTAGATTTGGACAATAAAGAACTTTTCTCCTCAAGTTTGGTTTCTAAAGCCATTGTTGGATTCATAGGTGCCAAGATAATTTTATGGCCATCCTTGTGGAATGTGTAGGTGCTTTCAAACACTATACCACTCGATCATGCTGCCATGATCCTGCAGGCGCGACAAACATCCATTGGAACAATATCACACCATATCTCTCATCCCTTCGTAATGCTTTCCAATTGTAAATGAGACAAGGCATCTATGTTTCCACTCGATATCACTTCAGCTTTCAACAAAGATTATAAGGTTTTCGATGTGGGACCATATTTAAACTACAATTCTTTGCAATCCATCTCCATGGAAACACACCAAAGCTCCTACTATCAATAATCACCAAGGAAACTTTACCCTTAGATGTGCACCTTGTGTGAAAAACATTGGATCGCAACCAATCTTATTCACTCACAACTGCTCCAACTTTAAGGCTCCTTTGTGCAACTAAGGAAGTCTCACGGTCAGGCATAGTAAGTTCTTCTTAATCTTCTTGCACATGGTCAGATTCTACTCCCTCTTCAACATCTTCTTCCTTGGCTTCATCTTGCTCAACTAGGGCCACTACTTCCTGCTAGGAATACCAAAAGCAATATGCCCAACCCCTCGCACCTATAACATCTCTTGACTTAGAAGTCGACCTGCTGCAACCCCATGTACTTCACTTTTACTTGAGGCTCGGGGTTAGCTCAAATCACAGTGATTCCTAGAGTCAATCCCCACAAACCCTCTTCTTTAGCCACACACCATTTCCAGGGAACTTCTATACTTGTTTAGAGCCTCAACTTTCAAAAGCAACCTTTATCACCTCAAGAGTAAGTTATATGGTCAAGATATAAATAATTCTCTAGAAATATCAAATTCATACCGCCAGTTAGCTGCTATGATTGTTCCTACTCTAAGTCTTCTTGATCATCAAGTTTTCACTACAAATTAATACTCCTTCACACTCAGTCTCGTTGTTTAAAGTTCTCGAATTTGAGGTAGATGTCAATGATAAGCAAAGGGGAAGGTACTTCATTTTTAGTTATTTCTTCATCTTTTTCCAAGTTTGAATCTTCTTTTTACCATCTCTTTCACATTGTCTCTTCAAGTTTTCCCACCAAAAAGAAGCATTCTTGTGCATCTTGATAGCCACCTACTTCACCCTTTTGTACTCAGGGGGGTCACAATACTCAAAGACACGTTCCACCGTATTAAGCCAATCCAAGAAGTCATCAATATGGCCTCCTCCAAATTCTAAACACGCCTCGGGGAGAACTCAGCCTTCATCATAATTACCACGTCTCTCATAGTAATCACCATCATGGTAGCGACCATCATACCTTCTTAGATAATCATAGTCTCTTACATGCTTGTCTTTAGCCTTCTTGCACTCTAAGAAATTTCGAAGTTGACTAGGTTGCATGTGCTTTTCTTCTTCTCTCTCTTTCATTACCATGTTCCTCCCATCTTGTTTTCCCCAACTGTCCTCCATGTCCATAGGGTAAGGGCGAAATCTCTGCCATTTTGTAGACGCTGAACAAGAATTTCAAGATCAGAAATACGTTTTTGCCTTAGGCTTTGCGAACCACTTGAATCATGACTAGAACACTTGCCTTCTTTATCAAGAAGCCTTTTAGCTTACGATGAGCCATCAAACCATAAACTCTGATACGACTTTGATGCAAGGACAGGGTTGTGATGAATGATCTAAAGGTTTAGGTAAGTTAGGGATGAGTTTGTGGTAGTTTAAGGGTATAGGATGTAACTTTGAATGGTAAGGGACAAGTTTGGTTCCAAAAGTTATAGGGCTTATTTGGGATTTATATATGATGGAATAAGGTTTATAACGGCGATTTTGAAGGTTTAAATGAAACAGTTTTGGCTTTGATGAAACAATACTGCAGTTAGTTTAAGGCTTTTGGGTTTTTCAAGGTATCTGTGGTCGTGGTACCACTCTGTTTCTATGTTACATATTGTCATGTCAGCAAAGAAAACAAAGCAGTGTGGAAAATTTGGCATGTAACTCGTTAGATATCAGGATGCCTTTTCCCTTTATTGTCCTACTGTATTGTGAGTCCTATGAGTGTGTATATATATAAGTCTAATATTTAATGTAGATACCAGATTCATTATTCTGTGGAAATAATAAAATTAGGAATTCTCTATTTTCTCTCTTCACATGGTATCAGAGCCAAGAGAGAAAACCTAATTTTTGGGTGATCGTGTTTCATTCCGATTCTCAGCCACCGATCTCCTTCACCGCCGCAATGTTGCCGGCCGCCGCCACCGCCGTCACACTTTTCGGGGAAGCTCTTCTCCTACCGAAAACCACGTATTTCTCGAGAGCGCATTGCGTTTCATCTACCAGCCTCGATGGCAACCCCACGGCAACTGGGCACACGCGCCGCCACGCGGGGGGCTCTCCGGCAGCCTGGGCCGCCCACGCGGTGTCGGCCAAGGTGAGTGCGCTGCGGTGGGCTGCGGCCTTCTTCTCCCGCCAAGGGATTCCACAAACAAGGTCGCCCGGCCGCTCGTTCTATCTCTCCGTTAGCCCAACCCGAGCCCTCCTTCTCCACCTTTTTTGGTCCTTTACCTCCGCCTCGTCGCCTTCAGCTCATCTTCGCCGCTTCGCTCATCTTCACTCTGGTCAGCCATCTTCGTATTCTCTACTGGCCATCCCCGTCTTTCATCTTCAAGCTCCACAGCCGTGATTCGGGGCCCTTATTAAAGGCTCCTTCAATCCAAACGTGGTTCAATCTCCGCCTCGGATATGACAACCAAAAAAATTTATTTTTACTGCTATCTCCGGATCTCCCACTATCACATCCGAAAATCGCTTGGTAAAGGAGAATTATCTCTCTCCCGGGTCACCAGGAACTCGTTCACGACAGCAAGCATGGCGATCATCTTATTACACCTAGAGATGCCATACCATGGTTGACAAGGTGCACCGGAAGAAAATAGATGCACAACTATGTAGCGTACAGGCGCCTGGCCGATCCAAAATTTTGCTTCATCTTCTGCTTACAAGAGAACATTGGAATCGTGCAAAAGCTCTATACACGAATGTGATATCCAACTGGCTCTTATAAGGTGGCTTCGGCTATTACACATCCGCCTAACAAGACATGGATCTATCTAATTATATTGGCCAGATCGCTTCTTGGGCTGAGGAGTTCCCGATATCGGGATGCCTCTTACTAGCCGACGTCGGGGCTCAACAAACGCAGTCGACAAGTTCTTTCATGGTCCTTACTCTCATCGCCTCCGTCCGGATTCAGACCTCCGAGATCGTAGACTGCAACCCATCATTCCGTCTTTCGGGATGACAAGGTTGTCGCCTCCAGACTCCTGGCCACGTACTTTGCCATCCGATAGCCCCCAGATTCTTCGTGCTAGTTTCTCATACTAACCTTCTGTGAGAGTGACTCAGCAGGCTCGAGGTCGAGGACAACGTCCATTGCACCTATCGCGAATAAGTCACACACCCGTGATCGTTGTTATCGCTGCATGGACGCCCTCCCGCACCGCACACGTGGCCCGCCTCTCGATTCGATTCTCACCGCCTGCCTCGAGCCCCGCATCTCAAAGGTGTCTCCCAATGAAAGGAGTATGATGCCTTCTTCGCCATCATGCTCAAGTCGCCTTCTGCCTCGTTGTCTGCACCTAATGCCTCCGCCTCACCTTACCTTCACACCTCTTCGACCCCGATTCTAGACTCGGCAAGCCCGATCACATTTCCGTAATAAAGATATTTTCTCTCTTACTACTACCCCTACTTTACCTAATGTTACCTTACCACTCCGCTCTCAAACTCGGGCTAAAGGTATTGGCTCGACCATCCTCCTTCCTACCTCACTTCTGGCCCTTACACCTAGTGTCCTTTATCCAGTCACCACAAAATCACCTGACTTTAATCTGCTCCATTATTTTTTCTCGATAAATTTGTGACCTTGCAGACCTGAGTGACGGGGAAGACATTTGGCATCGACGTGAAACATGTGGCCTCTATCACCTCACCTCGCAATCATCTCCCCGTTGGGCTATGCTTTCCACCGATGCTCCACTCTTCATCCACGCCTCGGGCCACCCTTAGTCTTTCTAAGTTCCGAAGATGGTCCTCGTTTTTCCACTTCGCTTGCCACTGCGCAGAGTCCCGTCGCCGGGAACATACTCCCAGAAACTGCTCCCGCTAGCCGTTGAATAATCTGCAACATCTCCTTTCGCTCTCGGGTCCACACCGATGTTCGGGGTCCTCATTTGATCAAGGCCTCACTTTAGCTTTCGCATTTTGTCACTTTCATTGGGATGACTATTCTCGAAAATTTGGTTATTTTTAATGAAAACTCGGAAATGAAGCTATTTTCATTTTCCGTAAATTTTATACTGTACTCTTACCCGCTCAATATTTCTATCTCAAGTGTTACGTAAAGGATAATGCCCTCGAGAATATTTTTCTCGCACCCTTTATTTCATTTATGTCCCAACATGGGATCCTTCATTCGGCCTTCTCAGCGCTTCATACCCCCAACAAAACTGCAGAAATTAACGTAGCACCGCCATCTTATCGGGGAGACACTGCACTCTCCCTCCCACTATCATGTTCCTTTTCGTTGGGGGACGCCGGTCTCCATGTACCTTTGTTATTTGGATTAATCGCATGCCCCCATCCGTATTACATGCTCGCCTCATTCCCCTTCCTTTTCCGACCAACCCTTTATTTCCCTTCCTCCCTCGTGATTCGGGCTGGTACTCTGCTTTGTTCATATTCTCACCCAGACAGACAAGCTTTCACCAAGGCCATGCATCTTCCTAGGCTACTCCCAACTTCAGAAGAGTTATCGTTGTTATTCCCTCAGACTGTCGATACTTTCTCCGCCGATGTCAGGCTCTTCTTCGAGGACTCCCCTTCTTTCTTCTCCTCCTCCGAGTCTCTTCCTGCTATCGGGGGTCTTACCCCTTCCTATCATCTCCTCGCCTAGATTTGATGATCTATCTTCTCGTCCCCTTCAGGTTTATCATCGTCGTCCCCGTGTCGTTGTTCCTTCCTTCGCGAGGCCCCCGGCTGACTCACCTCCTCTCCCTTCGCTCCACCCCGCTCTCGCTCGTCATGACTTGCCCACGCTTCTAAAGGTACTCACTCTACTAGCAATCCATCCTATTTACAATTTTTCAGTTACCATCGATTATCTTCCACCTACTCAAGATTTGTTTCTACTATTTCCACCGCTTTCTTCCTAAGAACACCAATGAGGCACTTTCCATCCTGGTCGGCGACGTAGCAATGGTAGATGAAATGGTCGTCGCACTCCACCGGCACTCGTCTCGTTGTTTTGCCGCTGGTAAGTCTGGTCAGCCGCCGTCTGGCTACGCTAAGGTTGGTCCCCGATGGTCGCTGATCGCCTTACGCCGCTATTGGCAAAGCCGATATACTTGCGCTTACTGGGTTTCCCGATTCACATGACACCTTCCCCGCCGCTAAGATTGCTTCGCTCGCTCGCTTTCCGTCGCTATGTGTTCCTCGGCCGTTTTCGCCGGATATTAAAAATGCCTTCCTTCATGGTGATCTCGCCGAGGAAGTTTATATGGAGCAACCACCTGGTTTTGTTGCTCAGGGGGAGTCTGGTTTTGTGTGTAGGTTACGCCGCTCTTTATATGGCTTGAAACAATCTCCTCGAGCATGGCTCGCCGTTTAGTTCTCGTTGTTCAAGAATTTACATGTTCAGTACAGATCATTCGCTTTTTTATCATCATAACTCTTCTGTGGCAAGGTATTTATCCTGGCTGCTTATGCATGACATCGTCATTACTCAAAGGATCGTGATGGTATCTTAAACCAAAGCAAACATCTTTTCACCCACCTTCAAACTAAAGACTTTGGGAAACTCAAGTACTTTATGGAATCGAGATAGCTCAATCCAGCCAGGCCTCTCCCCAACGAAAGATGTTTAGACATCTCTAAGAAACCCAGATGTTGGGGATCGTAAACCGGCCGACACTTACGATCCTAATGTCAACCAGACTGTGACGTGGGAGTCTTTCTGAGATCCCCGTGGTATATCGACGATCGGCAGAACCAATTATCTCACCATTACTTCTGGCCAGACATTTCCTCCTTCCCAGAAGCTGCTGTTAGTCACCTACACACCACGCTGATAGCCATCGATGCCAGAATCCGCATTCTCCTTCGACATATAATAAAAGACACCAGTCAAGGTGTGTCGACGAGAATGAGGTCACACCCGTGTTATTGGTTACGCGATGCGATTGGCCGGGCTCACCCAATGCATGGGGACGTTGCTCCATTTCGGGTATCGTTTCTTACCGGGTGGTAACCTCATCCTGGAAGAGTAAGAAACAACATGTGCTGGCTAGATCTAGCCGGTCGAAAGTGTCGAGCCATGGCTCTGCAACATGTGAACTCATATGGTCGGTGACCAATCTCTCCGCGAGTCGAGATTCGGAAAGGATGAATCGTATTTGTTTCATCCGCGATAACCGCGCCGCCAGATATCGCATCAAATCCACTTCATGAGCGACCAAACATCAGTTTCTAACGCCAATTTCATTGTAGAGAAAACGACGATGTACATGACTGGTTTTGTCAATTCAAATGATCAACCAGCGCACATCTTTACTAAATCTCTAGGTCCTAGAATTAAATAATATTTGTGAGTTTCACAAGATATGACATATATGCTCCAAATTATGAGGAGTGTTAGATAATGTACGTCTTTTCCTTTTATCATTCCACCGTATTGTGAGTCCTTCAGCTACAGATATATATAAGTCCAATATGTAATGTAGATACCAGATTCATTATTCTGTGGAAATAATAAAATTAGGAATTCTCTATTTTCTCTCTTCACAGTAACAAAATTTGGAAAGTTTTGGGTTGAGGTTGAAAAATTGGTTATAGAAAGGTGAAAGAGAAGATGATGAGATGAGTAGAGGTTATAGAAGGATAGATACTTACTTCGCCACTCAAGGAATCCACCAAGAGATATACTTCGCTACCCAAGGAATTCACAAAGGGATAAGAAGCAACGAACTTGTTACTCAAGGGAATCCCACCTAAAAGATGAGAGAACAAGAGAAAACTGTTAAAAAGAGAAATCTGAAAATATTATTAAACTTGAATTGATTGTCAAAAGACTACATTAGGGGGGGTATATATAGCCCCATACTTTCTAATTCAAATAAAGAAACTCCTACTTTGACTTGGAAAACAAGACTTTCTAATTGAAATAAAGCAACTCTTAAAAAGCAGATCTTTCTAAAAGGAAATAGCAACTCTTACTTTGACTAGGAAAACAAACTCTTTGACTAGGAAAACAAACTTTCTAAATTAAATAAAAATAATACTGGAATCAGAGTACAAACTTTCTCTAAAATAAAACAACCCACCAAATATGACAAGATTTAAAACACTGATATATAAGAACAACAGGGTCTCAATGTCAAAACCTAAAAAATCTGAATTTTCCATAATGAGGATCAAATTCCCAATGTTTGTTGTAGAAGCTTCTGCATCAGCTTGGCAAGGCAATAAAAAAGAACTTATTGTTATAGTGCTAAACTTAGCATATTTTATCTCCCAACCCCTATAGTTGAAGTGGGTGGTGGAATTCACCTTTTTGTTTTCTCCTCCTAAGAAGTCTTATCATCTTTTGCTCACAAGTTTTGGGATTTCTTAAATCTTATTGGTAATTCACCTAATTTCAAGTCTAGCTTCAACTAAATAGGCAATATGTTGATGGTCTTCATGTAAGTAGGTTTGTGCTTATCTATCTATTTATCTATCTTTTTATCTCTCTTTCTTTCTTTCTCTCTCTCTCTCTCTCTATATATATATATATATTATATATGTATATGCATGTATGTATGTTCAATCATATTAAAAATAAATCTAAAGACCAGGTATAAAGTAAGTATACGCGTTACACTTAACAAAGAAAGAGCACATGAAGAAGACAACTTTCATCCCAACCACAACACTAAATCCACGTAGCTTCGACAAATGCTTCCAATCCATATGTATCATACCTAAAGAACGATCTCCTTAACCTTCCATGCTTGAGTTTGAGCCTCCTAAAAGTTCCCTCAGGAGGAGTTGTGTGTCATTATTGCCATAATCCAGGACTTGTACGCCATAATTGTATGAAGTTGCAAAATAAAAATTGAAGATTTCAGTCTATTTATTATCAGAAATCACTAAAGTCTACATCTACTTCTATCTCTACACTCGTCGAGTCATGTAAAACTAATACATGTTTTCTTTTATCTTCCTCCACATGGTTCATTGACTCTTGAGCTATAGACCACATGACAGGTAATTTTAGTTTATTTACTACGTTTCAGCCACACCCTTCTACCTCAACTGTTACCCTTGCAGATGGGTCAACATTTTGTGTCATTGGGTCAAGGACAATTCATCCTATTCCTTCAATCACTTTGATTTTTGTTTTGAGTTTACTGCAATTTTCTTTTAATTTAATTTATGTTAGTAAACTCACTTGTACACTTAATTGCACTATCTCATTTTTCCTAATTATTATTTGATTCAAGATCTTTCGACGAAGCCAGTTATTGGTAGAGGACGAGAGTCTGGGGGGTCTCTACATCCTTGAAATAGAGGTGCCAACACCTGTTGCTTGTTATGGAGTTGTTACCCCATTTGAATTACATCATTATCTCAATATCCTTCTTTCTTTGTCAAGAAGCTATCCACAGCTTTTTTAGCCCATCATCAACCAGGAGCCGTGTCAATATGTGTTAAACTCCACTGTGTGCATTTGAGTCCTAGAGTCAATAAACGAAGCTTCCGCCTCCTCTTTTCGAAGTTAGTTCATTAGTGATGTTCGGGGTCCTCGTTCATTTTGTCTCCGACTGGGTTTAGATATTTCGTTACCTTTGTGGATGATTTCTCTCGTGTCACTTGGCTTTATCCAATGAAAAGCAGTTATAAGCCTTTTTTTTTTTTTATTATTATCATTTTAGTGCCTTTTGTGCTGAAATTCAAACACAATTTCATGCCTCTATTCAAACATCGGTGAAGTGATAATGCTGCGAATATTTGTCGAACTCTTTTAAATTCTTCATGTTACAACACTTAGATTTCATCGACCTCGCAAGGCTGATACACTCTCTCGTATCAGAAGCCGAGAGAAAGAAAATACATTTTCTTGAAACTGCCCGAGCCCTTTTATTCCAAATGAATGTCCTTAAACATTTTTGGGCTGACGCAGTCTCCACAGCCTATTTTTTGATTAACAGGATGCCCACATTAGTTCTTAATTGGGCTACTCCTTACCACCGGTTGTTTCCAAATAAACTGTTGTTTCCTATTGATCCCAAGGTATTTGGATGACATGCTTTGTTTAGGATGTCCGTCCTCAAGTCTCTAAACTTGATCTGAAGTCTTTAAAGTGTATCTTTGTGGGATATTCTCGTGTTCAAAAAGGGTATAGGTAAGCATACCACTCTTGATGTTACTTGCGGCTCATTGATACGATTCGAGACTACCTCGCTTTCTTCCGTCTCTGCTACGAGCTTAGGGAGATGATGATTTATCAATATTATGTTTCCTTACCGCCCACCCACTCCAGCCTCGTTAAACCTCCTCTATTACTTAGGTTTACTCGACTCTAAACCCCCCTGCCTCGAGTCTAACAATCACCGCTCGACATTGCATCCGCCTCCAAAGTGATGATCTCCTATCGCTTCTTCGTAAAGGTAAACGTTAGTGTGTTCATCCACTTTCCTCGTTTTGTTCTTATAACAATTTGTCATCACATTCGTGTTCCTTTATTGCATCCCTGGATTCTATCTCTCTTCCTAACACTGTCCGTGAGGCTTTATCTCACCCTGGTTGGCATAGTCCTATGGTGGAAGAAATTCAGGCTTTAGATGATAATTGTACTTGGAACTTGGTACAATTACTTGTCAGGAAGAAAGCCACTGGATGTTGTCAGGGTTTTGCAAGCAGTTAATTCCGATGAGCCATTTGCTCGATTGAAAGCACTACTTGTGGCTAAGGGGTATGCTCAGACCTATGGCTTGGACTATTCTAATACTGTTTCCCCTGTTGCTAAGATGACATCCCTGGCTACCATTTATAATTAGGATCTCCACCAGCTTGATATTAAGAATGTCTTTCTTTATGGCGACCTTTAGGATGAGGTGTATATGAAGCAACCTTCAGGGTTTGTGTTATCACCATTTTCGAGTCCTGCTACGGCCAATTCCAGGGGTTTATAACCTCTCGGGGCACCCTCGACGCTAGCTTTTAAGGGTGAGTTATACCCAAGTGGTTGTAATAGTTGATACCAGTGTTACAACCACTTGGGTAGATTTCATCCTTAAAAGCTAGCTGTCAAGGGGAGGGTGCCCAAGAGGTTATAAACCCACAAGGTCGTTGCAACTTAACTATGTGACTCTAATGTGTCATAATTGCCGTCAGGGGAGACAGGAAAAGCTCATCGCCCAAGTCTCGTATGGCTCAAATAGAGTCCTTCAGGCATGGCTTGTACCAAATGTCGTTAAGGAATTTAACATGTGTAAGAGCAATCCGACCATTCCATCTTCTACGTAAACCCAGCTCGTGCATCACATGCTCAGAGCTGCATGTACGATATCATCATCAGAGCGACTCTTAAAGACATCATCTTTAAGTCCTTTCTTCGTGAGCCTAATTCCATAGAAAAGGATCTCTAGACGGTAAAGATACTTCAAGATCGTTTACGCGAAGAACATAATCTTCTTATTTCAGCTTAGAAATACGCCAATTCATCACTGGAGATCGGAAAAGTCGAGCAGAATCCATCCGCTCCCTATATTTCAAGCATACACCTTTACTGTGCAGGCACTAAACATTTGAGGATCTTCGAGAGATATAAGACACGGGAGCTGGTCACCTTACTCACTCGCTCAATGTCAGAATAAGATACGTCCACTCCAAAGGTCGACCATTGGATAGCTGTTGAACAAATTTTATGTTATTTGAAAGCAGCCTTGACTTGAGATTTTATACGTGAATCATGCAGCGATAACATAATTTGGAACATTTATCTCGACGTGATTAAGTGCGATTCTAAGGAGGATTAGGAGGTCTACTTCAGACAGGTTGTTTATGTAATCTGGGCCTCATTATAGCAAAGAAACAAAGCGTCATTTCGATCTAAGGTAAAGTATGAATATAGAGTACGACATACCGTGGGCAAGATTCGTACTTCATCAACTCGATGCTGCATCGAGGACACCGGGTCCCAAAGAAAACTCGGTGTGACAACCATGCTACTCTTTATATTGCTTCTAATCTTGTGTTCCATGAACGAACTAAGGATATTGAGATAAATTGTCATTTCTTTCGTGAGAAAAGACAACTCGACTTAATTTATGTGAAGAAATATAAGAAAATGATGCTTTTCTCTTATCGACGAATGAGAATCGAACACATGCGCTCCTACCTACTTATATATATAATACACATAAAAAGGAATAAATCACAAGACAAAAAGCAAGCGAAAAATATCAGACAGAGCAAGGGAATAAATCAGAGAAGGAAATAAATCAAAGGATATTCTAAGAATATCCTATGATTCTCAATACTCCCCTTCAAGCTAGAGCATATAAGTTATATGCACCAATCTTGTTACAAATAAACGGAGTCCTTGGATCTCGGAGAGATTTAGTAAAAATGTCTGCTAGTTGGTCATTTGAGTTGAAGAAATTAGTTGTCATGTATCCTGAGGCAATTTTCTCTCAAATGAAGTGGTAGTCCACTTCAATATGTTTGGTCATCTCATGAAAGACTGGGTTGGAAGCAATGTGTAGAGCTACTTGGTTATCACACACAAGTGATATTTGTCCATCCTTCCCAAATCTTAGCTCCTGAAGAAGCTGTTTGAGCTATATAAGTTCACAAGTTGCCAAAGCCATAGCTCGATACTTGGATTTCAAAGACTAGACCTCGGCCACCACATCTTATTTCACTCTTCCGTGATATTGTTGCCTCCAATAAGATCAATATCTCCGGCTGAGCTGCTGGTTTGCAGCGAGCCTCGCCCACCGCATCACAATATCTAACAATCTGGGTGTGACCTCTGTTTTCATATAACACTCCCTGGCTCGATGTTCCTTTGATACAACGGAGGATACGGATCATGACATCCCAATGACTATCACATGGTGACTGCAGGAACTGACTAACTACACTTACAGGAAAGGAAATGTTCGGTTGAGTGATGGTGAGGTAGTTTAGTCTCCTCACTAGTTGTCGATATCTCCCTGGATCTCGTAGAGGCTCCCCTTATCCTGGGCACAAGCTCGCAATCCATAGGAGTGTTTACAGTTTACGCTTTAGCATATCGCTTCTCCAATATATTCAAGAGACATACTTCCTCTGAGACACATAACTACAATCGAACGTGACCGTATATCTTAATCCTTAGAAAGTATTTGAGTTTTCCCAAGTCTTTTATTTGAAAGTGACTGAAGAGATGCTGTTTAAGTTTCTGAATACCATCCTAATCACTCACTGCCTGTTATAACAATGTGGTCCATATAAACAATCAGATAGATGCACTGTCCTGATGATGTAATATGATAGAAGACAAAGTGGTCTGATGTACCCCGAGTCATACCGAACTCCTCAGACATTAGCTACAATAAACCAGCCAGGGGACTCATTTAGCCATATAAGAAACGACGTAGCCTGCATACCAAACCAAACTCCCTTGAAAGCAACAAATCCGCTACAGATCGACATCACCTCTCCGGCGAGGTCACCATGGAGAAATACATTCTTGATGTCCAACTGATACAAGGGCCCAGAGCTCGTAGCAGCCATAGATAAGAGAAGACACACGGAAGTCATCTTGGCAACAGGAGAAAAAGTGTCATAGTAATTGGAGTCATATATCTGAGTATATCCATTGGCAACCAAACGAGCTTTAAGACGATCCACTCCACCATCCGGACCAATCTTAACAGTATAAACCCAACGACAACCAACAGGGGACTTGTCAGCAAGTAAGGGGACTAGGTCCCATGTGCCAGTAGAATGCAGAGCAACCATTTCTTCAACCATTGCTTGTTTCTAGCCCGAATGAGAGAGGGCTTCATGTACAGTGTTAGGAAGAGAAACAGAAGACAAGGTGAAAATAAAAGCAGAATATGATGAGGATAAACGATGATAAGACAGGAAAGTATAAATAGGATGAGGATTACGAGATGAACGAGTACCTTTCCGAATGGAGATGGGAGGATCAATGGTTTATGGCAAGATCGGCGTCGTGGAGGGGGGTGCCATAGGAGATGAGTAATCGGGAGGCCTAATGTCGGTATGACGAGTATAAATCTATAACGGTTGAGGTGGAGTAGCTGGGGACTTGGAGGGTAAGGCTGGAATGGGAAAGATGAGAGGTAGAGATAAGACCTCGGGACTAGAAGACGGTGGGGAAGAGAAGATAGATGAGTGTTCAAAAAAGGTGACATCAGCGGAAACGAAGTATCGATGTGTATCGACAAGAGGCAATAAAGAACTCGGGTGACGCGCTTAACAGTTACAAGATAACTTCGCAACAATATAAGTTTTGACTTCAGCTGAGAAAGACGTTAGCAAACCAACAATGAGAGACAGGTGTGGTCGATTTAAGAAGAGGAGGACGTGAGACTGACCACCTTAAATGATGGCAAGGCACGCATGATCAAATACAGTGCAAGACAATTATCCCCAAAAAACATTAGAACCGCGATGGCGTGAGAGCAAACATATGATTCTCCTCGAACTGGTTATTTATTCATACCAACCAATCACTGGCCGCGGTCGCGTCGACGCACAAGATCTGATGTTAATTCACCATGATAGTGCCGCGAGAAAGTATATAGAGATGGTGGTATTTGGCTGACTATCTATAGTAAGACGCGAATAGGAGCGTGAACTGACTTGGCAATCCCCAACAAAGAATGAACATCGAAATAGTTCAATCGAATCATTGAAAATGAAACAACACAACTGGAAAACCATCAACACTAACGAATAAAACATCAGAAAAACTGGTGCAGATGATAATCATTGGAATCAAATGATCAATATAGACTGGTCAATGAGACTGTCCGACCCGTTAGCTAGAATCAAACATGGAGCATGTTTCCAAGAACTGCACCCACTCACAGACTGAAAGAAGAAGATACAATCAAGAAAAATATGACAACTCATCTTTCTAAGTTTAGAATGTTCTAATGATCAGACTACCATGACTATAAAGGAGGTTCACCACTTAAGGCACTGTGGGAAGATTGTTGAATGGAACTATATTTGATAAAAGGCCTGAGATCATGTCCATGCTGAACTGTCCTTCCTCACTCGCCTAAGGGTGATAAAAAGAGTGGAGGAAAAGTAATTTCAAACAATTAAGATCTATGATTTGACTAATGATAGACAAGATTTAAAACTGGAATCATGATATGAGGAACAAGAAAAGGAGGCAAGATAAGGGACAGGTTGATCTCATTCTTTCACGCGGTTGAACCCACAGCCGCAACGTAGTGTGTGAAGTGACAATATGAATAGAAGGATGATCCATTACTAATGATGATCTGGATGTACTGGGAACTATAAACCCGCTGACCATAGAGTGCAAAGATGAGGTGAGGGCATTCACCTGGCTTGGGCAACAAGGCTGCATGGAGGCGATGGCTTCATGAGTGAGGCGAAGAAACTCCTCATATTCACCAGGTGTAGGAGTCACTCCTTGAGATGGAGACGGAGGTTGATCCTTAGTTGGTGGTTCAGAAGACTGGGCTACATGAGCAATGTGAGGCGGGCAACCATGTAACTGATAACACTGCCTCTCGGTCGTGACCCGGCCTACAAAGAGGCACAAGGTCATCACCAAGGCTGGCCACCACGACATTTAACTCACCGGAGGGGTGAGATGGAGCAATACTACCTAAGTCTCATTGAAACCTTAGAGGGTCAACCCAATCCAGTGGATTGAACATGAGTAACTGAAAGCAAAAATGTCATCAAAGGCCGATAAGAGAGCTAATGAGGACTGTTTCGATGTTGTCAAACCACAAAAGTTTAATAAGAAAGTAAGGATCGCAAAGATTTTGATCCATGTTGGAACAAGTAGGTCTCGGACATCGTGACTTGATAGTATATAAGAGTTTTATTTTTCAATGCACATCTACCATCAAAGCAAAGATAATTCGCGATACCAAACGATCCCGCACTATCAACTGAGGAGATGACGTCAAAGAGGCAACACGCACATAGTATAGATTCTCATTGGGTCCAAAGGTTGACATGTCTAATAATCTCCGGGTGACGTTTGCGTCAGCCAGTGGATCGCTGAAGAACATAGTAAAGTGTCATGTTTCCGCTATTGAGGACGTTTATCTTCTTCAACACTAGACTCCGTAGAGGTCAGATGGTCTTCAACACCATTTCCAAAGAACCATAATGCAAATGCATCTGGCCTAAGACTAATGAAGTACTACTTCCCTTGAGTCAATGATGAGGCTATCATGGGAGTTCAAATAAATGAAGAGGCTTCAAATTCTTCTCACACATAGTGAGAAAAATCCCACCAACTCGGGTGAAGACGTACCAACACTGGGCTAAAAATGCAATTGTAATAGAAAAGCCCTGTGGATGATGCCAATACCAAAACAGGAGGAATGCTTCATCAGAAGAGTAGACAAAGCCACGAACATGTAGAAACTAGGTTTCATAGTCATTGGAGAGAAAGAGGGCAAAAATCCCATATGCGTGCCTCTAAACGGAGAACCATACTGAGGATCACGGAGGACGACTAAGTTGGGAGAAGGCGGTGGTCGGAGATCAGGACCACACGCTGCCGTCACACACCCGCATCACCAATGCTAGTAAGGTCTGCGAGAGGAAGTCAGCGAGATAGCACACTGGCGCCGGATATACCATCGCAGATCGGCAACGACGAACCCACGATAACGCCGATCATAATGAAGAACGCCGAAAAGTTCACCACAAAGAGTTTTTCCGCACCAGAGGTTCAACGCCGTGGAGGGTCTAAAGCTTTGGGACGTGGATGGCTGCGGATAGCCTTAATAAGACAAACCATTAAGTATCGTCGAATTGACACGACGGCCTTAACCTGAACCTTTCATGGTTCGATACTACAAAGAAATATAAGAAAAGATGCTTTTCAGCCGATTGAATTAAGTGAACGGAATACGCGCACCCTACCTACTTATATACATTATAAATAAGACAGCAAACTTCAAACTGGCACAAAAAGGAAGGAAAAATATTGTATAGGAAAGAAGGAATAACCGTAGAAGGGAATAAATCAGATATTATCTCTAAGAATATCCTATGATTCTACTAATTTCTACAGATATACATCTAGAATAATCGTGATATCTTCATTATGTTCAAGTGGGATCAAAGAGCTATCTATGTAAATATGCTTTTCGACATGGGATTAATATCTATAAGCCTAACTTGAGGGCGGCATATAATATACACCACTTTACATATAGAGTTGTAACCTATTAGGAAACTTGTCTTATAGAGTTGTAATCTATTAGGAAGGTTAGATTGACTTTTGTATTTATATATTCATAATGGATCAATGAAAAATACAAGGAATTCATTCATCCAATTCTTTTGTCTTTCTTTCTATAGAAAATAAATATGTTCTCGTCCCTACTTATTTATTAAAGCATATTATCTTGATTGATTAGGGTAACCCTGAAATCTATATGGATTATTTATTTATTTTTCTTCCATTTTCATTAGCTGCAAATCATGCTGTTGTGATCTATTGCCTGTGATGGCAAGTGATCACATTTAGCATACATACTATTATGCATATCAACTTGCGCATAGGGACCTCTTTCAGATGGGCACATGTATGATAATGCAATGGATACTCATAATGCATTATTTTGAACTATGGTTAATTTTCAGCCTCAAGAAAAACAGTCACAAACCTTTACTTCCGTTACTGTCTTTCATATTTGAACACTCACTTGTTGAGTGTTCTGTCTATTCATCTCGTAATATCTTTCTTGCAGCACATGTTATGATCTAACAACATGGATGATATAATACAAAATTCTGACAAAAGAATGCCGAATATGGGTCTTTCATGGTACTCGTGTGACTGTGCGCTGTTGCATAACTGTGCAATAACCAACAACTGATGTTATGAATGTGATAACTCCATAAACTTCAAACTGATTTAATTTCAGAATTTGATAAAATCACACTCATTACTATGAATTGCTTTATGAAAATCAATAATGGAAATAGGAAAGGTCTCTGGTTGTTTCAATCTGTTGTCAATCTTTTTCTTCTAATAGCTGTGGAGGAGTGTAGACAGCACCATGAATACAACCCTTCGTCTGATTTGATATTGATATGATCTGAAGTAATCATGTTTATCAAAAAAGAGGGATACAGCATCATTCCTATTAGAGGTAAATTATTCAATGTAGGGGTAAAATGTAGCATATCTATTCGATTAGTTGAGACTCCAGCTATTTTTCCTTTTTTTTTAATGAAGATGTATGTGTTGTTAGTGCATTATATGGCTTCAGTATTTACAGGAAAAGGTACAAAAGTATGAAGGGTCATATCAAGGATTGACTCCAGAGCCCACAAAGTTAATGCCATGGGTAAGATTTTAGAACTTCGCCTTACACATTATCAATGCATAGGATCCACCTGCATGCTTGTGGATGCTCCATTTGTGGTGCTGAGTGCAGAAGGATAATGTCCACATCTGGTGAAGAATTGATTCACGTATACCACTGATGGAAGCCTGAAATTCACATGGAATTTCAGGACTGGGGTCCCTCCATAAAGATGCTGTTAAATTAGATATTATACTAATCATGGTAATATGAACAGTTTTACACATTTTCTAAATGTAACGAAACATTTATAAATGTTAAATTTGGTATGGGACAATGAATTTAAATTATCAAACATAAAAGGTGTGCCCTTAGGGCCTGGCTTAAGTGGTAACAGGATGTGAGGGTTTGTGGGAGGATCTAGGTTGAAGTCCCAATAGAAACACAAATTTACCTATCCAAAAAACCAAAAAAAAAGAAAGTTAAAAGCTGTAAATTCCCTCGTGAAAAGGTGTAAATCTTTATAATTTATAAAAGAATCTGCTATGTGTTGAACATGTAGAATCTGGAGATGAACTTTTTCCCAGTTTCTTGGATGATTTATCCTAGTATGTGGAGGCAGATTGTAAGTTTTAAGGTATTGCTCTGGTATTAACTGTGGGTCCATATCCTAACAGCTTAAGTTTTTATGAGATTTAGTGGCTTAACATTGTATTAGGCTATGCTTAACTACTGCTATTTATCTGCCTATTTGTTTCTCTATAATCCATAACTACTCATTTGCCTTTCTGCATGTGGATTTGAGACTGTATGTAAGGAAGTTGTTAGCCTGGTGTACATCGTGGGCTTATACTGTAACAACTTACGCTTTTAAGGAAGACGGTAGCTTAATATGATGTTTCCACCATAATCTCATTGTCTTGAGTTCTTTCATTTTGGCATTCCTTAAGTTGTTTTGGAGTTGCTACTTAGAGTTCATTGAAGTTCTATTTTCATGATGTCAGCCTTAATATTTCTATCCTGCATTTTCTTTGTGCTTAGTTCTTATTTATTTATTGTTTCATTATGTTCTCATTACGTTGTCTTAAATTTTATTTGCAATCAAAATGGAATTGGATATGGAGAAGAGTTCTTTCATATTGTCGTTCCCTGACGTGAGTTTAATATTTTGATTCAGCATTTTACTTTATGCTTGCCATTATTTTTTTTTATATGTAAATATATTTATTTATTTTTTTGTCTACATTGGGACTTAAACTTGGGACCTCCCATATTCCCTCCCCAACCCTTTACCACTTGAGCTAGGTCTCAAGGGCCCTTTATGCTTGCCATTGTTATTGTTTTTTGTTTCATTATGTTCTCATTGACTTGTCTCTGTGTTTTATGTGCAACTGTTGGTAAAGTTACTTTTGTCTCTTCATTTTCCCAGAAACTAAATCTGTCATAGGTTCTTCTTGTTCTTGTTTTTTTCTTTTCTTTTTAATTGTTTTGTTCAGATGGGTTTGTCTTGGGTTGTAATTGCACTTACTGATCAATTGAATTTTGCTTTTGCCTTTACCAAAAACTAATTACTCGTAGGTGTGTGAATTTGAATTATGAGTTTCGGGAAGGAATAGGCTGTTGTTTGACTCATGGCATGTTGGATTGTGGAATGATGTATGCCCTGTGTTAGATTCTTTGCTGGTGAAGAAGATCTGGAGGATGCATTACAAAAGGGGCTCATTTTTTCTTTTCAAAGACACCTCAGACTAACCTATTGATTGCCCTCTTTTTTTGCTTGGAACAGAGAAACAGTCACTGGCGAGTTCAAAGTTTTGTTGGTCACCCTCAAGCCATAAATAATGGTTCTGGTCCTGGTTCGGTATTTTCTGGGAAGTTTGATGAGAATAACTTCAATATTAGTTCCACCATGCTTGTGAAGGCACAAAATCCAGTAGAATCGGACCTTAGCAGGGATGCCACCTGCAAACCATTGAATCACCCATCTGAGTTTAACAAAGCAATCGTCATGCCCATGTCTCTACAGTCAAGCATGCCTGCTCCTGTCCAAAGTGAGGGTGGGCTTGTGCATACTCTTCAGGGACCAGTTTTTGATGCACAATCTGGTGATTGCCCCATCACTAGTGAGACACTTAGTAAAAAAGAGGAGCTAACGGTAGAAGGAGGGACAATTAGCATCTCAAGTGCTTATTCTCAGGGGTATGTGTGTAGCTGATGGTTTTGCTTTGTGCATATTCTTAGTCTAGTCATGATACATCTTTCAAGGGCTGACTCATCATGTGCATAAATCCGTTCATTTTGGCTTTAACCTCTTAATAACCATGGAACTGGTTTTAATCTTTAGTGTTTTGTTTCTCTAGTTACAGAGAATTCTATGAGTTACATACTATTCCATAAGTAGCTTTGGCAGGGTTTGGTGAGTTCTAGATTTAAAGCAGCACAATCTATCCACATGAGTTCTAGATTCAGTATATTATGTGCTATTGCTAGAGAAAGAGAACTCGAGATAATATTTAAAAATCATTTTTGATTATCTTTTAAACTTTGAGTTCTGGCTCTGGTGACAAGGTAATAGGATGGGGATTGGGAAGTTTAGGTTTGATTCCAGGTGACACTACCAGAAAAGAAGTTCCTATTGAAAAAAATAAAATAAAATAGAAGGAATAATCTTCTATATGCTGATTTGAGCCCCTTATCTTAGGACTGTAGGAATCTATTTAGTAAAATGTTCAAACTGAATGAAATTTGTGTGAAGCTGTACCATTTTTTTCACATTTACAGCAATTTAGGTTTAAATGCTAGGGGTTGGGTGATTCTTGAACTCAAGTGGAAGGGACTGAATTGAAAGTGATATATTTTGTGAGAGCTCAATTTTCTGTGTTTCTTCATCATCTTAAAAGCTACAGTCACTAAGCTTTAGCAGTTTTCGTCTCCTTCATTGCTGTCCTCCGGAACCACACATCCCCACTGGTTTGCCACAGAGTTCTGTAATAATAGGATTGGATGGCATGTAATGTCTTTCTCTCTTGTAAATGCATTTCACTGATTACTTTATTGAAAAGAACATTACGCCTCAAACTAACTTTTACTGTTTAAAGTGTTTTAGTACGGCTGCTTTAAAGCTCTTTAACAGTCAAAAAGTGCTTTTAGGTAGTCAAAGAGCTGCACCAAATGGGGCATAGTGTATTACTAAAGACATTGTAAAGCTTTTTGATAGTCAAAAGAGCCATGGGCAATCAAAAAGCATTGCTGAATTGATTCCTTAAGACTTCTTGTTAATAGAGGCATTTTTTGGTGAGCAGGCTATTGAATACTCTGACACAAGCACTGCAGAGTTCTGGCGTGGATCTGTCACAGGCCAGTATCTCTGTACAGATTGATCTTGGAAAGCGGGCAAATAGAGGACTGATGCCAGGGACTTCCATCGTTAAGGTAAGAGAATCCTCCAATTGTATGCTAAAAAGGCATGCTCTTCTCTAAACAAAGTACTTACCTCCAAATTCAGTGTTGTTGCTCAAATGGCAATATGCTGTATTATGTGCTCAAATTTGGCATTACTTTTTGCCATTGCCATTTCGTATGCCAAAATAACAGGATTACATTAAGCATCATGCATTGGAGGAGTGTGCTCAACTTCGGCACTTCTATTTTAGCATTTGCATCAGAGAATAATTGTGAGTGCTAAAAAAATAGCTAAATCCTTCTGACATTGCTATTTTAGCTTAAAGCATGGGAGATGCTTAAAAAGCATATGATGCTCATCCCAATACAAAAGTAGAATTTTATATAAGAGGGATGGGATGGTTCTAGATGATACACTTCTTATATGCTTCTCTTTATGCCAAAAACGGTGAAAGAACGAAAATATGGATTCACCTAATGGTGGATTTATCATTTCAAACTTCCTTGTTATTCACTTAGGTTTTGCAACAAGCATAGTAATTGTCATGCCTTTTTTTATTTGTCTGAAAAGATGTGTTTGATTTGTTTCAACTGCTTTCTTGTTTAACAGCTGTTTTGTGCACTATGTTAACTAACAAAAGTCACTCTCTTCTGGATCCTTCTTATTTATTTCTTTAATTTATTTTGATTCAGGATCATGAGAATCCCCCTCCTAGCAATCATGTAATGGCACATTATAGAGATGCAAGCAGTGCTGAGGATTCTGATCAATCACAAAAGAGACTGAAGACATAAAACTAGTCCATGGGCCCCTACGTCTCTACTTCCACTATTTTATACCTTTGTCTATTTTGAAGTTTTCTTTCTCTGTTGGGATATACATTTATTATTCCTGCTTCACCAGCTAATTTTCTGTACATGCTATACTTCTTGTTTCCATTAATCTCTGATGCTATACATGGGATGTGTATGAAGTGATGCTCTTTTTCTTGCAGTTGCACTCTAGGTTTTTGTTCAGTGGCTGCCATTGTCTGTAATTAGGTTGTTAAGAAAAACCAATGATGACGAAATAGTAGAAAGCAGCAGCTTTAGGCTTGTATACCTTGTACTTTAATGCCTCTAGTGAGAGTTGCCTAGCTATTGTTCTGAACTTGTTTTTATTCATGTGTGACCAAGTAGTCCTACATTTCTATGGAATACACTCTTATTTAAATATAATGGGGGAACCACAATTTGATGGTTGAAGCTGATGAGAAGCATCTGTATTTGGATCAAATATGTGTCATGACAGGAGAAAGCTAGAGCTGGATTTGTACTTTTCCTCCAGTATGTATCCTCGTCTCTTTTAACCATATGTAATTAATTAATAATTCTGGTCACTATGAGGGTAGTACCTGTTTCCTTTTCTTACGGCTTGACTCAAGTGATAAAAGGATGGTGGGATGGGTGTAGTGTACTGGAGATCTCAGATTCAAATTAAAAAATATAATACTATAATGATGTAATGCAAAGTAAATAGAAAAAAAAATGGATTTTTTTTGGTGAATTGTAATACATATCAAAGGGGAAAAAAGTTAAGGGAAAGAAGAAAATGGGTTGAGGTCAATGCTTGTATGGCTGGCTGTAATTAGACCTCTTCACTTTGGTTGGCATGTGCTCTTCGTGATAGGGCATCAACGGCAACATTAGATTTCCCCGGTCGATAGATAATTTCATATTCGTACTCGAGGAGTTTCGCAACCCAATTTCGCTGCTTTGGTGTTCCAATCTTTTGCTCCAGAAAGTATTAACTCTTTTGATCAGTTTTGATGAAATTTTTTATCCAATTAAGTATGGTCGCCACATCCGGATAGACTGCAGAATAGCCAACATCTCCTTGGTATAAATAGACCATGATATCTTCAATTGTCTAAGTGCCTTGCACATGAATGCAATTGGTTTATTATTTTGAGTCAGGACTGCTCCTATCCTGTCAGTTGATGCATCAGTTTAAATCGTGAATGGTAGCTGAAAATTTGGCATGGCTAATGTAGGTGTGGTGGTCATTGCTTCCTTTAAGAGGCTGACAGTTGAAAACCGCCCCTTCTTGAGCAAGTATAGTGAGGGGAACTGGACAAGACCAATAAGTATTTCGAGCCCCGATAATGCGTGTTTTAAACAATTTTGCGTACTAATCGACTTTAATAACTCAATTAATACATCGGGGTCCCGACTCATATCATCACATTTTGTAGCTATTTTGCAGTTTTGCGTGTCAAATGCCTCTATTATCTTCAATTCGATTCAAACACGATGAACCCGAGTCAATTAAGATGCATGATTCGAACTGCAGTAAATTTGGAGCAAAATAATCAAGAGATGGAGCTCGTTGAAATTTCAAGTAGTTGCGAATTTTCGCAACTCCGTGAACACCGCACACCGCGTGCCTTTGACCGCCACCCGCCTTTTGATTTTAGCGCTAAGCCGTTCTCATGTAATTTTGGTTCTTTAGCACACTTTTGTAATTTCCTTATGCTGAACACCTATATAAGCTCAGTCCTGCTTGTAATCAAATCAACTTTTCACTCCATCAATCAATCAAGGAAATTTGGCATGAAGCCTCTCCTCCGCTGTCGCAAGGATTTTCTCTCTTCTTCCTTCACTTTCAGATTTCTTGATAAATAAACACCCTCGATGATGACAAATCAAGGGACGCTTGCATTAAAAACCCCTCATCCTTGAATGGAGTCACCTGGTGTTGGTTTTAAGGAAAGTTGCATGTTCTTTGCCGCTTTTCAAGTAAGCATTTAAGGGTATTTGTGTTCGCTTCACTTTAGGTTAAAAATCTTTAGGCATGCTCTCCTAACGTGTATTTGGCAAGTTGTCTGGATACTATCACTGTATCCACCATGCTTTCAATTAGTTTGCCTCCTATTAGTTAATGTGTGGTAGGTTTGAGATATGTTCTCACTATTAGGGACATTTATGCTCAATCAAATGCCATCTTTCAAGAGGAAAACTTTTAGGGTTTAGGTTTTAAAGCTACATGAAGATCCGGTTCAGGAAATAACTATATGTCATGCTCCCCAACGCGAGGAAAAAGACCCGAGGACATGTCGGTTAACTTAGAACCCTAAGCCCAATGGCCCGAGACTTCAAGGAATTCTCTCTTAACTTTGTACTTCAGTTATTTCAGTTTTCAATCATTCACACACACTGTTTTTCACAAACCACAAAAATCCAAAGATAAAACACCATTTTCACACAATCTTTCTTCTCGAAGAAAACCCATCCTCAGAAATCGACCCAGAGCCACTATAACAGATAGCTTTGCTACGCCAAGAAGAGGAATCCCAGGATATACCGTTGACCAACACCTACTCGCCGAAACGAATCAAATGGCGCCGCGTTTGTGGATGGTGCCCTGAGCGAGAAAGAGAAGCCGGTGGAACTCGTGGATTCACATCACTACGCTGGTGAAATCTCATTTTTTTTTACTTTACCATTTTTCCTAATTTGTAGTTCACGCAGGAAGTTTAAAAATTTACCCGCTGGGAGTTTGAAAATTTCACTATAACCGGCTTTCCCCTATTTTGATTTAGCTAATATTAACCTGGGTAGTCTTGTTTTTGTCGGTTTCGCTTGTTGCGGTGTTCATAGCAAATACAAAGGGCTTAAACATCAGCAGTAAATTGGAAAGGCTATGTAACTAATTGAAAACAGTAACAAAGGTTCCACCACTGATGCAGATCCACTCCAGAATGTTGATCACAAGTCTCTTGAAAACCAATGCCATAGATCATTGAGGAACATGATGATAATCACCAAGTAAGAGAGGTTTACCTTTGATATGCATTATAAATTTCAAGGAGGATGTGGCTGAGGCCTTATCTGTGCCTCTACTCCCCGACTCTTTTCATCAGGAGGAAAACGGTAAATCCATACACACATTCGATTGAGGAAGCTCAGACGCTTTCTGGTTGAGGGTGCATTTGATACTGACTCGCTTCAAGTCGGGTGCCTTCCCTTTCGAATCTTCAAAGATAAAGCCAAAATTTGGCTTAATTCACTGGCGCCATAACCATCGTGAACTGGCCGAAATAGCAGCGGAATTTTTGAAGAAGTTCTTCGCCCATAAGACCAACAATCTAAAGAGGAAAAATCTACACCTTTCGCAGCCTCACGATGTTGAGAGATTTTATCGTCGAAAGGTATCTGAAACCATTAGTGCATGCCTCACCATGGCTTTCGATGCATGGATGCTAGTGAACCACTTCTACGATGGAATGTCCCTTCCATGAAACAACTCTTGAGACCATGGAGGGGACTTCCCAAGAAAACTCATGGAAGGCTGGACTTCCTTAACTACGTGGCCGAAACCTCCGCGGGATGGATGAGCGAACCCAAGGGAGGTAGAGAGAATGAAACCAACAAGAAACCCGAGGGGTGCATTTATTCACCCGACTGAGGATGTGGACCTAAAGGCTAAGTTGTCCACCCTGAATAGAAGGATGGAAGAACTTGAGCAGAGAAACCACCAGGAGGTACGGGCAGTGACTGAGGCATCTATGCCTAGCCAACCATGTTTCAATTGTCAATCTACCAGTCACCAAGGAGAGCATTGTCCAATTTCCTCCTCCGTAAGGGATTTGATGGTTGAAAATGCAAATGTTGTGGGCCAAAATAGGCCACCAATTGATGCCCAGTATGGCAACACTTATAATCCCAACCTGAAGAACTAATTCCCCAACCTACCGAAGCCTAGACCTCCATATGTTCCCCCGTAGGCACACATCAAGAGCAACCGCATTGGTCTACCTCTCAACACCATGAAATTTACCAACCTCATCACCTGTTGAGCAGGCTATCATGAATTTGAGCAAGGTGGTGGGGAATTTTGTAGAGGAGCAGAAAACTATCAATGCTCAGATAAACCAAAGAATAGAAAAGGTAGAAAGCTCTATGGACAAAAGGATTGATGGAGATGTATAGGAGAAAGGTAGCCTAAATCAAAAAATTGAGACCATGCAATCATCCATCAGTAGCCTGAACAATCAGCCACAGGTATAGGAGAAAGGTAGATTCCCCTCCCAGACACTGCCCAATCCTAGGGGAGTGAATGAACTAAGCTTCCCCAATGAGTCAAGACAAAAAAATGGATGAAGTCTGCACTACTATCACCTCGAGGGAGTGGTAAGGAATCGAGGCAACCTATGTCTAAACCTACTGAAAAACCAGAGAACAAGAGGAAAAGGAGCCTGGACACATATTCATTAAAGAGGATTCGATGAAGGAAAGCATGCCTCCCATTCCCAAGCACCGAGGCAAAAAGAAGCCCTCCCTCAAGCAAGAAGGCATCCCGGGAAGTGCCGAGGCGTGTCAAGGTGAACATTCCACTCCATATGATCAAACAGTTCCAACCTATGCTACTTCTAAAGGACTCAGGTACGCCAAAAGGGGTCAGTATTAACAAGAAGGTTCTCCCCGACTGAACAATATCATCCGTTGTAAACCTGTGAAATATAAAGATCCGTGATCCCCACCATCTCGCCAACATCGAGGGACCAGATAGACAAGGCACCGCCGGATTCGAGCTGTCAACCCACGCCATACTCTAATGTACGCTAGGCTCGGGGGAGCCGGGTTCACTAACATCAATTCCTATCCTTAGCGCATCGACCGCTGAAAATACCAAAGGATAGTTGAGGATGTCTTGGTGAAGGTAGATAAATTTATTATCCTATGGGATTTCAAGGGTTCTTGATACAGAGCCAATGGTAGAGAGAACTCACCAAGTGCCCATCATACTTGGGAGGCCAATTTTGGCTACATCTAATGCTATAATCAACTACCGGAATGGGGTTATGCAGCTCACCTTCGGCAACATGACATTGGAGCTCAACATTTTTCACTTGAGCAACAAGGATAAGCCAACTGAGGATGAGGAGCAGAAATCAGAAGAAGTCTGCCTGAGTGGCACAGGTGTAGGAAAGTACGTTGGCTCATAACCGCAGGAAGAATTAACAAAGAAATCCAAGAAGCAAAGCACGAAGGATCAATTGCATCAAGCCATCCTTTCCCGCCCGCCATGCCACCAACACCACCAGAGGAGCGTAATGCTTAACACCAAGGAGCGTAAGTCAACTCAACCGCAAAGACACTCATCGGCAAGCATGGAGGAGCTTCTCCCAACTCTATGAAACCTCTCATTAAAGATAATGTGAGTGGTTCTTCAGAACTTGGAAACCACTCCAAATTTTAATGAGATTTTTGTTTTATTTTATTTCAATTTTTAAATTAGGATTTTCATTGATATCCTTTAATTTCCAAATTTTGTAAATTTCCTTATTTTTCAAGCTTATCTATTTTTGGTCTTGTGTTGTTGCAGGTGTTCCAGTACAGGGGGAGCAAAATTTTGCCTGAGAATTTCCCAGGTTGTGAAAATTTTCGCAACCTACTAAATTTCGCAGGGTTGGAAAATTCGCAGCCTGCGGACAATGTTCATAGTCTCCCTGTTTGCCTGCAACTCTTCGTTTTCCTACATCCCTCCGTTTCACACTCCTGCAATTAAATTTTATAATCTTTTGAGCCATTTAATTAATGGTCACTAAATGCCATTAATGGTTCATGTCTTCCCACCTACCCCTCATTCCCTATATAAACCCTTATTTTCTTTCATTTTCATTTCACATTTCATCCTTCCATTTTCTGAGCCTCCATTCTCCTTTCAAGTTTGCTCTCCTTCAAGCCCGACAATGGCGAAGACAAGAGGCTCCATTCTTACCGGTCAGTGTGCAAGGCCAGGGGGAAATTTCCCGGCGGATCCCTCCACTCTAGAGCCACCGACTCGCCGGCCTCCAGCCTAATCGCTGGTGCCTTCCGTCGCGGCGCTTCCCCGTCGCCGCACCGACGCTGACCCCGCAACAAGGCCCGCCGCGCGCCCCCCGCCGCCGCCGCCGTCCCGCCCCGCTTGCCGGCCCGTGGCACCGTCATCGCCGATGTCGAGCTCCTCCTCCGCGCCCCCCGCCCCGCAGGAGACATCGCAACCCGAAGCCGGGTCCCACTCCACCTCGGCCTTCGCATCCCAGGCTAGCTCGGAGGGCCCCACCGCCCAAGAGGCCCCGTGATTTCAAGCCCGTGGAGTCATCCACTTGAGACTCAGCGCCACCCCTCATCGCCTTATCAGTACTGCTGAGTCTCGACCTATCCCCCTCGTATCCATCATCAAAGCGCCTTACTTCCCTTGTAGCCCCATCCCGGGGAATGTTGACTGTAGAGGGAGAGATTTCCATGGGGAGGTTTACTACGATCTCCCGGCATTTACCGCAGACCCGGAGCTCCGAGACTCCATGCTAATCGTGCAGAGATACCATCTGGAGCCGCCCACGCCACGGCCGATTCCATTATCCCTGCAGTCATCGAGTTCCCATCATAATACGGACATCTAGGCGTGAGGCAGCAAACCGCGACCGCTTCAGACTTTTCCATTACCGACCGCCAGATACTGCCTCCGACATCACAGCTTGCTCCATCCATTTGAAGGTCCTCGCAACGCAGCCGACTACAGACGCTGGGTCTTATCCTCGACCGTGGAGATGGTCCGCTTCTCTCTATGGACGCTACTGTGGACGATATTATTCAGCGGCACCTTCAAGTAATAAGATGCTTTTGATAGACCACATTTGAGGTCTAATATGTTTCACTTCAATGATATCACAGAGGAGAGGGAGCTATTTGGAGGTTTTATATCATTTCGTAGGGCTACCGGTTCAGCCCGATAGAGCTGATTATGACGTCTTATTTCACTTCGAGGACGGTCCACCACCGAGTTTCAGTCCCGCGCCGAGTCCATGCCTCCTATTTCCACGACTCCATGTCAAAAGGCACACGGTTCTTGGCCGAGCCTGATCAAGCGCTGTTGCTGTTGTAAGGCCACCCTATCAAGCCGACGGTATAAGAAGCTCGTGTTTTCATCTTCCTCCGGATCGTGACGAGGATGAGCCACTGATGATAGTCCACGAGGGACTTGCCCCCATAGCCGAAGACACCTGGGAGCCTCCTACCCGGGGCCTTCATCGCTTCCTCCACCAAATCCTTCCACCCATCGACCACAAATTCACAGCTCCAAAGATCGCGACCAGCCCGATGCCTCTACCCTCCGTGACTGATCCCATGCCTACCGGCTTCCGTCAGATATATAGCAAGCCGCCGAGCACCTCCAAGACAATTTCGCAAGAGACACCCTTCCCTGTGGACTCCGACTTTATCATGGAGGCAAAATCACATTCTCAACCACTACGCATCATTTGCATTCCTCAGCCGCGCCAGAGAGGATGACTCGCGACCGAGGCCGCTATAGCACGTAGTCGTGCCATCTCGTACCTAGGAGCCACTGGGCTTCATCGTCTTCCGTGAGATGCTCTTTGTAACGCCCAAAATACCCTAGAATTTTTTATAATAAAATTTATTATATATTCCGTATAATTGGGCCAACTTTTGATATTTTTCTCGAATTGTTAGATGAATATTGATTAATTGATTATCAATCCAAATAAACTCAAGTGAAAAGGGAAAATATGGAAATTAAAAATGGGACCTAAGGGTCAATTGTAAGTAAGTTTATATGTTTAAGTGAAATGTGAGAAATAATGAGTAAGGGAAATAATATAGGAGACTTAAATGAAGAATAATAGAGAAATGAAGGACCTAAATATAAAAAGAAATAAAGAAAAAAATCAAGGAAAGGACATGTGGCATGTAGGAAAGTGGGAGGAAGTTTCCTCCTTTTTAAAATACGATTTAGAGTGATCCATAAGAAAAGGAAAACAGAGAAAAGTGGAGATATTTTAGAGTGAGAAGCTCTCACTTCTCTCTAGATTTCCCAACGATCGGACCATAGGTCCCAGGCGAAGCAAGAGGGAAAGTCCTTCCTCGTGACAAGAGCTGCAAATAGAGACCGGAATCGGGGAGTTTCGACAAACCCAAGAGGTAGGCCTTCCCTACTTTGCACATTTCTACCCTAAGCTGCCGCATTGTGATAGTGCGCATTAGCCGGACCTTAGAGCTGATTTTTGGGTAAGAAATAAAGAGAATCTGATAGTGAGTCCTTCTTGTAAGTTGTAGCCACATCAATGAACTTGATGTTAGCCTTTTGAATTTCTCAATTTGGACCTCTATAGACCAAGTTATGGTCCTTTTTCTGAGATCAGCCCAGCTAGATCTGGTCGGGTCAGTTCTGCCAGTTCGGGTCAACTAGCCGGACCTTAGAACGAGTTTTTGGGTCAGAAATAAAGGGAATTTGGAAGTAAGTCCTTCTAGTAAGTTGTATCCACATCAATGAACTTGATGTTAGGATTTTGAATTTCTCAATTCAGACCCCTATAGACCAAGTTATGGTCTTTTTACTTTGAATAGTCAAACGGGCAAGAGGTCATGCAATAGAGGTCATGCAGCAGAGGTCATGCAATAGAGGTCATGTAGCGCAGGGTCGCCCAAAGAAAGCCTCATGCAAGCCAGAGGTCACCACCTCATGACAGAGGTTGGGCAGACTACGCGGTGTAGGCTCAGACCTTACGCGTGCAGGTGCCACAGACCTTACGCTACAGTCGCCAGCAGACCATGCAACGTAGGTCACAGACTGTCCCAGAGCTTCCAAATTTGTCCGGGCCAGTCAGCCTGTCGATTTGACTACGATGACCTCCAACTCGGAAGGTCATAATCTTTCGGGTCTCACTGCTGAAAATTTCGACTCTATGGAAAGCCCATTGAGTCAAGAACTACTGATATGCCTAAGAAGGATATTAGATGTCAGACCGAGGTGTTAGGATTGATTGTCCAGGTCAGGTCAGCTCGCCCTGGTTGACTACTTACGACCTCCAACTCGTAAGGTCATATCTCCCTTCGCTCGAACTCCGACTAGTGTTCTGACTCTATGGAAAGCCCATTGAGTCAAGAATACATTCATGCGCCTAGGAGTGGTGGCCGGGAATGCCAGACCAGTGTTAGATCGAAGCTCAGTCCAGCCAGGCTGAGCTCTGTCACTAGGTTTTACTGTCTGAGTTGATTACGCGATGACCCCAACTAAGGTCATATCTTCTTCGTCCGAACCTGTTTCTCGGTGTTCTTGGACTCCTATGGAAAGGCCATTGAGTCAAGAATCACATCCAAGGCCCAGGAGGATAGAAGATGTTTGACCGAGGTGATGTGATCATCATCCGCGAATGGGGCCGAGATTTTGACCCGTATGACCTCCAACTCCTCTAAGGTCATAACTCCTTCGTCCGAACTCCGATCTGGTGTTCTTGGACTCTATGGAAAGCTCCATTGAGTCAAGAATACATTCATATGCCTGGAGGAGGACATTAGATGTCAGACTGAGGTGTTATTAGGACCGAGCTGTCCAGGTCAGGCCACTCGCTCAGTCAGGATTTGATCAAGCGTATGACCTACAACTTTGAATGTCATGAACCCTTCACCCAACTCCACTGGTGTTCTTGGACTCTATGGAAAGCCCATTGAGTCAAGAATCCATCTGTATATAGGTTGTTGAAATTGGAATTCATATTAATCTCCGAAAATCAATCCTAACCAAAACTACTAGTTTGCACGAATAATATTATTCTTTAATGGTTTTGGAATAGGGATTGACGAGGAGGAAGCCAAACTGAGATTGAGATTCCAAGGATTGAAATCAAAGTGCAAAGATTTTTGGGTTTGTTCTACCGACTTATTCCTCGTTTCAGTTTTTGCATGTTTGTTCTAAAGCATATTGAATTGATTTAATTGATTTGAGAAAAGTGATCGTGGAAATGCTCAGATATGAATTTTAACAACCGTTTAGTCTGTATTAAGGAGAGATTGGTATACCAATAGGGCTCAATAGCAGCACGCGAACTATTGTATTGATGGTGTCACCCGACAGCAAACAATGACCGTGACAGAGTGTTCACTATTTGATTGTTTATAACTCAACACAGTTCAAATAACCCATCAACATGTAAACTATGTGATACCGGCTCTGAAATAATAACGCTTGGTGACTCTACATGATTCAGATATCAAGACATAGGTTAAATTCAAGTAAGGGCATAATCGAATTGATTGGCAGATCCACCACTTTAATTGAATTGAAATGATGTAACTCGAATTGAATTGCAAACCAATCAATCGTTAACCGAATTAAATTTGTGAGCATATTTGATTTGATTTGAGATTGTGAAATATTGATTATGAAAATGTATTTATGGGATGATCAATGAACTATAACTGATTGTATATATATAACAAAGTATATGTATTGTATTTATATTGATCATCCAAAAGATTTGAAAGTTCTGAATTATTAAAGTAATGAACCTACTGCTCGAACCTGAGAATGGATTTGATAACCCACTGGGCATGAAAATATTATGATTGTTTTTACCTAACGTATGTGTAATTTGTTAATAGATATTGATCAAAGCTGACCTCAAAGATCGAGGAGAGCGCCTGAAATATAAAGAAGGAAATTTAGTATGCTCCGACATGTGCATTCATTTCCATGTTTTCTTTGATATTGATATTTTGTAAAAAACAATTTGAACTCGAACATCTATTTTGTAAATCATTTTGAAAAAGGCTTGAAGGCCTTCATTGTAAATGTATTTCAGTTGTTAAATGTATTTTACAATGTTTCATGGGCTTGCCTAATTTTTGTAATCTGTCAAAGAGATAAGGATTAGTGATTGGCGACTTGTAGCATCCCACCTGTCCTGAACCGCCCAAACCGGTTGGCCGGGTAAGGGCGCCGCACCCCGCTAAGGCCTCGCCTATCCCTCCCTACAGATCAACTCTCCACCATCACCGCAGACTCTTAGATGTGTCGCGCAAATGCCAAAGCAAAGATCGCCCACTCCACCACGCATCTTAGCCCGCCCAGCCGAGTGGATGATTCTTCTCCAACCGATTGAGGAGGTACCACTCCACTAACTTCATTCCGCTACCGGACAAATAGTACTGAAGTGATGTTCATACTTTTGACTTTAGTTTTGCTTCAGACCACGGCCCACCTAAGCCCATTTTTTATATTTAGAGGTTGGCTGCTTACTTCTTTTGCAAAAGTTGAAAATTTGTAAATTCACCTTGATATATATAATGGCAAATCTATTTTCCTACACTTTTGCATCCCTATTTCATCCTTTACATTGCTGTGGTTTTTTTACTTTTTCCTGAAATTAAAAGTTGGAAGCACCAGATGCTACCATCAAATGCTAGAATGGTTCCATGTTTGATCGAAGCCATTGGTCGCTGAAGACCCCGTAATTAATCCCTCAGTTTTCCACCACTTTCGGCACACAACACACAAACAGCTTTCAACAATAAACAAGGTCGCATACCTCTACTTTGCAAACCAACCTTAGCTTCGTTGGATCTACCCACAATGAGTTATTCTAATAAAGGTTAATGTGTCAAAAGAAAAAGAAAGACAAAGAAAAGAAAAAGAGAAAGAACAGGAAAGTCGCACTTGGCCTTAAACCAGCACTGTCCAGGCATGGGCAGCCTTAAAGGTTCAGTCTCAACCAACTGTTAGAATCACCTAGACGAGTGCTCACTACATGGGTGATGGTGAGCTTAGCCGAGTTGTAGGTGTCGGATTCTCAAACCCTCATTCAAGTCCGAAGTGAAACTTGGTAGAGTTTTGTGGTCGAAAGATCCTTTTAACTTGGATGCCCTAAACCTTAGTTGGTTGTTTAAATGCGGACCTCGTGCACACTGGACTTTGGTGAAGTCGAAGTTTTCAAGATCGCGACCCTGGGAATAACACAAATGTAAGTGTGAATAAGATGGAACCTAATCTATTTAGGTTGGTCAACAAACATGTGCATTGCGTAGTTTCCAGCCTGTGGAGTAGCTTAATGTCTTATCAGTAATAAACCGATCACCTAAAAACACTTAGATTTTGGTGGAATTTAAGGTTGATTTCTGAATGAACACGTCTAAACTTGTCCTCAGATAGCACTTACCTTCAAGCCATTTATAATGTCCTAAGTTGATATCATGTGGCAATCACTTTATATACTTTGAAACACACCTTTGGTAAAAACATAGCCTCGTATGGCCAAGGAATTAGTCTGAACCTGCTTTACATTTATCGAGATTCACACTGTGAATAAGTCTTGACTTTGTTTTCTGGTCAATCCTATCTCTATGAAATGAACACGCCCCCAAGACACCTCTTGGTTCACCATAAATGGCATTTCTCCCAGCTAAGTACTAGATTCTTTCAATGCACCAGGATACTTCCGTGATTACCGACATTCTTCAAAATCACCATAACAAAGTGATGTCATCCATGTATACTTCCATTGCGCGCTCCACCATATCGCTAAACATACTAAGCATACATCTCCGAAAGGTGGCAAGGCGCAGAAGACTAAAATCCTTCAGAAGCATAAGTGCCAAATGGACAAGTAAAACAGAGTTTTTCTTGATCTTCCGGGTGCACCCTATCCAAAGTACCCTCGAATACCCATCCAAAAGCAATGTAACGGGTGTCCGTAAACTCTCTCAAGAAGTTGATCAATGAAGGGTGCAGCGATCCTTCTTGTTACTCACTGAGCCTCCCGTAATCTATGCATACCCTCCAACCTGGTAAGCCCAGGTGACAATTCCGTCTCTTTCATTTTTCACAAATGTCACTCCCGATTCTCGGGCACTACCCTAGTTGGGCTTACCCATGCTACCGATATGGGGTAAATGATACCAAACAGCACTTCAGACTTGGGCCGCGAACTACCTCCGCAAGTGAGGATTCAACCTCCTCCGTGGCTGCCTAACAGCCTTTAGATTCTTCTTCTAAATAAATGTAGAGTGCATTACCGGGTTTATGCCTTTTAAATCAGAAATTTTCAAACCAAGGTTTACGGTTTCTTTTGAGGAGGTGCAAAGCAGGGTTGTGCTCCCCGTGGAAGTGGTCGCTATGATGATATTAACCGACATTGCCTGTTTTCTTCAGAATGCATATTTTAACCCACCTGCAGGGTTTGAGCTCTAACCGCCGAGGTTCTCGTTCTTCACTACCAACAGAGGTAGAATTTCTATTTTCTTTCTCTAGAACCCCTGCACTAGGCTCATGCATTGAGGTTCTTGTTGCTCCACAAGGCACTCGGGTTAACACATCTTGCACTTGCTGCTCATTGGCTTGTTCTTTAAGAATTGTATCTATTATGCGCATTCTTTCACGGGCCGTCTCTCCACTGGGTGCATATGCCTTTTACTCAAATGGAAGATATTGAGTTCTAAAGTCATATTCCCAAATGTGAGTTGCATAACCCCATTCCCAAGAATGATATCTGAGGCAATGAAGAATGGCCTTCCCAATATGATGGGCAAGATCGCTCTAACGCAACCGGTTCTCAGGTCAAGTACGACAAATCCACCGGATAGTAGAATCAGTCCCACTGGTATTAAACATCCTCAATGGTCCCCTTTGGTATTTTAATGGACCTATCACTAGAGACAAAGGTGATGGAAGCGGGCTTCGGGCCCCTAAACCAAGTTGTTTCAGACATGGAATACGTGCGTAGGTTCACACTAGCCCCAAGTCTAACAAGTGCTTTTCTACACTAATGCCTCGGGTATTAAGCGAAGTTGTAGGACATCCGGGTCCTTATATTTCACGGGAGTCTTGCACTCAATGATAGCACTTACTTTCGGTCAGGCCTTTTATTAACATTGAAGCCTCTTACATTACATAAGTCCTTGTTAGCATATGTGGGGACTTGTTTGATCATGTTAAGGAGAGGAATGTTGCTTTCACTTAATCGTAATACCTCACAAAATTTCAGCTTGGTTGACTGAATTTTCTTTTCACGGCCTTTGTGGGAATGGAGTACCTTTGAGCCGCCTCTGCCCTTTTCTTGATTGTTCTTCCTGCGGTGGATCAACTGCATGGGAGCTTTTTTAGGTAGTCTTTGGGGCCTTTGTTGGTCTCGAGTTCTTCCTACTCTGAAGTCACCCTTGCCTTGACTTCACATCAATTCTCACATTTGGATCATTGGCTGAGCTATTTCATGCCTCACAGCCCGGGTTTCTTTGTGTACGGAAGGAATCTCCTTTTAGGAACCTGCTTTGTTGGTTGGACTGACCTAGAAACTCGGGAGTGCCTCACGTCGATTTCTGTTGAGTGAGCTCTCCTCTGCCTCGATTTTAGTTAGTGCAGACATTCAACACATACGTTCTTCCTGGCGTTGCTGCTGCTTAAATTAGTGCACGCTCAACGAGGAGAAGAAGGTGGAGGCTGTAACTGCTGTCTTCGAGAAATTAGATAGCTAGCTGTGTTCTGGAGGGACATGTGCAGGGGGTTTTGGCTTCCATGGAAGGTTTGGATGATTTCTCCAATTGGGGTTATAGGTGTTGCCATATGGAGCATTTGTAGGTGGCTTATTTTGACCCAAGACATGGACATGCTCTTGACAGTGCTCCCCATGGTGGCTATTTGGTAGCGATTAAAGAAGTGGTTGAGATGCGGCCCGACTCATTCCTTCTTACACTTCATGTTTAGATTTCTCATTTCGGCTCCTCTAACCTTCGGGTCAAAGTGGTCGGTTTGCTTTCATCTAGTGTCTTCGGAAAGTGTATCATCTCGCAGGTAGGTCGAAGGCTTCATTCTTTCAACTTCCCTCGGATTCGGTTCATCCCATGCCTTGGAAATTTCAGCCACATAATTCAAGAAGTCCATGGCTTCATCTGGGTTTTTGCTTAGAAAGTCACCTCCACACATGGTTTCTACTTGATTTGCTTCATAGCGAGACATACCATCATAAAAATGATTCAGCATCCATCAAAACCATGAATTGTGGACATGCCTTGGCCGGTCTCCATGAACCTCTCCCAGCACTGATAAAACTTCTCATTATCATAGGCCGAGTAAGTGTAGATCTGCCTCTTCAAATTGTTGGTCATTGTTGGTCTTTGTTGTACTGAAGAATTTCTTCAAAAATTCAGCTTGAAGATCGGCCCAATTTCAAATTGTTCTCGGCCTCAGTGAATTGAGCCATATTTTGGCTTTGTCCTTGAGGGTTAATGGGAATGCCTTCAACTTCAACAATTCCATATCGGTTATACCCTCCTTAAAAGTTATAAGGGGGCTTATATAGTCATACAAGAGATGGGAAATACCAAAAATACCAAAAATATATGATTACATTGGGGACAAAATGGGAATTATACAAAACGGGGTCGTTTGGATCAAAATGAGAGGGCAACCAATTTCGCTATGCATAGTGAATTTCGCTATCATAGCGAAAATATGAGGCATAGTAAAAATTCAAATTTTCGCTATGCACAGTAATTTTCGCTATGATAGCAAAATTTCGTTATCATAGTGAAAAGCGTACCTGCGAAATTTCGCGAGGATTCGCGAAATTTTCGCTATGGTTAATTTCGCAATCCTTACTTGAAACTCGCTATGCCATAGCAAAATCACTCACTGCGACGCATACACATCAGTTTGGCACTCCATTTCTTTAGTTCCATGACATTTCTTCATCCCGAAGCGATGGAAATCGTAGAGAATTACATAAATCGACGGGTAAAGCCCGAGCTTGAAATGAAGAATTTGAGGTTCCCAAACATAAAGCGCAAAAGCAAACCTCGAAACAAAATCGGTAGTTCTAAACGGACTGCACATGTCAATCGGCTTAATTAATATGATTGAATGCGCAAGAAGCACTCAAAAACCTTTCTTAAATAGGGTTTTTCAAAATAGCACTTTGGGTACTAATCCAAAATCCAACAATTTGCGTTCGAATCTTGCATTACGATTAAAGAAATAGATCTTAGATCCTATACATCCTTATAATCATAATGAAATGAGAAAGAAATGAATTATAATTGTCTAGATTTCGGAAATTTTCAGGCAATAATATTAAGAAGAAAATAACATAAATAAAATTCCAGCTCCAATCGTTTCTACACAGTTAGCAAAATCAGATACAGAAAAGAATTAAAAAAAATAAAAATGAAAAATAAAGAAAATTCTACTCTAAAATATACATTGAGTTCCTCTTCATTCCCCTTTTTCTAGGTAGTGAAGACAGAAGCTACTTTACTATTCTAACACTGTCTATTTATAAGTGTCAAAAGAAAATGGGCCTAATGTCAAAATCTCCAAGTGGAATTCCCAAAAGAAAGCCCAGGTTTGCATCTGGGTCGTGACCTCAAGGCGATGTCATGAGCTGGTTTCCCCTTTGTTGCTCTTGTTCACTTGCGACATTGTGCTCTGACTGCGACCAGGTTCCTTACAAATTTGCTTGGATTAATGGTAGCGACGCTGTAATCCGCGACCTTGGCTTTCGGTGTTTCTCGAAATTGATCGCCATGGCTTCATGATTTCACGTCGCGGCCTCGTTACTTTCCCTTCTTCTGCATTCTGATTCACGACCTCAGTTCTAAGTCAGGACTTCTCTTCCTTGTTCTTATTTGCCGCGTCGCGACCAGTTTTAGTTGACCACATTGCATTTCTCTCTTGCCACTTGGTCGTGACTTTCCTTTTCTAGTCGCGACCTTGTTTGTGGTCTTTTGCCTTCACAGGTTTCGAATTTAAGTTGCGACCTCAAGGTGACGTCGCGATCTCTTTTGATGCCATAGCGAAATTCCTGCCTCCTGCATTGCCTCCTGCATTGCCTTCTACACCAGATTTCTTGTATTTGGTTCCTTTCCAGCTTGACATTTCTTCATCGGCAGTAAAATCACCGAAATTCATCACGAACTTCGGCATAAAACATCGCAATTACGATGCCAAGCTTGAAATGATGGCTGAGGTTCCCAAAACCTGCAAAACTACCAAAAACAACCTCGAAACAAAATCAGTAGTACTAATCGGACCTGCACATGTCAATCGGCTTAATTAATATTATTAGTACGCAAAAAGCACTCAAAACCTATCTTAAATAGGACTCAAAATAACACTTTTTGGGTACTAATCAACTTTCTTGCATTTTCTTGGTAGCCAAACACCCCTTGATGATGACAAATCAAGGGATGCTCAGCTAAAACCCCCTCATCCTTGAAGGGGAAGGCCACTGGGTGTTGGTTTTAAGGAAAGTTGCATGTTCTCATGCTTTTCAAGTAAGCATTTAAGGGTATTTGTGCTCCTGCTTCTCACTTTAGGTTAAAATCTCTTAGGCATGCTCTCCCTAACGTGTATTTGGCAAGCTTTTTAGGTTCAGTGGATACTTATCACTAGATCGCGATGCCGATTAGTTATCTCCTATTAGTTCTTGTAGGGTAGTTTTTGAGATATGTTCTCTTTGTTAGGGACATTTTATATGCTCAATCAAATACCATCTTTCAGAGGAAAAATTTTAGGAGTTTAGGTTTAAAGCTAAATGAAGTCGGGTTCAGGAAATAACTATATGTCATGCTCCCAATCTGAGGAAAAGGCAGGGACATGTCGGTTAACTTAGAACCCTAAACCCGGTGTACAGAGACTGTGAATTCTCTCTTAACTTTGTCCTTCGTTATTTCGGTTTCAATCATTCCCACACCTTTGTTTTCACAAACCCTAAAATCAACGAAAACATCATTTTCAATGCCTTTGTAACTCTTCTCTAAAGAAGAAAACCCATCCTGTGTTCGATACTAAGAGCCACTATCTTGATAGCTTTGCTACCTTGATGTAGGAATCTAGGATATAAATTTTTGTTGATTCCAGAACACCTACTTAGTAGAAGCAATCGGGTTAGAGCTATGTAACCATAATTCTTTACAAATTTATTGTAATATCCTGTAAGTCCTAGAAACCCTCTTAGCTCTGAGATAGTGAAAGGAATTGGCCACTCGAGCATAGCTTGAATCCTGCTTGGATCTACTTTTACCCTGGCCTAAATGATGTGCCCCAAGTAAAGTAATTCTTGAAGGCCAAATGCACATTTCTTAAAATTCAAATATAACTCGTGCTTTCTCAAGATTTGAAATGCTTGTTCTACATGAAAGGGGTGAGTTTCCCAACCATAACTATAAATTAATATATCATCAAAGAAAACCAAAATGAACTTACGAAGATGGGGCCGAGATAGGTTGTTCATGAGTGCCTGGAAGGTAGAAGGTGCATTGCGGCATCACTAAATATTCAATGTCCATTATGGATGGGGAATACCGTCTTATGAACATCTTCCTTGTCCATTCTGACTTGGTGATAGCCTGCTCGGAGATCTAGTTGAGTAAAGAAAGTTGCTATATGAAGCTCATCCAAGGTATCCTCGATTGTTGGAATTGGGAATCTGTCCTTGATCGTGGCAGAAAGTTGCTATATAACATGTACAAAACCTCCATAAATCATTTTTCTTCTTGACTAACAACTTAGCGGTGATGGTAGGGACTTGTCTTTGAGACAATTAATGCACAGTATTAAACTTTCGCCCCAGACTTCTTATTTCGATTTCTTCTTTAAAATGGGCATACACCAATAGGCTAGCACATTAATTGGATATGCTCCTTCTTTTAGATGAATCTTGTGTTCAATTTCTCATTGTGGGGGTAGGTGATTTGGCTCCTGAAATAATTCGACATATGCTTGATAAACGCCAACATGTCCAGGAACAGCCTACGTTCGTTCATGGATCTCCTTGGGGGGGATAAAGAGCAAACGGAAGACTCCCATCCTTACTTTCTGGTGGCATTACTTACAATGACATGGCATGGGCCTTTAGACTCTTTATTCCCTCCAACATGTGTACTTAATTTTCCCACATAAACATTATAGCCAAATTCCTCCAATCACAAACTACAATGCCAAGTTGTTCAAGCCACTACAAGCCTAGCACAACATCAATTCCAATTAAGGGTAATGAAAAGAATGTGACTCGGAATGCTGCCTTTTGAATTTGTACCTCCACATTTTTGAACTTTCCTTCACATTGTAACGACTCTCCATTAGTCACCTTAACATTAAAGGTTTTATAGAGGTGAAAGGCAGTTTTAGCATACTGGACCTTATCTCGTATGAAGTTGTGGGTAGACCCACTATCCACCAAAATAAACCAACTCTCGGCCATTATCCATAGTCCTTATTCGCAAGGTCTTATTCACGGCCTAGTCTGTGAGAGTATGTAATGTGATTTCCGGTATCTCATCAGTTACATTTTCCTCGATCTTAGAGAGCTCAGTTTTAGGATCCTCCTCCATACTTTCAAGCAGTAGTAGTTGGGGCTGTCGGCATCGATGTCCACTAGTGAATCGTTCATCACAGTTGAAGCAAAGACCCTGAGCTCTTTGTCTCTGCATTTCCTCCCGTGATAGTCGCTTGTATGGTGTGTTCAAATTTTGCTCTCGAACTGCTTCACTAGGACGGTTTCTTGGAATTGGTCAAGGTGATTTTTGTATTTGGTCATCTTTCATACGGGCCAGACTAATTGCATCCTGATCATATAAACAATCTCCTGCTTTCATCTCCCATACCATAACCACTATTTGCCTTACCCACCTCCTATAGTCATCCTAAATGATCTCAGTACACTTCTCTTGCACCCGTGTCACTTTGGATAAATTTGTAATTAAATAAATCTATCTTAATGTTTAGGATTTTAAAATTGGAGTTTAGTCTATGACACTTTTGCCAAGTGCATACAGGTCATACAAGTAGTAAAATTTGATGTAAGTCGAGAGTATCATTCCAGAATTAAGCCAATTAGAGATCAATTACCCATTCTTTGAAGTTCTATGCTATTTGAATTTAAAAGAATTTGACATTGAAATTCATCTAAAATGATAGATCTAAACGTAACTAAAAATAGAAATTGGAATAACATGAAATCAGCGAAAAATATAAAGAACAAAATCTTTGGATCCTAATACGATTTCCCTGTGAAAGCCGAAAACTATCGAGTAATTCTGATGAAGCAGTCCAATTCACGCATGAAAGTACATTGCTCTATTGATGGATCACGGATTTGTCGAGATTGCCTAAATGTTGCAGTTGGATTTCTCCATTCACTAGTTAGAAGTTCTTGTTTCTCTGAAATCCAAGATCGAACCCAGTTACTTGTATGTCTGCTCTTCTTGTAAGATCTGGGTATTTTTCTTTCTCAATACTTCATACCCATCTCTTGATGACTGTAGATCTTTTGCTTTCCTTCTCAGACTTTTTGCAAAAGTTCTACCACTTAATTGGTGGCTTATCCTCCAGATCTATTGATTCATCCTTTCCCTTGATTAGATCTCAGCTAACACAGGGTCGGAAACTTCTATTTAGATTGAGGTGAACTCTCTAATTGTTTTTATTGTTAAATGTTCCCCTCCAACTTCAATTATGAGTGAATGGGGTAGTTATCAAAATGAACTTTCAGAGCTCAGCAGTTCGTCAATGGTAGTCTAACATACCCATAAGAGAATGCTCTCAGCTCTCAGGAATCTCTATCTCTGTGTCACGCAGAGGGCATCCTGGAAATTAGAGCAAGATACACTCCTTAAAGCGGTATTCCCCGGTACTACTAGTAGAACTTATCGATTCAGCGACACCAAGTAAGTAAATCTGACCCGAATAATTTTTCTCGATTTTTGCGAGAAAGGCGCAACTAACTCTAATTGAAATCCAATGGAGTACAACGTTCCAATCTTGCATTACGATTAAAGAAGTAGATGCGATCCTATCATCCTTATAATCGCAATGGCGAGAAGAAATGAATTCCATAAATTTTATGCAGATTTCGAAATTTTAATGATAATATTAAGAAGAAAATAACATAAATAAAATTCAAGCTCCAATCGTTTCTACACCGATCCAATAAAATCGAATCTGAGAAAAGAATTAAAAATAAATTAAAATGAAAAATAACAGAAATTCTACTCTAAACTATACACTGAGTTCCTCTTTGTTCCCTTTTTTCTGGGTAGTGAAGACGGAAGCTACTTTACTATTCTAACCTTTGTCTGTTGTCGAAAATGGGCGTAATGTCAAAAGCTCGAGGTGGAATTCCCCAGCCAGTTCTACTTGTCTGAGTCGTGACCTCGGTAGTGTCGTGACACGGATTTCCTTTGTTTGCTCTTGTTCGATTCTCGACCTTGTTATACATTTGCGACTAGGTTCCTTAGCTGCTTGGATTAATGGTGCGGCATTGTTTGTAGTCCGCGACCTTGTTGGCTCGGTGTTTCAAGGAATTGATGTGACGCCGTTTCCGCGTCGCGACACCGTTACTTTCCCTTCTTACGCATTACGATTCCGCGACCTCGGTTCACAAGTCGGGACTTCTCTTCCTTGTTGTACCGCGTCGCGACCGGTATTAAGTTGTGACCACATTTACGATTTCTCTTTGCCTTACTTTGGAGTCGTGACTTTCCTTTTAGTCGCGACCTTGTTTCAATGATCTTTTGCCTTCCACGGTTCGAATTTAAGTTGCGACCTCGAGTGGCGTCGCGATCTCTTTTGATGTTCATTCCCTTCTTGGGCTGACTCGATTCTTTGTTACCTTGATTTCCTCCTTCCAACCTACAGTAGTTTACTACCTCGAGTGATGTCGCGACCTCATGTTGCTCTTTTTCTGGTTGCATGTGGTCCAAATTGCCCTAAAGTAGTTGCGACCTGGGTTTCTTCTGCTCAGTTCTTCTTCAGGTCGCGACTTGAATGTGTGGTCGCGACATCGTTTGTGGTCCTTGATTGTAAGTGAGTCGCGACAGGTTTCTTAGCAAGGACTTCGTTTGAAAGCCGCTTAGTTGCGACTCCTTTTGTTCTTCAACTTTTAATTTGGTTGCAACTTCAAACTTTCTGTTGAGACTCTAGTTCCCATTTTCATGTTGCGACCTCAACAGCACGTCGCGACCTCAAATGGAGCCCTTCATTTAAAAACTAGTTGCAACTTCATTTTCTTACAGAGACCTTCCTTGTGGCTTCATTGACGGATCCATGTCGTGACCTTAGATTGACGTCGCGACCTCAGTTATATTCAATTGGGGTTGCGACATCAGAGTGGTGTCGCGACCAAAGATTCTACTTTGAATAATTCCTTTCGTCTCAACCACACTTCCCTTTGTCGTAACCTCTTTCACTTGTTGCTTTGGTAATTAGTCCTGGCTTCGACTTAGTCACGACTTAAACGCTAAGGTCTTCTATTTCTTCCTCGAGACTAATCTTGGTGATGTCGTGACTTGAAATGGTAGACAAATGAGCTTCTGTCGCGACTGGAATTCAGTTGAACTTCATTTACGCTTCTGGTGATCTCTTGGTTTTTATTTAGGATTTTAGAAACCTGTTGTACTTTTCTGCAAAATTAAATTTGAGAAAATTACCCAGGTTTCTGTATATGAATCAATAATTAACTTGTAATAAACTCAGAAAAATGGATTAAAAATCAAATGAGTTTTTAGATTCATCAACCACCCATTAACTATATTCCTAAACGTTCGAACTCTTCTTGATATTGAATAAGGGATCCTATTTGATGTAGTTTCTTAAGGGTTTCATTGAAGTCAACTCCTACGGGTGGACTAAATTGGGACCACACCCCATCTTTAATGATTTGCCAAGTGATTACCCGATTTTCTTATTGCTAAATGTTAGGCGGCCATTGTCACCATTGATGTGCTTTACCTTATGATGATGCTTTTTAAACTGGAACTAGGCTAGAGCGTCTTTGGATTCTTTGGGCATCCCGCTGCAGGCGTTGGACTCCCTACGCGAAGCAAGAAACAAAAGGATCGTGGGGCTCGCCAGTTGGCTCTCAGATGCTAAGTCGAGTTCTTCAGGAAAAAGAAGATCCAACTCGCAGGGAATGAAGTTTTGGTGCATAAGTCTACGTACCTTTCACTTATGGGGTGGCCTGGTATTTATAATGGATGATCCACGATAGTTTTTCGTATTGGATTATGATCTTGAATAGTATGTTTCCTAGTTGGATGATGACCACTTTGAATAGTATGTTTCCTAGTTGGAGGATGATACAATATTCCTCTCCACTTTGGGTAGAAAGATTTTCTTTCCTTATCGTGTCGAACAATAAAGGGATAATTGAGGGGTGATGGTGGGAAGCTCTTTACTTTCACGATTAGTGGAGATTGGTGTTTTCCCTAATCTGGGGATTCAGCAGATACTTGACCTTTTAAAGGGGCGGGTTGGGCCCTTGTCTCAAAGATACCATTAAGGGCCTATTGCTAGTACTGGGCCTATTTTTAATCCCGACGTTTGGGCTTGTGTCTTGGGCCTGCGCTCCCATTATTTGAGCCCCATCGGTTGCCCCCGGCTGTGTGTCGCCTGGGTCAATTGATACCTGCGGCTACTCGGGAAAGGGTTTGATTAGGGCTTTCTGGCGAGTCCGCGTCTTGGCCAGACATGTGGCTTCTCGATTTCCTCTTTTATTTCGAAATTTGTGGCTCTTGGCTTCTTTAAACGTCCTGACTCCGTTTGCCTTTGTTCCTGTTTTTCGAAGCTTTTTTGCCTCTGCGAATTGGTGCTTCCTTTTTCCTTGTTCTCTTGTCCGATTAGTGTTTAAGACTGCTTTCGGTGGTCCCTGATATCTCGCTTGGGGCCGGTGTCCCTCGTCTTGTTTCTGGTCTCGGTATGTCTTCTCTTCTTCTCTGTCCTTTTGGTTTCAAAGTCTTGCTAGGTTCTAGGGTGTGCTCGGTTGGGGTTCTACATTTCCTTTGGTTTCTCTTTCTTCCTTGCTTAACTCTGCGTACCTTCATGGGTCCTGGTCGCTCCTCTGTTCTTCGCATAGGGAGTAATCCTACCGAGCCGTCTAGTTCAGGTCGGACTGACCCCGTAAGATAATTTGGCTGTGGTGGTTCATCGGGCTGCCTCGGGGGAACGTCCTTTTCCCTTGGATAAGGGAAAGGGCAAACTTAATAAGTCGGCTCCCGGTGGCTCACGGTATTTGAAATTTGCTATTCAAACGGCGGGGCGTGGGCCCAGTAGAGTCGGACCTCGTATGGTGAGATCTTTACTGCCCGGTATGGGCCCCCGTTTGGGATCCAGGTTTGGTGCCCCGACGTGCTGACCACCTACGTTGTTGAAGTGCCTAAAATGGTGTGCCTTTTTTAGGTGGCGTTCGACAACGGCCTCCGCTTTCCCTTACATCCTTTTATAAAAAGGGTCCTGCAGCATTTCAATGTCTGCCCTTCTCATCTTTCCCCGACACGGGGTGTTACAGTGTAGGGTTGTTAATTAAGTTTTTAGGGACAAAGGCAGGTGTTCCCAATATTGCCACCTTTTGAACTTCTTCGGTGTAAAGGAGGTCGCGAAGGCTTTCTTTATATCTCAGCGCTCTAGCGCTAAGTTATTCGGACCTTCCTGCCGCACAAGTTGCGGAAGATATTAATTTCTTGTTAGTGTCGGAGTCATTGGGAGTCTGATCCCTTTGATCGAGAGGACACCCTTAGGCGTTCTGCTTAGTCTGGGTACCCTTTGAGAGGCCTTCGTGAGCTCTTCTTCGTCTTGATTTGTTTTGGTCTTCAGCGGTCACAGGATATTTCTAGCATTGCTTTGATCGTGTGGCCTTTAGGTGCTCGACTCGATCTTAGTCCTAAGGACAAGGAGGTGAAGCGGAAGCTGGTGAAGTGCACCTAGTGAGCTTATTCCGAGCTCATCAGGTCGGATATTCCTGGGTAGTCGGTCGCGAGCATGCAGAACTTCCTTTTCACGAGTCCTCTCCTCTACGTCATGAAGCGTTTCGTCCCCAAATCTTCCTCACCATTTGTTTTGAAGCCCCTTACTTCGAAGCCTACACGGGAGGCTCGATGCAGATGCGGAGATCTTTGGCCAGAAGAAGAGGAGGGGTGAAGCGGAAACCTCAGAGGCTCACCGGAAGGGCTGCCCTCTGCTTCCGGGGTAAGACCACTAAGGTGGGACCTATCCACCGCAGCCGTCCGCATTGTATCGGGAGTTGAGTGACTCTTCGGGAGGGGCGAATGAGCCCCCCTTGGAGGTTCTCCCTATCTCAGTCTGGAGTCCCACGTCGCGGGGCACCGCTCCCCCTTCTACAGTGCCGGACGAGGTGACAGGGAATCGCGATCGCTCTGAGGCTGCAAGGGATGAGGACTCGTTGCTTTCTCAAGCGGAGCTCATCGTTGGGGCTGTTTCCTCTATCCTGCGCGACTCCGACCTTAGGAGGGTGGGCGCCCTGCCCGTCGAGGAGGCTCTGGCTCTTCTTCTTCGGCCTCTGTACGTCCAAGTGCTTTTGTCGACCTTTTTCTTTATTGTTTCAGTTCGGATAGCCGACTCCCTTTCTTTTTCCCTTTTTTTTTTTTTTTAGGTGGCTACTTATCTGAGGGGTTGGCAAGAGGAGGCCCGAGCTGACTAGAAACTACACGAGCGGTGAAGTCTTACAAGGCTAAGAGTTTGCTTCCACGACATTAGAGCTAGTCTTTAGAGCTCGGATAAAGGGAGGCGGGCGAGAACTTGTGAAACCTGAAGTCGGGCTGAAGCACGCCGGCGGCGCGGCCCGAGGATAAAGAAAGGAGGCCGGAAGGATCTGAAGGTTGAAGGCAGGCTGCGGCTAACGAGGAGGAGGAGTTGCGGGCCGTCGAGGTGACTGTGGGCCCAGATGGCGGCCTTAGAGCGGGCAGCTAAAAGCTCACGGAGGCGGGTAATTCTAGGAGATGCTGGCCGGAGGGCTTGACGAACTGGATGGACCTTGCGAGGCGGAGGCTTTGTGTGAGGGCGAAGTGATGGGCGGGGCTCGAGGCGGAGCATGTACCCAATGGGCCTCCGGATGGCTTGCCTTTCAACGTCGGGCTTCTCGAGCTTTCCCAGATCTGGAGTTCAACATCCAGCTTTCTGATGAGGAGGTTGAAGGATCCGCCAGGGCCTAAGGTTGATCACGGGTGCAGAGGTGTCTTGAGAGGCCACGATTGGCACTCCCTTGCCTGGCGATTCTCGGGTTCCTCCGAGGGCTAATTTTTCTGCTTCGCTTGCTGGGGCTCCGCCTTTTGACTCCTCCACTTCCGCAAGCCGGGGCCCAACATCAAGCGTTTAGGCTTTTTTTTTTTTTGGCACCTCACAGTGCGGGCACAGGTTTGTATTGCTTCTGGTTTTGACTATTTGTTGATATACCACGATTCATTGATTAATTCCTTCGCTCATTTCCCTGCTTGGTTGATTTGAATTGCTTGGTTTTCTAGCCGCGAGGTCATCTTAGAGTAGCTATGTTCATAATCCCGAGTTGTTGGGATACGGCGCATGGCTCCCAGTGACTTCTTAGTATGCTTGAGTTGTTAAGGCTTTGCAGTGAGCTCTTGGGCTCCCAGGCTACATGGCTTTGTGGCTACTTAGCCTTTTTGAGCTGTTATGTAACACCCCGAAATATACCATAGCAGTTTTCGTACTTGTTTAGGGTATATTAAAAGCTAAATGGAATTTTTCGGAAATAAAACGATAGAATCGAAAATTAATAAGAGAGCAAAAGGGTAAATATGTAATTTACCACTTGAGGATCTAGTGGTCATAAATGGGAAAGACAAGAGGTAAAGTGGTCTTTTACCATGAGAGGACATAAAGGCATAAAACAATAAGTTATATGCAAATATGAAATTTGAGAAAATATGGAATAGAAATTAGAAAGAATGGAAGGACCTAAATGCAAAAATGAGAAAAGAGTTTAAAAATGCAAAGGCCAAACATGGCCTTAACAAAAAAATGGGATAAGAGCAATTGGTCTCTCATTTTTGAGAGACCAAAAACGTAAAAGAGAGAGGAGAAGGGGAGAAGAAGAAGAAGAGGAAGAAGAAGAAGAGAAGAGAAGGAGAAAGGAAGAGCAAAGGTATGGAACTTTGTATAGATTTGTATGGATACATGTTTGTGGGTTGTGGGTTGTGAGAAACCTAACCCTAAATGAATTCTTGTATGGAAATCATCACAAATCCCTTTGATCTCTCTAGGGTTTTGTTAGAATTTCATCATAACCTTAGATTTCTTGAAATTAGGGTTGGTAAAACCCCATATGGAACAAGATGAGTATGGAATCCTCCCTTTGAGGTTGGATTCATGGTTAAATAGTAATTGAGTTAGGGTTTAGAACAAACCCTAACTAATCCTTGTGTTTGGGTTGTGTATGGGTTATGACCCGTATTAGAATGGTTTTGGGAGTAATTCATGAAAAGTTTTGAAGAAAGATATATAATGAAAGATGATTTGATTAGAAAAGAGATTACAAGATGAATTTGGAGTAGTTTTGATGTGTATATAGAGTATTGAGTTGATTTGGGTAGAAATATATGGAAAAAGGGAAGAAAAACCCATATTTTAGGCAAATTTCGAAGTTCAATAAGTCACCGATCAAAGGTATCTGGGGTACCAATTGTGTTCACATCCCACCTCTCTATTTTGACCAGTGTTTGTATTTTGGCCATAACTTGGTCATTTCTAATTCGATTTGAGTGATTCAAGTTAATAATTAAACTAGACTTCAAAGAGAACCAAACATCTTGAAATAGGTACCTTCAAATTCTGATTCTATGTGGCCCAAAAATTCACTCAAAGTGGGGCTATGTTCAAGCCAATTTCTGGTTTTGTTTTTGAACATAGAGTAGTCCGGGTTGTTTAGGACATAACTTGAGTTTCGGTGCTCTGATTTGGGTGATTCCAATTGAAGAAGAACCCTTAGCACCTTAGCTTCAAATTAGTGCAAAGAACCAGTGTCAAATGTGAAGTTAAGATCCCCGAAAATGACAAAAGACGGTGGGGCTGCTTCCTTTCTTGTGCGGGTCTTTGCCAAGTTCTTGATTTTGACTTGCAACATAACTCCTTCGTTAGGACTCCATTGTAGATGTTACTTGGATACTATGGAAAGCTCATTGAATTATAGAATCTAACCATATTCTATTTAGTAATTTGGTGCCCCATCTTGTCTAAAATTGGTGTTATGCTGGGTGGCACTAATAAACTTGGTTAAAGTTAGTGGAATACATGGTAAGAAAGGATGTAGATATAAGACAAGAGATGCAATGTATAGATGTGTTCATGAAACATGAATGTGTGATATGGAAAATGAAAATGAACTGAAACATGAATGAGCAGGGAAAGGCAATATGCCATGGAACACATAATGTGGATTAAGTTACATATGATCATTATCACATATAGCAGGAAAGAGATAACAAATGATAGGAAATACATGAATAGTATATGAATGAGTATACGTGAATAGTATATGAATGATATGAAATGAGCACATGAATGAGTATGTGAATGAGATATACATGAATGAGTATATGAAATGAGTGCGTAAGATGAGTATATGAAATAAGTACATAGATTGAGTATATCTTTGAAAAGATAATACGAAAGTGAATATGGAATTGAAATGTGATATTTGAAAACCGAATGAATGTGAATGATAATAAGGATGGGATTCATGAAATGGAATCCGTCATAAATGTGAATACGAAAGTGAATATGGAATTGAAATGTGATGTTGGCCAAGATGAATGTGAATGATGATAAAGATGGGATTCATTAAACGGAATCCGTCATAAATGTGAATTGATTAATATATCGAATGAACCGCCTGACGGGATGCACAAATCGACATCCGTCACGAAGGCACCCCGAAATTTTCCAATGTCCCACTAGGCGGGATGCACCAATCGACATCCGTCATGATGGCGTATGGCATTGAAGAAATGTCCCACTTGGCGGGATGCACCAATCGGCATCTGTCTTGATGGCGTATGGCATTTAATTGATACCACATGTCGGGGTGCTGGCGAGCATCGGAGTCATGATGGGAGACCGAATAAGTGATACACGCGTGATTGCACCAAACGACATCCGTCATGATGGGGAGACCGAATAAGTGATACCACATGTTACAGGGTGCACCGAGCGACCTCCGTCGTGATGGGAAGTAGAATTGTTAAAATGTGTAGGCACATTACCGAATGATAATAAGGACGGGATTCATCAAATGGAATCCGTTAGAAATGTGAGTTGAATAGTCAAAGAGAAATAACCAACATTGACTAGTGTAAATGATGTTTTATGTATATGTTTAAGTCTCATAAATTGAATTGTGAATTGAATTATTGCATTGAAAATATATGTTGTGATATGATAAATGATTTGTAAAATGAAAGCATGCGAAAATGAATAGCATGAGTATATGTGGATATAAAGGAATTATTTTGTAAATGCATTTTGTTAATTGTAAAATGTATTTACTGGGATTACTAAATGAAGTGTTTCAGCGTAATTAAAAAGTCTAAATTGGAATAAACTAAACAAAATGTTTTAAGAAGATAATTGAAATGTCGAGATGCTTAGGACTCGACGGATCCGTAGCCAAGATTAGTCGGGGGGGATTTGATTAGTACCCAGTGTATTTGAGTCTGTTTGATCAGGTTTTGAGTGTTTTGCGTGACTAATCATATGGTGCGAGTTGACATGTGCGAGTCCATTTCGTACTACTGATTTTTGTTTAGTGTGTTTTTGGTAGAATTCTGCGGAGTTTGTGAGCCTCAGCCATCATTTCAAGCTTGGCTTCGAGTTGGTGCCGATTTATGCCATGTTCATATGAATTCTCGGCGATTTCATCAAGCCGAGTTGAAGAACTGTCAAGTGGAATTGAAGAAATGGAGGCTGAACTGAATGCGTTTGCGAAAATTGCAAGGATTGCGAAATTTCGCAACCATATGAAAATTTCAATCCTGTGAGGCCTAACTATTATAGCGAAAATTAAGCTATCATAGAAAATTCCTATCTTAAGCGAAAGTGCATTGCATAGCGAAAATTTCGCTATGATAAGTGAAATTCATGCATAAGCGAAATTTATTCCCCCTTTGATTTTGATCCAAGCGACTTCGTTTGTATAATTCCCATTTGTCCCCATTTGTAATCATATATTTTGGTATTTTGGTATTTCACATATCTTATGTAGTATATAAGCCTGCCTTATGACTTTTGTAACCCTAACTTTTCATTCGAGCATTCATTCACCTGACTTTTTTGTTTTAGGTTCTGAGTTTTCTCTCTTCTCTCTCTTCTTTCTCTCATTTTCTTGGCTGCCAAACACCACCTTTGAGGATGACAACTCAAGGGATGTTTGGCTAAGCCTCAAAACCTTGAAGAGAAGGGTTGCTAGGTTGGTTAATGGTGGTTTGCAGGTGGTCCTCAGTTTTAAATGAAACAGGTACTGCATTTATTGTTCCAAACTTTCCAAAGTAGGGTTTAATGCCATTTAATGTGTTTCTTTTGGTCAATACTTGTCATGCTTTAGGGTTCAATGCATTCTTAGAACAGATGCACTGACATTCTTTAGAAATCATTCTGAGCACTGAAATGAGGTTAAATGCTATGCTTTCAAGTTTGCTAGAACATTAAATGCTCGGTACATGTTTTGACTCAAATAAGTGTTTTAAGGGTTAGTTTTTAAAACCCAGACAAAGATCGGTTTTGGCTATGACTATAAGTCATTTGCCCTAATAGAAACAACCCAGGACACTATATAACCCCATTTTATCAAGCTAGTGACTGAAGCCTTCAAGGTCACCATTTCACACTTTAATTTAAAAAATGTTTTGATTACAGTGAATGACAATCTCCACTGTTTTTGAATCCAGGCCAGCCTCACCATTTTGGATGCGTCAGATCATTTGTGGGATGAAAACCCATCCCAATGTTCGACCCTAGACCGCTATGCTGCAGTAGCTTGACTATGGCAGTAGGAGGAAAATAGGAAACAAATTTTGTTGATTTCGGATCACCTGCAGGTAGCTTCGAATCAAATGGCGATTAGGGATGGTGCCAAACTCTGGTCAGTAGAGTTGTTAATAATACTTGCCAAATCCTCATTACAAAGTATTGGTGAACTTCCTTACAACCCTTTTTGAATTTCGTTTGTAAATTTTAAGTTTTTTTACTGGCCCGAGTCTCTTTGAAATTGTTTTTGTCACACTCGATTTTATTTGCTTCTTTCTTGATCCTTTTGTGAAGCCTTGTTTGTGTTCTTTGCTTTGTCTCATTTTGTGTTCACCGGTGTTTATGCATCTTGGGACAGGATATCAGGTAGATTGCAAAGTTGGTGCACAGTTAAAGCCAATTTGTGAAATCGTGTGCACAGTGATCAAATGGATCCTCTGCATGTACTTAAAAATACCCCTAAAAATTTTATAATAAGAGTATTATCTATTAAATTTATAATTGAGCCAACAGGTATTTTCTGGAAATTTTTTAATATTGATTAGATGATTGTTGAATCCAGAATGAACCCAAGTGAAAAAGAAAATATAGAAATTGTAAAATGGGGACGAGGATCAATTGTAAATCTCAGTTTATATGTGTAAGTGATAATAGGAGAAATAAATGAGTAAAGGGAAAAAAATCAAGGAAATGACATGTGGCATGTAGGAAAGAGGAGAAGCTTCCTCTTTTTAAAGAAATCACGATTAAGAGTGATCCATAAGAAAAAGAAAAATAGAAAAAGGAAAGTTAGAGAAGCGAGGCTCCACCTTCTCTCTGAATTTTCGGCGATCGGACCATAGGTCTCGTGAAACCGCCCTGAAGGGGGAAGTCCTTCCTAGTGACAAGAGCTGCAAGTAGAGACCGAAAACAGGGACTTTCGACAAACTCCATGAGGTAGGTTTTCCTACTTGAGTCTTTCTTCTACCCTAAGGATTGTTGGGTAGTTATCTGGCGGGGAAAGTTTGGTTGCATTTTAAACCATGGGAAGCTGCCACATTGTGGTAGTGCGCAGCTAGCCGAACCTTAGAGCTGATTTTTGGGTACGAAGTGAAGGGAAATTGGTAGTGCGTCCTTCTAGTAAATTGTAGCCACATCAATTAGCTTGATGTTAGGCTTTTGAATTTCTCGATTTGGACCTCTGTAGACTAAGTTATAGTCCTTTAATGAGGTCGCCCCAACAACTGGGTCGGCCGGGCCGGTCTGCCGTCAATCCAGTCGCACCTTAGAACGCTTTGAATCAGAAATAAAGAGAATTTGGCAGTAAGTCCTTCAGAAATTTTAGCCACGCCAAACAAAGGGTCGCCAAACAAAGGTCGCCAAACAAAGGGTCGCCAAACCGAGGTCATCAACAAAGGGTCGCCAAACAGTTGATCGCCAAACAAAGGTCGCCAAACAGCGGTCGCCAAACAAAGGTCGCCAAACGCTGGATCGCCAACAGCGTCGCCAAACGTTGGTCGCTAAATGCTGGTCGCCCAACGCGGGTCGCCCAACAAAGGATCGCCAAATGCTGTTTCGCTAAACAAGGTTTCGCTGCTCAGCCGCCGTCAAAGTTGACTACGCACGACCTCCAACTTCTAAGGTCATATCTCTTCGCTTGAACTCCGACGGTGTTCTTGGACTCTATGGAAAGCCCATGAGTCAAGAATACATTCATATGCCTGAGGAGGATGTTAGATGTCAGGACCAAGGTGTTTGATCCGAGTCACCACTTCAGGTCAGCTCGTCAAAGTTGACTACATGACTTCCAACTTCTAAGGTCATATCTCCTTCGTTTGAACTCCGATTTGGGTGTTCTTGAACTCTATGGAAAGCCCATTGAGTCAAGAATACATTAATATTCCTGAGGAGTATAGAAGATGTTTGACCGAGGTGGTAGACGAGCTCGTCCAGTTCGGGTCTGCTCATCAGTTCAGGATTTGACTGTGTATGACCTCCAACTTCGGAAGGTCCTAACTCCTATGTCCGAACTCCGATTCAAGTGTTCTAGCACTCTATGGAAAGCCCATTGAGTCAAGAATCCATCTACATATATACGTTTAAATTAAACCTATTAAACTCCGAAAATTAATCCTAAATCCAAAAACCACTAGTACACTTGAATAATATTGTTCTTAATGGTTTTGAATATAGGTACGACGAGAGGAAAAAGCCACAATCATGATTGAGATTCCAAGGATTGAATCAAAGTGAAAATATTTTTGGGTTTGTTCTAACAACCTCTCTATTCCTCGCTTCAAGCTTTGCATGTTGTTCTAAAGCATATTGAATTGATTAATTGATTTGAAAAGTGATCAGAAATATTTGTACATATAAAATTCTCATGATTATTAGTAAATAAATCGCTATATACAAGCGCATATATTGTACTATTTTCATATTTGCTATAGAAAAGATTTGAACGCCTTAATAGAATGTTAACCAAGCTATTTCTAACATTAAGGATAGATTGGTATACCAATGTGTCACAACAAATAGTGATCATAACTTATTGATAAAATAATTCGGACAAGAAATAAATGACCAGAGGTAGTGTTCACTATTTGATTGTTTATAACCACAAATACCAATGGACCGCATCAGGTTATAAAACCATATGATACCGCCTCATGTTCTGGCCGACCGCCGACATTAGACTCTCGATATTCGTATATCAAGACATGTGCTAAATTCGTTAAGGGCATAATCAATTGATGGGCATAACTGAATCATCGGCATAACCTAAGGATCGATCGACATAACTCATCTGATTCATAATCGAATTTATTTTCGAACTGAATTGATTTTCTAATTGAATCAATGTCTTAACTAAATTGAATTTGTAAGCATATTTGAATTGATTTGAGATCGTGAAGATTATTAAGAAATATTAGATATCATAATGTTCATAATTTATTGTAAGATATAGAAAAAAGTATATGCATGTATTTATATTGATCATCCAAATGATTGAAAGTTCGAATTATTAAATTGCATAAATTCGATTTAAGTCGAACTGAGGAATGGATTTTGTATAGAACCACTAAGCATGAAATGCTTAGCGTATTGTTTTACCAATGCGCAGTACCGAGGATAGATAGTGATCGAGAAGGACCCAAGATCGAGGAGCCGCCGAGTCATAAAGAAAGAAATCTCGGAGTATGTCTAGACATGTGCACTCATTTCATGTGTTCTTTTTATATGGATATTTTGTATAAATAATTTGAATACTCGAACATCTATTTGTAAATCATTTTGAAAAGGCTCGATGCCTACATTGTAATGGATTTTGTTAAATGTAAATGTTTATGGGCTTGCCACCTCAGAATCGTTCCGTTGAAAGATATGATTTGAGTAATTTTGAGTGATTTTAGTGGCATCCCTGACTGGTCTGATCCTGCTTAGCCCTGGGCCTGCAAGGGGCGTCACACTACCCGAGGAAATTGTTGAAAGTCAAGAAGGCACTCCAGCTGAATCCAACAGCATACGATCAATGAGGGACCACATACAATCCTCCTAGAGTGAGTACTGCCTCGCATCATACCACTACGAGGAGGTAGCAAAGTGAGACCTTATTCGGTGCCCTGCCCCACATTTCACGGTATTGAGACGAAAATCCATACCACACATTCGGATTTTGAGGAAGTATGTATAACTTTAAGGAAGGTATAACCGATATGGAACTGTTGAAGTTGAAGGCATTCCCTGCGAACCTCAAGGACAAATATGGCTCAATTCCACCGAGGCCGAGAACGACAGAACAATATCTTCGTCAATTTTTGAAGAAATTCTTCAAGACAACCAAGACCAACAACTTGAAGAGGCAGATCTACACTTACCGGGCCCATGACAATGAGAAATTTTATCGTTGTTGGGGTGAGGTTCATGGAGACCATCAATGCATGCCCACACCGGCTTTGATAATGCGGATGCTAGTGAATCATTTTATGATGGTATGTCTCTCCGCCATGAAGCAACCGCTAGAAACCATGCGGAGGTGACTGAAAGAAAACCCAGATGAAGCCATAAGATCTTTGAATTATGGCTGAAACTTCCAAGGCTTGGGATGAACCGAATCCAAGGGAAGCTGAAAGAATGAAGCCATCGACCCACCAAAGGGGAGGCATTTATGCACTTTCCGAAGATATGGAGATGAAAGCAAAGATATCAACCTTAACTAGGAAGGTGGAAGAGCTAGAAGGAAAAAGGCTACATGAGGTGCATAAGGATTCGAAAAATCTCGCACAAGCAACTCCATGCATCACTACCAATCCATTGGCCCGTAAGAACACCGTCCAAATGTCTGGGCTGAGAGATTTGATGTCAGAGCATGCCAATGTCGTGGGCCAATATAAGCCACAACCTAATGCCCCATATGGTAATACATATAATTCAAATTGGAAGAATCACCCCAATCTCTCTTGGAAACCTAATCCCCCAGCTTATGTGCCTGCTACAAACAATAGTCTGGGTTCCTCATCTCAGTCCACAACTATCACAATCCTCTTCCCCTCATGAATGTTTATATTAAATTGGGAAAGGTGGTAGGCAATTTTGTGGAGGAGCAAAAGGGAATCACTGTACAATTGGCTCAAAGAATAGATGCTATGGAAAGAATCCTGAACAAGAGAATAGATGGCTTGAAAACAACCTTAATCGTAAGATTGGATAACCCATTCGGTGCCACAAGAGGGGTGATCCTAATCAACAAAATTTTATCCTATATTCCCACTTACCGTAGTCAAGCTACCGCAAAGATAGCCACCAGGCCTGAATTGACAAGGATGGGGTTTTCTTCGTACAAATGATTTGAGTGAAGTAAAAAATGGTGAATTAAATTTGGATTTTAAGGTGGTAATAAAAATAGTGGGTTGGTGGTTTGCAAACTGAAAAGAAATAAAATAAAATGTAAAATAGAACCCCTTGAAGTCTCGGGCCACTGGTTTAGGGTTCTAAGGCATTCAACATGTCCTCGGGTCTTTTTCCTCTCGTTGGGGAGGATGACATATAGTCATTTCCCAAACCTAGCCTTCATTCGCATTAAACCTAAACCCTAAAAATTTTACTCTTCTAATGTATAGCATTTATTACCCCTTAATAATTTCAAAACAAGTAAAACCTCATCGATATAACCTTAGAGCTCATAAATGACAAACTGAATGGGCATCGATCTAATTGTAAGCATCCACCTAACCTTGAAAGCTTCCCAAATACCGTCACTCAGTACATCACAAAGGATTTAAACCTAAAAAGTGAGATACTTAAATGTGAAAGGAATAAATGCTTGCGTGAAAAACATGAGGACGCCTCCCCATGAGATATGGCATTCAAAGGAGCATTCAAGTCCCTAATAAGGTGTACATATATATGGTCTCAAAAGGCAACCTACGGCAACTAATAATAGACAACTAAGTGGGATGACAAGGATCTAAGATTAAGCATCCATCAGAATCACAAAAGCTTGCCAAATACACATTGGCTAGGCCGGATCTAGAGGTTTCAACCTAGTGTGAGATGCGGTGGAGCTTAAATGCTCATAAATGCGCAGGATAAATAAGAGGGCATGAAACTTTACCTCCAAACCTCCACTGTGCTGACCCTCCTTTCAAGGGAGGAAGAGGTCTAGTTTAAACATCCTCTGAGTTGTCATCCTTAGAGGAGTGTTTGGTAGCCGAGAAAATGAGAGAAAAAGGAGAGATAAGAGAGAAAACTGTAACCTAAAACAAAAGCTGCGCTGAAAGATTAAAAGTTAGGGTTACAAAGTTATAAGGTGGCTTATATAGCCAACCTAAATGTGTGAAATGGAAAAAATGCCTAAAATATGAAATTGCCAATAGGACAAATGGTACTGATCAAACGTGGTCGCTTGAGTCAAAAACATCAAAACATTGGGATGGATTTCGCTTAGCGTGTGGAATTTCGCTAGCATAGCTTAAATTCACAAGAGATAGCGAAATCGTACTCGCTATAATCCGTAATTTTCGCTAGGCTAGCTTAAATTTCGCTAGCTTAGTAAAATCTTGCATAGCGAAAATTCGCTAGGATCATAGTGTTTCAGCATGATTACAGTACCTGCATCCTCGCGAAATTCTCGCAATGCATAGCGAAAACTGGTTTCCTCCTCGCTTGCCACTCCGCATCATCTTTCATCAATTCCACTTCACATTTCATTTTGGTTGAGAAATCACTGTGAATCCCCAAAAAGATTCAGCACCAACTCTGACATCGATTCTGAAACCATTGGTCGAGGCTCGCAAAACCTAAAAATTACCAAAACAAACTCAAAATGGGATCAAGTGGTAACATGGACCTCGCACATGTCAATCAAGGCTCAATTAATATGATTAGTGAGCAAAGCACTCAAAACCTATCTTGAATAGGGGCTCAAAATAGCACTTTTGGGCACTAATCACACCCCCAACCGACACGCTGCTAGTCCCTTAGCAATGCTAAAACAATAAAGGTATGCATGCTGTGTTTTTACAAAAGTGTTTATGGTTCAAAAGTGTATGTACAGATAGGCTTTACCTTTACAATGAACAATTTACACCCTGAACGAATACCGACATGAAAGAACAAAGACCATGTAAGAACAAGTTTTAGGGCAACATCGTTCCAAGGAAGTCAACCTGAACTTCCACCAAAATCTAATTGTTCCTAAAGTAACCAGCTTGAGCCAATAAATTGCAAAGCTATTCCCTCCCCCCAACCTAGCTACTTCCATGGCCTTAAACCATTGTCCAACCTAAATAGGACCAGCTACACTCTTATTTCTTTCTTTGACTACATTGTAGGGTGCAATGCTAAAAACTCAACTTCTCACTCAAAGTCCGTAATCTGGGTCCACCGATGACTCCCAACCACTTAAGGCTTCAGTAAGATCGTCAAAAGGATCACTCGACCACAAACTCACTGTGCTTCAATTCCTGACTTCGAATGACTCGAGAATTGTCAACCTACAACACTTAAACTCTACCCATCCACCCGTAGCTTAATACTTAAGCCGATGACTCCCAACCAATTGCTACTAGTGGCATCGGCCAAAGGCCTTCTGCCATATACCCTCGACCGTGTTCTGGTTTCAAGGCAAAGTGTCACGGCTTTTATTCTTCTTTTTCTTCTTTTCTTTTGCTTTTTCTTTTCTTTCATTTGGAAGACTACATTGGTCTTCTACTGGGTAAATACAAACCTATTATGGGTCGCCAACAAATCTAAGGCCGCTTTTGCAAAGTGGAAAGAGGTATATAAATTTCAACCTATCGGGTACAATCCGGCGGCAAGGTGTGAATTAGCTAAAGAGGGAATGTTCAAGGTTGAATATGCTGGAACTTCAATTGACCAAAAACTAAATCATGCATGGAATTGTTCTATCATTAAGGTATCATACAGGGCTTCAATTTTTCAACTAAAGGCAAGAGTAGAAACACAAAATGTAGGAACAAAAGGACGGTAAAAGCGTAGTAACCCAGAATAATGCTATAAAGCTTTTGATATAACAAAACTGGTTAATACATGCTTAATATAGCTAGTCATAACAAAAGTATCACTGCCTACTATTAGCTAATACATGAATCCTATACAAAATGAGTAGGCGCTGGTGTCGAAAATAAGATACAAAATACGATAGAAGACACTCCTAACTCTAGCTTTTCCTCCCAACCAAAGTATAAACATGCCCTCAATCGGATAGGAAAAGCCGGAGAGGGAGGTGACCACCTCATTCTCGCGGTGGTGGTGGATGTGTCAGGATCCGTCGCCATGGTCGCCGGCTAGCATGTCCAAGGAGGTCGATGTTGTGGACTGATTCGATGTGTGTGCTCAGCGGAGACCGAGGTGGCTCACATACGTAGAAGCATGGCATGTGATGAGCTTAAAAGTCATCTATTTTTAGTCCATTTTTCTGATCTATTTTTATCTAAACAAGACTTATTTATGGGCAGAATTATGGAATAACTAACCAAACTGTTAAATGGCAGGGAATTCAAGAAAAAGAAGAATTTTTGCAAAAGAAGCGTAAGTCGACGAAGTACGAGATAATTGGTCAAGCAAGTTAAAAGTAAAGGCGCACAAAGATGAAGGAACCTCGATGTCGCGGAAGCTTTGGCAAAGAATCAAATGCATATCCGTGTTGCAACAAGAAAACTCCAATCTGAACGGTTTACTTGAAGAACAAGGCATGTCGAGTTAAAGAAGTCTAAGCGGCTAACCAGGAAACGAAGAAGAAGCAAGACTTCATGTCGCTGACATTTGATCGCTGTCGTGACATCCACAATGACCAGCGCCACGCGACATCAATAAGTGTAAAGAAAAAGAAGTCACGACAAGATCATTTAAAGAGAAGGTCATGACATCGTGAAAGTAGCGAAATAAGCAACCGGGTCGCGAATGAATCATCTGATAAGCAAATGAGGATTAACCGGGTTGGTGATCATGTCGCGACAAAGATCATGATGCTCGCGACAGGTTGACATACCACCGAAGGAGGTCGCGACAAGAGAAGCACCTTGAAGCTATGACAAGCTTGGTGAGATGAAGCCGAGGTAATCTCGGGGTTATTGTCGCGACAGAGGACTAAGTCGTGACACGCAGCGTACGCCGAATCCCTCCCGCCGGCGACCTGGGATGTCGACACATAAGACACTGGATGACGCGACAACAGGAACCATCAAGTGAAGACTGCAGAGCCATAAAGCGATGTCGCGACAAGAGATTGATGTCGCGACATCAAGAGCAATCAGTGGAAGCTTGTAAGTTCCTTAAGCTGATGTCACGACAAGAGATTGAAGTCGCGACATCAGAAGCAACCATTTGAAGCCTGCAGAAGACGTGAGCTGATGTCGCGACAAGAGATTGATGTCGCATGATCAGCAACAGAACCGCTAAAGGTCAGCATAGATCTAAGTTGATGTCGCTGACGCGGAGATCGATGTCGCTATTACGGATGATGTCGCGACAAGGAATTTGAGGTCGCGACTTGAACAGTAACTTGGGCCAACTAACTTTGGAATCCACAAAGACAGCATTGGAATTAGGCCCAACTCGTGAAACCCTGAGTAAACACGCAAACACCTTAAGAGGAACGCAGCCGCGTGACACAAACGAGTCCGGGTAGCTCGAAGGCTCATTTTCTTTATTTTTTAGTTTTCTTTTCTTTCTTTCTTTCTTTTCTTTTCGTTGATAGTTAGAGATTAGATTAGATTTATCGCTTTATTTTTCGCTTTATTTTCTCGGATCCGATGTTATTGTTTTGAGCGTAAGCCGAATGCGTAATTCAATTCTTTTTCAAATTACTACCCGGAATGTTTGAAGTTCGCATAAATTTCTGGAATTCGACCTTTTCCAGCTTCATAATGCATATCTAAGGATCGTAGGAATGCCGTAGTGTGTAATTCAAGAATTGAGGAACCCAGCTTCATTAAGTAAACAAGAGAAGCCGACTTATCTTTTCCTCAGAGTCATTTCCAAATACTTGTGAATTTCATTACGTAATTTATCGTTATGGGTTTACTGTTTTTGATCTGAATATCAGATTCTTATACCCATTATAAGATTTGTCTCATTGCTCTGATTTCAAGGAGGCCCTCTGAGTGACACAGAGAAGGCATTCCTGGGGGTTATGAAAAATTTCTTAAAGGTATATTAACCTGCTATTTGAGATCTAATGAGCTTGCGAAGTTTACTTCGATAAATCTCTTCACTTGAAATCAAGAAAGAGTTGAATGAGTTATCAATTTAAACAAGTAGAGAGTTCACCCCAATCTGAATAGTGAGGCCAACCTTTCGTGTTAGCCGAGATCTAATCAAGGAGAGAGTGGTCTATTTAATTTTGAGGAAGAGCATCCGAAGTTGTATATCCTTGCTTGACCGATAACTTGGAGCTAAGGTTTACAAATTCATAAATGGGTATGCGAAGTATTGCAAAGAAAAATACCCGCATTAAGGAAATCCCTTTAAAGTAGTTATTTAATTTCCCGTCTTCGAGAGAATCAGCATCAGATAATGAAATGTGGAGTACGGAGATCCAAATTGCGGCTATTAAACGCCGACGTATTTTAAAACTCAAATGATCACAGAAATTTTATCAAGAGCACAAAGGAATTGATACTTCACTATAGCAGTATTCTTGATGTGTACTCTGAAAGATAACTATTCAGTGACCTTTTATTTTCTTAAATATTCATTATTCTTTATTCTTTATATTCAAGATTATTTGATTTTTCATTCATTTTCCTTGTAGTCGTATAATTTCCTAGCTCATTAAGCTGGATCCCACTATCATTTTATGGTCCAAATAGTATGGAGATTGAGTAGTCAGGGTAGTTGATTTAAAATTCTGATCTCAGGGGATCGATATCTGACTTAAATCCATTTTATTACTAGACACCCAGTGCACTTGCGCACATCGACCAAAACCAAAATTTGGAAATGATTTACTCTAGGAGATTTTTGGTTTATATAATATAATGATCAAATGTTTTATGGCGCGCTGCCGTGGATTAGTTAATAGTCCTTCGCACCGGTGTGATAAATTAGTACATGTGTTTTGGTTCTATCTGACAGTTTTATGAGCCGTCACGGATCGAAGAATTTGATAGATCAATATTCGCATGAAAGAAGGAAATACTAATTTGACATTTAAAGAAAAGAACAAAATAGTTTTTTTCAAGCAAAGGGAACTATTTGACCACTAACCTACAACGAACCACATTGAATATATTTGTTGTTTTCAATTAACTTATTAATGGGAGTGTGTTTTGCTTTCAAAACTTTGATGCATAGGAAGCGTAAAACCGACCGACCTGGGGCTTGGATTCTGGAATTAGAGAAAACACTTCGCAAAATTTCTTGAGAAAGACAAGGAAAGCGTAAAACACCACCATGGCGTATGAAAGACAGATCAAATCGAGGGACACAGACGCTAAATGTAAGACCCCAATCACTCATACCATGGAGGAATTTGAAGCCTATCATTCAGATGAATACTCAAGAATCGACAGCCCGCTATCGATGCCAACAACTTTGAACTAAAACCAAGACTAATTACAATGAAAGAACACCCGCCATCGGTCATCCCACCTGAAGATCCTAATGAACACTGGGGGAGATTTCTCAGATGGCAAACACAGCTTAAGCCGAATGGGGCGAGACCGTGAGGTTATCAAGTTACATCTATTCCCATTCTCTAAGAGATAATGCTTGAGCCACATGGTATGAATCTTACCATATGGTTCTCGTTTGATACTTGGGAGGAGGTACCGGTAGAGGCCTATTCAGCGCATTCTTCTTCCCATCACTCACCTCGAAGGAGGAGGGAAATCATTGTTTTTCTCGCCAGGGGAAGACGAGCCTGGTATGTGGCCCGGGAAAGATTCAAACGGTTGGCCGAAGATGCCCTATGCATGGAATTGATCTCAAGACCCAAATGGACATCGTGTATCATGCTCAATGATATCCAAGGGAATCATTGATGCTTCATGCCGTGGAGCATTCGCCGTAAAAGTGCCGAGGAGGCTAAAGATCCGATAGGAGGACCCGCAAATGCAATATGAGAACTCCTTCAGTCTTCAAAAGGGAGCAAAGAGAAAGGGATCATGGAGTCGAGCAAGATGAATGCTATGGAAGCAAAGTTGGATGCTATTATGCATCGAATGGACAAACAAGAAAGGGAGGCTTATTAATCGCCCATGAAGTAGAGCGCTGAAAAGAGTTGTTAAGAGGAAGTGTCAGAGCTAATGAAGAAATCAGCTCTATGATGCCGAGGAGGTAAATACTTAGGGTGAGTTGTGAGAAGTTACCATTTCAAACCTAATCCTAACCTCGCAAAGACATTATCACCTGGAAGACTCAGAAACCATGAGAATTTCATATGGTGGAGGGGCTTCTCAAGGCCCAAGGCAGTACGTAACCTCAACAAGGGTATCACTAATTAAGGTTCCGGGAAGCAGCACGAAGGAAATGAACACGTAATGAATATCGTGGTCGAGGAGGGCCCAATCTTGAAGAATGTATGCCGTATTTCAGTGGGGGATAATAAGAAGTCATTGAACCTCCATTTAACAAAAATTTGCAGCTGGGAAGCAATTGCTACCACCCCAAATTTTTCGACCACCACAAATGCATCCTTGAAGAACCCGAGACACAAGTAGGCAGCTTGCCCTAACCCCGCAAAGCCGAAGAAAGATGCCTTCCCCAAGTGACACAAAGAAAATCCAAAGACTGCATGGTCAGACAACCGAGGAGCTGGAAGGAAATAGAAAAGATGGTTAAAAGATGACAAAGAACAAAGAAGGAGCAAGACTCGTAAGGGAAGAGGTACCGGAGAAAGAAAAGAAGGAGTAGAAGGGAAGAACATCCAAGGTTCTCTAGGACCTCGCAAATCCCATTTCCACGTAGACCGCAAAATCCAAGATAGGAGTGCGCTTGCAAGGTTTTGAAACCTTCTCGAAGCTGTAGATCGCATGCCCTCATGAAGTGGTGACTCGGGATGCCACTCTATGCAAAATTCCTGAAGGACATGCTGAGCAAGAAAAGAAAGATAGTAGAAGAAGGGATCGTGAATCTCACTGCTACTTGCAGTGCTGTGATAAAGAAAGAATTGCTAGAAAAGATGAAGGACCCAGGGAGCTTTACAATTCCTGCATCATCGAGGAATTGAATCTGCAAAGCCTGCGGACTCAGAGCTATATAAACTTGATGCCTCTTTCTGTTGCCAAGCAATTAAGTTTGGGGGAGGTTATTCCCACCACTGTTACTCTTCAAATGGCAGACAGATCGATGGTGAAACCTGAAGGAGTCTTGGAAGATGTGCTGGTCACTGTTGGGAAATTTGTTTTTCCAGTAGACTTCATCATTCTGGACATGGAAGAAGATTCACAAGTACCCTCAAGCATCGGGAGACCATTCCTAGCCATCGGAGTCGCCTGATTGACATGCAAAAGGAGTTCTACCTCGAGGGTCGGCAATAGTCGTCGCTTAACTTTGACTGCGCATGCAAAATATAGACAGAGACAAGGAAAGTTGCAATGTAGCAGATTTTGTCTATACTTCCAACCCTGATGTTAACAATGATTGTAATACTCCAGTTTTTATCAATGAAAAAGAGATGAATTCCCAGTATACCGAAGATGTCTATTCTGAATTTCCAAACAAGAAGCCATTCTTAGAAAACTATGATGAGCTTGAAGAAAAACAGAAATGACAATGGGAAAAATATTGAAAAAGAGGAAATTCATCAAGAAACCAGTGCAGAAGGACTAGTTTTGAAAGAGTTGCCATGTCATTTAAAGTATGCTTACTTAGAATTACCAAAGAAAAACCAAGGATCATTTCAAATCTTTTCGCACTCCGTTGATGCCGAGGAACAAAGATTGCCAAAAATATTAAGGAAGCATAAGGGAATCGCTAGCTTGGTCCATTGAAGAGTCAAGGGTATCACCATCAATTTGCATGCATAAGATTCGTTAGAAAGACTTCAAACTATCCGTGAGAACATCAAAGGAGACTGAATCCAAGTGACGGCGAAGTAGCCTCTAAAGGAGGTACTCAAATTGTTTAATGCCGTGGTTTGATTTGGCTATTTCGTGACAAGATTGGTGAGCCCAACCATGTGGTTCCAAAGAAAGGGGGTTTATCGCATCGTAAATGAAAAAATGAATTGATTCCAACAAGAAATGCTGATGTGATGGAGGGTATGTATTTGACATAGAAGTTGATTTAGCAACCGTAAAATATCATTTCCCTTTGCCTTTCATTGATCGCATGTTGGACAAAGCTAGCAGGACACCTCACTTTTGTTTTCTAGATGGGTACTGTGATACAATCGCATTGCTATTGCACCGAGGATCAAGAAGACCACATTCACATGCCCTATGGTACTCTTGCCTCGAAGGATGCCATATCAGGGCTATAATGCTCCAAATACATTCCGAGGTGTATGATGTCTATGTTCTCGCATTTGGTTGAAGAAGTGATGGAAATTTTCATGGATGACTTCACCGTATGATCCAAATCTTTTGATCAATGTTTAAACAATTCGAAACAAGATTTCAAAGATGCCAAGACAAACAAATTTAGCATCGACCGGGAAAATGCCATTTTATATGACATAAGGTATTGTTCTTTGGGCATAAAATTTCTGCTACTGGACTGTGAAGGACCAACTAAGGTATCCATTATCAAAACTCGCACCACCTACCACAGAAAAGGAATAAGAAGCTTGAGGCATGCCGGATTTACGTAAGATTCATCAAAGACTTTTCAAAAATAAATGCACCACTATGCAGACATCGAAAAAGATATTAAGGTTCAATTTGATGACTCCTCGCAAGAATGCTTTGAAGAAATCAAAATCGATTGGTACAAGCACCTATAATGGCTGCAACGTATCGGGATCGTGGATTTGAAATAATGTGTGATGATTTTGCCATGGGAGCCGTGGTTGGGCAAAGAAAAGAGAAAGTATTCGGCAGCCATATACTATGCTAGTAAGACCTTCAATAAAGCACAAGAGAACTACTCAACAACTCGAAAAGGAGATGCTAGCCATAGTATTTGCTTGTGAAAATTTAGGTACACATTTTAGGATCCCATGTGGTAATTCACACTGATCATGCAGCAATCAAATACTTGATGTCAAAAAAGGAAGCTAAGCCAAGATTGATAAGGTGGGTGCTGCTGTTGCAGGAGTTTGATTTGGAAATCAAGGATAAAAAGGGATGTGACAATGTGATAGCAGATCACTTGTCAAGAGTAGAAAGAAGCAGTGATGAAGAAGAAAATGTGATGTTAACAGAGAACTTCCCAGATGAGCAATTGTTTAAGGTTTCCTAACTTCCATGGTATGTCGATATTGTGAATTATCCGCTTGTGGAGTAATGCCTCAGACCACCTACCAACGTAAGAGGAAACCTTAACCGACACAGTATTATATTTGGATGACCCACTATTATTCAAAAGAGGTGCTGACATGATAATAAGAAGATAAAATTAAAGTGAACAAGGCAACATTTTAAATGAATGCCATGCACTATATGGGGACATTTTTCCGAGAAAGAACAGCCTCACAAGATACTCCAATCAGATTTTATTGGCCCAATTATCTTCGTGAGATTGTGCCGAAAAGTGGGTTAAATTGTGTGATAGATGCCAAAAGATTGGAAATATCACAAAGAGGAATGAAATGCCCTCGAGGTATTATGGTGATACAAATTTTGATGTATGGGGAATAGATTTTATGGGGACCTTCACCATCATTTGGAAACCCATAAGGCTACCGCTAGCGTGATTACGTTTCCAAAATGGGTGGAAGCAAAGTGGGTCATCCAAGGAATGATAATACAGCTTGTGAGTTTCTTGCAAAAGAATATTTTGAGTAGATTCGAACACTCGCATAACTATCATTAGTGATAGAAACCCACTTTGCAAACAAAATATTTGCAAAACTCATGAGTGTGTATGGGATTAAGCATGTAATGAGTTTAGCTTATCATCCCTGCATCAATGGACAAGCGTAAATTCTCCAAATGTGTGTGGAGACTTCAAAAGAATACTTGAAAAGCATGGTGAGCTCATGAAGGATTGGTCTTCCAAACTTGATGATGCACTTTGGGCTTACAGACTGCATACAAACCCCATTGGAATGTCCCCATACGTAGTTGTTTTGGCAAACCATGTCATCTAAATTTCCTTGAATTGGAACACAAGGCAATGGGGGCCATCAAGAAGTTAAACTTCGATTTTAAGGCCGAAGGGAAGAAAGATTGCTCCAACTGTCTGAACTGGAAGAATTGAGAAATGAAGCCTATGATAATGCTAGAATATACAAAGACAAGACAAAGAAATGGCATGATCAGAGAATTTTGAGAAAAGAGTTCAGAGCAGGGGAACAGGTTCACTGCTGCAACTCTGGGGATCGGGAATTGTTTCCGTGGAAATTAAAAATCCAAATGGAGTGGGCCACGCTGGTGTCAAGTAATTATTTGGAGCAAAGGACACCGAGGACTCCATAATGGGAGGAATTCAAGGTCAATGGATGAGGTTGAAGCATTATCTAAACAAAGAAGAGGGAAATGAAGAACTCCAACCGGTTCTTAAGGAAAAGAAGAAGTACCACAACAAAGAAGTCCAAATTAAGGACTCAAACTATAAAATTTAATTGGAGGCAACCCATAAGGATTTAATTTCTGATTTTAAGTTTTGAAATATTTTTCTTTTAGTTGCTGAAAATTTGGTCAGATTTGTTTTTATCAGGATAGATTTAATTTTTAGAAATCAATTTTAGTTTAATTAGATTTTTCTTGAATATTGCAAGGAGCTTCTCGTAAAGTTTAAAGATGAATGGCAAGGCAACTATGTGGAACAATCCAGAACTCACAAGAGAAGTCTCAACATGAGAAAAAAGGAGTAACCTTCTCCCTAACCCAACTCCTCGTAGAGATACTTGAATCGATCATAAATCTGGGCTGAGATGTCAAGAGATATCTAAAAGGGTTAGGAACAATAAGAGAATTCGAGGTTTTTGAGATCATTGAGTTAAAGGCTTAGGTCGCGACAGAAAGGTTATGTCGCGACATAAGTGATGTCGCGACAAAACATTGATGTCGTGACCTGTTTTGAAAGGGCAATTTGTGAGTATTGAAGGAAGAAGGTATATGTCGCGACACCACTGTGAAGTCGCGACAGAGAATTAAATTTCAAAATGAAAAATGATGTCTCGACAACCCCAACAAGGTAGGAAATAGCTGGGGAATAAAAATAGGAATAAAAAGGATAAGCAAAACATGATAATCAAAACAATTCCAAAATTCACCCATGTCGCGATTAAACTTAGCATGTCGCGACATAAAAGAGCTTTTAATGCCATTAACTCACTTTAAAAAAAAAAAAGCCCTAATTTTAATGATCTCAAATAAAAAGAGGCGAAATTGAAGTCGCAACATGTTTTTAATGAAGCAATAATTAGCCCACAAACATTGATTGAATTGCAACTGTTGGAAACCTTATCATTCACTCCAAACCACATACTATTCACCTTCTTCCCTCCTTCGAATCTCAAACCGTGAAAACTCCTAGCTTCCAAACCTTTAAAAAGCTTTTCTTCCGTTTCCAATGGTTGAAATTCCCACCCTAGTCCCTAACCTAGACGAGATTATGAGGGAACATGAACAACCAGAAGAAGAACACTTAGACGAGATTCGTCAGGAAGAACAATCAGGAGAGGTGCCATCAGAAACACCCGAAGCTCCGGCAAACTCCCAAGAAAGAGCAGAAAAAGGAAAGGGAAAGGTGAGAGAAGAAGAAGAAGTAGAAGATTTCGTGTCAGACGAAGCGTACTCCCAGTGGAAAAAATATTATGCTAACAAGGGGTTTGGTCATGGAGAGGAGATTCAAAACTCGCTACTCCTTTCAAGGGAGATGATAGAGCAGAGGGTGGGAGAGTCTCCGCGACACCAAAATCGTGGTATACAAAGACTGGGTAAGAGAGTTTTATTCAAATTTGGTAGGAAGGAAGGATGGAGCGGTTTTTGTTAGAGGAGTCTGGGTTTCATATGAAGCTAAGGCCATCAACGAGGCCTATGGCATGGCAGTGCACAAACATGGTTCCAAATTCAAGAAACTTTTGGAAAAACCAGATTTTGGAAAGATTGCCAAGAAGCTCATTAATGGTAAGGTGCAGCTAAACCAAGGAGAAGGAAGGCCAAGAACATTTAACAGGGGAAGCCTCACTGAGGAAGCGAAGGTATGGTTTTACTTCCCGCTTCGCTTTGGTTCCAACAAACACGGTGCACAAAGAGAGAACAAGAAGCTGTGTTGCCGTATGCCATCCTAAAAAGGATACAAGATCAATGTAGGAGTTGTCAAAATTCTATCATGAGGTATCATGAAGGGAATAAAGAGGGTTGGCCTCACCCAAGAACAATCACCGTCTATGTTCAAAGGTCGCGAAAGGAGTAATGGAATCGGCAAGAAGTACTCCAGAGCTTCACCACTTTCCGACAGAGTTAGCAAAGGACCAAGAAACCAAGAAAGGGGGTGCCGGTAGAGAAAAGAGATGAAGCCCCAAACAGCACTTAAAAGGAGACTCCCAGAGGGGTTGCCGATCAAGGAGCAGAGCACCTTAAAACTCCACCGACAACAATGGATTACTTTTGCAGACAATGAAGGGCAGGATGAAGGCAGCCCAATAGACTTCTCCATTCCCTTAGCCAGTTCTCCTCCTGTGCAGAACATAAATTTCCAACATGGAGAAAGCTCAAGGGGAGCACAAGAGAACAGTTCGATACTGGAAGCTCTCAATGCCATGCAAAAGAGAATGGATGAAAGAGAGAAGGAGCGGAACCTACAGCAGGAATTCAGAGAAGGCCTTTATGAAAAAGAATTGAAAATAAGAGACCAGCAGTGGGAGGAAGAGCTAAACAGAAAGGAAAAGGAGCATGAAATGGAGTTACAAAGAAGAGACCAAAGAAGTGGGAGAAGAGCCTAGTCGTAGAGAGGAAATACATATGAGAAAAATTCAAGCAAAGAAGGAAGAGTTTAAGAAAGAAACGAAGGAAAGAGATCACAACTGCTACGCGTAAACTCAAACTAAGTCATGAAGCTTTATAACAATCATTGAGCGTGATTCTCAACTCCTAACATTGATAAAGAAAAGATACAGAAAGCAAGAAGCCAAATCTTTGGGAGCAAATCATGGCTTTAAGTTCCTATACAAGTCTCATGTATGATTTTGAAACAAACTGATGATGTAGACAAGAAGGTAAGGATGTTGAATCCTACAGCAGAAGATTATTAGGTACCTGGATCCGACAACAATAATCTCTCCAAATTTTTTTGAGGTCATGATCTAAATGGAGAATGCACGAATGGCTTGGGAAGAGGCAAGATGAGTTGAACAAAAGGTCGATCTCTCCAATGAGATCATCAAGATCAAGTCGAGAAGGAAACTAAGAAGAGAGTGAAAGAAGGGAAACAAATCTCCATCTCTGTACCATTTGAATACCTTAGACCCGATCCCTAATATCTGGGCCGCCTTCCAAAAGAAAAGATAGACTTCTTCCCAAACTGACTCTTACCCTCCTATCCCATTCAATTATATCCAATCATTTCAATTGAACGTAAATAAAATGAGAAATTTTAACTGAATTGTTGAAAGCGCTTATTATGACCGTTTGTTCAATGTTGTGTTGCTTTTGTGATGCATAGTTGGGAAAATAAAAGTAGGAATTAGTTCCGTATCAAAACTCTGAGATGTCATGAGCTGAGTCAATGAAGCAGCTAGATTAGAAAATAAGTCGAAATGTAGAATAAGTGGCCAAAGAATACGCTTGATTGAAACAAGAAGTGCAAAAGTGACTTAAGTCTAACTAAGTCCACAGAGGAAAGTAATGAAATTGAAGGAACAAAACATATTTCTTTTGAGATTGTGGTATGAACAATGAGTCAAGGAAATTCGTTGGATACTAAAGAGTTTAACTACCATCAACAAAAATTAATCAAGGAACTCCTAATGGCACAACAAAGAGTTAACCCGCATTCTGTGAACTTGTTAGGATTATTGATTGAGGCGAAATCCTAGGTGATACAAAATGACAAGAAATGATGCGCACTCATTCTTGGAAAGTTTGAGTCATTCAGCTATCCCTATCTATATGCTAAAGCATATACCTGAAGTCCCGTAAATTGAGCCAATCAAGCCTATTTCTAAAAATTAGCCTGACTTAAATCCCAAACCTTCCAAAAGAATCAATCTTCCAGTAAAGAACCAGTGATTACCCAAGAACTGAAGGAGGAAGAAGGAAATCAAGTTTGGGGGAGGTTGTTTTTGAAGAACTCAAGGAGAAAAGACAGAAAAAGGGGAATGAAAGGAAAAGGGTCAAAAACAGAAATGGAATAAGTTTTACCTTGTGGCCCACTCTTCAACTATTAAGTTCTGTGGGGTGTTTCAACACCTACTACCCTAATGCCATCTGGTATCGGAGTTACTAACCCAAAGTTCGCTAAGGGTGCTAGAAAGCCTAAGAAGGTGAAACATTGCACCATCCCCGAATGGTGACAAACAAAGGAAATTCCCCGTTGAATTACAAATGAGAAATGGGAGCATACAAGCTCAATAGAAGAAATCAAGGAGATGTCCCAAAAAAATGAAGTTCTGGGGAGCTTATTAAAGAAACTACAAGGAAAAAAAGGGCAAAGAGGAGAAAGAAGAGAGAAAAGTTCGTGGTAATTTAAACCAAAAGTTCCTTTTCTATCCTACCCTTACCCAAGCCTAACATTACAAGCTCCAAAAGACCCGATTGATCTTGAAGGATGGAATTACCTACATTAGCTGAGATCAATATGAACAACAAGCTTATGGAATTTGGAAAGCAATAAACAAGAAACTCGTGGAATGACCTAGGAGTTAAGGAATAATTATGAGGATGAGAAAGGAAAACAATTTATTTTTCAACAAAGATCCAATGATTATGTTGTTTGTAAAACAATTTCAACAGCTTAGTTTTGTATACTATAAAGAGAAAAACCAACTCAACCGACTTGTGCCATAGATGTGCGTAAAACAATGCAACTCGGTTTCACCACCCACTTCTACTCGCAAAAACAGACTAGAATGTCCTTTTTGTTTGAGGACAAACAATTCTTTCTTTTTCTTTTGCTTGAGGACAAGCAAATTTTAAGTTTGGGGAGTTTGATGATTAAAAGTCATCTATTTTTAGTCCATTTTTCTCGATCTATTTTTATCTAAACAAGACTTATTTATTGTGCGTAATTATGGAATAACTAACCAAACTGTTAAATAGCGGGGAATTCAAGAAAAGAAGAATTTTTGCAGAAAAGAAGCGTAAGTTTGATGAGCGCTAATGAGATAATCGTCAAGCAAGTCATAGCAGGTGCTGCGCACAAAGATGAAGGAACCCGATGTCGTGGAAGCTTTGGCGCGACCAAAATGCATATCCAGTTGCAAAGCAGAAGAAAACTCCGGCCGGAACGGCTTACTTGAAGAACAAAGCAGGCTGAGAGTTAAAGAAGCTCCAGTGAAGCAACCAGAAATGAAGAAGAAGTTAAGACTTCATGTCGCGACATCCGACGCCGGCTGCGGACATCGACAATGAATTAGCAGCAGTCGCGACATCAGCGTGCAAGAAAAAGAAGTCACGACAAGATCAACTAAAGAGAGAAGGTCATGACATCATGAAAAGTGAAGGAAAGCCAAGCAAATCGGTCGCTGGCAGAATCAACGGATAAGGTACCGAGGATTAACCGTAGTTATGGAATGATGTCGCGACAAAGATCGCGGATGTCGCTGACAGTGGAAGCTGATACCGCGACCGAAGGAGGTCGCGACAAGAGAATCGCCTTGAAGCTATGACAGGTTGGGTGAGATGAAGCCAGGTAACTTCGCTGTTGTCGCGACAGAGACCGGTTCGACATCGCAGCGACCATTGAAACCCGGCAAGGGCATGAATTGGATGTCGACAAGGGATTGATGTCGGCAACAGAACCATCAAGGACCGCAAAGCCATAAGCCGATGTCGCGACAGATTGATGTCGCGACATCAAGAGCAATCGCTGGAAGCTTGTAAGTTCCAAGTCGGCGTCACGATGAAGATTGAAGTCGCGACACCGGAAGCAACCATTTGAAGCCTGCAGAAGACATGAGCTGATGTCGCGACAAGAGATTGATGTCGCGACATCATGAACAACCAGTTAAAGGCTGCATAGACTTAAGTTGATGTCACGACGTGAGATCGATGTCGCGACATGGATGATGTCGCGACAAGGAATTTGAGGTCGCGACTTGAACAGTAACTTGGGCCAACTAACTTTGGAATCCACAAAGACTGCATTGGAATTAGGGCCCAACTGTGAAACCCTATAAATACGTTAAATAATTAAGAGGAACGCATCATAAGGATACGTACGAGAGGTCTGCAAATAAGGCTCATTTTCTTATTTTCCTTTTAGTTTTCTTTCTTTTCTTTTCTTTTCTTTTCTTTTCTGTTGATAGTTAGAGATTAGATTAGATTTATCGTTTTATTTTTCGTTTTAATTTCTGGATTTGGATGTTATCGTTTTGAGCAGAAGCTGAATGCAAAATTCAATTCTTTTCAAATTACTACCTGGAATGTTTGAAGTTCGTATTAAATTTCGAATTGACTCTTCCAGCCATAATGCGCTTATTCTTATGATCGTGAGGAATGCTGTAGTACTCAAGAATCGAGGAACCCAGCTTCCATTAAGTAAATGTTATACTATAATTTATCTTTCCCGTAGTCGTTTCCAAATAAATTTTGTGAATTTCCGCCTACGACTTATTTCTCGTTATGGGTTTACTGCTTTTGATCTCGACACGGGCTTATACCCGTTATAAGATTTGTCTCATTGCTCTGATTTCAAGGAGGCCCTCTGAGTGACACAAAGAAGGCATTCCTGGGGGTTATGAAAAATTTCTTGAAGGTATATTAACCTGCTATTTGAGATCTAATGAGCTTTGCAAGTTTACTTCGATAAATCTCTTCTCACTTGAAATCAAGAAAGAGTTGAATGAGTTATCAATTTAAACAAGCAGAGAGTCTCACCAATCAAATAGTGAGGCCAACTCGTGTTACGAGATCTAATCAAGGAGAGGGTGATCTATTCTAATTTTGAGGAAGAGATCCCGGTGCTGTATATCCTTGCTTGACCGAGATAACTTGGGAGCTAAGGTTTACAAATTCATAAAATGGGTATGAAGTATTGCAAAAGAAAAATACCCGTATTACTGAATCCTTTAAAAGTAGTTATTTAATTTCCTGTCTTCGAGAGAATCAGGAAAATTAGATAATGAAATGTGGAGTATGGAGAGATCCAGCTGTGCTATTAAACGCCTTGGACATATTTTAAAACCTGAAATGATCAAGAAATCTTATCAGTGTTAACTAAAGGAATTGATACTTCACTATAGCAGTATTCTTGATGTGTACTCTGAAAGATAACTATCTGACCTTTATTTTCTTAAATATTCATTATTTTACCTTTTATATTCAAGATTATTTGATTGTTCATTCATTTTCCTTGTAGTCGTGATAATTTCCCACTTATTAAGCCGGATCCCAATTATCATTTTATGGTCCAAATAGTATATGGAGATTGAAAGTAGTCGTGGTGCTTGATTTAAAATTCTTGAGATCTCTGTGGGATCGATATCTGGACTTAAATCCATTTTATTACTTGTATGACCTGTGCACTTGCAGAATATCAGACCAAAACCAAAATTTGAAAATGATTTACTCTAGGAGATTTTTGGTTTATATAATATAATGATCAACAAGTTTTATGGCGCCGTTGCCGGGGATTAGTTAATAGTCCTTTGGTACTGGTGTGATAAATTAGTACATGTGTTTTGGTTCGATCAACAAGTTTTATGGCGTCGTTGCCGGGGATTAGTTAATAGTCCTTTGGCACTGGTGTGATAAATTAGTACATGTGTTTTGGTTCGATCAACAAAGATGATCGTGTTTCGGCAAGGGCTCTCGCAGGGCCAACCGCCGTCCAACGATGCCTCGTGGTAGTAAAGAAGTTTAACAGACAAGATCCATACAAAGAAGAAGCTCCTCAAACTAATACGAATGATGCTCCTAGATCCATTGCGCCAGAATGAAGGCTGGGCCGGCGCTTGTCGCCAGGCCTGGCGTAAGGAGGTGGAGGTGGAGACTGAGGAGATAAATCATGAACTGGGCTCCTCTCCACCTCTACCTCCACCTCAGGAACAGGATCCTCACCCCTCGGGGGGTCCTCTGCTACCTCATCTGGTACCTCCTCCTGCTTGCCATTTCTTCATTCCAGCCTTCAAAATTTTCATTTATGCTTCAAAATTTGCACATAAACTTAGCCTGAGGCCGAACCCGGCGAGCTCAAAATGCTCTGGTTGGGTGCTCCAACCAATCCCAAGACTAACTAACCACTGTACATGCACATGGGCAAACTGCCAGGTCTTCGATGTAGTGGCAAATGTTTGAGCAATGGCCACTAACTTCCTAAAATTTTGTACAAGCAGTGATGGACTAGCATGAGCTGGGGAAGGTGTGTCGCAGATTTGAGTTTGTCATGGTGTAAGGCTGGCGTACACCGGCGCGGTTATAGGTGGCCCGGGCATCGCGAGGTGTTTCTGGGCATGGGCCAGGCCGCACGAAGGCAGGATGTACACCGGCGCGGTCGCTTTTTGTCTGGGTAGTGGACTGGGGCTCTTCTATTTCTTCCTTTCCACGCCTCCTCGCCTTATCAGCAACACCGTTTCTTTTTCCAAGGCCAAAAGCAACACCAATGTTCGAGATTCAGATAACCCTTCAACAACTTCTACAAAATCCTTATCATCTCTTCTTGTAGTTGTTGCTCGAATGCTTCTACCATGGTGGCTTAGGCACTCTTCCGACTTTCTTCCTCTGATGAACAAGCCGGACAGGAGCTTTGGAGAGATGGAGTACTACAGTTGTCCAATTTCGCTCCATTTCACTTTGAAGTCCTCAATTCTCTTGTTCAGTGGAGCTCTCATCAGACGCTTCTGTTTGGCCTGGCGCCACGCCTGCTTCTCATTTATGAAATTGTCCACTAGTTTACTTCAAGTTCAGATGGCTTGCTCACCGTGGACGGGGCTGGTGGTCGTGGGGTGGCCGAGAGTTGGAGGTAAAATGTGGAGAAGCAGGAGGTATGTTGAGGGAACACTATAGACGGGTGCACTCATCCATTGGTCTCTATAGTCCCTCATAGACCTATTTGGATTTGGATTTCTCCTCCCCCAAGGTTGCCGATTTGCCATGCTAGGTTTCTATAAATTCCTCATCGTCATATATGCTCTAGGTTACTCTCCACCGAATACTCACTATATTGTTCCTCCATTTGATCACAATCAATTTCTCCACTTAACCTTAAATGAACCGCTTGTCGTAATTTTAATCCATCGAATGTGTTCTCCCGCAAAGAAATACATGGCAACCCAGGACAACACCAAACAAAAAAAAAAAAAAAAAATTCAGAAAGAATCCTTTTTTTTTTTTTTTTTCACAGTGAATTGAAAATAAAAAAACTGACAGTAAAAGGATAAAAGGAAATTCACCAAAACTTGTGATAAGGATCACAAGTGTTCCACAGCTCGTCAAATGCACTTAGGCACCATCCCCGGCAACGGCGCCATTTGATTCGTGCCACGGTAGGGTGATCCGGAATCAACAAAATTTGTATCCTATTCCTCCTACTGCCGTAGTCAAGCTATTGCAGTATAGCGGTCTAGGGTCGAACACGGGGATGGGTTTTCTTCATACAAATGATTTGAGTGAAGTAAAAAATGGTGAATTAAATTTGGATTTTAAGGTGGTGATAAAAACAAGGGGATTGGTGGTTTGCAAACTGAAAAGAAATAAAATAAAAAGTAAAATAGAACCCCTTGAAGTCTCGGCCACCGGGGTTTAGGTTCTAAGGCATTCAACATGTCCTCGGGTCTTTTTTCTCTCATGGAGGATGACATATGTCATTTCCCGAACTGGCCATTCGCATTAAAACCTAAACCCTAAAATTATTTCTTCTAATGTATAGCATTTATTACCCCTTAATGTTTCAAAACAGTTAAAACCCTCACTGGATATAACTCCGCAGGAGCTCGCAAATGACACCAAATGGGCATCGCGATCTTAATTGTGGGCATCCACGAACCTTGAAAGCTTGCCAACCATCGGCCACTCAGGTACATCACAAAGATTTAAACCTAAAAGCCGCGACATTTAAACAAGAAAAGGAAATAAATGCTTATGAAAAACATGAGGACAATTTCCCCAAGGAGATATGGCATTCGCTGAGCATTCAAGTCCCTACAAGGTGCATATGGCTCAAAGGGCAAATTTACTAACTAATAAGAGATGGGTTCATGGATGACAAGGGATCTAAGATTAAGCATCCATCAGAACCACAAAGCTTACTAAATACACATTATTAGCTGGATCTAGGAGGTTTCAACCTAGTGTGAGATGCGTGGAGCTTAAATGCTCATAAATGCAGCAGATAAAATGAGAGAGGGCATGAAAACTTACCCAAACTTCCACTGTGCTGACCTCCTTTTCATGCGAAAGAGTTCAGGCCAAACATCCTTCCTCGAAAGGCCATCCAGAGATACTGGTAGCCGAGAAAATGAGAGAAAAGAGAGAGGAGAGAGGAAACTTAATCAAAACAAAGTCAAATAAAGATTAAAAGTTAGGGTTACAAAGTTATATGCGGCTTATATAGCCAACCCAAATGTGTGAAATGGAAAAATGTCAAAATATGAAATTACAATAGGACAAATGGTACTGATCAAAAACGTGGTCGTTTGGAGTCAAAAACATCAAAAACACAGGGGATGGGATTTCGCTATGCAGGGAATTTCTCTAGCATAGCGAAATTCACAAGAGATAGCGAAAATCAAAAATTTCGCTATGAACGGTAATTTTCGCTAGGTTAAATAAATTCCCCGCTAGCTTAGCTTAGTATTTAGATAGCTTAAAATCGCTAGATTGCGAAAATTTCGCTATGATTGCGAAAATTTCACAATCCCTGCGAAATTTTCGCAATGCATAGTGAAAATATGGTTTCCTCCCGCTTCCATCGTGACTATCTTTCATCAATCCACTTCACATTTCTTCATTTTGGTTACAATCAATGTGGATCCCCAAGATTCGAAGACCAACTTGACATCGACTTGAAACTATTGGTCGAGGCTCGCAAAACCCTCGAAAAATTACCAAAACAAACTCAAATGGACTGCTGGTACTAAGTGGACCCGCATTACGTCAATTGGCTCAATTAATATTAGTGCAAAAAGCACTCAAACCTATCTTAAACAGTGGCTCAAAATAGCACCCTTTGGGCACTAATCAATAACCTACAAGATCAATCACCACAGATTAAACACTCACTGAGGCACAAGAGAAAGGAAGATCTCCCTTCCCAAACACCGCAAATCCAAAAGGAGTCCATGAAATAGGTTCTTCCAAAGAACTCAATGATGGATGGCAGCGCCATCATTACCTAAGGAGTGGGAAAGAAATTGAAAGCAACTGCCTATGACTCAATAAGAAATGAAAGAGTATGAAGCCGAGCCTCGAGATAATAATCGTTGAAGATTCAATGAAGAAAACATGCCCCTCCATTTCTCAAGCACTAAGAAGCAAGAAAAATCCCAAACCAAGCTGAAATTGGGAGGTGCTAAGGCAAGCGAAGGTAACATCCCCACCGCTTGACATGATCAAGGTGTCCCAACATTTGCAAAATTCTCAAGGACCTCAGGTACGGGCCAAGAGTGAGAGGGTTAGGCACAGTGAAAAAGCCTTCCTAACAGAGCAAGTCAATGCAATTATTCAGAGCAAGACCCCGGTGAAATACAAGGATCCGTGATCCCACACATCGGGCCAACATTGAGGGACTTGCATAGACAAAAAGCACCGTTAGACTTGGGGCCGTTGTAAACCTAATGCCATATTCGCAGTAAGGCGCTTAGGTTTAGAGAGCTTAAGCCTACCAACATCACTGTCATTGGTCGATTGTTCTGAAAATTCCTGGCGGGGCCAATGGAGATGTGCCGGGTAAAAAAGTGACAAACTACCACCTGACTTCAGAAGCTGATACCCGAGCTAATCGCATGGACCCAATCATGTGCCAATTATCCTGGGAAGACCATTTTTGGCCACTTCCAATGCGATAACTAATTGCTTCCAATGGAGTCATGCAGCTTACATTTGGCAACATGACATTGGAGCTCAATTTTTTTCACCTGAGCAACAAGCACAAGCTAGCAGAAGATGACATGCAAGGATCTGAGGAAGTCTCGGCTCTCACCTGGTCCAAGGGTAGGTGAACCCAAAAGCCACGCATCGCAGCGAAATCGGGTGCAAAGAAATGAAGCACCGGGTGGAGAACTAGCTGCATCGCCACTCCCCGCGTAACCAATGATCGCCCCAAAGATCACCAAGTGAAGAGAAGTGCAAAAACAGCGGAGCAAGATGAAGGTCGCGAAGACACATCAATGTTAGGTCACAGCTCCTCCTCCTTGATCCTCCATGAATGAGCTGAAACATGAGCCTGTTTGGCCTTCATACAGGTGGGCCAAATCAAGTAAATTAAAGATTTTGATTTTTGCTTAAAATTGGTCAATTTTCATTTTATGCTATTTTAGTAACTTTCCCCTTATCTCCAATTTTAGAAGCTAAATATAAAATCTAATTTTTAAGTAATTCTATTTATATTATTCTTATTTTTATTTTTTTTTTTATTTATATATGTATATATATATTTTTACTTTATTTTAATTTAACTAAATTAAATTTTTGTTTTTTTATTTTATTTTGCATGGAATTGCCAGTAAAGAATTTTGCTATAATAGCAAAATTGGACATCCAAGTGGCTCTGGGCTTCGAGACTCCTTCACGCTAACGCTTTATGAAAGAAAAAAAAAGTGTGGGGAGGCCCATTTTCATACCACGCCCTCCGGCCCCTAATGAGCCTCTCTCCGCGCCCCAAAGATTCTCCCGCCCGAGCCCCTTCAGGCGCCCCGAGTTTGCCCTTCGCAAACACGCGCACGCCTTGAGCCCCACCGCCGCCTGCCGAAAGTGCCCCCGAGCCCTACCGCGTCAGGCGAATTCAACTCGAGCTCTTAGTCTCGCGAAATTCCTCTTTCTAGCCGAGCCCAAAATTTCGTGACCGCCGCGCATCACGGTGGTTACCACTTCCGCAGCCACGCTACTCAAGGTTGGCGCCCCGGGTCCACCACGCCAGGCGCTGCTGCTAAATTCACTGTCGCCCAGTCAGCCCCACACTCAAGCTCGTCGCCCTCGCCACGCGACCAGACCTGGGCACATGGTCCGTGACCGTGGAGGTCATCGCACAGCCCAGTGGCTGTGCCCGTGACTCCCGCAGAGAGAGGATGCGTGCACCTCCAGGGTCACAGCAGGATGCCCATTCTCTAACTACTCACGACACAGCCCCAAGATTGGTCTTAGCCTCGCCATACCTAAGGAGCCTCAGTTTCGGCTCCCATCCCAACATGATCGGGACTGCAGCACCTCGCCCTTCTCCAGCACTACGAGACGACGCAGAGGGCCCGACCTCTCCGCCGGGCCCTGACATCGTGCCCGGAAAGTCTTCGAGATCTCGCCCGAGCCACCTCTCATCGATGAGGGTTCACCGTTATCACCGCCCAGACCAGCGCCCATGTTCACCTACGATCCGATTCCGTGGAACGTGATCCGTCACGTAGACTTCCATGGGGAGCCATACTATGATATTCCAGCGTTGACCGCGAATCAGCGTTTCAGAGACTTGATGCAGCTGATCCGGCAGTATTCACTGTTGCCTTTTATGACGTCGCGGCAGTTTTATTATCCCCGGGTTGTGCTTCAGTTCTACCACACCATGACATCCCGGGGAGTGCCGAGTCCGTTAGAGCACCGGTTCAGCATTGACTGCCGCCCGGGAGTACCGAGTGTTTCGACATTACAAATTGCTTACCCGCTGGGTCACGCCGGGCGATTCAGATATAGGATCGGGCCCAGCCATCATAGAGAGAGATGGAACCAGTTCGCTCTAGATACTACAATGGACCCATACTCCGTAGGCAATGCTCCGCCACAGATGTTCTAGTGGACCACCCGCTCCACCAGCCTTATTCCCATTACAAAGACTACGTACAAATGCAGGGTTTATACTCGAGGCTCTATAATAAGATCCCAGAGACTGTCCATCCTTATCCGTCCACACTTCACAGATTTTGAGGAGAAAGGTCCACCCGTGAAGGGCCTGCATGAGCTGAGAGTTTACCGTTATTGATGCCGACCGCCGAGCCAGTCCCGAGCATCCGGGGTTCCCGGGAGGAGCCACGCATTGAGAGCGGAGGGGATCGCTTGTACTCGTGTCTTAGCCACTGAGCGACGACATATGCCGATCTCCTTATCCTCCAAAGAAACTAGGAGGGAGGCAAAGAGATGATGTGGTAGAGGACCCACCGAGAGGAGAGGATCCTATTCCTGAGATAGAGGTGGAGGTGGAGAGGAGCCCAGTTCCAGATTCATCTTCTCCATCTCCACCTCCCACAAACCCAAACTCTACCGACACTTCCGGCTCTTTCCTACACAAAGACGCTAGCCTCCAAAGCATATCTCATACCATCTAGGGAGCTTGTCGTCGTTATGGATGATGTCCAGGCGCCTGCTACTCACACAGCGTCGTTGACCACCGGGGCGGCTCGAGTCGAGGTCACCTAAATACAGAGTCACGCCCATGCTTCTTCTGATCACGAGTCACCCTGCCTTCTCTCCGCCGAGCCCCACAAGAGCCTACTTGAGATCAACAAGAAAGAAGACTCTCCTTGATATGCCGGGCAAATAAGAACAACAACTTCGTATCCACTTGAAGATTCCACCACCACGAGTGGTGGTCACATCTTCTCTCTAACTTTCCTATCCCCACCCATCGGGAGGCATGTTTATACTTCGTCAGACTAGTGCTTATTAGGAGGTCTTCATCATATTTTGTATTGTTTTTAGCTTTATCAACTCCATTTACCATTTTGTGTATAGGATTGTATAGATACATGTATTAGCCGATAAGTAAAGTAAAGTGATGTTTTTGTCATGTTTAGCTATGTTAAGCTTCAGATAGCCACTTTGGTTATATCAAAAGCTTTATAGCATTATTTGGCTTACTTTCTACACTTGCAACTACTAGGCCTATATTTTTGTGTTTCTACTTGCCTTCGTTGAAGAATTGAAGCTCTATATGCTACCTTAATGTCGTAATTCCATGCATGATTAAGTTTTTGGTCGATTAGTTCCAGCGTATTCAACCTTGTATATCCACCTTAACCTAATCACACACAAAGGCAATATCGGGCTTGTATCAATAGGTTGAGAAGCTATATACCACTTTTCACTTTGCAAACCGACCTAGACCGTTTGACGCACCCATAATAGGTTTTTGTTTCCCGAAAAAGAAGACCAATGAAGTCTTCCAAATGAAAAAGGAAAAAGAAAAAGAAAAGAAGAAAAAGAGAAATGAATGCCGTGACACTTTGCCTTGAAACCCGAACACGGTCCGAGGGGTATACACAAAGCCTTTAGTTTCCTAAGTGTCTCTAAACCTTCACTGTCGAGTCATCAACTTAGTGTTCGCTTATACGGTGGATGGGGTAGAGATTAGCGAAAGCAGGGGTGCTTAATTTCAAGTCATTCAAGTCCTGGGTGAAGCCTCGAAGAGTTTGTGGTCGATCGATCCTTTTGACTTGATGCCCTAAACTCCAATTGTCAGAGTCATCGGTAATCTGCTACACCTGACTTTGGTGAAGTCGAGTTTTTAGCATTACACCCACAATACAATCAAAGAAAGAAATAAGAGTGTAACTGATTCTATTTAGGTTGGTCAATAGTTTACTGGTCCGGGCAAGAGTTTGATTGGGGAGGGAATAGCTTTGCAACTTATCGTTCAAACTGGCATCTTAAGAACACTTAGATTTTGGTGGAAGTGTAGGTCGACTTCTTCGAATTGATGTCAGTCCTAAAACTTGTTCACATATATGGCATTTGTTCTCACGACATAGTATTTGTACAGGTCTAAATTGTTCATACTGAAGGCAAGGCTTTACTTGTACATACCTGGGATTAAAGATACACTTTTTTCAGAAAAAGCACAAAGATACCTTGATTGTTTTAGCATTGCTAAGGGACTAGCAACGTGTCGATTGGGGTGTGATTAGGCACCTCAAAAGTGCTATTTTGAGTCCTATTTAAGATAGGTTTTGAGTGCTTTTTGATTACTAATCATATGAATTAAGCCGATTGACATGTGCAAGTCCGTTTAGTACTACTGATTTTGTTTCGAGTGTGTTTTTGGTAATTTTGCAGGTTTTGTGAGCCTCAGCCATCATTTCAAGCTTGGCTTCGAGTTGGTGCCGATTTATGCCATGTTCATATGAATTCTCATGATTTCATCGTTTAGTTGAAGAACTGGTCAAGTGGAATTGAAGAAATGGAGGCCGAATCGAATGCAGAGAATGCGTAAGAGTGCAGGATTTTACAGTAATGCGAAATTTCCTCGCGAAGGATTGCAAAAATTTCAACCATAGCGAAAATTTCGCAATCCCTGCAAAATTTCATTATGCACAAGCGCTATGATAGCGAATTACTATCATAGCTTAAAATTCGCTATCATAGCGAAAATTACTGTGCATAGAGAAAATTTGAATTTTCGCTATGCCTCACATTTTCACTATCATAGAGAAATTTCGCTAATTTCGCTATGCATAGCGAAATTTGTCCCCCTTTGATTTTGATCCAAACGACTTCGTTTTGTATAATCTCATTTCGTCTCATCAGACCATATATTTTGGTATTTTTGGTATTTCACATATCTTGTATGGCTATATAAGCCACCTTATGACTTTTTGTAACCCTAACTTTTCATTCAAGCATTCATTCACGCAGCTTTTGTTTTAGGTTTACAGTTTTCTCTCCTCTCTCTTCTTTCTCTCATTTTGGCCGCTAAACACCACCTTGGGAGGATGACAACCAAGGGATGTTTGGCTAAGCCTCAAAACATTGAAGAGGAGGGTTGCTAGGGTTGGTTAATGGTGGCTTGGTGTGTGGTCCTCGCTTTAATGAAACAGTAATCGCATTTATTGTTCCAAACTTTCCAAACTAGGTTTAATGCCATTTAATGTGTTTTCGTCAATTACTTGTCATGCTTGTGGTTCAATGCATTCTTAAGGGTAGATGCACTGACATTCTTTAGATGTCATTTACGAGCCACTGAAATGAGGTTAAATGCTATGCTTTCAAACTGCTGGAACATTAAATGCTCAGTATATGTTTTGACTCAAATAGGAGTGTTTTAAGGGTTAGTTTTTAAAGCCAAACAAAGATCCGATTTTGGCTATGACTATAAGTCATTTGCCCTAATGCGAGGAAATAACCCGAGGACACCTTTATAACCCCATTTTATCAAGCTAGTGACCCAAGCCTTCAAGGTCACCATTTCACACTTTAATTTAAACTGCTTTCAGCTACTCCAAAGGAACAACCAATCTCCCCCCGTTTACCTAAATCCAAAAATCCAAATGAAAATCCTCACCATTTTTGAATCATGATACGAATCATTCAGGGATGAAACCCATCCCCGTGTTCGACCCTAGACCGCTATGTCGCAAAGAGCTTGACTAACGCAGTAGGAGGAAAATAGGAAACAAATCTTTGATTCCGCATCATCCTACCGCGGCACGGTGAATCGTGATCTCGGGTCGCGACACTTTTAAAAACAAAAATTTAATAAAACCAAACAAAATGTTTTGAGAAGATAATTGAAAATGTCGGAGTAAACCGGGCTTCGGCTTGGATCCGCCAACCGGGTCGAGTCGGGGATTCGGGTCGCGACACTTTTGAAAATGAAAATTTAATAAAACCAAACAAAATGTTTTGAGAAGATAATTGAAAATGTCGGAGTAAACCGGGCTCCGGCTTGGATCCGCCAACCGGGTCGAGTCGGGGATTCGGGTCGCGACACTTTTGAAAACGAAAATTTAATAAAACAATAACTAAATGAATTAAACGGTGTATCAGTCTAATTTGACCCTGTATGTATTTGATATGACTTTGATATGTTCCGATTTGCCATTGTATACGTATAAGTTTACTTTGAATATGATCTAATCTGTCGTACATGTAGAAGATATGAGTTACAACTCGTAAAGACATGACACAAAGGAAGTAATAATGAACAAGATAATGACATGGAATCTAAAAAAGGATAAAACCTACATGTGTAATATGATATGAGTTAGAACTCACATAAGAATAGGCTTCGTTATATGCATATGAAAGAAATGTAAAAAGGATCAGGACGGCTAATATTGCTATTAGTCGTTACTATTTATATGTCTCACCAATCGAAAGTTGAAATGGAGTGTTCAATCCGTGGCATCAAGAGGAGATAAAAGGACGACATTCCACACCGCCAGACGGGCCATCTCGTAGATAGGTGCTCACCAAAGACTGCCCGCGATCCTGATGTTTGTATTAGATATGTACATGTATAAGTATTTGTATAAGTAAATGGGACTTAGCATATGTGTATAGATTTTAATGGATACCACTCCGGTGGTAGTTCCTTTGTATATGTAATGATTTTTGGTTATTACAAAAATTGTTTGTATACCCACAAGTATAAGTTCAGCTTTGAGAAAAAAAAAAAAAAAAAAAGGGTAAAGAGTCCCAGATATATAGTATCGCTCCCTGGACTCGGTTCGGATTCGCCAATAGGGTCGGACCGAGAATCGGGGCGTAACATGTTAGGCTCTGCAAACTGAGCTACTAGGTTCCTAAGATACATGGCTCTGTGGCTACTTGGCCTTTGAGTCGTTAAGCTCGCAACCGAGCTATTAGGGCCCCGAGCTACATGGCCCATGGCGCCTGGCCTTTGAGTTATTATGCTCGCGAACTAAGCTACCGGGCTCCGAGCTACATGGCCCGTGGCTACTTGGCCTTTTTGAGTCAAGTTAGGGCTCGCAACCGAGCTACCGGGCTCCTGAGCTACATGGCCCGTACTCGCCTGAAGCTATTACGCCTCGCGAACTGAGCCACGGGCCCCGAGCTACATGGCTCCTTGGCTACTTGGCCTTTTTGAGCTGTTACGCTCTGCGAACTGAGCTATTGGGCTCCTAAGCTACATGGCTTCGTGGCTACTTGGCCTTTTTGAGCTGTTAGGCTTTGCAAACTGAGCTACTGGGCTCCTGAGCTACATGGCTCCATGGCTACTTGGTCTTTTTGAGTTATTATGCTTTGCGAACTAAGCTACTAGGCTCCTGAGCTACATGACTCCGTGGCTACTTGGCCTTTTTGAGCTGTTAGGCTCTACAAACTGAGCTACTAGGCTCCTGAGCTACTAGGCTCCTGAGCTACATGGCTCCATGGCTACTTGGCCTTTTTGAGCTGTTGACACTATGCGAACTGAGCTACTGGGCTTCCGAGCCATATGGCTCCGGCTACTTGGCCTTTGAGTCGTTACGCCCGCAACCGAGCTACCAAATTCCCGAGGTACATGGCCCGTGGCTACTTGGCCTTTTAGTCAAGCCTCGCAACCGAGCTACTAGGCTTCGAGCCACATGGCCCGTGGCGACTCGCTCTTTGAAGGTTACGCCCTCGCGAACCGAAGACTGGGCTCCCGAAAGCTACATGGCCTCAGGGCTACTTGGCCTTTTTTGAGCTTGCTACGCCTCGCAACCGAGCTACTGGCTCCGAGAGCCATGGCCCGTGGCTACTTGGCCTTTTGAGTCGCTACGCCCGCAAATTGAGTCACCGGACTCCCGAAGCTACATGGCTCCGTGGCTACTTGGCCTTTTTGAGTCAAGCACTTCGCGAATCCAGCTTACATGGCCCGTGGCTACTTCGCCTTTTTGAGCCGTCGATTCGCAACCGAGCTACTAGGCCCCCAGCCATCACCCGAGCTGCCACGGCCCGTGGCTATGTGGCCTTTTTGACTTCCTTCTCTTGGAAAGGCGCGTGTAGCTTTAATGCGGATTTATGGAGAATTGAAACAGATTGCACGACTTCCCGAGAGCCCCGACTCCTTATAAATAGCGACCCCTCTATGATGGTGCTTACGCTTCGAACCTTCTTCCTTTTCAGCGTAATCGAATCGCAGATAATGAAGCGCTATGCCTGGGTCATCATCGCAGGAGGTCCGTCTAGAGATCGTGGAGCCGACGTTTGGTCTGGCGGTCTATCTCTGCCAGGGAGTTGTGTTTTTCCTCAGTTCCTCCCTTTGTGGAGTTATATATCTCAGCTACGTCCAATGATGGAATTCAGTTAGGAATGTATCTCGAGGGGGGCTGCACTTCAAAAAACTTTTAGTACCGCTCTCTCCGTTTTTTCTTCATTTTTCTTCTCTTCTTTCCCTTTTTCCTTTTCCTTCTCCTTTTCCTTTTTCTTTTCCTTTTCCTTTTCCTTCTCGTTCGCACTCTCTTCTTCTTTCCCTTTTCCTTTCTTGGATATATTTTTGTCTTGACGGTGTAGTTTTATGTGAAGAACGATTTTCACTTGACTGTATTTTTTGAGATGCAAAGGGTGATTTTGTAATTCTCCGAGGTGGTCGCAGAACTTCTATGTAATGAAATAGATCTGGGCCAGAAGCTTTCAATAAAGAACAATCTTTGTGAATTATGTGCTTCTTCCCCCCAACCCCTTCGAGCTGTGCTTTTATCATTTTAACTTATCGCCTCACCGTGAATACCAAAACTACTTAAAAAATGGAAATAGAGGTTATTTGAAATCGTGATCGATGAACCTTTATTACAGACTACGTTCCGGGGTTCTACTGGTAGAATCGTTTAAGATGTTTATGCTCCAATGAAAGCGGGGCGTGGTTTTTCCTTCTTCCGTTTGGAGCTCATAATTGCCAAGTTGGATCATGCAGGATATGATGTAGGGCCCTTCCCAATTAGGTCCTAGCTTCCCATGTGAGGGGTCCTCGCGGCGCTTTTTCGTAACCAGCCACCCGGGCTTGTAACTCCCGTCTCAACCCTTCGTCATAATACCGCTGGTTTTCCCGTGATAGTCTTCCATATGCTTCGTGACTTGCTCTCGCTTTTCTTCTATGAGATCCGTGTTTGCCAGTTTCCTGTGTTCGACAAGCTTATAGTTCAATCCCTGATTTTAGTCCGATTTCGATCGGGTTCATCGCCTGAAGGCCAAAGGCCGCAGCGAACGGGTTTTCGAAGGCCGACTTGCACACATACTCTATACGCCCATAACACCTCGAGGAGGTACTCTACCCATTTTCCTTTTAGGTTTTCCAGTTTGGTTTTTAGTGCTGCTTTTAGAGTCCTTATAGTGACCTCTGCTTGTCCATTGGACTGCGGATGAGCTGAGGACGAGTAATAGTTCTTGATTCCGAGCTCGGCGTAGAAATCCCTAAACTTAGGATTATCGAATTGTTTCCCATTATCAGACACGAGGGACCTCAGGATCCCAAACCTGCATATTATAAAAACCCCGCACGGCTGCGCACCTCCGCCTCCGTGATTGCTGCTAAGGGTCTCGCCCCGCCCATTTGCAAAATAGTCCACGACCACGATGATAAATTTGCATTGGCCCCTTCCAATGGGTAGAGGTCCTAATATGTCTAGCCCCCATTGTTGGAAAGGCTAGGGACTCGTGACTGTTGTTAGCAGTTCCGGATGGGAGATGAGATATCTCGCATGCTTTGATAAGCCTTGCATTTCAGAACCATTTCTCGTTGCGCCTGAGCATTGTGGGCCAGTAGTACCCTTACCTTAGTATTTTTCCTGCCAAGGTTCGAGCTCCGATGTGGTTGCCACATATACCCTCGTGTATTTCCCTGAATATGTAGTTGGCGTCTTCCTTTCCTACGCACTTAAGAATGGGCGTAGAGAAGCCTCGCTTATAAAGGGTTCCCCGATGAACAGTGAACCTTGCCGATCTCGCTCTAAGCTTGACGCCCCTTGGTCGCTTACGATTTATCATCTACCAAGTAATCCCGCATGGGTCCATCCAACCGTTCGACATCACAGGAGACTCGTTGTCGACGCCATCGAGGGCCTGGTAGGTGCTCGATAGCGCGCCGCCTGCGTCTCCTTGTGAGGCTGTAGCAAGTTTTACCAACGCATCAGCTCGGGAATTCTTCGATCTTGGTACATGTTTGACCTGAACTAGTACGAACTTCTTGAGCAGCTCTCGTATTTTTTTGAGATATATGATCATCTTCTCACCTCTGGCCTCGTAGGAGTCTTCTATCCGTTTTACCACCAGTTGGGAGTCTCGGGTCACCTCTAGTCGACCGTCCATGAAGGGCGAGGTTTAGTCCAAATATGACCGCTCATATTCTGGCCGTTATCGAGGCCCTGGGGTTTAACCCGAGGGCGCACTCATGGTTCATTCCATCCTGAGAGGTCGTGGATCGCCTACGACCAGCCTCGCACACGTCCCGCCGATGGATAATCGCATGAGGAGGTCTGGTGCCGCGGTAGCCTTTGTAGTCCAGGCCGGAGTGAATTCTATGATGAAATTCCACGATCCGCCTTTATCGCGCCTTGGCTCAGACTCGATGTCAAATTCGCCAAATTTATACCCCACTTCATCACCTCTTCCGTAGGTTTCTCGGGTTTATGCAATATTTGCTTCATCAGATATTCGGTTGGGACTTCTCACTAAGTGTGAGCTTAAAGTAAGGTCTGAGTTTTCTCGATGTGGTTACCAATGCCGGGATTAGCTTTTCCATCTGTACCCCTTCGCCTCCCCAGCTCGACTACAATAAGATTGGTTGCCGCACCCCACTCGTTCTCTTACCAGTGGCAAAGACTAGCTGCAAAGTCCGAACAATGTGTGAGGGTGAGGAGTTCTCCTTCGAAAGGGCTTACCAGAATGGGGGGAGAGCTTAGGTAGGTTTTGAGCATCGTGAACACCTCCTGGCAATGCGCGTCCCACTGGAAGGCCTTTTTCAGAACCTGAAAGAAAGCTGACATTTGTCACTGGCCCTAGATACAAAGCGGCTCAGCGCAGCTATTCTCCCTGTCAGGCGTTGAACGTCTTTAATGTTTGACGGAGGCTGCATATCAAGCACGACCTTTATCTTGCTCCAGTTTGCCTCTATTCCCCATTGCTGACTATAAAGCCTAAGAACTTCCCCAAGTGAGTCTACTACAACCCACTTAGGTAGGTTTTGAGCATCGTGAACGCCTCCTAGCAATGCGCGTCCCATTAGAAGGCCTTTTTCAGAACCTGAAAGAAAGGCCGACATTTGCTCGCCGGTCCTGGGGATATTGTGCTTACTCAAATATAGTTTATTCTCCACAAAGGCCAACGCTCTTAATGTTCGACTTGAGGTCAGATATCAAGCACGACCTTTATCTTGTTTAGGTTTGCCTCTATTCCTCGGTTGTTGACTATAAAGCCTAAGAACTTCCCTACGTGAGACTAAAACGCATTTGGATGGGCTGAAGCCATATTATAGCCTTCAGACCTGAACGCCGCTAAATGGGTTATGTGGAGCTTGGCTTTTATCGATTTTACCAGCATGTTGTCTATATATACCTCCATGAATGTCCCAATTTGTTTATGGAACATCCCGCTCACCCACCCTTGGCAAAGGGCTCGTATTCTTGTACTCGGGCTGCATGCCGATAACAAAGATGTTCCCCCAACCTAGTGATGCAATGAGGTCTTCATTGGTCTGGGGTCCACTGACCGGGCTAGAGCCCGGTGAAGGCGTCTATGAAGCCGAGGAGTTCGACCTACTGTGAAGGTCACTATGAGATCAATCCGAGGCAGGGGGAAGCTATCCCTTGGGTACGCCTTGTTGATGTCTGTGAAATTGATGCAAAGCCGCCACTCTGCCCTCGCTTTTGACGAACAACGCTACAACCATTCCGGCAATTCTACTTGTCCTGTGCTGGAGGAGCTTACCAACCTCGTCATTGATCGCTCGTCTTTCTAGTGGCAAAACTCCTTCCTCTGGGCTGACCGGTTTATAAGCAGGATCGACGCTTCACTTCACAAGGACACCGCGGTCGACCCCACCCATGTCTTCCCCGTTTCCAGCGAATCTCCATGTTCTCGCTTTAGAAAAACGTGATGAGAGCTTCTAATGCCTTCTCGCTAACTTAGATCCTATGTGTATTTAGGTGTTCCGGCCGATCGCCGAGTCGCACGTGCTCTAATTCTTCTCGTGGCTGCCAGGGTCGGTTACCTCTCGCCTCACATGTCGAGCCTGTCTGCGGTAAATGTTGTTGACTATATTTTGCTTCATTGATGCTGAAGGGCCCCCCAAGGCTATGCGCTGTTTCCTGACCATTCCTACTCCATTTGCATTGGAATTTGATAACCATGTGATGTTTAAGGAACTAACTTTATGGCACAGAGAGTGCCTACCCAGTAACATGTTGTAGGCCTATGGGGTGTCTACTATGAGGAATCTCACCGTTGTTGTGGCCTGGCATTGGGGTCTCCTGTGGTGAAGCACCAACTCGTATCAATCCCAAGGGCGCACTCTTTCCCCGAACCGTGTGCAAGCGTCGACCGTTCTAAGCCTTCCAATGCCCATTTTGTTGAAAGCGGATGCGAAGATGATATCGACTAAGCTTCCGTTGTCGATAAGGACCTTGTGGATCGTTTTATTAGCTACTATGACTTTTATCACAGCGTCGCCAAATGGATGTCGGACAAAGCCTATGTCGAAGTCCAAAGAAAGCATGGTATCCACCGAGGAAGCTTGGATACACCGCTTTATCGCCTAGGGTTTCCGATCCCGATGTTGGGCGCAAGGAGTCCCTTCCGGGTCGAAGCTCGACTCTCCGCCTCATAAACCCTCCGGAGATTACATGGATTTCTCCTAAAGGCGACTGATGGCCAATCGGGTCACCGACGAGGTGGTGGTGGTCGATCGCCCCGCCCCGGCCACGATAGGCCGGTGTCCTCGTCTGGATCAAGTATTCAATCCCCTTTTAGTCGATGCGCCATCTCGTTAGGTTTCCATGGTCCTTGTGGAACTCACAGTATTTGGTGTCGTCCCTCCTCGTGGGGTCTGACTTCATCTGGGATGGCCACCTCAGGAACCTTTCATGTTGCACTTCGCGTAGGACCTGCGACACTGAGGCTATCAGAGGGGTGTGCTACTGAGGTGAATACCACGCCAAGTAGCTCTCGGGGCCAGGTGGTCCCCGCGATCCCCGACGCACTTCTCGCCTTTGCCTGGGACCGCCGCTCTCTCGCTCCCCGGGATTCATTCCTTTCTCGCCGGCCTCTGGGCTTCGCTTTTTGTCGCCTCGCTTTTCCTTTTAAGTAGAAGAGCTTCTTTTGTCTGAGAGGAGGGCATCTTACCAGCTGATATACTTCTCTCTTGGCGAGGACCCTGCCATGCATTCGGGAGGGTTCTGAAATGGAGAACATTAGATCTTTCTACTGCACCCCCATCCCTGCAATGAAAGCAGTAACGATGAACTTCTCGTCGAGGATATCCACCTTCAACGACTCCGTGTTAAACCTTTGAAAATATGACCTCATGCTTTCTTGAGAGCCTCGCTTTATGGTCGTGGAGATGATAACTCGCCATGTACGCCCTGTCTGGCAAAGGGAGACGAATCGCGATGGAGAGTTCCGTGAACGATGATCTGAGACGGCTGAGTCCGCCAAAACCAAGCCAATGTCGGGCCCTTTAGTGTGATGTGGCGAAGGCCTGCATCGCACGGTCCCGATATCCATGTGTTCCATCTGATTTTCAGACGCATTGAGGTGGTCTATGGGGTCTTTTTGTCCCGCTTGAACGTCACGATCCGCGTACTCGAACTTCGCCTGGCGGGGAAGTGCAACACCCTACGGTGAACGGAGATCCATGAGCCGCATCAGGCGTCCATGGAGACCGGTTCGCCTTTTACCGCTACCTTCATGTGGCTGATTTCTTTACCGGATGTCCCTCGAACCTCGCTTCCCATGACTCCTCCTCATTGCGATCCTCTCTCGGAGGGTCAGTGAGGATCATGCCCTCAGCGTGGCTTGTTTCCTTCTATCCGCCGACGAGGGTCGAGGTGTTGTTCTCCTCAGGTAACAAGGTTTTGGGTTTGTCGTGCCCGCTGTGGTTCCCCCGGGGTGTCATATTCGCTTCGTGAGTTGTTCCAACTCTTTTTCGCCAGGTGTTTGGCCGTGACGCCGAGCGCTCCAATTCGCCCGTGGTTGCCTGAGACCGTTTCTAACGCGCTCCGAGGTCTCACACCACGCCAGCCGGCCGGGTCTTCAGACCCTCGAGGATTGGCATCGCTTCCCGCTTGTGTTCCGAGTTGATACCATCAATCACTGCGAGGTCGGCTTTATTTGTAAAGGAACTGCTGCCCTATAGACGGGCGCGCTTAAACTGATGATGTTTTTCAACCGAATCAAGAAGTAGAGCGTGTTGGATTTGTTACCGACCACGCTCGGGGCGCGCTTAATTCTCCGCGTAAAACAAGAAACAAAAGGATCGGGCGAGGGTCGCCTGTCTTTCCAATGCTTAAGCCGGCTTCTTTCCGGGGAAAGAGAAGATCAACTGCTTAGAGAATGAAGTTTTTGTGCATAAGTCTGCATACCTTTCACTTATGGGGTGGCCTGGTATTTATAATGGATGATCACGACAAGCCTCTAATCGATTATGATACCGAATAGTATGTTTCCTAGTCGATGATTGTTGACTGCACAGATGTTTCTACATTGAGGATGATACAATATCTCTCACTCGGGTAGAAGATTTTCTTCCTTATCAGAAACCGACACAGCGATAATCGGCGGCGATAATCGGGAAATATCTTACTTTCCCCCGAATGGGTGGAGATCGGGTGTTTTCCCTAATACGGATTCCTGAAATGACAAAATTTTAAAGGGGCGAGTTTGGCCCTCGCTTTAGGCCTCGCTCTCGAGGGATACCATTAAGGGTCTATTGCTAGTATTGAGAGCCTATTTTTAACTGACGTTTCTCGCTTAAAGGTCTTAGCCCGCGCGCCCATTATTTCAAAACCCCATCACCTTCCATAGTAAACTCCATTGTCACTTTTTCTCAGGTCGGGTACTTCATGATACAAAATAATATGTCACACGATTTAGCCACTGTTGATCACGCAAGATACCTCGAACTCCAAACTATTCCTCCACATTTGCGGTGAATTAACTTTTCCCAACTCCCCCTTCATCCCGTGAATGATACATCTCACCCGGCCATTCCAACACCCTACAACTCAAGAATAAATTTCAAGGCGTCTTCGATATCATTGACATTGCCTTCACGCGCCTCGAGTCTTTTGTGGATTGCCATTTAGATGAGAGACTCTTATACTAGATTGATAAACCCATAAAAAATGAAAATCCAAATAACATAAACAAGGAACTCCGAGACAGAAAATCTCAAAAGATAAGAAATAAACTAGCAACAAAAGAACCCAAAAAGGAAGAAAACCCAGAAAAAAAATCAATGTTCACCGAATGTCCTTCCATCTACACTTCCATATATATAAATGGCAGCAACCATTTTCGCACCCACTATGGTAGTGCTCAATGTGCTCATGCCCACCTCCATAGCCACGTTAACACATAAACATGCATGTTTTTCCACATCTTCAACATGCAACGTGCATAACCAACTTCCCACGTCTTCAGTTATTCTTCTAGTTCAGATTCTGGTTATTCAGCAACTCGACAACATTGTTAGCAGCTGATCAAACTCCACCATATTGAGATATTTGGGGTTGGGTTTTGGTGCCTTAAGATCATCTTTCATGTGGGGACCTAGGTGGTGTCTCCTTCTCATCAACACGTTGAGACCTACGTGGTGTACATGGTGCTTCTCATCATTTTGAGGGTAATTAATCTTGAAATTCAGCTGGGTCAGAGCCGAAATCGGACCAATCCTTCCATGATCAATGTTATTAACGTTTTTACTGGTCAGAGGAGATCTGGGGCAAGGTGCATTCATGGAGGAGCCGGAACCCAGACACGGCTCAAAGGCGAAACCCTGATCCACAATCCCAAATCTGCCGCTAAATTCAAAATCCGGCGGGCCGACGCCACCTGATTGAAGCAGTTTATTCAAGCCCACCGATGGGTCCTAGACATCCCGCATGATCCACCGGAGAATGGACTGTTCTTGGCCGAGGGAGGCCGCCGTCTTCGAAAATACGCTCTCCCAATCCTCCATTCCAAGATCACATTTTTCACCGCCAAGATCTACTGAGGCGAGAATTGGGTGGAGTTCAACTCCAACATCGGAGCTGGTGGAGTCCGGTTGCGCCTGAGGCCATCTCTGAGAAGGGTTTGTGAAACTGCCGCCACATCAGCTGTATCTGAACCACTCACCACCAAAAGACGGCAGTGTTAATGTGGATTGGCTTTCAGCAGATTGGCTTTCAATTAGTTGACAAAATATATTAGGAATACATGTGTCTCCACGTGTAATAATTAATTAGAAAACATTTTCAAATTGAGTTAACCTGATTTCTTTTCCTTTATAAAATCTTTTTAAATAGAATCAAATTCATATACCGTAATATAATTTTTCCTTTGAAAGTTTATTGTTTATAATTTATTTTTATAATATATAAAATATATATTTATGATTTTATCGATTCGACTAATGAATTATAAATCGATAATTTTTCTGATTAAATGATGAGTTTAGTTTTTAAAACATTGATTGAACTTATCAAAAAGAATATTTTCACATAGTTCTTATCAATGCTTAATTAATTGATATTTTCATCAAAATATCCATATTTCACTATATATTTTGAGTATAAAAATGTTAATGAATATATAACCATTCAATCGGTATTTTAACCTCGCTTCCAAATGGGCTGATTAAGTTTGAAGCATTGGTTTAATTACATCCTTGTTTAGTGCATAAACCCAGTTGAATCACATAATAAAATATTAGATGAAAAAAAAAAAGAACTTCTATGTATTTCTACACTACTTAGTTTGATATTTCTTTGCCTATTGAATAAATATAAAAGAATAAAACTTCCAATATTCATACTTTGGAAAGAAACAGACATCGTTTTTTTTTTTTTTTAAATATTAATTCCTTTTGTTGTGCTAATGCACCAAAATAATACAACAAATATAATAACTAAAGGCAGAGAAGAAAGAGAACACACAGAATTTAACGAGGTTTGATATAAAAACCTACATCCTTGAGCGCTAGCGAACAACAGGTATTGAATTCAGTCATAAAACAGTTTTCCACTAATAAAAGAGAATTACAAACTTATGACTACAAATCAATTTCTTAAGAAATTGAGCTAAAAAGAAACATCAAAACAATTGAGCAATACTATAAATAATTCCTAAAGAAGATGGGGGAGGATGTATGAATACTACAAAGCATCAAATGCCCTTTATAGGCTAGGAAGTGGAAGCAAATCCAAATTTTAACCGATGTGGGATTACATAATGAGATAAAATATAACAAATCTCCACCTTGACAAATATGCCAATCCCATCTCGAAACTTCTCTTAGCCAAAGCTGCAACGCCTCCAAATGCGCTCAACGACGTAATCAAACCTTCGCAATGTTGATAAAGTTCAAACAATGATTGAACTTAATCGATGTCACCACCTTAGTCAACATATCTACGGGATTCTCAGCAGTCTCAATCTTCTGAAGTAAGATTTGTCATTCACTAATAATCTTCTGCATAAACTAATAGCGAACATCAATATGCTTCATACGAACATAAAACACTAGATTTTTGGCTAAACATATAGCACTTTGATTTTCATAATAAATAAAGATTTGCTTATGACCAACCCCCCCAATTCATCTAGTAGTCCTCCTAACCAAATATTGCTTATGACCAACCCCCCCAATTCATCCAGTGATCCTCTTAACCAAATAGTCTCCTTTACAGCCTTGGGCAATGCCATGTACTTGGCTTCAGTCGTAGACAAAGCAACTCTAGTAGACTTCCAACTTACTGGTGCTCTTGAAAAAGTAAACACATAACTGGTTGTAGACTGTCGTTTATTCAAGTCACCAACACAATCTGAATCAACAAAGCCAATAACATACTGATCATATGCATCATTGATGAGTCTTAAACCCATCTATTTTAAATATATTTTTCTAGTATGTTTTTAACAGTTTCAGATCTATTTTCATGCCAAATTAAGGAATATTCACCAACTTTGTGTTTTGCAGGTGTTAATTGAAAAAGAAGAGAAAACAAGTAGAAAAGAAGCAAAAAAATGGAAAATGCAGCAGTCTCTGTCGCGACATAGTTTTTGTATGTCGCGACACAATTTCAAGCAAGCCAAAAGAACTATGTCGTAGCCAACAACTATATGTCGTAACAAAGTCTAGGCTAAACTTCAGGCATAAATAGAATCTTTGTTGCGACAAAGAGTTCTATGTTGCGACATTGCTAAAGGAGAATGAAAAGAAGATTGTCGCGACAATCCTTAACTCTGTCGTGACAATGATCAAGGCAAATAGCAAAGGAGCCGTGGTCGCCGATTAACATTTCCTTTTGTTGCAACATATAAAAGGTCAAGACTAACAGATGAACTCTGTCGCGACAAAAGACAGCTCTTTCGCGACAAAAAATGTCAAGAATATAACACAATTCAACTAAGACAAGTGTTTTTATATTGCGACAAGTCTCCTTAGACATAACAAAAGTTCCCAAGAAATGTTGGATTGGTCCAAATGGTGTCAAAATACCAATCTCCTTAGACAAAACTTCCATAGATATTCTAGATAATGGAACTTCTCTTAAACGGATTTCAATTGTCAAAAGTTCAAGGAAAAATTTCGATGTGGGAAGATCACACGCCGCGAACCACAAAGCATACTTATAACTTCAAAGAACCTAAGAAGTTTTGATACCACTTGTTGTACCAATGCACCCAAATAATGCAACAAATAAAATAATTAAAGGCAGAGAAGAAAGAGAACACACAAAACTTAATGAGGTTTGGTATAAATACCAACGTCTTCGGACACCAGCGAACAACTTCCACTAATAAAAGAGAATTACAAACTTAGGGTCACAAATCAATTTCCTAAGAAATTGAGGAAATCCAAGTGAAATGTCATATAAATAGACGCATCACTTTATGAAGACCCCAAGAAGATAGAAGAGGTAAATATACAAATATCAGAATGTTCTTATATTTTACAGAGGTGGAATAAAGAACCCGCTTAATCATCGATGGATCGTATATAATGGAGACAAAATATCACCTTCATATTATAGATACGTATTTATAGAAAATTATTCTTGTTAGTAGAAACTATAATTAACTATTATATGAAGATGATTATTAGTTGGTTATTGACGATTTTTCCTTTTACAGTTCCCTTCTCAACATGGATGACAACAACATAGATTTTATAAGGATTTTTGGTATAAGTACGATAGATTAAAAAAAAAATACAACACTTTTGAAAACATTTCCAAAATTACTGTAGTTTTTGCTAACTAGGGAGAATTTCAAAATTATCGTTAAAATTTAAAAACTTTAAAAACCATATAAGGAAAATTGTATTTTTAAAAGGCGATTATGGTTTATTGTAAAAAATATAAGTCCTCTTTATGATGTCTAAGGAAATTTGTTTTTTTTTTTTTTAAATACAATTTCTAAGTTCCAAATCGTTTTTCAAAAGAACAGTTCTAGTTTTCTAAATGTTAAAGTTGTTTGAATTTTCTTCAAATAGATATAGAATGGACCGTGATGGATGATATATAGGTTTTTGTAAGTTATGTTATCTCCGCTTGTTGTATTTTAGGGCTATAGGGTATAACTTTGATGAGTAAGGGATAGATCTTGTTTCAAAGATTCTATGGCTAATTTAGAATTGCATATGATATAATTGAGTGTTAGAATGAAGGATTTTAGGTTTAGGAATGTTTGGGTTTGGTTTGATGCAAAGCCACCTTGCATTGAGCTAGTTTGCAGTTTTAAAGTTTTCCAATTTAAATTAGGGTTTTACATGAATTTAGGGTTTCTCTAAGTTATGGATAATGGTATTTAGGGTTTATAGGATCAAACAAGTATTTTGGATGGTTTGAGAAGTATGAAACTAGATTTGAGTTGAGGTTGAAGAATTGGTTATGGAGAGGTGGTTAAGGTGATGGAATTGGTAGAGGGTGTAAAAGGATAGGAACTTACTTCGCCACCAAAAGAATCCACCAAGGGAAAAAAGCCACAAACTCGCTACTCAAGGGAATTCACCTAATAAATAAGAGAAAAAGAAAGAACTCTTAAAAAAAGAAATTTGACAACTTTATTAAACTTCAGTTGATGATAAAAAAAGAGTAAACTGGAAGGGTTTATATATGCAATGCCACAACCCTTATTTTCATAATTATAATTGAAATATGACTTCTCAAATTATATTATTCTCCTAATCCTAATTGAAATAAGACCCATATATAATCCTAATAAAACATATTGGTGGATACTAAATAAAACAACTCACACTTTGATAAGAAAAACTAAAAACAACTATTTTACTACCTAATAAGACTTTGACTCAATTTAGCTAAGACATAGAAAATAGATAAAAATATAAATTTGGTTTAGTCAAACTCTTCCTCAAGCCTTAACTAGGAATGGCAACGGGGTGGGTTTGGGATCTGACACCCCTATCCCATTCCCATCCCACAATATAAACTTGTTTCCCATACCTGTCCTAGACCCGAGATGGGGCGGGATAGTTCTTCCTATTCCTGTTTACAAATTACACATGAAATCCCATCCCAATTGCTTCAACTTGATCAGGGAATCTCGTAACGCCTCGAAACACCCTATCCCCATTTGAGCGAACTCACCGTATTACCCAAACAGAAACCAATCAACAAAGGCTCATCGAAAGCAAAGACCTAAAACTAAAAACAATTGTTGAAAGCAAGACAAGAATCGTAAAATAATCGAGGGATGAAGATGAAAGGTGAGCTATATCCAAAAAATAATTGAGGGGATGAAGATGGAAAGCAAGAGCTGAGGAATTTGTAAAGAAAGAAAAGAGAAGAAATAGAGGCTCACAGATCTAAAACATAATCAAGATTTGATATCCTATCACAAGATTTATGAGACTGATGATGGCACAAGATTGATGAGAAGAAATGAGGAACTTGTAGCGGGAAGGCACAAGATTGATGAGACCTTCATTAGTCCTCTTAGTTTTAATGTTAGATCTGGTGATGGCCTCTCTCTCTATATGTTTCTTTATAAAGCATTGAAAGATGATGGGAAAGGGGGAAGATGAAAAATGAACCATCTTTTGGCTTCTTCTGCTTCAAGGAATGAGCGTTGGGACTGAAGATCAAAGAGCACACCTAGGACTGAAGATCGAAAACAGCATAAAGCTTGAAGAACCATAGGGAACACTAGAAATAGAAGTCGTTGTAAAGGGGGAAACCCTAAACAACATAAAGAAATGAAATATTTATATACAAAGGTTACTTTGGTAATTCTAATAGCGGGGCGAGGCGAGGCGGATCAATACAAATCTGATCCTGACTCGAGTTTTAAAAAATAATCCCAAACCGTTGCAAACTCAATTAATATTAACCTATACACATCCCAATAAGGGCGGGGCGAGGCAGGTACCCGGAAAACCCGTGAATATTTCCATCCCTAGCCTTAACCACGTCCTTAACTCTTTTAAGGCCTAATTGTACGTAGTCTAACAAAGCCATTTATTTGGTGTCTTCAAGGTTTCACAACCTCCCGAATCCGAGTTTTACATAATTAAGGTTGAATTCCCATTGTTTGTTGTAAAAGCTTCTACATCAATCCCCCATAGTTAGGAGAAAAAGGCTTGCCTTCAAGTATTTACCGTGATAAAGCTTTAAATCCTTGACATTGAATATAGGTGAGATATTACAGCCACTGAGGAGCTCAAACTTGTAAGCATTCTCTCAAATTTTCTCAACTATCTTGAAAGGACCATCTACCATTGCCTTGAGCTTTCCTAACTTCCAAGGCAAAAATCTATCATTGCCGAAGATGTACTGAAACTAAGTCATCAACTTCAAATTCAGCTAACTTTCTACGCCTATTTACTTGTTCCACATACCTTGTGTTTTGCCTCTCAATCTTCAAGTTAACCTCCTCATGCAGCTTATTGATTTCTTCGACTCTAAACTTCATGATCTTTCTCATCCAATTTCTTCACCATCTCAAGTCTAACTACCTTAATTTACATGGAAGTTAATAGGGACGGACCTGGTATAGGCTTGCCCCCCCTCAAATTTTGGAAAAAAAAGATTTGTACTAGGATTTGAAGTCATATATTGTTTTTTTGAATATACTATAGTTTCAAGGTAGCAAACTGCCCATATTGGGACTTCAACCCAATCCTCTCTGTTGCTGGCATGCCAAGGCAAATGAAAAAAAATTTTTTAAAACTCCTAATGAAAACCCATCCAAGGACCCCTTGTAGCATCAAATCCGGTTCTACAACAATGAGAAGAGTGTAGGATTACCTTGTGTCTGTTCCAGAAACCAAGCTAGTGGTCAGGCCAGCTTTAGACCGAAGTGAACCAAGTCCTAGGTTCGCCTCTAACGGTATCCACGCGAAGAGTAGAGCCAACAACCTCCAAGGCAATAGTTTCGGAAAAGGTCCTAGTACTAGCCAAGTCCTGATCCGAAAGAATGAGCCAAAAACCCGGGTCGCTCAAACTCTAAAACACCTTCTTGGAGATGAGAGAACAAAGATGCATTTTTCTCATGAACTCTTCAAAAGTCTCAAAAGAGTCATCATCATCTAGGGTTTCCATAACATTCCTTTTATATGAAAACCCTATCCTATGAAATGACTTAAATACCCCTCACTTTAAGTGATGATAGGCTACATGCATCCTTATCCGTTATGGCGTGTTCGTACATGGCCTTAAGCCAAGGAACAAGCCCAAGCTTGTCATCTTTCTAAGTGAGGGCTTTTGAACCTAGAATTCCACTAATCCCGTGATGATTCCATTCTCAAGAATTAACTCCGAATTTGGATCACATCCAACCGTTTCAGGCTCCACACACTTCTGGGCGCAGCGAATCATTAGGTTCCGATTATGTTGGCCGCTTGATTCAACTATTGAATTAAGAAAGCCAAGATTGGTATCTAGCAACACATCATGACCCCCAATTGACTGAAGAGTCAATGGTTTGACTGCATACCCTTCCCATAGACAAATATCGTGAAATTCATCATTTCACCAATCTATACCCTACTTGGTTCAGAGCATGGACAATGTGTAGCTCCCACTATACGGGCTATGCCACACCTAGCCCAAGTGATATTTGATCTTGTCCTCGGATTCATCACTCATCAGTTATGCACCTAAAGACACTCTTCATGGCATTTCCACTATGGCCAGAGATTCTCGAGTAATGATTCCGACAAGAGGCCTTAGGTATACCTTCCCTCTATTGGGAGTGGTGAATCATTTGTTGGTAACTCAATTACCTTCGAATACCTCAAACTATACCCAATCCTCATCCAAAGAGAGACCTCTAAGAGGCAACATGGATTGAGGTCAAAGTACAAAATCAACATCCAAAATATCCTTAAGCACCTCAAGTCTAAAGATATTTGCATCATTGCTATGATGAGACAATCATCTACATTTAAATAGATGATCTATATGATTGTCTCATGATAGGTCTCTGGTGTACTTAGCTACTCTTAGAATCATCCACATGTCAACTCGACCAACTCATAATTACAAGCTTATAAGAGATCTACGTTTGATCCCAATCAAGGAGTATGACATGTGCTATCCTATCTGTGACTGTCAATGTCCAACTGGCTGATTCTATGACTAAGGATAATTTAGACACTAACATAATTGCACATGAAAGGAATCTTATTATTATGATCTCATCATCATTTCCTTCATGCTATGGGGCACCCTCGAGCCCGGTCTGACCCGGTTGGCGGATCCAAACAACCCGGGACGCCCTAATTCTTTTATTTACATTTTATTAAGTCTTTTTTCAAAAGTGTCGAGACCTCGAATCCCTAGCCTCCGACTGTATCGAGTGATCCGAACCTGAGTCCTATTACTTTGACATTTTCAATTATCTTCAAATCATTTTGTTTATGTTATTTTCGTTTAGGGTTTTCAATTACGCTTAAAGCATTTTTCAAATGGTAGTCTAAACATTTACTTATACACTGCTTACAAAAATAATGATCTTGCCTTTACAAAATGATATACAAAACATTAGTTCAGAGTTAAACTCTTTTGTTCACAAAATATCAATGTTCAAAAAGATGAAGTGAATGCATATGTCAGAGCATACTCCACAATTCTTTCTTTATGACTCTGAGCTCCTCGACCTTGGGTCCGCTTTCAATCACTATCAATCACTCCTGCGCATTGATAAAAACAATACGCTAAGCATTTTCATGCTTAGCGGTTCTATACAATTCCATTCTTCTGTTTCAGTTTAAGTCAAAGCATGCAATTTTGCTAAACAAAACTTTCAAATCTTTTTGGATGATTAATGTCAATGCAATACATATACTTATTTCATATACAATCATTTATGGTTCATTGATCATCCCAAATATACACTTTCATATGTTATAATTCATTTATAACCAATTCATGCATTTCACAATGCTCTTTTCATTTCAATTTGCAATCATGCTTTTCAATATCAATATGTCAACAATCTCAAATCAATTTAGTTTCGATCTTAACGAATTTAACCTATAAGCTGTAGATTCGTGATACTTCCGGGATCCACCGGCACCTGGCCCAACTAGGGCTAGGAGGCTTCCAGATAAAAACATTTGTTTTATAACGCAAAGATAGTCTCAATGTACTGGCTGACTCATATTAAAAATCAATTTCAGGAACACTACCGACACTGGCCCGCCGGCCATGGATCGGAGGACACATCAATACATTTGTTCGCAGCATCGCTAATTCACTGACACAGATACCCAATCTATCCTTAATGTGAATTAAACTGCTAACATTCTATTACATGCTCAAACTTTGTGAGACAAAATACAAAGACATTTGTATAAACAATTCATTTTCAATAATGATGTAATTTTCTATATGCAAACATTTCACAATCATTTGCCTCAAATCAATTAAAGCAAATCAATATGCTTTTCTTATGCATTTAGAACAAACATTTTCAAATATTGAAACAAGAATAGGAGAAGATAGAACAAACATTTCAAATTTGAAACGAGAATAAGAAAAGGTAGAACAAACCAATCTTTCTCTTTCTTTTTGCCTTGTCTTCAATCTTGATCCTAGGTTAGGTGATCCTCACTGGTCCCTTAAAATCCCTTGAATCTTCTTCACCCAAGATGCTTGATCAGTTTAGAAGCAATGAATGGAAGAAATTACACCAAAATCACTTCCTTCTTCCACAACCCTAGCTTTTCCTCTCCCTCACTCTCAAAACGTTTTTGGCACAATGGCCATTCTATGACCAATATGGCCTAATATCACCTATTTCCTCCTAAGGCCATGTTTGGCACTTCATTAAATCCCATTTTCCATTTTTGCATTTTAACTTTTATTTCTACTCATTATCATTTAATTCACTTGGTACTTAAGCTCATTCTCATTAAACCCTTAGGTCCTCATTTTTACAAATTTCCTAAATTTCACTATTTTTCACTTAGGTTTATTTCCTGGTTCAATCAATTTCTCATTTTAACATATAATATTTAATCATATGCTCACATTTTCACTTCTTTACACTACAATTTAACAATTTATCAATTTCCAAAAACCCAAGTTTGGCTCAATTATCTCTAATATATAATAAAATTATAATAAAAATTCTAGCAGATTTTCGTACAAGCATGATATAAGTTATGTATAATGGACTTCATTAATTCAATTAAAGACTATATCAATTCAACGAATGAATATCAAATTAACGAAGAAGCCTTTCTATATATTAAATAATATGTTGTGCGCATAATAAGTGCTAATGTGATTGCCTTTAGCACTTCTATCACCCCTCCCTATGCCCTTTTACTTGTTTTAACGATGAATACTCTAGTAATTTGTGCTTTGATTTGCCCCCTGGAATTAATTTAGGCTATGCTTGGTTTCTAGAAAATGTTAAAGAAAATGAAAGAGAAAGAAAATACTGAGGGAAAAAGAAGGAAAAATAAAAATAAAGTTAAATCTCACATATAGTATTTTACTTACCACTTCAAACAAAATTTATTATTTTAATTAATTAATAGAAAGATTAAATAATTTAAAATTGGTAAGTTTTAAGTAATTTTATTTATATTTGATTTTCTTTATGGCTATGTTTGATTCTTTGGAAATTGAAGGAAAATCAAAGGATAGAAAATAGAAAGAAAAAAGTAGAAGAAAAAATGAAGGAACATAAAAATATAATTAAATTCCATATAATATTTTTTATTTGCTACCTCAAATCAATTTTATTTGTTTAACTTTCTATCAATATAAAATTAAATAATTTTAAAATACTTAAATTTTTAAGTAATTTTATTTATATTTGATTTTCTTTGAATTTTTTAGCAGACAATCAAACACAAGAAAATTATTTTTCTTAGCATTTTTTTTCTGTCCTTGGTATTTTCTGAGTACCAAACACAACCTAAATTTTTTTATTAGACAACTAAATATGAGAAATTTATTTTCCTTAGCATCTTTTTTCTTTCATTAGTATTTTTTGGAAACCAATCATAACCCTAGTGTTTTTGCACCCCCCTCCCTCAACTTATTTTCTAGGTCTTCCACTAGAAGTCAACAAAACATGTTTTCTACTCAAGGCATCCACATTATTAACAATTTCAACTTTGATTTCCTTCTTCAACTCAAATTTTGAAAAAAAAAAAAAAAAGAACTTTTCTTCTCACGTTTGAATTCTAAATCCATCATCGGTTTCAAAGGTGCCGAGATAATTTTATGGTCATCATTGTGGAATGTGTATGTGTTCTTGAAACCATCATAAATCACCTTTCTATCATATTTCTAGGGCCTCCCAAACAACAAGTGGCAAACATCCATTGAAACAACATCACACCATATCTCATCCTTGTTAAACTTTCCAATTGTAAACGAGACAAGACATCCATGTTTTATCTTGATATCACTCCCCTTTTGAATCCCACAAACATTAAAGGTTTTGGATGTGGAATCATCTTCAAATCCAATTTCTGCACCATCTCCATGGGAACATAATTTTCAAAAATCCCACTATCAATAATCACTAAGCAAAATTTTCCCTCAGATGTGCATCTTATATGAAAAACATTGGACTAGAACCAATCCTCTTCACCAGCAACCACTCCAATTTTAAGACTCCTTTGAGTTACTATGGAACTCCCATGGTCAAGCATAGTAAGCTCATCCTCATCTTCGTAGAAGTTGAACCCGTAGCAAATCCTTCTGTAACTACACTCCTTGTCGTAATTGTATTGCTATACTTGTTTAGAGTCTTAACCTTCAAAGCAAGTTTTATCACATCTTAAAGAGTATGATATAACTACAAATAAATAACTCTAGTAATTTCAAATTTTAAACTAGCAAGGTAACGGGCTATGGATTGTTCCTGCCTCGTAAGGCTCCTTTAATCATCAAAGTTCAAACTCAACCGAATGCCTCTCTATACTTATCTTGCTGCTTAAAGTTATGAATTTAAGGTATATTTCTTGGCGATAGTTAACGGGAAGGTACTCATTTTTAGTTATTTTTTCATCTTTTCCAGTCTTTAATATTCTTTTTACTATTTCTTTTACACCGTCTCTTTAAATTTTCCCACAAAAAAAAAACTACATTCTTTCGCATTAAGATAGCCACAAACTTCACCTTTTTGTGCTTCAGGGAGGGGGGGAGGGGGTGGTGTCATAATACTCAAAACATGTTCCATTGTATTAAGCCAATCCAAGAAGTTATCAACATGCATTGTTCCTTCAACCACTGGAATATCAAGCTTTGGATTGAACCTTGAGCCTCCATCATAATTACTGCTCCTCTCATTATAATCATCATCTTGGTAGCGACTATCATACCTCCTTTGCAAATTATAGTTTGTGCATGCTTATCTTTTGTCTTCTTGCTCTTCAAGAAACCCTAAAGCGAATATAGTCACAAAGCTCCTTCATCTGAATCATCTTGTTCCTCCTTATTCTCATTTTCATATACATCTTCCATCAAGTTCTCCATAGCCATAGTATTTTTATAAAGTCTCAAATGGTATTGTAGATGTTGAATAAGAATCACAAGATCAATACGTTTTTGCTCTATGATTTGCGAACTACTTGATCCATGAATAGAACTCTTGCTTTTATCACCAAGAAGGCCTTTAAGTCACTCACCCATCAAAAAAAAAAAACCACAACTCTAATACCACTCGATGTCTCTATCTATTTAAACGTTGAATGTTATGTCACATGAACTAGGCATGATGGGCAGGTTTCAAAGATTCTAGGTTGATATAAATCGAATAATGATATAATTAAGGGTTAGAATGAAGGATTTTAGGTTTTGTTTGATGTAAAGTAACATTATTTTGAGCTGGTTTACGGTTTTAAAGTAGTCTAAGGTAAATTAGGGTTTTGCACGAACTTAGGGTTTCTCTAAGTTAAGGATGATGGTATTTAGGGTTTAGGATGGAACTAGATTTAGGATGATTTGACTTGAGGTCAAAAAATTGGTTATGGAGAGATTAAAGTTAAGATAATGGAATTGGAAGTGGGTGTAAAAGGATAGGAGCTTACTTTGCCACACAAGGAATCCACCAAGAGAAAAGAAGCCACAACTCACCACTTAATGGAATCCACCAATAGAAATGAAGTCATGAATTTACCACTCAAGGAAATCCACCTAAGAGATAAGAGAACAAGAAATAACTCTTAAAAAGAGATTTAAAAACTTTATTAAACTTCAATTTATGATAATAAAAAGAGTACGCTGGAAGAGTTTATATAGGCCATGCCCCAATCCTTATTTTCCTAATTCAAAATGAAATAGGACTCCTCTAATTATATTGTTCTCCTAATCCTAATTGAAGTCAGACCCTTAATCTTAATAAAACATCTTGCTGGATATTAAATAAAACAATTCCTACTTTGATTAGGAAAACTAAAAACAACTCTTTTACTAACCCATAAGACTCCAACTCAAACTAAGACTTAAGAAATACATAAAAAATTGAATTCAACTTAGTCAAATTCGTTCTCTAGCTTTGACCATGTCCTTGACTCTTTTAAGGCCTAATTGAAGTCCAACAACCCCATTTATTTGGTGTCTTCAAGGTTTCATAATCTCAGGAATTCGGATTTTTCACAATAAAGACTGAATTCACAATATTTGTTGTAGAAGCTCTTGCATTACAAATCGTCTTTTCAAAAAACACTTTCAGACCCCCAATTTCTATGAGTTTTTC